>JACGWL010000012.1:13934323-14546823 GCA_034509725.1 Sesamum angolense
ATTTGAATTCCCAATAAGAATAAAAAGATTCAAAAATATAATAAATATAATATACTAATATTGATAGGCAAGTAACACTATAAATATCTAATAAATCGATGCATGAGAGAGGAAATTAGCTGCAGGCAGTGCATTAGTGTAACATGACTCACTCATGATGATCAAGAAGAAGAAGAAGCTGCTGGACCTGCCATGGTTATTAATCCTTGATGATCATGATGATGATCATCATCTTCATATTGATGATGAGCAGCTTACCGCCAACACTGTCAGTGTCAAATTATCCAGTTGCAAAGCCCAACTGCACTGATAGTTGCGGCAAAGTAAGTATCCCTTTTCCTTTTGGCACCACACCAGATTGTTACGGAAACGATAGTTTCTTCGTCACCTGCAATCAAACTATCCATCCCGGACCTAAACTTTTCCTGCAACATTCCAACATAGAAATCACAGATATATCGCTTGATGGCCAACTCACGGTCTTGTTCTACACAGCAGAAGCCTGCTATGTTAATGGCACCAAAATTTCATATAACAATCCGTGGATGGTTTTTCCTAGATTTATTACAGTTAACGATACTGCTAACAAGTTCACTATTGTGGGCTGTGATGCATATGCCTATATCTATGGCCGGCGGCTTGGCAACCGGAATTACACCACGGGTTGCATGGCCTTGTGTACTGACGACATGCTAAATCTGGTGGATGGGTCCTGCACGGGTTTGGGCTGCTGCCAGCTCGCCCACATTCCTAAAGATGTTTGGAGAGTGGAAATTGAACTGAGGAGTTTTACAAATTATACCACACGTTCAGGCTTCGATAATTGCAGCCATGCTTTCTTTGCTGCGGAAACTGCATTCAATTTCTCTCGTCAAAGTGTTGCCAACTTGAAGAATGTTACAAAACTCCCTATGGTGGCTGACTGGGCAATTGGGATTAATATGACATGCAAGGAGGCCGAGAAGAACTCCTCAGATTATGCTTGCAAAAGCTCAAATTCCAGGTGCTACGAGCCCGACAACGGTTATGGGTACCGATGTAGTTGCCAGGAGGGCTATCAAGGAAATCCTTATCTCATTGATGGCTGTCAAGGTACATCCATCCATCTACTTGTTTAATTTGCTTCAATGTTTTCTTCAGAACTAGTGTGCTGCTTTCCTACTTTGCTTACCATCTTTCTTTCCAGCCCCCTAGTTATCTGTACTTTACTTTTAGATGTAAATATCTGTACGTATATATAATATACATATGTGAGACTTAATTGTGTCGAAGCAGATATCGATGAATGTGAGCTCGGCAAGTGCCCACATGATTGTCACAACACCAATGGCAACTTTACCTGTGTTTGCTCAAAAGGGTACCATGGTGATGGACAAAATTGCAGTCCTGGTGATTCTGGTGAATCACTCATTCTAAAACTTGTAGCAGGTTAGCATGCTTATTACAATTATGCAAACAAGTCTTAGACAAACAGGGATCATTCATTTCATCTAACTAATTCAATTTACACTCCATTGATTAGCTTATTTTAGTTATAAATTGCTAATCAAAACATATAAATTAAACAGGAATTGCCCTGGCGATCATAATTCTGCTACTTGTTGCTTTCTTGTTGTACTGGGAACAAAAGAGAAAGCTTCAACAATATGAAGCAGAAGTTCTTCCTTCAAAATGGTGGCACATTGTTACAAGAGAAGCTCCATGCAAGAGGAAGATCACCAGAATCTGTGAAAATTTTCACTTCTTTTGAGCTGAGAAAAGCAACAAATGACTTCAATAATAGTATGATAGTTGGCCAAGGAGGCTTTGGCACTGTGTACAAAGGCTTGTTACCAGATGCCAGCATAGTTGCCATCAAGAAGTCTAAATACGTCGATCCAAACCAAGTCGAGCAATTCATCAATGAGGTGATAGTTCTTTCTCAAGTAAACCACAGAAATGTCGTTAGGCTCCTTGGTTGTTGCTTAGAAACAGAGGTCCCTGTTCTGGTGTATGAATTCATCAGCAATGGCACGCTTTCGTCACACATACACAATCAAGCAAAGTCGGGTTTACTTTCTTTGGATACGTCTAAAGATTGCTGCAGAAGCTGCTGGAGTGCTCTCATACTTGCACTCAGCTGCTGCTACTCCGATCATTCATAGAGACGTCAAGTCAGACAATATCCTTTTAGATCATAGTTTCACAGCTAAAGTGTCTGATTTTGGAGCTTCAAGACTGGTCCCTCTGGATCATACTCAAATGTCTACAGTGGTGCAGGGAACCCTTGGATACTTAGATCCTGAATACATGCAAACCAACCAATTGACTGAGAAAAGTGATGTCTATAGCTTCGGAGTAGTCCTCTTGGAGCTACTAACAGGCAGGAGGGCTATAATCTTTGATAAGCCAGAGGACGAGAGAAATTTAGCCAATTTTTTCCTTTGTGTACTCAAGCAAGAACGCTTATTCCAAGTTGTTGATGATAATATTTTGAGCGATGATCGAAATATTAGGGAACAGATAATAGAAGTTGCTAGGCTTGCACAGGGGTGCTTAAATGTGAAAGGGGAAGAAAGGCCTAGTATGAAGGAAGTTGCAATGGAACTAGAAGGGCTGAGACATGGAGGGAAACACTCATGGGCACAAACTGAACGCAAAGCAGAAGAGATGGAATCCTTGCTTGGTGTTGATGGGGGTTATAATGGCATTTCCATCGACAGTTATGGTGATAGCACAAGTGTTGGATTTGATAGCCTCAGGAATAGTGTTGTTTCACCAATGAGTGGAGGAAGATGATGCCTGATTCTGCCAGGCAAATATAAACTACTTCTTTGATTGCATCAGTGAGCTTTTAAGTCGTATTTGTTGGCAATACAACTAATGTACTGGAAAATAGTGCAGTGAGGGACATTCACTGCCACAAATAGCAAACAGAGAGTAGAGAACTTGACAATCAAACTCTTATCCCCTCTGAAACACATACTTTGAAAATGTCTAATAGCCTTCATGTCAAGCCAGGAAACATCACCATTGCAATCCACTTTTCAATTAACACATAAAATGTTTGCAATTTTTAAATGCAAGCTGAAGCTGATCCACACCTAAACTCTTAGGAAAGCAATCTTAGGCATTACTTTAAGAGTTGAAGGAAAATTGCAACAGCATATTCTCACTCACCAAGAATTAAGGTAATTAGTGCATTCAATATATTGTGAAACTAAAAAGTTACCACATTTAAGATTTTTTTTTTTTTGTTTATTCTCTATTGAAGTTGGAAGAGAAATAGACAAAATGGATGCATTAAATTACAACTTGAGAAACAACACAGAATGTGAGGAAAATAACAATTTTTTCCACTTTAAATGAAATTTATGTTAAGTTTAACGGAAGGACCAAAATGCCGTAAAATTTGAGGACCAAAATTGTAACCATAAATTGTTTGAGAACTAAAATCGCATTAGTGACTATATTTTAGCACAAAAATGCATTTATCCCACTTCTCATGTTACTATTTGTTTAATCAACAACACTTTAATTGGTTCAACATAAGTAACGAGGGCATCAATTTCATGTTTCAACTTTAAAAAATCAATCCCAAGTTTGGCGATTCTTTTAGTTGAAACAAATAGATGCAATTGGTAACTTAAGGATGAGCGGACACGCTTAACAACTCTCCAGTCATATTTTTTTAATTTGTAGCTTAACTAAAAAATGCGTAAATTTTACTTGATCTATTATTGATTGTCAGTGTCCAGTCGTGACAATATTAAGTAATTATACATCCTCACTATTAATTGACTTAAATAAAATGGTGAACTAATCTAAGATCTCTAGATTTTGTGCGAAAATTAGTACTGATTTTTATATTTTATTCTAGATCCAAGTAAATATTTATTATTTTTTATACCCAAGGAAAATGAAATTTCACGACTCAACTAGTAACCATTTCCTACTGAGTGAAAGTCATAATAAATTATTTACTGGTCATGAATAAAATAACTCTACATCCATCAAAATGCCATATGCATGCAATGTGCAATACGAATAAAACAAAATAAAATTAGCCCCTCATGGGCTATACTAACATTTGGTGCATCAAATATAATTTGGCCTTATGGTGGTAAATAGCGAAATATATCCCCAATGAAAAATAATACATGGTCTCTCCAAAAATTGACCTAACAAATACATTTTAAAATATATATATATATATATATAAATTCATATAAGGCCTACTACATTATTCTAAAATAATTATATTAATTATTTACAAGGCCTACTACATCAATCTAAAAAAATTGGGAATACCGCATTAATTACGACTATTGTCACAAATTATCTCCAGCAATAATAAAATACTCACATAATACATGAGCACCAAATGTTAATGTCTATATATTCATATCACGAAAATAATATTACTCATATTCTCAACAAAAATTGCTATAAACACATCTTGTTATGCAATTATTGATGCATACATAAATGTAATTAGAGCGTTATTAGAATAAATTGCAATTTTTTTTTTTTATATGGGCATGCTTTAATATAATCAGAGTATTCATTAGCATATTTGTGTCATAAAAAAATATGCTAGCATAAATTGCAATCACAAAATATTGTAAATAAAAATAATCACATTGACATAAATTGTAATTAAAAATATTCAAAATAAAAATAAATATTGTGATTAATAAAGGCACATATTTTTGCGGTCAACACAGTCAACTCTCGATCAATGTGGTCAACTTTTTTTTTGTTTTGTTTTTTTTTTTTTTTTTTGAGCTTGGCTCACCTGCTCACAAGCTAGCCAAGAGGCGTTGAGCCCCTTTGCCCAATTGGCGTCAAGTCAACACTTAATTTGCTTCAAATTAGCACCTAATCAAAACTTAGTCAGCCATCATGGAACCCGACCTAGTCGGCATAGCATCAGCGACCAAGTCAGCTCATCTCCAGCTCTGGTGTCACTTTTTCCGGCGATGTGCATGGGTTTTCTGGCAAAACTTTAAAAAATCATATCTCATTCATTTTAAATTCATTTTCAATGATTCATACACCATTTTGAACCTCTTTTCATGCTCTACAACATAGCACAAAATTATTTGGACAAAATAGCAAATTTAGGTCCCTTTTTCTGGTCAAATAAAAATAGATTTAAAACTAGGGTTTGATTTTTCTCAATAACTACTCATCCTTTTTAAATTTTAAACACATGATCTATATATAGTGAAAAATCAATAAAAACTTCCATGCTTTCATAATTAAAACGAATTTTACAAAAAAATAAAGCATAGAAAACTTTCGTGATCAATCTGACAATTCTAACGAGATAAATCATAGCGGCTCTGATAAATGTTGAAAAATAACAATGGATAATTCATATAATAATATCATAAATTGATCTCGCATATAATATATGATTATGCACACACAATATGAATCACATAGACACATAATTGTGGATCGAATTAAACTTAAGTAACGCATGTTGATTCATACATACGAATTTGCCTCGTCAACAAACCCATGTTTTTTATGGATTACGAACATATTATCTTTCTCGTTGATTCGAGATCACTCCACAAATATTTTTAAGATCTCCACATTAAATTTTGCTTCAAATCTTATGCAAATCACAAACATGCGCTACAGAAAATATGTTGACTGACTTCCATTAATGTCTCATAAATATATAATTAAATTAAGAATACTTATAAATATTTGTGGTGTGAAGTAGTAGTCACTGGCTGAAGTGAATTTTTGTGGCGACTTATCAACGGCGACCAAGACTTTAGTTTTGAGAGCAACATTCATAGTTCCTAGAAATTATACATTTTGAAAATTCAATTTAATTATATCTAAATCAAATTAAAATAAAATGAAGTTGTATTTATCATATATATGGTTCATCAGTACTTCAATAAATAGAATTTTCACGAGATATATTATTTGCATTACTATTCTAAAATGGGCATGCAATATGAACAAAAGATCAAATGTTTTAAAACTGTCACGTAATAGGTACATTTATTTTTTCAGTTAGAGTGGTGAACTCCAACAAAAAAATAAATCAAATTACGAACATTAAAAATATATAAGACTAAAATGTTATTTTGAAAAATTAAAGGACGAAAATATCAAGTAATACAGGACCAAAAATACGTATAAGCGTTAACTATAAGATAATCATATTGATAATAATCAGAAAAAAAAAAAAGAAATTAAAGAAAAGAAAAGAAAAGGGAGAAGCCTTAGAGCAAACTTCACATCCATTGACTAGTAAGTACATAAACTAGACTTTTACAAAGAGAAAAAAATGCATAACTAGGAGGACTTAATAATTCTACCTCTATTTATTCCATACAAATATTTGTAATTTCTCCCAGAAAAAAATAATAATTTTTTTTTGGTGTGATGATGATGATGATGATGAAGAAGTCACTCAAGAAGCAGTTGCCCAGAATTCCCTTGATTAATATGTTCATCATCACTAGCTTACCACCAACAGTAATGTCGTCGTCGTCGTCGTCGTCAATTATCCAGTTGCAATTGCAAAGCCCAACTGCATTGATCGTTGTGGCAACGTAAGCATCCCTTTTCCTTTTGGCACCACACCAGATTGTTATGGAAACTACAGTTTCTTCGTCACCTGTAATCAAACTTACCATCCCGGCCCTAAACTTTTCGTGAAAAATTCCACCATAGAAATCACAGATATATCACTTGATGGCCAACTCACAGTCTTGCAGTACATAGCACGTGAATGCTATGCTCCAAATACCACCGGAGATGATGACAATCCCTTCATATCGTTTGACTTTACAGTTAATACTACTGCTAACAAGTTCACTATTGTGGCTGTGATGCATATGCCTATATCTATGGCCGGCGGCTCGGCAACGGAGTTACACACGGGTTGCAGTGCCTTCTGTACTGACGGCGACATTCCTGAAGATGGTTGGAGGGGCCCTGCACGGGTTTGGCTGCTGTGAGCTCAACTACATTCCTAAAGATGTTTGGGAGTGAAATTGACCTCAGGAGTTTCACGAATTATACCAAACGTTCAGGCTTCGATAATTGCAGCTATGCTTTTCTTGCTGAGGAAACTGCATTCAGTTTTTCTCGGGAAAATGTTGCAAGATTGAAGAGTGTTACACGCCTTCCTATGGTGGCTGACTGGGCCATTGGTAATATGACTTGCGAGGAGGCCAAGAAGAACTCCTCAGCTTATGCTTGTAAAAGTCTTAATTCCATGTGCTACAAGCCCGACAACGGCTATGGGTATCGATGTAGTTGCCAGGAGGGCTATCAAGGAAATCCTTATCTCGTTGATGGCTGTCAAGGTACATCCATCCATCCATCCATCTACTTGTTTAATTTGCTTTAGTGTTTTCTTCAGAATTGGTGGCTGGTTTGCTACTTTTGCTTATCATCTTTCTTTCCAGCTCCCTATTTATGTACTTTTAGATCGATGTACTTAAATCTCTATACATATATGAAACATAATTGTGTCGACGCAGATATAGATGAATGTAAGCTCCGCAAGTGCCCACATGATTGTCGGAACACCAATGGCAAGCTATACCTGTCTTTGCCCAAAAGGGTACCATGGAGATGGACAAAATTGCAGTCCTGGTGATTCTGGTGAATCACTCGTTCTAAAAGTTGTAGCAGGTTAGCATGCTTATTACAATTATGGAAACAAGTCTCAGACAACCAGGGATCATTCATTTCATCTAACTAATTCAATTTACATTCCATTTATTAGCTTATTTGTGTTATAAATTGCTAATCAAAACATATATAAATTAAACAGGAATTGCCCCAGCAATCATCATTCTGCTACTTGTTGCTTTCTTGTTGTACTGGGAACACAAGAGAAGAGGCTTCAACAAGATGAAGCAGAAGTTCTTCTTCAAAATGGTGGCACGTTGTTACTAGAGAAGCTCCACGCAAGAGGAAGATCATTAGAATCTATGAAAATTTTCACTTCATTTGAGCTTAAAAAGCAACAAATGATTTTAATAGTAACATGATAGTTGGCCAAGGAGGCTTCGGCACCGTGTACAAAGGCATCTTACCAGATAACAGTATAGTTGCCATCAAGAAGTCTAAACGCATTGATCTAGATCAAGTGAGCAATTCATCAATGAAGTTCTTGTTCTTTCCCAAATAAACCACAGAAATGTAGTTAGGCTCCTTGGTTGTTGCTTAGAAACAGAAGCGCCCCTTCTAGTGTATGAATTCATCAGCAACGGCACTCTTTCTTCCCACATTCACAATCAAGCGAGGGCACGTTTTCTTTCTTGGGACATACGTTTAAGGATTGCTGCAGAAGCTGCTGGAGTGCTCTCGTATCTACACTCTGCTGCTGCTACTCCAATCATACATAGAGAGTCAAGTCAGACAATATCCTTTTAGATCATAGTTTCACAGCTAAAGTGTCTGATTTTGGAGCTTCAAGACTGGTCCCTCTGGATCATACTCAGTTGTCTACCATGGTGCAGGGAACCTTTGGATACCTGGATCCTGAGTACATGCAAACCAACCAATTGACTGAGAAAAGTGATGTTTATAGCTTCGGAGTAGTCCTCTTGGAGCTTCTAACAGGAAGGAAGGCTATAACCTTTGATAAGCCGGAGAGGAGAAAAACTTAGCCAACTTTTTCCTTTCTGTACTAAAGCGAGAACGCTTATTCCAAGTTCTCGATGACAATATTTTGGGTGATGATCGAAATATTAGGGAACAGATAACAGAAGTTGCTAGGCTTGCACAGGGGTGCTTAAATGTGAAAGGGGAAGAAAGGCCTAGTATGAAGGAAGTTGCAATGGAACTAGAAGGGCTGAGACATGGAGGGAAACACTCATGGGCACAAACTGATCAATGCAAAGCAGAAGAGATGGAATCCTTGCTTGGTGTTGATGGGGGTTATAATGGCATTTCCATCGACGGTTATGGTGATAGCACAAGTGTTGGATTTGATAGCCTTAGGAATAGTGTTGTTTCACCAATGAGTGGAGGGAGATGAAAAGTTCAGACACAGAATGCATGCTCTATGTTTCACGTGTATGAAAAATCTTTCTTTAGATAAAATTGATAACGTGATATTTATGCAATATTCCAATATTTGAAAATGTAATAGGAAATCCAATATTCCACTACTGAGTTTGGTGTTTTGATTCTGATTCTTGTAGGCAAGTAGTTGTTTGTGGGCATGAGTGATTTTTTCAGTTAGTTAGTGTTGTTTAATTGGTGATGATGGGATTACACTACATATTTGTTTGTGTTTGTAAAATATATATATGAGCAAAGAACTCAAAAGCAATCTACGTACCCTGTTTCTTCAACTTAATTTATGAGGCAAATAAATTATTAATTGCCCCTTTTTCCAGCATTTGATCCATATCATTTCAATCATATATTCAAAAGGTGTTGGTCCACTCTCACAATATGTTGATTTACTCTACTTTTTCAAAAGTTTAATTATTGTGTTTTTTTCTTTTAAATTTTGTATATGGACTCATACTTTGAATTAAAAAGAATGATATGATTCATATATGATTCCTTCGATACTTCGATCAATATCCATCATAACCATGTAGAAAAATAAAAATATTTTATAGTCATCGATACCTCCAAAAGTTTAATTATTGTGTTTTTTTTTCTTTTAAATTTTTATATATGGACTCGTACTTTGAATTAAAATGAATGATATGATTAATATATGATTCCTTCAATATCTATCATAACCATGTAGAAAAATAAAAATATTTTTATAGTCATCGATACCTCAAAAGTTTAATTATTGTGTTTTTTTTTTTCTTTTAAATTTTTATATATGAACTCGTACTTTAAATTAAAATGAATGATATGATTAATATATAATTCCTTCGATACTTCGGTCAATATATATCATAATCATGTAGAAAAATAAAAATATTTTTATAGTCATCGATACCTTCATATCTTGACATGTACTTTCATTAATTTTCATAAATATATAAAATTAAGAATACTTACAAATATTTGTGGTGTGAAGTAGTAGTCATACGACGACCAAGACTTTAATTTTGGTAGCAACATTTAAAATTTCTTCGATTAAACATTTGAAAATTCAGTTTAATTAATTATATCTAATCAAATTAAAATAATAGAAACGCAATATGACTTCTTTGCATAATATTGATTTTATTTTTTAATATTTATCTACAATTTGTTACGTGTATAATAGAGACTTATTTATTTCATAAGTTATATTTATTGCATTACTATTTTAATTTTAATTGCACAGTAAATCATCAATAACTATTAGAAATTAGTTCATGATTGCTATAAACTTATACTCAGAGAAATTATTTTCATATTATTAATATAAAAGAAAAATTGTTGTGTCAATCATACTCTTAAATTGATTTTATTTTCTTTCTTTCTTTTTTGAAATGTCACGTGTCTTTTATATACTTTATTTTCATTTATAATAGATCGTGAAACTTAAAAAATATTTATTATATGCACGTAGAGCAATGTGCACGATTGCCACTGAGAAAAAAGTGAGCTGCCCACATTGATCTTCATGTAGAGGAAATTACTTCATGTCGTCAATTTAGAATAAATTGCAAAAAAAATAATTATAATAAATGGACATATTGATATAACTGCAATCACAAAATATTACCAAAAAAATAAAATTATACGGGCATGCTTTAATATAATGAGAGCATTTATTAGCATATTTGTGTAACAAACAAATATGCTAGCATAAATTGCAATCACAAAATATTACAATTAAAAATAATAAAAAAATAAATATTGTAATAATAAAGACACATATTTTTGTGATCGACACAGTCAATCATCAGTCGACACACGGTCCACTCATTTTTGTTTTTTAGCTTGGCTCACAAACTAGCCAAGAGGTCTTATGCCCCTTTGCTCAATTGGCGCCAAATTAGAGCCTATTCAGAACTTAGAGGGTGTTTGGCTAAGTTTATAAGTTTTAATAAAGTGTTTGACAAATTTTTTTTTAAAGAGCTTATAAAATCTCAAAATCAAATGTTTTGAATCTTATAAGCTTTAAAAAAAAAAAAAAAAAGTTAACTTTGCTAACTTTTTTTAACTTTTTTTTTTTGTAAGATCTTATAAGCTATACACAATTAATATATTATAAAACAAAAATATTCTTGTCCCATACACTCACACACTCTATCTCTCACACACACCCACACACTCTCCTCGCTCTCTCTTTCTCTCTCTCTCTCACACACACACACACTTTCTCTATCTAGAATTTAATTATTTTAGCATTAACAAATGAGAAAATACTTTATTATTTAATAATAAATTATTATAATTAAATAAAAATAAATTTGATATTGATGTTATATTTACTGAAAAATATAAATTCAAAATATCAAATTATACGATTAGAAATAATCATTGCATTAAAAAAAATATCAATTATATATCTATATAATATTCGACTAGTACGAATGTACATATATATATTATTTTTATTCAAAAGTTTAGGTAAATTCGTTATTTTATTTTTATTTAAAGATCATCTATCAAATTTTTATTTAGAATTAAACTAATTAGTACTATTTATAAAAGTGCTTTAAAAAATTTAAAGTACAATATATCAAGAAATAACAACTCATTTGATTCTAATAGTATCATGCCCATTTTAATCATTTTACTAGTAAAAGACCTTATTATGCCAAATACACTGACATCTTGTAAGATGTTTTCAGATCTCAACATCTTATAAGCTTTAACGTCTTATTTTATAATAGCTTATTTTAAAATAAGACATAACATTTTATAAGATGTAAGAGCTTATATGGTGTTTTTAAAAAAAAAGTTTAGCTAAACACCCTCTTAGTCAGCCATCATAGGACCTGCGCCTAGTTGGCACATCATCAGTGACCAGTCAACTCATCTCTGGCACCGGCGTCACTTCTGTAGCGACTTCGCAGGCCAAATTCTGACAAAAACTTCAAAAAATCATATTCCATTCATTTTAAATTAGTTTTCAATGATCCGTACACTTTTTGAACCTCTTTTCATGCTGTACAACATAGCATAAAAATAATTGGAAAAAAATAGCAAATTCAATTCCAATTTTTTGGTATAAAATAAATTTAAGATATGATTTGATTTTTTTCACAAACCACTCATCCGATTTTTATCAAATTTTAACCACATGATCTACATATGGTGAAAAATCAATGAAAAAATTCATGCTTTCATAATTAAAACAAATTTTGCAAAAAATTCTAGCATAAAAATATTAATTTTCGTGATCAATTAGGCAATTCTAACGAGATTAAGCCATGACGACTCTAATACCACTGTTGAAAATTAACAATGAAAAATAAAGGCTCTAACTACGCCCCTTTTGCTATTTGTTTTCTCTAATTTTAGCGAATGATGTATTTTGCTAGATAAATTTTATAATATGATTTTATTAAATGCTTTAGAAGTTCATTTTTAAAATATCTCTTTAAACTCTCAAAATAGTTTAAATTTCAGATAAAAAAACAAAATATGTTTTAAATAAGTTTAGCTGAACACCCTTTTTGTTATTTTGCTAAAAGCTTTATAGGTTTTTTCTTTTCCCCTAATTTTCATTTAATATATGTAGTTTGAATTAAAATCAATGATGTAGTTGATAATTGCAAAACCCAAAACTTTAATTTTGATAGCAACATTCATATGTATATAGTTCCTAGAAATTATACATTTTGAAAATTCAATTTAATTATAACTAAATCAAATTAAAATAAAATGAAATTGTATTTATTATTCATCAGTACTTCAATAAATAGAATTTTCATGAGATATATTATTTGCAGTATTGTACTATTTTAAAATGGACAATAGGAACAAAAGCTCAATTTTTAAATTGTCACGTGATAGGTATATGCATTTTTTCGGCAAAAGTGGTGAACTCCGATAACTAAAATCACGAAAATTTAAAAAACGTAGAACTAAAATGTTCTTCTAAAAAAGTCAAATAAAAAAAATACTAAATAATTTAAGTTACGAGACAAAGAACACATATAAGCCTTAACTATGATTATCTAATAATCAGAAGAGGGGGAAAAAAAAAAAAAAAAAAGGAAAAGGCCAAAAGGGGGAAGCTGCCTAGAGCAAACTTCACATGCATTGACTGGTAGGTGCATAATAATTCTACCTCTATTTATTCTCATACATATATTTGTAATTTATCTCAGAAAAAAATAATAAAAAAATTTGTGTGATGAAGATGATGATGATGAAGATGAAGTCACTCAAGAAGCAGTTGCCCATAATTCCCTTGATCATAATGTTCATCATATTGATCATCATCGCCAGCTTACCACCAACAGTAATGTCGTCGTCGTCGTCAAATTATCCAGTTGCAATTACAAAGCCCAACTGCATTGATCGTTGTGGCAACGTAAGCATCCCTTTTCCTTTTGGCACCACACCAGATTGTTACCGAAACTACAGTTTCTTCGTCACCTGCAATCAAACTATCCATCCCGGCCCTAAACTTTTCCTGCAAGATTCCAACATAGAAATCACAGATATATCACTTGATGGCCAACTCACAGTCTTGCCCTACATAGCACGTGAATGCTATGCTCCAAACGGCACCAGTTTTGGTGATTATCCCCGCATAACCTTGCCCGAGAATTCACAAATTACAGTTAATAATACTGCTAACAAGTTCACTATTGTGGGCTGCGATGCGTATGCCTTTGTTTCCGGCTGGAGGCTCGACGGGACGGAGTACGAGACGGGTTGCATGGCCTCGTGCAAAAGCGAGAAGGATGTGGTGGATGGGTCCTGCAATGGTGTAGGCTGCTGCCAGCTGGCCGATACTCCTAAAGATACCTGGAGTGTGGACATTGCGCTGAGTAGTTTTACGAACTATACCACACGTTCAGGCTTCGATAATTGCAACTACGCTTTTCTTGCTAAGGAATCTGCATTCAAGTTTTCTCGGCAAAGTGTAGCCAACTTGAAGAATGTTGAAGAACTTCCTATGGTGGCTGATTGGGCCATTGGGAATATGACATGCGAGGAGGCCGGGAAGAACTCCTCAGATTATGCTTGCAAAAGCTCCAACTCCAAGTGCTACGAGCCCGACAATGGTTCTGGGTACCGATGTAGTTGCGTGGACGGCTATCAAGGAAATCCTTATCTCGTTCAAGGCTGTCAAGGTACACGATCCATTCATCTACTTGTTTAATTAATCTGCTTTAGTGTTTTCTTCAGAACTAGTGGCTGGTTTGCTACTTGGTTTATCATCTTTCTTTCCAGATCCCTATTGATGTGCTTTCAGATGTAAATATTTTTGTGCATATATATGAGACGACTAATTAATTGTGTCGATGCAGATATAGATGAATGTGAGCTTGGCAAGTGCAAACATTCTTGTCGGAACACCGATGGCAGCTATACCTGTCTTTGCCCAAAAGGGTACCATGGTGATGGACAATATTGTCCTGGTGAATCAATCATTCTAAAAATTGTAGCAGGTTAGCATGGTTATTACAATTATGCAAACAAGTCTTAGATAAACAGGGATCATTCATTTGTTTCAATCTAACTAATTCAATTTACATTCCATTTATTAGCTTTTTTGTAGTTTTATATTGCTAATCAAGACATATAAATTAAACAGGAACTGCCTTGGGGATCATCACTCTGCTACTTGCTGCTTCCTGGTTGTACTTGGCACTCAAGCGCAGAAGCTTCAACAAGATGAAGCAGAAGTTCTTCCTTCAAAATGGTGGCACGTTGTTACTAGAGAAGCTCCACGCAAGAGGAAGATCATTAGAATCTATGAAAATTTTCACTTCAATTGAGCTTAAAAAGCAACAAATGACTTTAATAGTAACATGATAGTTGGCCAGGAGGCTTCGGCACCGTGTACAAAGGCATCTTACCAGATAACAGTGTAGTTGCCATCAAGAAGTCTAAACGCATTGATCTACATCAAGTTGAGCAATTCATCAATGAAGTTCTTGTTCTTTCCCAAATAAACACAGACATGTAGTTAGGCTCCTTGGTTGTTGCTTAGAAACAGAAGTGCCCCTTCTAGTGTATGAATTGGTCAGCAACGGCACTCTTTCTTCCCACATTCACAATCAAGCGAGGGCACGTTTTCTTTCTTGGGACATACGTTTAAGGATTGCTGCAGAAGCTGCTGGAGTGCTCTCGTATCTACACTCTGCTGCTGCTACTCCAATCATACATAGAGATGTCAAGTCAGGCAATATCCTTTTAGATCATAGTTTCACAGCTAAAGTGTCTGATTTTGGAGCTTCAAGACTGGTCCTCTGGATCATACTCAGTTGTCTACCATGGTGCAGGGAACCTTTGGATACTTGGATCCTGAATACATGCAAACCAACCAATTGACTGAGAAAAGTGATGTCTATAGCTTCGGAGTAGTCCTCTTGGAGCTTCTAACAGGCAGGAAGGCTATAACCTTTGATAAGCCGGAGGAGGAGAAAAACTTAGCCAACTTTTTCCTTTCTGTACTCAAGCAAGAACGCTTATTCGAAGTTCTCGATGGTAATATTTTGAGCGATGATCGAAATATTAGGGAACAGATAATAGAAGTTGCTAGGCTTGCACAGGGGTGCTTAAATGTGAAAGGGGAAGAAAGGCCTAGTATGAAGGAAGTTGCAATGGAACTAGAAGGGCTGAGACATGGAGGGAAACACTCATGGGCCCAAACTGAAAGCAATGCAGAAGAGATGGGATCCTTGCCTGGTGTTGGTGGGGATATAATGGCATTTCCATCGACAGTTATGGTGATAGCACAAGTGTTGGATTTGATAGCCTCTGGAATGGTGTTGTTTCACCAACGAGTGGAGGAAGATAATCAGGCAAATATAAATTAGTTCTTTGATTGCATCAGTGAGCTTCTAAGTCCTATTATACTCATTATTGTATATCGTTCCTTTCTTGCAACTCTTTTGTCTTTGTTAGGTACCCCTGTAGAATTCAAAGGCAACCAACCAGCTTGAACTTTAAGTTTATGGGGCAAATAAATTGTCAGTGTGCTTTGTCAAGACTGGCTTCTTTGATTATCTTCCTTCATGAACTGACACTATTATCTGGGCTCTGATGCTGTCATAAGTAACAGTTGCATGGTTTCTAATATTATGAATGCGAATTTCGGTTCCTTCACCAAGCATAGGTTCTGATTTATTAGTATCCCATGGATTATTTCCCATTATTCTCAATACCAAGAGTTCCACAGCCACTTCTCTCATGTAGGGCCTTTTTTCACCTTTCACACTTAAGCACCTTCTCTCAAGATTAGCTACTTCTTTCAGCTACTCGGGATTACCCTCGTGTGCTAATACGTTCCTCAAGCACGTCCTCAACCGATTCTTCCTCAGGACATTAAGGAGAAAGACAGCCAGGCTGCTCTCCTCTTCTGATTTTCTGAAACGTGACGCCTTTTGTCCCGTCAGTAGCTCGACTAGGACGACCCCAAAGCTGTAAACGTCGCTTTTCTCAGTTAATTGACTTGTGCAAACTCAGGATCCAAGTATCCAAGAGTTCCCTGGACCATGCGTGGTGCGTATTTGCATTTCATCAAATGGGACGAGCCTTGAAGCTCAAAATCGGCACTTGTGCATTGAAGTGTTCATCTAATAATATGTTTGCCAACTTTATGTCTCTGAGGACAAGTGGTGTGGATGCTTGGGAGCATAGATTTGCCAAGTCTCCCCAGTTTCTGCTGCTATTCGGATAAACCAGACAACTTCCTTTGGTAATGTAATTAAGTGCTCTAAATGGGTTCCGTCTTTTAACATATTCATAAACAAGAATGGGCTGCTTGAGTTTCCAGACAACAACCTAGAAGCCTGACAACATTTGTGTGATTGATTTGGCAGAGGAAACTACTTCACTGATAAACTGTTTGATCTGTGTTTCATCAATTACTTTGGAGTTCTTTACTGCTACTACGCTTCCATCTTCCCTTCCAACATATATTACTTCACGAAATCTACATATCGACAGGGAACAAATATTTGAGCATATAATACTTACCTGCGCGCAGAAACTTTGATCGAAAATTCACTGTACTAGGAGCATTAATGCAATGTTTTGGGCAGTCATTGATCTCAGGATAATTATCAAATACAACTACGTTTGCGTCTGGCCCGTCCCGTTCTGTTACTTCTGCTATTCCCCTGGAAGCCTTCCGGACAAGCGCAATAACAGCCTCCTGCCCCGTTCACACATTTGCTCCTAGCAACAGCAGCTTTCGTGCCGAAAAGGGCAGGGAATGTGTGCATTGCCACACTATTCTTCACAATCAGGATGGATCACTTATCGTTGATTATCAGCTGCTGCAAAAGATGTTATGATCAAGCAGCATGTCGAAAATATTAGCTTCGCATTTCTTGCATGGAGAGCCATTATTAATTTTGCCGAACATGGCATGTCTGTCTTGAACTTTTTTTCTATTTTGCAGACATGAATAATGGACATGCGTATTTTTGCAACAACGTAAGAAAGCCAATTCAATCATGTGCAGACAATACTCTCCAGAAATTGGGGACGTCTTCAATTTTCCGGGCGGCGGCGACGCCACAACGAGCCGCTGATTCAAAATTATCATCTCTTTTGCACTTAACCATGTTGTATGGAAGACAAGTTTGATAAAGAACGATAACACGGTTATCTATACATGAATGTTAACACTAGAACTAAAATTGCATGCGCGTCAAAAATCAATTTTATTGAATTTAAATGAATCACATGAAAAGTACAATGCATAAATAATACAACACATTTTGTAATATGATTGATTGAAACTTAATATTTTCTTGAAAATCACTTAATATTACACTTGTACAGTTAGATGTGAATTAAATTGCTCAGACATCACTACCCTAGGAAATTGCTAAGTAAACCACACAAGTTGAGGAGTCTTCCATTGAGGCTAGACTTTTCCAATGTCTTGATGAGTATTCAGTTTTGTCCGAGCCCATAATTTTTTTTCACGAATTTAATCGGATAAATTTTAATTATATGACAAAATATAATAAATGAATAAAAAAATATATTTAATTCAATCAAATTTAATTTGAATAATTTTTTATAGTATTAGTCACTTTCAAATGTGACAAATGAAATTATTGCACGTTCAAAAAGTGGTAAGAATTACATAGATTCGAATGGTAAAATTGGTGAAAAGTGATTTCACATCAAACTTTAGTTTCTCTCTCCAAATCCCCATTCTAGGATTTCAAATCTTGAAGCTATAGTAGGGTTTCGACGTATCCCAAAAGTTTAGCACAATCTGTGTGTAGAAAATGGGCATCTGACAGTTGAATATTGTAATAAGGGCCAGGGGGGTGTCCTGGATTTTTCTCCACTCCCATGTTCTTTGTATTATGCAACTCAAAATAAAGACACTCCTGCCCTAATCATATTTGGATTTGATGGATCGCACCATGTCCCCATATGTTTTTATTTTGCATTCCCATTGATAAATCAACATTTCATATACATAACCAGACAAATCAATTTCATATTCTAATTAACATTTTTTTTTTTTTGGGTGAATGAGACATTCATGATTTTATCGTACATAAAAAAAATATGATAAAGGACTAAAATAGGATTATTAGTCGTTTCCGAAGATCAATCAACTACGTGTCCCGATTTAATAGGCTAGAGGTATTGTGCATCCAATCAATCAGTGGGACTAAACTTTGATTATGATGATCTTCTTTTATTTGAAAGGCCATCTGGGATTTATCACACAAGTGATAGGACCACTAAAATTGGCTCATAATTATTTATTGTTATTGAATTTTTTTGTTTTAAGCACAATCTTATATGGAATTATTTTGGGGTTGGAGAGTGCTTCCACAATTTCACGGTGTGATTTGGTGAAATAATACCTTTTTTTTTTTTTTACTATAATTTGACTTTTTCTTTTTTATCCCATTCATTAAGAGATTTTCACTTTTGATTTTGTAATTTTTAAAAATAGCGTTTTTCTTGTCTCATGACACTTTATGTAAAATATTTTAATAGAAAAAGGTCATTAGGGTCTTTACAATTTTTGCCCCATTAATTGTGAGATTCTCATTTTTTGTTTCATAACTTTAAAAATTAGCATTTTCGGTTTTATGCACTTAACGGCCATGTGGCTTTTTCTATTAAATATCTAATAAAAAAGTGTAATGAGATCAATAGTGTTACTTTATTTAAAGTTACAGAACGAAAAGTAAGAATTCCGTAACCAATAGGATAAAAAATAGAAATGCCGTAAGTTGCGGAACGAAAAATATTATTTTTCCCCATAACTACAATTAATTAACATAAACGTAACACTTTAACCCTACATATATTAGCTACAATGTCACACTCCGGACCCATGATCAGCCTGTCGGATTTGAGAATTGACTCCAGACACGCCAACTGCATTATGGAATTCAATTACGAACTCGTTGAAAAGAGATTTTCAATGATTGCACTTAAGTTTTTTTCTGTCAAAAGTTATATGATACTTATCTTATCATTTCTTAATCAGTGTAAGATGGACTATCACACTCACATATAATATTTCGTATTCGATTGTTCTGCTTCAATTCCATCTCACATTCACATATAACATTCTGTATTTTCAGTTTTTCTACTTCAATAAATTGATTAATATATATATATATATATATATGTGTGTATATTACAATGATACGAACAACAATCATCAATGACTATATAATAACGAACAATCAACGACAAATAATTTGTAACAAGTTCATAATTAATCACCATTGCTACTAAAAGAAAAAGAAGACAAATATTCATAATTCAAGTGAAATTCGAATTCTAAAACCCCAAGATTCTAATTTTCAACACGACCACATCAGAAATCATTAAAAATTGTAGTAAATACGACAGCCAAGACCCCACTCCCAGAAAATAGTGAGAGAGATACTATTGATACAGTAGTACATGCAGGAGTAGGTAATGTTATAGATAATGAGTTAATAAAAATTAGGTGGTTTGGTGGGAGATGAGCCATTGAGTGAAATTTTGGAGGGTAGCAAGGTCGACCCTGTAATGTTTTTGTGTGAAACCAAGGAATTCGGACCATGTGAAATCTGGTACTCTCTTCCCTTCTCTGAGCTTACAAGATTTTCTGGAGGTACAATGATTTTGTCTTCTCTTGGACACAAGAAATACACCAATGATACCCTCTCCTTCCATTTATTCACCACTGCCCTGTGCCCACAGCTCTTGTACACTCCATTCGTCAATGCCTACACCACATCCAAAATTTATTATTTCAATGGGATCAAACTCGGCCAACAGGATATGTTTACAGGACTAAAATTACAATTTTTTTTTGTAATAAAAGAGCCTTTTTTACAAGTTTGAAGTTATAGATTTAACTATTGATAGGGTATTTTCAAAAGTTCAGAACGAGGGTTGATAAATTTTTAAATGTAATGTAACGTTCATAAGTATAATTTACCCTAAAATTATTAAATGTCCGTATTCTCTAATAGTTTAAAATTTCACAAAAAAGAAAAAATTGCTACTTACGACGAAAGTGTCCCAAGACTAACGACTAAGGCGTCGTGTCTCGGCCTGACGGACTTCCATTTGTGGTCGGCAAAAACCTGGAGACCTCCGACTTGATCTTGATGAAGGATTGCGAGAGCAGTGGGATCACAGTGAGGTCCAGTGCCAAGGGCAAGCCCAGGTTCTTGGCATGGAGGATAGAAGTTGCATCTCATGATGGAGCTACCTTCTTGGAAATACTCTTTCAAGTGTGATTCATCCACTCCCAAACTCATCCCCAATATTTCTATTATGCCAACAGACAATCTCTTCATGGCCTTGCAGTACTCTTGGAAAATCCATCTACCACAAAACACATAGACATGCCACCCTAGTTATAATGTTGCAGTTCAGCTAATCTCGAAAAAATTATAATTTTAGTCCTGTAAGTATAAGAGAGTGATAATTTTGGTCCTACTGAAATCAATTTTGACAATTTCGTGTTGTAAAAAAGAAATATCCTCAAATTGGGAAAAATTACACTTTTAGAATTCCATTTGATACGAGGTTCAATACTTTTAGCCCTCTGCTTTAAGAATTTTTCAAAATGGTTACAAAATTAGGAAAACTTGTCACATCTATTTTACGAAATTTTCAAAATTGTTCCAAAAGTGAGACAATTCTTCCAGACATTTAGTCTCTGCTTTACAGGATTTATATGAATGAATGTATGTCGAGTTTTTTTAATTTTGAATTATTTTGAAAATCTCGTGAAACATATAATTAAATGTGTCGAGTTTTTTTTTTTTTTTAATTTTGGGACTATTTTAAAAATCCTATAAAGGATACTAAAAGTTAATAATTCCTCATATCCTATTTGACTAATATAAAAGTGTAATTTCGCCCTTCCAATTGTCAATTATTATTGCAAGATCAAATTATTAAAATTGATTTTAATAGGACTAAAATTCTCACCCTCTATACACTTACAAGATTAAATCTCCAATTTTTCTAAAAAAAAACGGGAGTCCCTTGTTTCCATCCGACATGAGACGATATCATTACCAACATGGTCATCTACATATTAATGGTAAAAAAAGCAAAAAAGTGTTCATGTGCTAAATAGGTATAGAATTGTACATGTACGAAACTAAATACACATGAATTCTTGGAAGTATGCTAGCTTACCCTATGTGTTCAAATTCTTGTCCGAAAGCTGATCTGAAAAACACATGAGCGGCCTGAGGATCATCAGGGCCACTTTCGTGGAAGCAGCAGGAGATAGTTTCCTTCCATGGTAATTTCAAACAGAAACGGTCTGCATGGGCAAACGAATACCCCAAAAGCTATCAGGACTCCTTCGAACCCTCATTTTCTCATGAATGGGAAGCTTAAAGAAATGTTTTACGTGATCATGCACCAACTTTATGAGCTCTAAATCAACACCATGATTGATCACTTGGAACAAACCATGGCTCAGGCAGGCCGATCTAACGAGCTCGGCCGTTTGCCGGGCTTCATCCTTCTCGCCGTTGAAGAAACCCTCAAGATCAACTATGGGTTCGTTGAGGTCGTCTTCTTGGTTTGCATTATGGTTTTCTTCTCTGGGCCAGACGAATTTCTCTGATACGAAATTGGTGGACAGTTCAAAGAAAGAAAGATGATGGAGTGAAGCATTTGATGAATCCATAGAAATGGACAATAATTAAAGTTGTGATGCAAGACATTGGGTGTCTAGTCCGAGGTATTTATAGAAAAAGCAATGTTATGTATTGGTATTGGTATTATTATTATTAGGCAAAATTACATTTTTAGTTCTGTAACTTTAGGTCATTAGCACTTTTCTTCCTGTAACTTTCTTGGTTTACACATTTAGTCCTTTTTTTGGCAATTTTAGTCCTGTACTTAACAAATTTAGTCATTTTTTGTCAGATTTAGTCATACAATTACAATTTTGGTCCTTCATTAAATTTTTCGGCCAACCCGTTTGGCCGGAATGCCACGTCAGGCAACACGTCAGCTATTGGAATGCCACGTCAGGCAAACACAGCTATTGCAATTTACATTTTAGTTCTGTAATTTTCTTGATTTACATATTTAGTCATTTTTTGGCAATTTTAGTCCTATACTTCACAGATTTAGTCATTTTTTGGTAGATTTAGTCCTGCCATTACGATTTTGGTCCTCCATTAAATTTTTCGGCTAACCCATTTGACCGGAATGCCACGTCAGGTAACACTCACTGGTGGAATGCCACGCGAGCCATTGTTTTATAGATTTTAAACCAGCAACAGAAAGAAATCTTCCCCAAATCAAAACCCTAACTCCTTCATTTTCTCCTTCAAAAGAACATGGGAAAATTGGATGAAATTATTGACTTTTTGAACAGTTAACAATCAACATTTCTTATGTGGGATTCTGTCTTCATGAGTTTTGGATCGGGACGGAGCCGATTGAGGCGGTTTTCTCCACAATTGCTTGGTGTTGTGCATGTGTTCTTGCAGTTTATGCAGTGAGCAGAGGGGTTGAAAAGTTGCCATTAGTTCTCGTTCTGTGGTGGGGGTTTTCGAGCACGTGTGATTTGCTTGTGGTTGTCTTTTATATCCTCCACCGTTTCAAGTATGTAGAAGTACCTAATTTCTTTCGAAAGCTAACACTATTGATTTCCTATTGCTTCCGCTATTTGTCCTACTATGTTTCAGCGCTCTGTGTAGGAATACTGCTAAGTTTTGGTGATGTTTCTTCTATAATTTTTTCAGGGATCAATACAATTGCTTTCTACATCAGTCCATTGTTAATTACGAACTTTGTAGATTTTTTATCACCGAAATAAAAACTTGAAATGGCACCATGGTATGGTCCTTGCATTAGTCTTCTTCACTGTAAAGACTGTGGAGTCGTTATCTCAGAGGCAGTGGTATTTTGGTGCTCGTTGTATTGGCATCAGAACTCCGGCAGCTTGGATGGCGTTAATATATAAAAAACCTCTGTCGGTTAAAGAAACCAAAAGGATGAGTAAAATTATAAGTTCGAGCTCGCTTTTTTGTTCAAGAAGACAATAACTGCATCCAATTTTTCCCTGTTCTTTCGAAGCAGACAATGAAGGAGTTAGGGGTTTGATTGGGGAAGATTTCTTCCCGTTGCTGGTTTAAAATCCATAAAACAATGGCTCGCGTGGCATTCCACCAGCTAGTATTACCTGACGTGGCATTCCGGCCAAACGGGTTAGCCGAAAAATTTAATGGAGGACCAAAATTGTAATTACATGACTAAATCTGCCAAAAAATGACTAAATCTGTGAAGTATAGGACTAAAATTGCCAAAAAATGACTAAATGTGTAAATCAAGAAAGTTACAGGACTAAAAATGTAATTTTGCCCAATGGCTCGCGTGGCATTCCAGCCGCTGACGTGCATTCCGGCCAAACGGGTTGGCCGAAAAATTTAACGGAGGATCAAAATTGTAATTGCAGGACTAAATCTGACAAAAAATGACTAAATTTGTTAAGTAGATGACTGAAATTGCAAAAAAAAGGACTAAATGTGTAAACCAAGAAAGTTACAGGACGAAAAGCGCTAATGGCCTAAAGTTACAGGACTAAAATGTAATTTTGCCTTATTATTATTATTTCCTAATTTGAGTTTTTTATTTTATTTTCTTGGTGATGTGGCGTGGCTGTATTAATATCATTTAATAATGAACTTTTATTAATTAATTACATCTTTGATTTTTAAGAAAAGCAAAAATGTAATTGTTTTGTATGCATTTATAGTTAAAAAAGAAAAGCCACACATACGTACAACATGGTAAATAACAAAAGAATACATAAAAAAATATATATATATTACAATGGTATTTAGTTTCTCTAGCTAATTAACTATATTAGTTTTTTTATTATTTAATATTAGTATTGAACTTTAAAATTGTAATTAAGTTTTGTAATGTAGGTGTTCAATGCTACACTCAAGAAGACAATACATGAATTTATCTAAACAATTATTTTCAATGCTAAATATAGTGATCGCTATCAATCTATTATTAACCATTAAAATTGTAAAGATTGGTGGAAAAATACTTTAAAAAATATAGTAGGATGGTAGTTTATACTAACTTACACATAATCCACTGCTGATTATGTATAAAGGTAATTAAATAGATTTACTTACTACCTTCTTTAATTTAAATTTTTACATGAATCAACTACTATATTAGGATATTAACCGTCTCCTTTTATGTCTAATAACTGTATTTTAATTAAGATTTTATTTACTATATCAGATTGGATCGGGTCGAATTGTGCATAGTCCGTAATTCATTTTAAATTTATCTAACTCGTGATTTTGAGGTCAAATCCGATATTGTACTTGATAACTGTTGGATTAGAATCCCACCCGAGGAGTTGGGATTCAAATTTGACCCAACCTAGGACAATGGGATATTTTTTTTTTGGCTCTAAAAATATCTTCATTATGCTCCAAGTCATTTACTTATTTATCCTTAATATTGCCTAAAATAACAAAAAAAAAAAAAAAAAACACATCAACATGACTTGACTAAATTTGACATGAGTTTGACTAATTGAGAGTTTTGTTCTTTCAATATTTTCGTTAAATCAAGTTATTCACTGAAAAGTTTGGGACCGGAGAATGACGGCAATCGATTGATGGTGCCGTGGTGGAGATGCACGACTGAGAAGTGACCAGTGAAGGCGGCGACACATCTGGAGGTGGCCACCCTAGATGGGGTGGCGGAGAGAGTGGTATATAGAGAGAGGCGTGAGCCGGTGGTTGGGGTGGCGGTACAATAACTCAATACTTAATCTAACAAAGTAAACCAAATATTACAAAATTCTCACTACGTCAAATTTTATTACTACCTTAATCTCATCACACGAAATAAACGAAGCCTAAAGTATAATTACTTAATCAAGTGTGTAGCATAAGAATGAGGTGGATATATAGGAGAGTAGGTAGGTAGATTGTGCAAAATTGAATGAGTGAAGTTGGTGTCCATATGTAAGCCTAAATGTTGAAAAGGAATGAAAGCAAAAGATTGTGACATCTCATTTCACATCCAACTATATAATGTCTATGCATATATTGGTAAGGGGTAACTAATATTCTACTCACTTTAATGTAATTACTATTGTACTAGTTTTTCTTTTTTCAAGATTTACAAACAAAATGTTGAAACCAACCCTCTAGGTGTATCCCACTAATGCTGCAATAACTTACTATTTTTGTAAATTAAATCACTTTATTTAATTATTTTTTTGTTAGGATTTTAATGATTATAGATTAAAGTTGTGATATATAATTATTATTAATTATAATTAAATAAAAATCGACGTAAAAATTTAACATATTCACCATAAAGATTATTTTGTCATGGCTTTTGGCCATTACAAATATATTAATCACGCCCGCAAAAACTACATCCAACAATCATTGCGTAGCCGTGATTAAAACTTTTTGCTACGATCATTAATTAATCATGGTTAAATGTTATATCTATTTTAGATTCAAAGTACAACCTTTTTTTAAAAATAAATAAATAGATAAGATTTTTCAACTTTTTTTTGTGAGATTATATATGATCTAAACAAGTTGACATACATCCTACTTTAGGGATGTTTCCAATAGCTTCAAATAAAAACTTATCATTTTATGGTTGAAAATAAGTTGAAATAAGTGATTTAAATTTATAGGTTTTTTTTTTAACTACTTAAATTAAGTTGCTTGAATCAAAAGTTATAAGTGACCCCTTGGCGCCAATGAAATCTAGCTCAGTTCGCGAAGTTGGGCCTTCATGATTTTAGAGGTCTCATAGGTTCAAACCCCACCAAGTGCGTGGGATGTTGTCTACTGCATAGTAGGAGTTGTTGTCTATTGTAATGGTAAGTGTTCTTGAGCAGTATATGATTATTATTATAGTCTTTGTTAGATATTGATGTCGACAGGAATAATTGTAATTGCAATCGATTTATTTCAATTAATACTAGGACCATCACTCTTAACTTTAAAAAAAAAAAAAAAAATGGTAACCCCTGCCCTGCCAAATTTTGCATCTTATTGGTAAAATAGTAAACATTAAGTTATTTTTTCAACACTTTTTTTTTTTTTTTGAGGAATTTTTTCAACACTTCAGCTTCTACTTTTTCGTATTTTCTATTTTGTTTTATGTTCTTCTCAAAACACTATTTGCCATCCTTACAATTCGCAACAAAAATTATATGGATAATTATATTTAAACCCTTTAATATATAGTTTGTCTATACAATTTTTTTTTTTACTTAATTATAAAAATCGTCTATTGCAGCTAAAATATCTTAGTGTAATGATGTTGATGTTTTTGAAAAATGTATGTATAATTTTCAAAAAAATATAAGTGATTTATGTAAATAATTAAGGTTTTCTATAGGTGTTGATGTAATATATTTAAAAAATTACAGATAATATATATATAAATATACCATAGTTCAAGAAATATATGTAATTATGTCAAAATAAAAGCTATTATGGACACCCCATGGGCCATACATATATTATTTGATTCTGAGGACATCTCTAAACTGATGTTATTAATTTTGAAATGATTCCTCTTATTTTCATTTTTTCCTATGTAATGACATAATTGGCAACATCAAATTAACACATAAAACTTTATTATCTATATCTACAACATAATTGTAATTCCTAATAGTAAATAAATCACAAATTAAAACTTAGGAACAAAAGAACATATATTTATATATGAAGAAACATTAATTAACCCACTATGATTAGAAATTGAAACAAAATAATAATAAGCATTAAATTGATTAATGCATAGCTCCCATTAACTAGAAAACAAAATCCCTTGATTAATTATTATCACGTGGATCATATAATCTGGTTCTACCTTTAAGGAGACACTCTAATTCCAAGATTAACCTTGCCCTACTTGTCTTGTTCCCTTGTCATAAAAAAATCTATCTTATTATTATTATTATCAAAATTCACTTATATATATATATTTTTTGATGCGACATGCGACTTGATCAGTACCCCATTGGGCGAGGTATTGTCCGCTTTGGCTCCGTATGAGCCTCACGGGTTTGTCCTGAACAGGCGCCTCGCTAGGGAGAGGAGGTCTTGGGGCTTATAAGCCACTCAAGCTCCTCGTCTGCAAAAGATGTGAGACGCATATCTACATCATATATATACACATATGTATTAATTATATAACACCTGCCTATAACTATTTGTAATTTGATCCAAAACACCATCCGTGTTTAGCAAAATATATGTAGTGATTCGATCATGTACTATTTTGTTGATTTTATTAGATGAATTATTGAATTAAGGTGTGTAAAATTTGTCTAATATTTATAGCGTGCCATTAATTTGAAAAAATATTATGAAATATCAAAAGTACCCCTTAATAAGATAAAATGGTTATTGTAAAAAAAAAAGACGCTTATATTTTTCATTTTCAAACAATTTTAGATATTGATTATTATTAATAATTTTTTAATTCAGTTTTCAAAACATCCAAAATTAAAAAAAAATACAAAAAGACCCAAAAAAATCGCAGGAGGGAGAACAAGGCAAAGACCTGGTGGCCTTTGCGAGAAAAGGACAAAACAGTAAAATTCGCAATAAATTTGAGGATAAATTAAGCTTTCAAAAAAATTATTTTGGATTGGTGGGCTTTGTGCGATAAACTTTCCAGAATCCACTAAAAATGGGCTGACCGTGTTAACTTAGGTTACGGGCCCAATGGACTTTGGATCGGAGTTAAGGTGGGCTTCGTACAAAATGCTCAATTCCAAAAGCCCATCTTTAATGGGCCAGTCCAATCCCCATTTGCTTTTTCCTTCAATTGGATTTGGGCCTCTACCTTAAGTGAAAATGACAGAAATAGCCCTTCTCCAAGGTCAAAATTGTTGAAAACACCTGCTGGAACCTTAATTGAGACATTTGCAGTGTGAATTAGGTTTCATTGGCATAAAAAAAGACAAGAAATTGGTCAGAACCAAGATTGCAAGATAGAGAAAAAAAAAAAAAAAAAGTTTATTGTAGTTTATAAAAAATGTTCGAATTTATATGAAATACGTAGATTAAAGCGTCTTTTCACGATAAAACTTTGAGGTTCGTACGAAGTCAAAGAGAATAATACTTCACAAAACGGGACACCGATCAAATTGCAAATCACATTATGTCTCAAACTTGCAATTTTCGATGGACTTACCTATCTATAACAAAACACACACACACACGCTGAATATGAAGAAGGATGGAGAAAGTGTGATTCTTGAGTTGGAAAGGGTGCGTCCAAAGAGAGAAGACAAAGCGCTATTGTACAAGGTAAGGTTTGGTTTGGTCATTGGTGGGTTAGTTTCTGAGTTATCTGAGGAAAAAAAGCCCAAAAACGGACAAATGTTTAGGTAGGAGCAAACGTGGCCTTCTAGAAGAAATATCCCCATCCACTTGTATTTCATCTACCTCCTTATCCTATACATTATTAGACGACCATCATCATCATAGGATTGCCCCTCACTCCATTATTGATTTCTTGTATTTATTAATTATATATTTTTCGTATGTGAATGTATGTATATGTATATGTATATGTATATGTATATGTATATGTATGTATGTTGGAGCATCATCATCATCATCTGAAATGGAAGGGTGAGTCCCATGGAGGCAATTTAGTCCTTTTATTTATTCACCAGACGAATTTATCCCTACATCGAGCTATATATCCATGAAAATTATCGACAAAGATGGTCGTTGTATCCCTACAATTGAAACTATTAACTAACAAGCTAAATAAGAATTGTATCGAAAAAAATTTGATAAAAAATGGTAAAATTACACTAGATGTGACTCTACTTTAACGCAGACGTAATAATTTTCATACATAATTATATTTACCCATATTTTTTCTCATAAAACCATCAACGACAGTAAAAATAGGAGTAGTCTATGAAATGATGTTGATATATTTGAAAGAGTATATATATAATTTTTCAAAAAATACGAACAATTTATATAGATAATTTTAATATTTTTAGTAGATGTATTTATAATTATTTTTTTAAAAAAATAATTTATATAAACAACTATAAATCATGAGCAAGACTAGAGGGAAAGAAATTGATAGGGAGAGAGAGAGAGAGAGAGTGTGTGTGTGTAGCCTGTTTCTATCGTCACAGCCGGTACCAACCACCACCCACCTCCCTTCCCTTTCTTTCCGTGTTACAATTTGAGCACACGCCACACGCTTTTTATTAATTTTATATATCTCATTTAATTAAAATGGTCCACCTTACTTTTTTCTCACGTACTTAAAATTCGAACCCATAACTTTTTAATAACAAAGCCTCTCTCTTATTACTTGAAGTCAACATTAAATAATTATTTAAATATTACAATATTCAAATATTTTTTTCAAATCGAAATTCATATATAGATACATAGTTTCGTAGAAAGTGGTTTATTCGAATTTAAATAGTTTTATCACATGTAAAATATGGGAATAAAATTAATAATTTATTAAGCTAACTTATAAATCAATTAGGTTGAAGATGCTTTACTATTGTATATAATTTATCGTGGATTTTGTGTTTATCTCTTAATCCTAATTTTTCAGCTTGTTCACACTGCATGCATATAATTAGTAATTTTTCGTAATTTTACGATTTTATTATTTTCATCTTTTTGAAAATTTGATTAAGTTCGTGTTTTTTGATTGGATGGTAGGGAGGATTCGATTGATTGGTGGGATTGGCAGTGTGGGACGTGGTCGTGTACATGTGGTTTTGAAAATTATGTATATATGATTATTAATTAATTAATGAATTAATTAAATAGTACGATGGGTAGATTAGTGTGGCGTGATTTTGTTAATTAAATTATAATTATTATTAATTAATGATTCCGTCACATGTTGCTTAATTTCTTACAAGTGTCCTGGATGCATTGTCAGCAACCCAGACGATGTGGATTGACGAATCATACCCCCCATATCACTTTCCCCTTTCCCATTTCAATGTTCCACTTTGTATTTTAATTACCCGAACGCAGTGTCATGCAGTATTTATGCATATATAATTAAATAAAATTTGAAAATAAAAATAAATATATGATTAAAAGCAAATTAAATTGAAGAATGAATATACTATTTAAAATAAAGAAATAATTATATATATACAAAATATTTAAGAATATAATTAAAATTTAGTATTGCATTTGTTCTCTCCACAGACCACAAACGTCATCCCATAACCAGGTAGGTCGTTCACGGAAACTTGACCCTGAGGTAGGTCGGGGTGGCACCAAGATCACATTCTGTCTGAACTCTCGTTCCCCAGAACTGCAAAAAATAGCTCCGAGTTGATGACGAAAGAGAAAAAAATGTTACAAATCAACCGTCGTAAGTGCATGAATTTATTTTATTTTTTTTATTAGTAGGGATATACATAGTTTTGTACTTTCTGGTTCCATTTTTCAACAAGAGCAGCAAATTGGAAAGTGGAATTATTGAAGTCCAAAAAAATGAAAGTACACTATATTTTTCTCCTCCAAAATTAGTAGTTGGGACTTGTTAAAAAAATTATATATATTAACATATATATATATATATATATGGTGCTTTTAAATTTTTGTGATCAATACTAAAATGAAGTACAATGTGCATTTGAGTAAACATTGGTATCGAATTATATTAGATGGCTATGACGATCTATTGGGAAAAATTGCACGATGTTTGGTACGAGGGAGTGAAAATTTAATAATATATTTATGGTATTTATTTAGAATTATGTGTAGAATGAAATGTACGTTTCTGTTTCTGATGTAGCAAATAATAATTATGCTAATATTAGATATAATTCATAAATTTATTATCTATATATCTATATATATTATGTACTTTATTTGTAATTTGAATAAAACGGTAGAATAGTCATAATTAACAAGTAAAATTGTTTTTCATGAAAGTGCATTAATTGACTATTAAAAGCTTAAAAAATGAGAATGAATCATGACATTTGATTTCAAATTCATTGTAATATATAATTTGAATTTATCCTTTAAATGATTTAGAAAGATAAGATCTTATCCTTAGAGATAAGAAAAATAAAATGCCAAGTGGATAAGCGTAACAAAATTCAAATCAGATTGCAGTTTTTTCTTTTTCTTTTTTTTTCTTCAGTAAATCGATTATAATAATTATTTTTTCTAATAATATCGATTACAATCATCAATATCAAATATCCATATATATATTAATCATCGATAATTATGACAATTATATACTGATCTCCAGTATCAAATAATTATATCTAATTAACAACCCCTACTAAAGTAAAATAACATCCTATATGTTGATTGGACTCGGAACCATGACCCTATATATAGTCATAGGGCCTCAGTTTTGCTAATCGAATTAGGTCTTGTTGATAAATCGATTACAATTATATCATAAATTTTAACATTAACCAAGAATTAAGATAGACTAACACCCAGACATTGATAGGACTCAAATTTGCCTCAAATTCATCAACTGAACTGAGTTTTTGGTTGGGAATGAGATGATAGCTAAGAAATGCATGGAACATGGGGTTATGATGAATTGATGAAATTAGTTGAAATTGAAAAGGCAATGAATGAGAAGAAAGGAAATGTTATGTTATGTTTGAGTGAAGAAAAATGTGAGAAAAGCACAATAATTTGCACATGGTAGAGAGTGGAGAGAGAGAGAGAGAGAGAGCTTAAGGACGCCGCAAAGTGGATGGGTTTGGTGAAAGCATGTGCGTATCAACCCCACCCTTTTCATTATTCTTATTATTATTATTATTATTATTATTATTTGCAACTCCCAGTTGCTTTGCCTCTTTCTCCTTTCATATCATAATACTCTTTCTTGTTACCCTAATTATTGTAGACTGTGCCTGTGTTTTTGCTTTGGATTTGGATTTGGTGGAGATATATTCAGAGATTTAAAATATATATATCATACATTATTTATATTAATATTTTTCAAATAATATCGATGATCCGTTATTTGACTGATGATGTTGAGATCTCACAATCAGAAGTTGTGAGTTCGAGCTATTAGTATATTTTTTTTTTTATTTTTTTTTTAATTTAGAATTATTGATGTATAGCATAGTGATTGTTGCATTATGTTGATTGATTTAGAAATATCAATGTATTTTAAATATATATATATATATATATTTTCAGATAAATGTATAATTTTATAGTATTAAAAATTGTTTAGCCTTTTTTTTTTTAAAAAAATAATGTCTAGTTTAAAATTAATTCAAAATTTTTATATTTAAAATGTTTTATATTCAAATCATTTCCACAAATTCAAAATTTTAAATTGACTTTGCAAACTTGTTATCTTGCTTCAATTATTACCTCTTTTGTTTGATCTAATAGAGATTGGAGGAACTATTTCATATTTTTAAATTTAATTCACATATATATATATATATATATATATATATATATATAGATATATAAAAGAGTTGTTGAAGTAGGTATAGTTTATATGATAATTAAAGAATTTGGTAAATTTGATGTAAACTTCAACTTCACGTAAATATCGACAACTAATTATTGTATTGCTTAATATTAATTTAATCATATAATTATAGCTTTTATCTATATATATAGACAAAATTGATTTAATTTATTATTAATTATTAATTATGATAAATTACATTGATGCCTCTTAAACTTATATTTAGGGTAAAATATATTTTAAAATGATTTACTTTTATATCTAATTACACAAACATCTCGTGTCTTTTATAAAATTACAGGTACACTCGTGAGTACGTGTTGATGTGATTTTCCTCAACAGGTGTTTGTGTAATTAAGTTTTTGCTCCTAAGAAACTATTAGTTTAACCAATCATGCCTTAGCCTAGCGGTTGAGGTTAAGGCTGACGTCCCATAAACATGTTCAATGTCATGTATTCAAATCCCATTAAACGTGTGACATTTATTTTACTTTATGTAAGTTGTTGTGATTTATTTACAATCATATTAATACCACACAAGTACCCGAAAATGAGGATGAAATAAAACCAAGAAATTGGGGGTTGTGAAGAATTAAAGGATAATGTATAGTTGGATTATGCTTGGCATTGTTTGGCTGTCCTAAAATTCTTTGTAGGATTCCACACACTATTGAAGTTGTGGGCGCACATGACCATCCCCCATCCCTTCAGATCTCCACCACCCACCTACCTTTAACTAACCATACCCTTTTTATTTCACTATAATTTCCAAATTCTTAAAAGATCCCTTCACCTACCATCCAAACATGTCACATGTGCCCTCTCACCACCTCTTTCATTTCTTTATTATTCTTTTTTCTTTTCCCTTAAACTAAAAAAATGTTAATTAACTGATTAATCGGGGATATAATGGCCTATAATTTATTTTTAATTGTGACGGTGTACATTGATTACCACATAATTTTAAAATAGGGTTAATTATACTTACGCCCTCTAAAATATAAAATTGTAGTTTTTTTTCAAAAAAACTTTTAAAATTATACTTGAATCCTTTTAGAAAAATTTTCATTTATGACTGTAACCTATTCATTATGATTTGGATGAAAAATGTTGACATCAATGAGAAATTTAGGTAATCTTTCAATTTGACCCCTAATTTAGTATTCCGTATAATTTATTGACAAAGATAATCTAGTAATATTTTCATCTATGCATAATAAGATCAGAAGAGTGTAGTTGTAATATATTTTGCTCCCAAATTATTGCCATTGGCTAAAAAGTGGTCGTTCATGATTGAAAAAACTAATAATGTTGTTAATAATTTATACGAAATATTGAATGATGTATAAAATTAAATTATATTATATAATATATATATATATATATATTTTTCTAAGTCAGCATTTTCCATTCAAATTCACGTAAATGACACAATTGCAAATGAAGATTTTTCAAAGGGGGTGCAAGTATAATTTCAAAAAATAATCTGATAGAAACATAATTTCATGTTTTAAAAGGTGTTTAAGTATAATTAATATTTCAAAATAATAATAATAATAATAGCTTGATTGTTACACAAATATTTATTTATAATATATATGAAAGTGGAGGAATATGCGGCATTATGTGTGGAGCATAGTGCATAGGCACAAGAACTAGATTCCAACACACACCATTAATTTTGTTTCTATCTTCACCTAATACCATCTGCATTTCACTACATTTATTCACATATGATGCCTTTTGCCCCCCTTTTTATTCTCTTTTAAACTTACAACCCACTACAATAATTCATCAAACACATTGATATTTTTCAACTTAAAAGTGTTTTTACACTCACATTCATAAATGTGAAATCCACCGAGTCTTTCCACTTAAAAAATTTAAAATTTTAGCCAAACCCCCCTAAATTAGTTTTCTTCTTCGTTTTTTTTTCTTAAAAACATCTGAATCTACCAACATACTACATATTAATACAACATTCACTACACAATACATCAATATTTTCTAAATCAACGAACAAATTCAAAATAAATAAAAAAAAAACATACAATTTTTAAAAACAGACTAAATAAATATATCTAAAGAACTCAAATTCACAATCTTTTAATTGTAAGATCTCAACCTCAGCACTCACGTAGGAGATTATTGCTTCTTTTTTTCATTAGTTTTGGCCACTATTTGTATAACATCTTCATACCTAAAACATTATCAATGTGAAGTTGTTGCATCTTTCAAAAGTGACCTTTTTATGTCCTAAGATGTGCATGCATTCATTGGACAATACATATTTTATATACGTTCGTAATCAAGTCAAATTCTTGAACCCCAAATTGCCCAAAAAGTCCCAATATTTGAAAACCAAGACTGGAATTTTCTTATGTGCCAGTGGTAACAAATTCCATTGGATTAGATTTTGGGTTGGGTCAAAAGCTGTCAGCATATATATGATTTTCATGACAAAGCAGAGATTTTATACATAATATATATATATATACAGACACTAGGTCAATATATTCTTATTACAAACATCATCATTAATCAACAGCATAAATAAGGTTGGTGTATAGCAAATACGGTCGCACGGTCTTATTCTTCATTTGGTCTAGACAAGATCATTATATTCCCTTCAGATAAACCTATTCTCAAATATTTAGTTTCAGAATATCAACAACCATTTATTTATTTTTTTATTAGTTCAAACAAAATTAAAAAATATAAATTACTATCAAAGTAGGTACACATTTATTTAATAATCTTAGGAATCCATTCAAACGAGATAAATAAATAACAAATTATTGTAAAATTAGACAAATATTTATATTCGTAGGATTGGAATTTATAATTTTATATAAAGGGCACGTAGACATATTAATGACGTTTCAAAACTCTATAAACATGGCATTTTCGGTTCAAACAATACCAAACTTCTTGTCCAATTCTATGTTCGTCCCATGTGTCTCATCCTCTGTGTACATGGGCCATTTTGATTGGAGCTTTGTGATTCTACGCAATTGATTTTTATTTTTTTTAGCATTTTAATATACGTAATGATGAAATTAAATATTTTAACAAACATAATTGTATTATTTAGCATTATCAATTCGATATGATTAATCTATTACGCATTGCTTGATTGGTAAAGTTGTACTTCTTACAATTAAAATATTAGAGTTAGGTTTATTTTTATAATAATTTTTTATTTCTTTGTCTTATTCGATAGTATTCATTAATTTGAATTATTAATATTATATTAAATTAATTTATAAATTTAAAAGTATATTAAATTATGTAACGAATTACGATTATTTTTTTTTTAAAAAGTTTGTTGAAGAATTGTCGTGGACACAATTCAAACCGACCTAGCAATTTAACTAATATAGATGTTATTTCGAGTTAGTTCACACCTAAAACCTAACAATTAGTTCAAAATTTAGTTCGTTATTATTTGGGCCCCCGTCGTTTGAGTTTGAAATAATTTTTTTAAATTTTATTGTGAATGTACATATTAATGGCTAATTTGAAAATAATGAAATATATTTTAGTTATTATTCAATTTTGTTTTAGATAGAAGTGATAATTACATTATTACGTCAATGTTTTAATAAATCGAGCAACTCAATAATTCATCAGTTCACTATCAAATAGCAAATCAGAAGAAACACACGTAAAAGTAAGACTAACACTCACATATTTGATGGGACTCGAACCCATGATTTCGAACTAAAGTATCACTATAAAAAAAATTTCAATAGCAATGAAAAAAATTAACACTAAAATAATTAGCAAGTAAAACTCTCGTTGCTAATCTAAATTATCAAGTACAAGAAATTTACTTGCCACTAAATCTAGCAAGAAAAATTAACTTGCTACAAATTTAACAACCAACTGTTTAATATATATATATATATATATATATATATATATATATATAAATATATAACTCTGCATTCACTACTTTTGCTTATTCAAAAACTTTCTATTATCAAGAATTAATTAATGGTCTTTTGCAATAAAATTATCCTAGTAGTTCAACCGACCATGTAATAAATTAAAACCGTAAGCCATGTGATTAGCCTAATCATCGTGTGCTACAAAAAAATATTTTTTATCCGGACGTGTTAGTTAATATACGCTACCAAAGAAAAAAAAGGAAAAAGATTGTAATTTTTATTATTACTGATTATATAGTGATGAAAATTCGTATTGTGTTGTAATAATGGATTTTATAGTTTTAATAGTGATAATTATTATACAAATTAGTAAGAGTTACTTTTTGTTGTTTGAAAAATTACATTTAGCACTCGTGGAATTTGCTTACGTCTAACAAATAGTCCCTCCGGCCATTAGTAAAAATTTATTAAATTTTTTGATATTAATAAAAACACTGAATGAAAGTTGGTATTTACCCTCGATCGACTTACTACTGACTTATTTCAGGTCAAATAATTTTTTTCTAACTAAGCACATTTATAACGTTGAAAATATACCTCATTACATATATTAATGTGTGAAGATGTATAAGAGTAATTTAATTATAAAAAATTTATTTGATTTGTAATAAGTCAGCAGTAAATCAAACCACATGAGGTTTATATATAATTTCATCAAATATTTTGAAAAGGGAAATATAATTATTTCTAAATTAAACTATGTCATAAATATATTTTGCAAAGATTGATCTCGATAATATATGCCCTTGTTTCAAATTTCTATTCATTCTGCCCTTTTTTCACTTACCCCCAAATATTTTTTTTTCTTTATAGAAATACTATACAGTGCTCTTTTTTCTTTTATAATCTCCATTTTCCTTAGGTATATATAAATAATTAAATACTCCTAAATTAAATAAAATAATTAGATATGAAAACACCAAATTAATTAAAAGAACTTGAAAGAGAGGAAGACTTTCAGACTTTTTACTGCATAATTAGTAATCACTAATCATTAATTTTTGAGTGATTACTGCATCTATGGTTGATATGAAAAAGAACAAAAATTGATTACAATAAAAGAGGGATTAATTAACATCTATATATCTAAAAATTCTACAATTATATCATATATAGTGATGATCAGCAATATCTGTATAAGCCATTAATGGATTGGCAATTGCTACACGACTCGCCTTTCTGAAAGCCCAACTGCCAACACAAGCACATGGCTTGCGCCACCACTGCCGCCGCCGTGGAGGGTGTCTCCGTCTTCGCCTCAGCCACCGCGCCCGGCCTCATCAAGAAGTCATAGAAAGACTTGGACTCCGAGGATGAGGATGAGTTGAATGAAGCACTTTTTGTATACTTGCACTGAGAAGGCAGACCTATAGACAACTCTAAGTCAAGTGCTGCATCGGCGGCGGCGTTCCCCTCCTCCACCTCCTGCGGCGGAGGCGGTGGTTGGGACTCCTCCGTTGTGCTGCTGTTGCATTTGGTGTTATCAACTGAGGATGAGTTATCTGTTGCGGGAGTGCTATTAATATTGTTGGTGATGGGGTCATTCATTGATGCGGCGGTGTTTTCTTTTGAGGATGGTGGAGTTGATGGTCTGAAGTCTAGGCAAGGTTTGGCAGCGGCGACGGCGACGGTGGTGGTGTTGGCGGCGGCGGTGGAGTTGAGTGGACGGTGGGTTTGAGGGTCTATGCCACGGCTAATAAGCTTGCGTTTAATATGGGTATTCCAGTAATTCTTGATCTCATTGTCTGTTCTTCCGGGCAATCTTCCAGCTATCAAAGACCATCTGCACAAAGCAGAAAGATTAGGAAAAAATGCTCCATTTTTACAGCAGTAAAAAGGTGCAAAAACAAAAATGTTGATTTTACCTTAAAAAACAAACAATTATAGAAAAAGACAAACAATTGTTTCTCTGAGGGTTTTCCATAAAAATAATGTTCAAAATCTGGAAATTCTGACAAAAATGTGGTTATGAATCTTGATTCTTGAATTTACCATTTGTTTGTCTTTTACTTTGTCTGAAGATCAGAAAGAATTAAAAGGGTAAAACAGAAATAAAATAACATGTTTGTGTTTGCCAAAACAAACAATCAAACTAACTAAATTAAGGTAATGAATTAAGAATTCACTTCCAAATTCTAATAATAGAATTATTACTTGTGTGGTCCAAAGAGAGGACAAGTATAAAAATTGATGAGAACTGATCATATTCACATGACAGAAAAATCAAGAAAAAAGGCCAGAACGGAATCAGACATACTTATTCCCAAGCAGACTATGAAGTTTGATGATGATCTCATCTTCTTCTTCAGTGAAATTGCCTCTCTTGAGGTCAGGTCTCAGATAGTTTATCCATCTCAACCTGCAACTCTTCCACATCTAAGCAACCCTACATACAAAGAACAAACCCTTTTTAACAAATGATTAACCAGAAACGAAATTATGTTTATAAATGTCTTAATTATTACAAAATCTTGATCATAGAGACATGCATAAAGAGGTTGTACCTGCAGCTTTAGGGAGGGAACGCCAGCAGCCCTCACCATGAGCCCGGATGTAATTGATGAGGCGCTGGTCTTCTTCTTTAGTCCAGGCTCCTTTGTTGGTGTGGGCTTTCTCACAGCAAGGTGACCGCCCCATATATATATATGTATCTATGCTCCTTCAAATCCTCCCTTTCTTGTAGTAATCAAGAACAACAAGACTCCGATGATGTCTCTATATATATGCAGAACTACACAAACACCCCTGTGTCTTTTTCTTTTCCCTTTGTAGTAATATGTGTTTTGATGGATGATTGAGATTGAATTGAAAGAAAGAGAGAAAGCGGTTGTATGTATATATATATATATATATATATATATATATCTTGAGAGAAATGGAAAATGTATAGATATATATGGTGGGGTGGGGGTGGTGGATGGGCAATGTATGATGAGACTTGAAAGAAAGAAATAAAAGAGGGTGAGTAGCCAGTAGTTTGGAAGGTTTTGTAACAAACAGAAAAGAAGACGGGGGGTATTTTGACCAAGTTGGTGAGAAAGACAAGAAGTTAATGGATGGGGTTGGATTTGGTAGGTAGCTTTTACTTTATACATATCACTTCCCATTCTCTCTCTCTCTCTCTCTCTCTCTCTCTCTCTCTCTCTCTCTACATATACATACATATACATACAACTTTATTTTACACTATATATATATATATAGTAGTTTTTCATTATACACTCTGTATACACGTATATGTGCGTGTTCTTGTACAAATTTTACATCATCAAGAGTGATTATTAAGTCAATTAGCATTAAAGATAGATGCTGGCACATGGTTTGTTCATCTGCCTTAATAAATGGGGTGGCCATGGGAGGGGAGGGAATTCTTTTCCTTCTTAATTATTCCATATTTTAATTTTATAATATATTTTTTAATAATTTAAATATTTCGTAGTTTTTGTAATCGGGATGTTGAAATTAAAGATCCGTAGTACTACATTACATACGAACACCCAATTTGATCTGGAACAAAATGTGATAAAGAGCATATGGATTTTGATAAAATTAACGTTTTTTTTTTCCTTGAACTTACTGTCGAAAATTTTATACGTCGGTTGGCAAGTACGTACAGTTTTAATGAACAAAATTATTACAAAATTGCATAGGCTACCTAATTATCCAACGGCATTTAGGTTCACATCGTTTTCAGCCAAGGGTTTCAGACTTTTTTTTTTTTAAACATTTTGATGACCAGTCTTGGCTGTCATTTGCTGCCATTCTCGTTTCATTTTTTTAAGAGTTGTTTGTGGGCTGTAGGTTCAATTATTGAACAGTTTGATGCAACATGGGCAAACACTTCAAATTATTGCATCCTTGTCCCTTCCACAATCAAAGGGCTGCAAGATTTCTCCCCTCCCACAGAGATAGTTCCTTGTTTGGATCTTGCAATTCTTGATGATGATAATAGCCATAATCAGCCTGTGAGTTCCATCTTCAAGTCTTCCACTCAACAAAGAATGATTTCCATTGACACACAGAACAACTGTATATAGTGACTATTACAAAGCTGTCGATCGTATAACAACGATGCAGACGACGAAATCCTGTAAGGGGGAAAGAATTGATTTACTACAACTATTTAATCGAATGTTGTATGAATGTTACACCTATATTAGTTAATCACTGAATGCTATATGGATGTTACGACAATATCATGAGCTTGTCAAGACCTATATAAACCTATTTGTGTGCTTAAACTAGGTAGTTTTCGTAGTGTTTACTGTACTCGATTCGGGCGTCTGATTTTCTACACATGCAATCCGGCATGGGGTACATGTAGAGGGAGTTGCTCGGCTTTCTCAGCTCGCTCCCCTTCACATCGTTATGACGAAGCATATCCTGTAATTGCCGTTTAAAGTCTTGCCATCTGCAAATAATCAAGAACATAAGCAGTTGATATTTTGTAGAAAGTCATAAAATCAACTAAAGTGTCGGAGATAGTTGCGTTCAGATTACCGTATACTTGGTTTATCGAATAACTGAGCTAACTTTCTTTTATCAGGTTTTATTGTTTTGGCGTGTCCTTCGTAAAAGTAGCGTCTATGCCCCACCAAGAAATGGGGAAAATTACCACCTTGAGTAGTAACAAAAACTTCGCTATGGAGGCAAACTGTGTAGTCGAGAGCCGCCAACCTCGATGAATGGCCCTGAATAACAAGATAATTGCATCGACTTCAACACTATGAAACACGACTGTTCAGTACAGTCTGAACGTAGAGCTTTAGAAGTATACCATAAACGGAGCAAGTTCTTCTGGGGAAGCCAGTGTCTCCTTTGTTTCTAGACCTGGAAACATCTGCTTTAGAGGAGCCATATGCTTTTCCACTCTGTAAATTTTTCCGGCAGCAACGTATAGAGAGGTTGTGTTATCAAATCCCATGCCCCGAAGCATCATTCCGACCTGCAGAATACAATAGAAAAACTGCCGATCTTAGTACCAATTTTAATGTGCAATATAGTTCCCCATTAGCCATATTACCATCTTCATGAATCTGTATCATATACCTCCAGTGGTGTTAAAGGGCACTTCCCGTCCACACGATTGGCACCTGGTCTTATTACTCTACCTCTTCTCCGAAATTTTCCTCTCCAACTTCTTTCACGAACAATATCCATCTCACGCTTTTCTTCTTCACCACCATCGTATATGCAGCACGAAAATGCAACCATATCCTTCATTCAGAGGACAAAGGTTGTTGTAGTTAAGTAAGTTGAAAAAGATAAATATTAACGTTCATAATGATCTTTACCTCTTCGAATCGGAGATGTACAGACACATATTTGCCCCACTTTTAGAACTATTCTTAACCATTCGATCAACCATCTTAGCAGCTAGCATACGTATGGGTTCTGAAAATCTAAGCGCTTCAAAATTGCACAGGCACCGAAGCCCTTGGACATATGCAGGAACTGCATGAGCCAATCTGTTGGAGAAAGGCGCAATGCGGACAGCCCTGTCCCACGATCATTAAAAAAGTTTGTCATGTTACAAGAACAAAGATATGCATACTCTTGCAACCTAGGGATTGTTCCAAATATTCATGTTCTCTCGTAAGAAATATGAAAGTTCACGTCATGGACTAAGTTAAAATTAAAACGTATCTACATATCATATCTATTTTCGCTATAATATTTTCTCAAACATAGACAGGAAAACAGATAATAGAAACAGGTGAGGTGACAGATAATTACTTCAACTCCACCAGCTTAGGCAGAACCTTTTCGAGATAGTATGTTGGGCTCGACCATGCTTTTACTCTCAAATTCACTATGTTGCTTATATTGTTATCGAATTGCTGGAGTATATCCTCGGGAAGTTCTCTAATGACATTGACATGATTTCTGAGCGCATAAATGAAGAACTCTTCATCAAAAATATCCCCAAACTTGCTGCAACAAAAAGGGAGCATAAATAAACTATTGTTCTTATCCCAACAACAAAGGATTAACCAACTTCAAAACAATGTAGGAATTCATTCGCAATTAATGAAGCAAGACTTGTCGAAATAAAGCAACCGCATGCATACAAACTTGGGATGTAAAGTGCAAGGGCTGAAGTCATTTCCACATGCAGATTTGCCCCGGGGTTGATCATGTAGAGTAACAGTGTACAACGTATTTCTAGGTAAGAACCGACTTCTTTTCTATTTCACTAATCATATTCCAAGGTAAACGATGCTTGCATAGCAGTAAACTTGTATTTCAAAATTTTGGTTGTGTATATAATTCAGTTGCAATATTTGGCTGTGATGTGGTTGTCAACAGGAAATATTAACTGACAGCACCACTGGGCTTGCTAAATTTCACTGGATCTGGGACTGTCGACAGATATCCAGACCAGCAGCATTCGACGTACAAACCCAAGATAGTAATTTGACAAGACAAATCACGGCTGGCTCATTATAGCAAAAGAAAGAGATTGGGAAATGCACAACTATCATCACTTCCAGTCGTCAGAATATATCTCTTCCTTACTATTTTCATCCTCACCTGGAATCTTGCCAAACACTATTTAAGTGAAATATGGGAATAACCAGTGTAGCATTCAGCAAACCTGCCACCGCCACTGCATCACATATCTGTAACCGAAAAGGGAAAAGTTATCAGCAACTTAAATAAAGGTCATAGATATTGATACTCAGATCATGTTCTCATGAAATACTGGGTAACAAAGCACCACATTTCCATGCTTAATGCTATATGGGCAATATTTACTAAAGTAAGACATACCGATAATCGTTGTTGGTTCAACCCACCATTTGCTTCAATTATTAGGAAACCATTTGACTTCGGAAACCCTGACAATCCTTCATGCACAAAGGTAAAACTCATCACATCAGCAGGTTAGTTTAAAAAAAAAATGGCAGGTTATTGTTAACCTGATACGGAGGGCAGAAACTACAATAATGTTGAAGTTATCATATAATGATACGATTATAAAAGGATGTTACTATAACTTTCCGAGAAGGGCAAGAAGCAAGAATGATCCAAAGCATACATAAATAATGGAAAAACAAATGGAAGTCTGTACATTCATGCACAAGCAAACACAATGTTTTTAGTTGGACACATGATCGTACTCAAAATTTATTCTGAAAAGATTTATTATTAAATATAATTTGAAATATGGCAGCTCCATCATGCCAGGGGAGAGTAATTTGTTTCATTCAGAAGTACATGTCCCAATGGTGGCCAAACCACCTCATGGCCCATGCAAAATCATATGCTATTACAGACACAACCATCAAAGCAACCTTGCCAAGAACGCAAGACGCTTGCAACACAGAACTCCTGATAAACTAAAAGAATATTATTCTTGTACAAACCTGATTGGATAACAGACTGTTTGATACAAGGCTTCCAACCTTGGCGCAACTTTGGATTCCAAACATTCATTAACTGCAGACAATTTCATGGCAGCAAATTACAAGTGTCAGAAATTATTGACGTCATGGATTTAAAGGATTGATATGAATGCAATTAGCCAAACTCCGCAAAATCAAAGAAATGAATGTCTAAGGAAGCCATTGGAAAAGCTAGTTTTAGCACCCACTAATTTAATTTGTATCACTCCTTCATCTCAACTTGCCATTTGAACCAATGATTTCTTATTAATCAAACTGCTATTAGAACAAAAAACTCAATCTTTATCATGAGCGAGCGATTTTCCTAAAATTACTCTGCTCAACTGTCATCCCCTAGGTCTCCAGTCATGTTATACCTGTGCTTATGGCACCTGATCCGGAACTCCAGAACTAAACCCCGTGCCCAATTCATCAAACTAAATTTATAAAATAGCATCATACTTCCTGGAAATACTATAATTTTGTCCACTGATCAGCAAACTTCAGTTTAATGCAAAAGAATACTAGAGTGTCGAGATGTTTAAGTTACTGATTTCATAAATGCTATACTCAATTGCCAAAATCCTAACATCAACACCTCAGTTTAAACAACCTTAGTTTCCTCAATGGTACCAATGCCATATCCGGATTAAACATTTATGACTGAATCTAACTAAAAGAAATATAACAAAATGACTAAAGTTCACATTTCGGTAGGCAAAATTACTTATAGACAAACCACTCTACCTCTTAATACCAAACTTTTATCTTTTCTCTGCTAACTTATAAGAAGAATCAGAAAAATTAGAACTTCCCGACGCATTGGATTTTCAACCAAATGGTGCTTATAACAATCAATGAGACCATATAATATCACCCAGAGACTCCCAATAAATTATCTGAGAATATAATCACTACTAACAATGCAACAGTTATGCTACCAACAAAACTAGAAACTCAAAGTTAAAACGACCAACAAGCAGAAATCACCGTGTTAGAGCTTCGATTTTCAGCCTCCATGAAAGGCCATAGCTTCTCAAAAACCTGAGGACTCCGGTACACGGAACCCGGACCGACCACATCACCAGCTCCACTACTAATATTATTCACAGCATCAAAGCCGAATATACCCATATACATAAGCATCCCAGAGATGTACAACAAGGGAGCAAACAAAAGCACCCCTCTTCTCCTATACATTGCTGAAATCAAGAAATATCCAAATTTTTCCACCACATTCTTGAACTCCGCCCTCCCAACACCACCACCACCACCACCACCGCTAACACGGAAACTCCCCGCGCCACCACCGCATCCACCAGTGGTGGGGGAGCTGGTGGTCTTTCCGCGGCTGCCACGGTGGCGGGGGGACGACGGCGGAGATAAAGAACTCACCCCGTTGCTCAGGCGGCTAAGCCCATGCATAATTCTTGAATTTGAACTTTGCAAGAAAAAGATTGGTTTTTTCACTTGATCCTAGTGTCGGCGTTGAGACATCGAGCTAAAGCTCAGATCTTTGGCATCAATGGAGAAAAAAGCAACTTCCTTTTTAAGGGTTTTGTTTATTTCTTTTTCCTGTAGTGAATGGGAAGATGAAAAATTACTGATACTGTGCTACGGCAGTAGTGGCAGTGTGTGAAAAATTAGAAGTGTGTGGTGGCGAGATACACGGGACATGAAGTAGCATTAATGAAGGTGGGATAGTGGGGAAGTTTATAAAGGTCGTTGGCTGCTGCAAGGCTCTTATATGATAAACTCATTTTTGCAATTAAACAAACCACCCCTTTAATCAACTAAATTCCAACTATCAAACTAGTTCATAGTAATCTATTAAATGCTAGTCACACAAACTTTTTTTTAACCCTTAACTTTATAAAAAATACACAAATACAAAAAGTCACATTCTGACTGATAAATTAAAGGTTCGTTAAATCAATTCGAGCTCATATATTTGAATTCCACTCGATGATTGAAATTTGTATTATTTCACGTGCTTAATTTTTTTACTATTTTTATTAATTATATTGATGTATTAGTCGTATTAATGTATTACTCAATGTATTGACATGTGATATTGTATTTAACTATTCGTATTTCGCACTAAATTATCATTTAATGGTGTTACTTTGACAAAAGCAAAATCCACTACAAAGAATATCAAAAGTAAGTGACAATCCAAAGTAATTGAGAATTAGATGGCTAACCTATAAATACATTAATTTTGAATGCCAATAAATTATTTTTGACTTGGGAATTGAAAAGTTGGTGCAGAGTTTTGACTATGGACTATATCTTTGAAAATAAAGTGTAATTGGTACTAAATTTTCAAAATAAAATAAAAAAAACTGTAAAAGAATGGATTTTTATTCATTGAAAAAGACAAAAATATTCATACATAAATAAAATTTAGCACTCACTATGCAATGCAATGTGAATTACAGTCAGAAGTCACCACCACCATCTTTTTTCGCGCCAAAACCTAAAGCTCCGACCTTTATGTATTAGGGAAAAAATTTCTTGTTTCCCTAATTGATGATGGGTTCAACGAAGAAGAGCACTAGCAAGAAAAGGGCTCGAAGTCAGTGCTCGAATGAAGATTTTTCTGACTATTGCCGCGATTTCAGGACCCTTTTCTCTATTATCCAGTCGCCTGAGGTTTGGGTTTCTCTTTTTATGTAAATTTTGTTCTTTTTTTTTTTTTTGTTCACTAGTTCTTGCCAATTAAGTCGTAGTATCTGCAAAAGAACTATATTTGTGGACCATCTGTCTGTTTTTTTCTGTTGTAGATAGAATTTTCAGAGGTCAAGTAAAATGGTTCAGGAAGTTAGGAACTTGATGAAGGAAGACTAGGCGACTTATAATGTAATTTTGGTTGGAAAGTATAAGTTAAATGTGAGACTTATAATCTTTTTTCTCCCAAAGGAGGAGTTTTTATAATTGGGAAGAAAAATTGTCATTTGAAGATTTATTTTGAGTAAAAAACAGAACAAGAAGAAAATTTTCATCTTTGTATTACTTCGTTTTCTGGATGAACCTGTGATGATTTCCACATTTTATCTATGGTATCTTGAGTGTTGAATTTGTATGTGTCTGTGGTGGTGGGAATGGGGGTGCCTAATTGGCCGTGCAACTTGCTAGTTGCTATCTAGTTTTCCGTACTGTGACACAGGGCTTAATATTTCAGGGAATGAAACCACCGGTGTTGAAGAATTTGTATCACCTTCTCATCCGTTTGTCTTCTAGCGCACAGTGGAGTGTCAAATATGCAGTAGGTTCACCTGAACATGACCTTGAAATTTGTGATGGAGGGATCAGAGTGACCTTTGGAGACATTCGTGAACTCTCTAACGTACTCTTCAAAGAACTGGAGGAAAGGTTTGAGCGATTGTTCTCAATTTTTTCTCGCATTTCTGCCAACAAGGATCTTGGAGAGAGTAACTTCCATCAAGCTCTATGCAATGCTGTGGAAATAATGAATTTGCTGTTCAGATGTTGCATGTTACTATTGACTTTGCTTGCAGCCAAACCAAATCTTATCCTGGAAAAAGGGCCAATTTTCTTAAGGATAGTCAGAAAGTTGAGTTCACCAAATTTAGTTGAGAACACTGGGACACATGCATTCGTCTTTGAGAAGTCATTCTTCCATGAATGTGCTCCAGCTGATAATGGTTGTTCTACCTCCTATGTCGAGGGCTTCACAGCTTCCATACAATTTTTGGAGCCTTGTAATCCTCTTCTTTTTCTCAAATCTACAATGCTTGAGGTAATTTTATGGCATGTTCTTTATCTGTTACTTGGTGTAGAGGACTTCACAGTCCTAGCTTCTTATTTTTCCATAGTCAACGGGTAATGTTTTCACCATGTGATTTCCTGGTTGACAATTATGCAGCACTTGTTTTAGGAGATGATCGGTTGTGAAAGAGACACTTAATTTTGGGACTCTCATGGTTCAACCTGATGGATTAGCACTCTTGATGATATAAAACAATGACCAACAGATATCATTCTGATGTTTTGGACGAAGTTGTGGCATTTATGCACTAACTTAAACTTATCCAAGATGTTGTTATTTGATTTTATGTGGACAATTATACTCATAACCAATGATACAGTCAAGCTTCCAACAAAAGCATCGTTGCTTAGCCCATGTGCCTCCCGTTTCTAACATAAAGAAAGAAAATGCCCCCATCAGCATCTCTCACTCCTCTGACATCCAATATCTGGCAAGAAGTACAAAATACTTTGAGACTATTGGGAAACATAGTCATACTTTTGTCCATCCTCTGAATTGTTTTTATGGTTTCATGCCATTGTATTCACCCTTGAAGATATTGCCCCGTTGGAAGCTGGAGAACTTACTTCCTGATCTATCTTATGTTCTTTTGGAATTACACTGCCTCTTTATATAAGTTCACTTGGATTGGATGAGATTTGTTTTTGTTGAATCTTTCAAATTGTTGTAATAATTCACAAGTTTTAGAAATTGTGTTGACAGGTATTTGTAGATGAGCTGTTGGTGCATGGGCAATCAAGAGGGTGCTTTAAGCTGATTAATTCTGTTGCTTCTATCAATGAAATGATATTTAATCCTCACTCTGCCCACTGTGATATTGGTATCGTGATTGAAGCAATGTGTCATCATTTTATCCTCTCATTTTCTGATAAGCAAGCTTTTGGAGATTTTCTCAGTCGGTTATTTTGTACGCATGCCAAAGAACTTAAATATACTTTCGGAGCTCCTGCATTGGGTGTTACTGCAGCTATATCATTACTTCTCAGTCCTTTCATGGTTTCTGCACCAAGATATATGCAAGCGCATTTGATTTCACTAGTTTCTGAAGCCATTGATATCAAGATTTTGAAACCAGATCGTAGAATCACCAATTGCTTCCTGTCAACTTTTGAAAAGTCAGTCACCTTGTACATCATATACATGTCTTGTTCGCAGATAGATGGCTATTCTGCCCTTCCCATGGGCTTTACATCCATTTCCTCACATGATATTGCTCATCCACCATTTGAGTTTTACATATTGCCGGAGACAAAAAGTAAGGTTGATAGTCTAATCACCGAGTTAGAGAATTCTTCAAATCACAATCAGAAGGATAGCTTCTTTAGAATGAAATCTGACCTGGTTAGCTCTTCGATGAGATTCGTTAAGGAGTGTCAAAACCTTTATGTCTTACCATGCCAAGATGAGATATTAGCCATCTTAAGTTGCTTAGTTCTCAAAGCTTCTGAAAGCTATGATGATAAAGCAATACGACCAGTTGAGGGTACAATGCTGCAGCACGTATATCTCCTTGCTTCTTTATTGAAATTAATGAGCATCTCATTGCTACAAGCTATTTGGTGTCTAAGACATAGTGATGATTCTCAAAGCATGAAAAACTTGAAATACTTCTCTTCATGCAAGGAGTATGATATGATTTTGGGTACAATCACCTGTTTCAGAGATTTGGACATCAGTTTACCGTTACAACAAGTTTTATCAAGTGCGATGTCAAGCCATTCTATGAGGCATAAGGATTCCAAAATGATGTTTTTCCATTTTTCAGGCTTGATGTCGCTAAGCTTTGTCAGTGGGCTTGATTGCTTGGTGAAGGCCTGTTTGTTGACAATTCTTGCACTGTTGAATTTATTTGTTTTTGAGGAGGGTGACTTAGATGCATTGGAATCAATGGTTGATTCCTACAAAGAATCTTCTTCATCCGGATCACCAGTAGTCAGGTTGCAGGAGGTAACTGTTCTTGCATTCCTTTGAACATTTACACATGGGAAATTTATTTGTCTTTCGAGGTTCAAATTGTTTTTCAATAATGCAGACACTGGTAGACCAAAACTCCAGCCTTGTGGTGGCGTTCGAAGTTTCAGAAGATACGGTCTCTGTATTCGAGGTAATTGATGATACTATACGTGTTTCTAACCTCTATTATCAATTTGTCCTTTTCTTACATTAACATAAGAACCAGCACTTGCATGGAACATATTTTATAGGGGATTATCAAGCTTTGCTGCAGCTATTTCATTTTGCCCTATTTTTCGTTGAGTCTGTGTGATGTAAAATAAAAGCCGATTTCTGACTCATCTAAGCTTCAAACAGGATAGGTTCGGTGTATTGCCCTTGTGCATTTTCCTGTGACCTATATTTGAAGATAGACTTATAGACCTAATGATCCACATTGAATGCATGTATTGTACTTCTAACAAAAGTGATGTCAACTTATATGATGGGTAGGTATTCAGTACATGGTTTGAAGTATAGGCCAATACTTAACCGGATTGGCACTGAAAATCACCCTATTACATATATTATCCGAAATGGTTTAATGTCGCCTATAATATCCAGTATTATCGCCGATACAATGATAATATCTTTTGAATCTGATAATATCAGATTTTATGGGCAAGAAAATGATGTGAGCGTCTAATGCCTGGTAAATGTCTTGCCATTGATGGATACTCTTGAACTCGAATAATGTGCTGGTTGTTGGAGTTTTCTCAGGCTGAAAAAAGCGTGGCCATTGACGGCCTGGTTTCGAGGGTTTTGGTGATAGTAAAAGCTAGTTGTCCAGGCTGAAAGTCATTCCACTTTCATAGTGATGGAAATCTTCCAGCATGTGCGTTGAAGTTGTCATTCCTTGACAGTGAAAAAGTAGAAATTTGGGGTACTTAATTTTTTTCTATATAAATTTATTATTTTTTGTGGAATCTTTTAAGCATTGTATAATGTATTTGCTTCGTGTTGTCTATAATATTTCAATATGCCACGATCAATATGAAATAATATTCGGTGATATAATCGTCAATACCACAACTTTCAACCATGATTCAATATTGTCTTGCTTGTTATGTTTGTTTGGGCACATCATAGTCTGGCAGAATGGTCCAGATTCAGGAAGTGCCTAGTCATGTGTTCATTAAACTTATTCATCAATGTGTTATCAAATAGTCAAATGTTGCCGGTATGAGTTGATGACAGTTAAAGGCTGTCATGTCATGGACAAGGGAGTCCATTAAACAGTACATACTGTATTTCCATAAATATGATATGGTCTTTTATCCATGCTAGTCTCCCAACTACATTTTCTTGCTTCCTGACTATCAACTCTTTTGCAGTGTTACAGAAAACAATTGTAATGAAATGGAAACTTTAAGGTCACAAACTTTGGCAAATGCATCGCAAGAGGAGCCTGTTGCAAGCTTGGAAGAAGAAACAGAGGAGACATGCAACGGGGAGACGTTCTTCAAGTGTGTGTTGAAGATGAATGATAATATTTCTGATTTTGATGACTTGGTCGGTTTTGTTGAATGCAAACAAGGTAAAGACTACTCAGCTTGGTTAAAGAATCGTCAAAGATATCGCAGGTGGAGATTTGAGAAAATGGCTGTTTTAAGGTGGAAAAAAAAGAAAAAAACTTGGAAATCCTTTAAAGGAAAGAGAACTTGATCAGGCTCTCACTCCAAGAAAACCCCTATTGTGCAAACATTGCTTCAACATATTGGGACAAACCCGTGCCGCGAACAAGAGGCTGATGCATGCAAGGTCAAGGGGAATTCACTTGCTTAGAAAAATGATAGAACTGGTGGCTTCTGCTGTATATATAGCTTGAGATGTGCGGTTTCTTTTGTGATATCAAAATACTGGCAAGAAAGAACAAATGATCTAAATTGAGCTACATGTACAAGTGTAAGAAAAACCACTTCAAACAATTGGTAGCTCACTTCTATCACACAGATGGCTACCGGTACCCTGCTGAAAGTTGACTGTACAATTCAGGGCTGACTTCTCAAGCATAGGAAAGGCCCTGCTAAATCTAGATCATTAAAAATAGAAGCTATGAACTAGTGGTGGCAGCAGCAGAAGTGATAAAGAACCAGAAAACAATGAGGAAAAAGGTGAAAAATAAATAGAGGAGATACTGGTGGGACTGAAATAGAATGTTTCTGTGCCACCCCTCAGCTTGTGTGTGTGTGTTTGGGCTAGTTGGAGTAGCACTTTGGTCAAATTTAGACTCGAACAGAACCAGTAACTGAACTTTTGCTGGAACTGGCATCCTTGTCCTTATTCTTTGTGGAACTGTTTGATTGATGATCAAGATCTCTACTTCTGTTTCGGCGCAGTTTGGAATGCTGGTTGTGTGGCTGCTGATGTTGCAGCTGCATTTGCTGTTGCTTCTGTAGATGATATAGAGATTGCAACCTCCCAATTTCTCTCTCTAACATCCCTTGCTCCCCTGGGAAACATTTTTGAGAAACAAGTTAAGTTTTTGCAGAAACCAATCTTTTCCCACCTGGAAAAGGGGGCGTTAAACAATCATTGATTGATGAATCACTTAAAGGCAATTCTCATAGCGAAACTGACAGAGGAAGATTGAAAAATGGAAATCAGCCTATGTAGAACATTTTATAACGGAATGAGAATATGAATCCAGAAAGTTTGAAAAGGGACTTCAGATTTGATTTCTGAAAGTAGCTGCCAGGAGGATTGAAGCCTTTTGATGAGTCGGCCAGTAAACTTGACACTGGTAAGTGCCAGCAGGGAATAGCTTGTGGCATTTGAAGGAGTAAACTTTACCGGTGGGGAAGCACTTTATTGCAAAAAAAAGGTTTGGGTTAATATAGAAAGTGTTACAGTGTTTGATGATCTGCTCCTGTGAGATACTCTCCAGGCGCTGCCTCAATGCTCTATTTTCCATGTTCAAGATTATATTCTGCTGTTCAATGAATTCAAGTTCAGCTGAAACTTCAGATCCTTCTGCCTGAAAGGTAAAAAGGGGAGTCTTAGTGCTGTAAGCATCGATGCACGGATCAGCAAAGTGTCTTTTCATTTTCCCTTCTTCTCTTCGACAAGAAGAAAAGCATATAACAATAGTTTACCTTCAAAATTTGGACAGTCCTTTCAAGATGAGCTATGTACTGAAGTTTCCTTACCCTAGACCGATGAGCATTGTGCCTGCATATTTTTTGGTGGGAGAACATAGAAAGAAAGCAAAAGATAACTATTAAGGCCAACTCCTTCACTTTAATTCTTGTCTTTCATTGCGACAAAAATATAAATTTGCACACAGTTAACTGATGAAACATTCAAGAGTCATCTGAGAAGAAGATGAGTATTATATGCTAATAAGGGGAGAATATGAGCAAAATTTATACTGTTTAGCACGCTTCGAATCTTTGGATCCAGAAGACTTTTGAGAACCACCAGATTTCTCAGCAGAGCCCTCAAGATTCTGTGAACTAGTTTCATCTCTGCTTTGCTCTACAGCTAAAGTAGATACCACTTCTTCCAACTCCTGCAATAACATATCCATATTCAAAACTGCAATCTCTTCCACAACTAACATATTCATATTTGCAAAATTAATTTAATCTGATTGGTTCAAGACCTGATTATTTTTCTCAGCCAGTGAGTTTGTCTTGGTCTCACTGGAGTTGCTGTCTAAATCTTTGTAATGCAATAGGTTTTGTGATCTTGTAGAGGTCCCAAAATTTGCATTGACATATTTAGGTTCCTCACTTATGTTAAATGTCTCTGCTGCTTCTCCTAAGTAGGCATAAGAATCACTTGCTGAGCGACGATGATGACCTCTGTGGATGAGAGTTTCCGATTCATTTAAAAGATCATCCAGCCATGAGGGTTGCTCCTCTATAAGAAAGCTCTCGGAAGAACAACGATGGTGGTTATTTACACTTTCCTGACATTTCACATTTCCCTTTAATTCAACCAGTGAAGAATCAGAGTAGGATGTGGAAGTAGAGAGGAAGGGATATGGGGAGAGTGGCACACATCTGCTGGTATAAGCCAAGGTTTTCAGGTTTGACAAACCATTTGCACCTTCCATCCCTGAATCAGCCTGCCTGTTAAAAAATGTCGAAAATGTTTATCTTTATTAATGCAATGCAATGAGGATGTTTGAAAATCAGATCAAATTTTTGCCTTAAAAAATTTTGCACAGATGACTTCCAAACAGGCAATCAAGTAGTATTTTTTTAACAAAGTTACAGCTAGTCCACAGAGCATCTTGCAATAATTTATTAATGCAAATGTAGAATGGAGTTAACCTATGCAAATCCCAGAAATAGTTCCAAATCTCTTAAAATAAATGAGACCCGACCCAAAACCTGTTCCCTCCAACACAATGCCTAGTTTTCTTTTGATCCAAACAAAAGCATACTTCAATCGTTGAAGCAATGGTTTGTTCCTAATGTTCTAAAAAACTGCAAGAATCCCACACGTAAGTCCAACATTTTTACTCGTTTCAACGATCAAACATTTCTTGGACATATTTCAGGATCCAAGACTCAGAACAGAAGATGTACACATTACACATACTATATTATCATATACAGCAACCATGCATGCGAGAGAGAGAGAGAGAGAGATCTTTACAAAAGGTAGTTGTGGCGGGGAGGATGGACAAAGGGCGGTTGACCCTCAACTCCAGAAATTCTGAATTCTGGAGTAGAGGGGGAAAAAAACGGGGAAAAGGCAGCAAATTAACTTGCGTATGAATGTTTGATTTGGAATGGATGTATATATGAATGATCCCTTTTCTCCATCTGAGGAAGAACGAACAAAGAAAGAGAGAGATGAGTGAGAAAAGGAGCGCAATTCACGTTCCCGAAAATAGAAAGGATCCCTTGATATTCATTCTTGTTTTTTACTGTCCACCAACTTTGCATGCAGTTTTCACCCTCTCCTCTCTGTTCAAAAGGAACATAATTCTGATACCCAACCTACCATTTTTAACTTGTTCTAATTCAATCTAAATCTTGAGTTATGCCTTTAATGGGATATTTTGTTATAAATCGAATAATCTTCCACTGCTTTCTCATACTGATGACCATTTCCTTCCCTTCTGTTAGGAAAATATTCGATTTAAATGAGTTAATAATAACTATCTCTTATCAAAATTGTGGAACGTGAAGTTACAGTCATTTAGAAGATTTGTATAACAAACAAGAAATGCAAAATGAATTGAAACAAATTCATTCCCAAGTTAGGAATGGATAATCGTCCGGCCTCTGGAGTAAGATTTATTTCTAGCCCACCTTCTATCAAATTTTTCAAAGGGATTAACAAAATTACTTGGTGATCATGTAATATGATTACATTACATTCGCGCTGTATGGATCAAGGCAATTTGAAAAGGAATAGCATTCTGAAAGTAGTTCACCATCCAAATCGAAATTTTAGATCGTTTGGTGTGGAAGATAAACCTCATGTACAGAGTCAACCATAACAAAAGATTATATCAATCAACCTGTACAATCACAACTTCAGCAATTTCAGTTCAACGACAACTCTCTCTCTAGAAATACAGTATGTCGACCCCATTCATTCATCTAATCTATTGAGCGGTTGTGAACATAAACCAGAGGATGCCACCACGGGAGAATAGGGCTCTGCTGCAGATCAAGGCTTTCTGCTGTGCTTATCAACCGCAATTTTATAACCCGATGCAGGGTAGCCAAGGAGGTCAACTGAACATATACACAGAAGGTTAACTGGTCTAGGGTGGAACTGGCTTAACCTTTCTTACCACTCTTGAGAATTCTGCTCAATTTGAAAGCTTCACCCTGATCCCCATTCAAGGACCTCTTCTCCAAAAAGCAAGCAGTAACCTGTCTTATCAGTCTCTCAAGACATGAATGCATGCAGAGGCCAGCATCTTTCACCTTTGGATTTGTTGATAAAACCATAGCATTCACTGCATCAGCTACCAGCTCCCGTTGAGATTCTTGAAGAAGATATCCAACAGATGACTTGCTCGGTTGTTCATATGCCAATAAAGCAGCACAATCCTAGCAGGAGAAGAAAGTGATGCCAAAGTACCCAAAGAAAATGCAACGCAGTGGGTGCTCAAAATCAAATAGTTGCACACAATTATGTATTGGCAAGAGGGTCTCAATATAAAATCAATATAAATTTTGTTTCCCCATTAGCACGTGTAAAATAGAGATTTTTCCATACAGCATACATATATCCACTTTAATCTGGATCCTAGAGGTTCAGGGCTAAGTTGTAACTCTCTCACATCCAAAACACAGAAAAAAGCGGCAAAAAATCCCTGTGATTGTTGCAATCAAAACAATAGCTGAAGATTGATACAAAGAGAAGAAGGGAGCAACCGGTTTTTTTATCTTTTCTGCATTCAACATTGTGCTATATGCAATTATGCATTACCAAATGAATATGTATTTGCACCTAATCATATGGTGTAAGGCTAAATGAAACATGTTCAAGCATTTTCCTTCAATGAAGCAACAGACTTTAATGAAGAGGCATACCTTAACTAGATCATCAAACCCTGACAACTTCTTGAACTTGTCAAATTCACTTCTGCCATACATTATAGCTTCCTCCAGCTTTCCATCCTGCAGTACAATATAAGACTTGATAAACAGAGTTGCAAACTCCTGTTCAAAGGCCGAGTAATCACAAAAGAATGTGAAACCATATCCTATATTCCCCATACTTTGTAAAAATAGATATCTTATTCAGAAGCTATTCATAAAATATATTCGGAGCTGGCGAACTAATAAACGTATGCATGACTAGAGGATTTAGGCAAAGCAGAACACAGCCATCGAAATATCATAGAGATGAGATACTTTAAAACTTCAGCAACAGAAAATTTAATGTCTCTACCTCTTTCGGAGCAATGGGAATTCCTTTATTTTATTAAGCATATGTGAAACTCTTTATATATACAAAAGAGTGGCGGTAAGATTTGAAACTAGACAGAGCAATCTAAAAGCTTAAAATTCATCTAGAACAGCTTTAAATTCTTAGACAGAGGAGAAGTGTACCGAAGGCAATCATGTAAGTTGGCTACTTCACAAATGGGCATCAGTTCCTTCATTTTAGTCTGAATAAGTACGTTACCGCTTTCAAGAGATAATTCAGGCATGTCTAACAGCAACCATGACATAATGGCTAAGTTCTTATATTTAATGGATATAACTTTGTGTAATCACCAAATGCTCACCCATTCAGGATTAAACAAATTGATTCCATACCCTTCTTTCCCATCATTCACTCCCCCACCCCAACCTCACCTACTGAGAAAAAAGGGGAGACACATGTTGGGGAAAAACAAATGAGAAGTGGGGTTCAGACACCAAAATACATCCATTATCCCATAAATTACACAAGAGAAAGATGATTACCCGGACAAGCTCAATAAATTTTTGACAATGTAGCAAAAAGCAAATGGTTGACGTGTCATCCTGCATTGAAAAGAATAACAATCAACTGATGGGATAAATAAGTATTAATCACGAAAGCATCAGATAATCCAGTGACATTCTTAAGCATAGTACTTCAACTAAAAGTAGACTTATTCTGGGAAGTGATAAGGATAAGCCCATAGTAAGTCATGATTATCAGCCAGAAAATCACCACGCAGAAATCTCATGGCTGCACTAAGAGTGTTCACTGTAGTAGTAGTAATGATATACCTCAAAATTGGGGACTATTTATACAAACATATCCTGACAGATTATTATTGATAGAGTGACAACCAATAAAGTCCTCTGCATTAAGAATGTTTAAAAAGCTAACTACGCAAAACAATCAAGATAATTGGAAGATACCAATTCGGCAGAAAAGAGCTTTAGATAATCTACCTCAACAATCTGAGGATACCACTTGCGAAGTGTTGAAAATGTCTCATCAATCTTTCCAGACTTTATTAGCTACATGACCAAGAAGAAAAATAATCAATCAAGACTAATCTGCAAAGAACCAATTTGCAGCCACCTATTATAATAGTAAAAGCCAGTAATAGCAGAAGGAAAGTCAGAACCCCAAGTTTTGTTATAAAAAAAGGTTGAAACGAAAAATTAGCACTGAGGACAAAATTTTTACAGCAACTCAAGTACACATTGTTCAACCCCAAAAATAATTAGTCGGAGAAGTATGTTACTGCTACGCAATCTTTAAATTCAACGATGAAAAATTCAGTGCTTGCTGGGAAATTCTTTAAATTCACAGAACAATGAAGTTTACATAGAGTGAATACAAAGAAAAGAACCATGCTTCAGGTCATACCTGTCGAAGAGTTCTCCTCTGATTTAATGCATACATGCTGTCTTCCTCACTAAAACCATTTTCTGGAACCAGAGAAATGGGAGGCACAGTACTTTGACCAGCAATGTCAAACAACTTTAGAGTCTCTTCATATCCATAATGTTGTAAATAGGATCGAACTATTCTGGAAAACAAAAAATCAACATAATTAAGAAGAAAATATCAGTTGCAAATCTTAATCTAAAGTCATACAATAAGAGTGTTAAACATCCAGACACTAATTTTTCACCATCTTGTTGTCAAAGATGTCAGCAATGTATTTCTTTAGAATCTTTACACCATACACCAATCTCTTTTCTGGACTTAAACCCAGTACAAGATGTCAAAATTGTGAATGGAAGTTTTAGCTTTGAAAGAGGCAACAACGCATTTGAGGGCAATTTCAAAAAATCTGTCAGCACAATCAAATACGCCATGCCGATACAAAGAAAATTTACAAATTTGTATCTCATACCACAAACACATAAAACCAAGGCTGGTTAAATTAATAAACTCGGACTTAATGTCCACCAAAGATCATTCCTAAAACTTTCGAAGAGTTAGTTCTAGCATATTATGATATAGCAGATCCTGAACCCTTCTTTATCAAAAGCTTTTGAACTTACCCATAACTGGCATCCTGTGGTATTGTGATATTGTCAATTTTTATCTGTTGTTTAGCTCTTTGTTCTGCTTCATACGCCTGATCAATGGATTCACGACATCAGATGGGTAGATTAAATACCATAACATCCTTTGACATTCCCAACATTCAATTAAGAATTCCTTTCTTTTTTACAGAAATGCGGTACTCTGTTCAAAGTTACCTACACAGTTTACCCGAAACAAAGTCCATGAATTGAAGATTAAGTTTAAAGCAAATAATTAGAAAAAATCATAAAACTCGACAATAGGCATCTTGCCATACTTGACTAATAAGCCAGCAAGCAGGCATTTCAAATTGGTACATAATTTTCCATAAATGAGTACTTGTTGGGCACTAACATGATTTAGGCAAAGCATAATTTATAAACAAGTGGAACAAATCCAACCAGCTTATTTTAAGAAAGGAGTTGACCAAGAAAGAAAGTAAAACTTACTTTCAGATCAAAGACAAATGGATCCTTTCCAAAGTTTACAGTCACCCTGTCATAATAAGATCATCACTTAACCATAAGAATATCTATAAAAAAATTGACCTCCTTGGACCATACATGGTCACATCAAGTGAGCAGTAGCATGTCCAGACCACAAACGTGAACCATATATTGCCAGAACAAGTGACCAGTAGCATGTCCAGATTACAAACATGGAAATGAGACAAGTGATACGAAAACTTTACACAAGATACATACTCCTCATTTTGGCTATGGACAGCAACTGTAGGTATCACTGGACCCTTGACATCCTTATACACCGAGCCTACTACAACCCCATTTTTTCTGGTAAAAGGGAAAATATCGAAAAGAAATTTTAGAAATAAAATAAATAGATGAAATAACTCTATGGATATAAACAAAATCTCAAATACCATTAAAAATTAAGTAGAAAAGGTATGGATGACTTCTATTGTCAACCCTCAGGACCCACGTAAGCTGTATCCACAAGCAAAATCCAGTGTAAAGATGAATCTAAAATGCAGACTAACTTACGTGAAAAAGAATTCTTGTGTTGCATAGTTGATACCACCACCAACTGTATCACCGGTTGTGTAGGTTGGGCCAAATGTGTCTCCTTTTCCATGTCCACGATAAAGCATCCCATCATCACCATGATATCCATAACTGTTTGCTTCCCAGCTGTCAGATATAGAAACATCAATGAGAACTTCAAAATCAAAAAACAACCACCAAAAGAGATAACAACAGAGTACCACTTAATCAGAAGCTCTAAAAACAGCTTTAAAGCATAATAAGATTAGATCTTAAATTTTCAAAAGCAAAAAGTTAATTGAAATTCTCAACTATTCTCCTAAGAGTTTATTATTGTGAGTCGTCATTCAATCTATTTCATTCTTGACACTTGTAACTATATTTCATTTCATTCAGTTTCTCCAGTTTGAAACACAAAAAGACTTGGTCATTAACCTCAGAAAACATCGAGACTATAAAGACAGCTAAAACAATGACTTTAAAGTCATATGAAAAATATTATGAAGAAACCAAAAACATAATCATCATAAGATGGTAATAAGTAATGCAAACACAATTCCTAAATTCCTTAAGAGGAGATGCACAAAACATCATAAGATACTGATGCAGCTAAAGTTGTTCTCTTCCAACCAAACAAGGCATAGTACAACTCCAGAAATAGCATACCACCTTCTATAACGAGTCATAAAAAATCTACCAGCTATTTGAAGAAACCTTCAACTTCCAAACACATATTCTTTGAAACTTAAAAAGGATAAGCAAAAGAATTAACCAGTGGCTTCATTTGCTTCCCCAGATAAACCCACCCAACAACAAAACTACTCATTAGCAAAGCATCGAACAGACCAAAATCCCCAACCAAATCCCTAAATCAACCTCCATTACTAAAAAAACTGAAAATAAAATAACAAGGACAAAGAAAACCCCATGAATCCGGGGCTATAACACGCTTCAAATTGGCAAACCGTAAATATACCCTGGTTGCCGGCGGAGTCTAAAAGCAGAGGTAGTAAATCCGATAGCAATCTGCCCCTTTGACCCAGCGTTCTTTACATATATCTCAAAATAATAAAGAAGCCGCTTCATTGGTGCAGCGCGATTCGCCTGCGCCACTCCAACGTCGTGTCCATGCAAATTAACGCTCGGATACAAAAGGGAAAGCTTGTCGGGGCCCACCACCGAGAAGCCGCCAGAGCTATTTACAGTATCTAACTCTGTTGGACATTCCTCCTCTTCCTCTTCAAATTCGGACGCGGATTTGGTTTCGGATTTTACGGCTAGGGTTTTGGAAGTGTGGCACCAGAGATCGAGGAAGTAGGAGCCGATTAAATCCTTCCCTGGAGGTTGGCTTTGCGACGTTGCTTCTGACATTCTTTCTAGGGGAAATTGGAAATCAAGATTGCATTTACAGATATTTGGGAAACTATATAATAAAAATTTCTTGAAAAGTGAGCAATTTGAGAAATTTAATGAACTTCTAATATTTAGGCACTGTGTCTGTGATTTACTGCAATTTGCTTTCTTCTCCAGTGTGAAGAGTGTAGAAGACGGATAGATCACGACTTCACCAGGACAAGATAATCGTGAGGTGTAAGAACTGGAGTTTTGATTGGGCTCTGTGTGGGGCTTGGGCTGATTTGAATAACTCCATCTACTGGGCCTGGACAGAAGTATCCAGGCCTACCAAATTGATGGACTGGACTAGGAGAATGGAGTCCATAGATCCGGCCCAACCTATACACAAGCGTATTACTATTTTCTCGGATAAAATGCAATTTACCTCCTATGATATTGCAAATGTGCAAATCACCCCCTTATAAAAAATAAAACAACTTACTCCCCTGTGTTTTTTTAAAGTGTAGCAATTTATCCCTTGTATTTCTTAAAATGAAGCAATACAGGGGCATAAATTGCTTCATTTTAAAAAATAAAGGGGATAAATTGTTATTTTTTCTTAAGGGTGTAATTTGTACAGGGGATAAATTATTATTTTTTTCATACAGGCGTCAAATGACACGATTTGCGACTCGATCAGTGCTCCTTTGCACAATGTCTTGTCGGCTCTAGCTTCATGGGACATTTGCATACATCAATTTAATCATAACTATATATTTGTGAAGGGAAAAAAATATTAATCAAACATTACTATATTCTTTAAAAGTTATCTACCAAGTTTTCTGAAAACAATGTTGAATTTCCAACTTTGTATATTAGTGACTGAGAGATGAGAAAGAGACAGAGGAAGTTTGAACTTTTTTACAACTGTAGAATATCAAGTAAAGGCTCCTAAAAATTCCAGGACCTGGATTCTGAGCCTACAACTCCCCATGGATAATCTTTGCCAACTTGTAAGAAAAATCAGTGATAGAAAGGAAATCATGGGTTGATCTTCTGGAACATACATACATACATCCTACATTAATCCTAAACAAACTGCATTTTGCTCATCAAAGTCGTTTTCAGGCAGTTTGCAAGAGTTGGCGGACGTCCAGTATATGATGATAAGGGATCGAGACCATCTATCTTGATTCGTGTAACAAATCGTGGGTGAACGTATTCGTTGGTTCCTGGCATGTTTCCCTTTGAATGTGAGCTTTTTCAAAGAATGTAGCACACAATTTCTTGATAAGCAGAAGAATGCTCAGCTGTGCCACCATGAGGGAAAAAACTCTACAGTATTTTTGAAGAATGCATGCTGAAAGCTATAATTTGGCAGACAAATCTTGGAATTCACTAGTATTAGGCTTATCGTTCGTTGTTGGTTAATCAAGATTGAGGGCAATTGTACAATATCTTGGCCCCGGTAATCTGAATATGATCAATGGCATATGTTCAGTGCACATGACCTGTCTCAGGTATGCTGGTCTTTTATGTGCAGAAATTTGAAGAGTACTGCATTCTTCATTAGTGAGAAATAGTCATCGTCTGCAGCCATTAAGACACAGAAATACTGAAAATGGAGACAACTTAAGGGTGAATTCTCGTTTGATAGGACTGGTTTAAGAGGCCATACTGTAAGATGAGTTTAACCGAACATCCTTGTATTAGAAACTTGATCGTGTCGACATTTATTCTGAATCCAATAACACAGGAGTATTTGCAATATCCTTCTTACATACACTCCAGAGCAGATCTATAGTTGTAGAAGATAAAATGAGAACAAATGGATGGAAAGTACTGCTAAAAGTTGTGTTGCAAGAAGCATAATTAAATCTTCTGGAAGTACAACTTCATTGACATAATCTTTCGCCCTTTTATTGATGTAGCGAGTTCTGCGTATCTCTCTTTTATTGCTTTAATCTGTAGTGGAAAAAACAGGAAAGTGTCTTTCAGCAACAGCGGTAAAACACAAACATACTACACAGAATTGTTGGCCGACTAATATGGCTCTTTAGACCCTTCTGCTAGAAGAGGTCAAAACCACAAATTTAAGAACAAAAGCATTCGAATCACGTATAAGTTCCATGTAAGTTTTTATCTAGACCATGTTATTCGAATAATAACCAGGTTCCCTTCATCATGACGTTATTGTTCATCGAAAGATGATGTAGAAGAACAGCAGAAGCAACTACTGATAAACATGATAAAAGAACATGCATTCTTACATCAAGTTCTCACGGTTGTGATGTACTTGAGCAGCATTTGAACAACCTCAGGGGATACGTTCGAGGCCTTTGCCTTCAAGTTTTGAATCTTTACTTCGGTTTCTGCCTCCAGCCTCTTCACCGTCGAGTCAGAGCTCCCAGTAGACTACATAGATCGGTCACAAAAACTATGTTACTGCACGTAACTTCATCGTTCATGTTGGCAAAGCAAAACAACAGACAAGAAACACAACGTGCTAATCATATTAGAACAATTATGAGGTAATAGAATGCGAAAACAACCTCAGAAATACTCTTCTGGTACTCAGCTTCCAAATGCGACTTGTACTTTGCCACTTCCCCGTCGGCTTCATCCTTAGCCTGCTTCAGCCTTGTCATTTTCACTGTTAATATGGTATGCATGAAGACAACATAAATCAAAGTTTATATATTTGAAAATAAATATATTGTATGAAGATAATTTTTTCTTTTTACGATTTCTAGCAGCCGTGACAATTTGTTGAGCCTCATGTTCTGCTGTGAGCAGCATCTGAATGCCTCCTTGTCCTCTCATCGGATCCATCACAAATATTCAAACAAAGAGAGAAAGTAATCCCAAGAAACAACCTCTGCAATTTGATATTACAAGAAATGTTGTAAATCAATCACATTGATTCTGGAAAATGATGTCATTATACATTTGGAATTTTGCTAATAAATCAGAGATCTATGTTATTGTTTGTATCCAATAATCGATAAACAATAACATTCATATGCATATTGGATCAAGAATCAGAGGGGAGACAATGAACAAAGATGTTAGCTTGATGAAGTACCTGTTCTTGTGAGAAATTTGGAGAGGAAAACGTTGTTGTACCCCTTTCAAGAAATGCTGAAGAAGACAAATATGTATGAAACTATGATGTCCCTTGATGCAAGAGTTTCTGTTAATGTTACTGTTACAAGTGAAGCGTAGGCCCACAATGTTTGCTACCCAATTCTGCAACGTTCTAAGCCCACTAATGAACACAATAGATTCAGGTAAGTTAGCCCAATTAACTTTTTTTTTTTTTTTTCCGAGCAATAATTATATCATTACATCAATATTTAGGATGTCCACGTGAAAACCCCTCGATTTGATTTAAAAAAAAAAAAAAACAAACAAAAAAAACGGTCTACCCACTAGTAATAAATCTTGTTTGACATAAACTCCAGTGAAGTCATAAATTAGTCACAACTTAGACTTTTGAACCTTATCCTAATTAATTATATAAATAAAATAATCTGTGAACCTTGGAAAACATTTGCAGTTATTTTGACTAAGCAACATCTAGCCTAGTGCACTTCATAATTTGTCTACTGATTTCATTTTTCTTGGTTATAAATACTCAAGACCTTAGATCAACAATCCCCCCAGTGCATGATGGCAGCTACCGCTCGAGTCTCCTTCACTCTTCTCTTATGTGGTACTTTGTGTTTCTTGTTCTTGCAACATTAATTTACACAAAAGCTCAGTTTTTTTCTGTTCTCTCATGTTTAATTTTTTTATGACAGCCATGCTGGTACTGGAATACAATCTGCAGTATGCAAGTGCGAAAGTCTGCCCCCAATACTGCATATCTGATGGAGGCTTTTACATGACTTGCCCGTCATCAGGTTCTCAGCAGCTGCAACCACCCTGCAACTGCTGCTTTGCTCCATCCGGTTGCAAAGTTTTTGGCAGTGATGGCACTCTCTATTGTACTGGAACCTAAATAAAAACCGGCCTACCGGATACAGTTTAGACCGTGATCATGTACTTAGGAATAAAGTTGATCACCACTGGGCCTGATGTTGTTTTGGTTACATATATATTATGAACTACTAGTAACTTATGTTGAAAAATAAAATAGAGGTTGGCTGATTTTCAGAAATGTTGAGTGCCTGACAATGTTTAGTTCATCATCTTTCACCGCGTTGTTCTGGTGTCAATCCTCCTTTGCCGCAAACAGGACAACTCTTGAGCCCGAATCCTTGGCACTCGAAGCACCTATTCATGATCAGACAAAAAGGATCATCATCAGGCTGAAGAGTGATTCTTGTGATCATGTTAAGGGAAGATGTGTGACTTACTTCCATCGCTCAAAAATGTTGCCGTTCTTCTTGTTCTTTCCTGTTCCCTGGTTGATTTCCAGCACAAACAACAACCTCTGTTAGTTTAATTCCAGTTGAATAATGGTTAATAGAAAAGTAGAATGAAATAGTTCAAAGGTTGTCTGAATTAGCAAAACCTTACACCCTGGACATTCTATAGCACCTTGGCCTTTACATGTTTTGCACCTGTTTGTTATCTGCGTCGAGACAGTACTGTAACATGAGGTTTCACACAATTTCATTGCATTCTAATTACAATACAAACTGTACGAACATCATTAATTCTATCGTCTAACGGGGGAAGACCGAGTTGATGAAAAACTTGTAAAAAATAAGCAAAATGAGGCTAGCTATTGAGTTTTAGGACATACTGATTGCAATGAGAAGCCACCAGATCTTGCTGCATGTAGTGTGAGATTCCTTCCTCTGTGTTGCTTCCTATTTTCTTCTGAGTTGCTGATGATTAGCTGAGGATGGAGGTGTAGTAATGGGGGAAAGGTGAGGGTACTGCTGCACATGAAGTGCAAACTCTTCATTATTTTCTTGGTTGAGAGGTTGAGGAAGACTGTTTCTTTTTACACAAAGTTGAGGCTTTGAATGGATAATGAGATTGTGGCATACATATATCATTGACAAAAACATATGCCTCTGTGGTCCATAACCCACAAATCATAATGGTGTTTATTTAAAGAAAAGGGGGAACTGTGTTGTGTTTGGATTTATGGATTTGGAGTTAAAAAAATTTCAAATATAATGAATTGAGGTTACACTCAAACTATTCCTATAAATGTGAAATTACATTTTTTTTTTTAAATATTTGAAAGTTTTGACAACTCTTAAAAATTTGTACTCGACCTTATTCCATTAATGTTTCACTAGAAAACATTGACTTCATAAAAAATATATATAAAATTTTAATTGTATCCCTTATTTAACATTTCTATGTAATTATTTTATACTTATAACTAGATAAACGTAATGATCGTAACATCACTCCATATATATATGTATTACATTAATCCCCTTATAAGTACAAAAATATACATGCGAATATTAAATGAGATATAAAAATAATTATGTAGTTTTTTTTTTTTTTCTAAAATCAATATCTTCCATCAAAACTCCAACAGAATGAGGGTCAGTGTAAGTGAAGAGTTTTTACAGGGGGTGTAAATATAATTTTGAATCTAAAAAGAAATGGATTTTGAAATTTTTTTAAAAGAAAGTGTAAATTTCACGTTTTTTAAAGAGATATAAGTGTAATTAAGTCATAAAGCTATTATATTTGTTTGGACAATTGTATATTACGAAGGCGTTCTATTCATCTAAATCTTTTGCTGAAATCCAAATCATCCATCTAGCAATTAGGATTTTTGTTCACTATATGTAAGTAGTTTTACATATATAGAAAATAAGAAACATGAAGGAAGTCCATTATTTTATTTGTATTTTAATTGTATAATTAACCCTCGAAAGAGAGATATAATCAGAGTTGGTATTATGTCAACGTGGAAATAGAAATTCAGTTAATTACAAGAAATCAATGAAAATTTAATTTTGCAAGTACAAATAAAATGTTGCTGGGATTTACTTAATTTCTGAGATGTAATTTTCTTTCTTAATTTGTGAATGAAGAAGACAGTTGCTCCATTTTCTTTACTTGAAGGATCAGATATTAACAACTTTTACCTTAAGAGAAGTTTAAAGCAATTGCTGAAATACTATTACCTGAAATATATGTGTATGCATTTTAAATAAGTATTAATAGGGTTCGTAAAATTTTTATTTGACGAATTTGCCCTTCAAAGATTCAAGAATTATTAGTCAATACTAGAAACTGTATGTTTTAAATTGATCGAGTCGATCCATAAATTCGGAATACCAACCATTGATGCTTTCACCATCAAATGACTCTTGAAGTTATATGTGGCTCGTTAATATAATTGGCATTTTACATAATAGTTGATTCATTTTACAAGTGTGCGTGAATTTCTTGTAATATCCTACGCAAATTTTGACTTAGAAATCGGAGAGTTTTGAATTGGGAGTCACTCCAGCAAACTCAAATATTTGTGTTGCAAGCCAACACATCATCTAACACGAGAACCTCAAATGGACCTCACTTGATTCAGCTCGTCAGGTCATCACTAACCTCGACTCGAATATTTTAAAAGAAAGATAATTAAATATGTATGTAACATTTAGGGAAAATTACATTTTTGGTCCCACCGGATAGGTATTATTGCAATTTTGGTCCCATACGTTATGAGCTCAGCACTTTTGATCCCACAGAAAGAAAAAGTGTTGCACTTTTGGTCCCAACTCCGTTTAAACCATTAAGTGAGGATGGAAAACCACTTTTAGAAGGTCCAATGTGGTTTTTTATGGTTTGAAAACCACTAGGCATTTTGGAGGGAATTATATTGATTTTGTTGCATTTTTCATGCATTTCACTATAAAATGACAAAATTTTTCCACTAAAATTTGCAAAAAATTAAGCTGCATATTTATAATAGATAAAAAAAAATATCTTTGCAAAAAAATAAATTGCACACTTATAATAGATTAAAAAATATTATTATGAATGAAATATTAATTATGTGATTGCAAAATTAAAATGACCTCAAAAAAATAAAGCATTGCAAAATTAAAAGCAAAAAATGAACTACTACATTTACGCCAAAATTCACTGTAAATTTAACCATGTTTTCTTTGTGCCAACTATGCACAAATATGCAATTTAAAAAGAATTGCCAATATTTGCAATTGCCAAAGAAAAAAATTGTAGATTTGCCCAAAAACTAATTACAGAACCAAATTCAAGTAAATGCACTTGGTTACACTGCAAAAAATATTCCAACTGAAAAATGTTTGTCATGGTGACAAACCTTTTTGGCAGGATAAAACATGATTAAATCAGTATAGTGCTAATAGTGAATTTTGGCATCAATGCAATCAGTTCATTTTTTACTTTTAATTTTGCAGTACTTTTATTTTTTTTTCACGTCATTTTAATTTTGCAATCACATAATTTAATATTTCATTCATAATAATATTTTTTTATTTATCATAAGTGTGCAACTTATTTTTTTGCATATATAATTTTTTTATCTATTATAACTGTGCAGCTTAATTTTTTGTAAATTTAATGGGAAAATTTTGCCATTTTATAGTGAAATGCATGAAAAATGCAACAAATCAATATAATTCCCTAAAAAGCCTAGTGGTTTTCAAACCATAAAAAACCACCTTGGACCTTCTAAAAGTGGTTTTCCATCCTCAATTAACGGTTTAAACGGAGTTGGGACCAAAAGTGCAACACTTTTTCTTTCTGTGGGACCAAAAGTGCTGAGCTCATAACGTATGGGACCAAAATTGCAACAGTACATATCATGTGGGACCAAAAATGCAATTTTCCCTAACATTTAAATAAAAATAAAAAGCGAAATAACAACATAAGTTCAGAAAAGAATATATAATTTTTTAAGTAAATAAACCAAAACCGAGAAAAATTGAGGTAAAAGAGAAAATCAAGAAGAGCATGTATATGATGGAACAATCTCAATCTCAATAAGATGAAATCGTGTCTCACTGGACCTTGAAGGCAAAGTAGCTATAAGGAAAAAGCGATTTAGATTTACTGCCGCCTCGGAGAAATACGATTCAGTTGACAGTTTTGGGAGGTATAAGGAAAAAGGGAAAAATGGCGGAAAGAGAAGAAACTGTAAAAGCAAAAGATTTGTCATCAGCCTAGAAGAAATGTGATGATAATACAGACAAATTGAATCCAATTTCAGCTTAGTTCAAACACCCAGTTGCAAGATGGCGAAATCAGAGAACCCAAAATCCAATTCAGTGAATCATCCGTCAGCATTCGGGTCTAATTCTTCCAAAATTCACCCGACAAGCGATCCGGAAAGCCCACCCGACCCGAGTTCATACTCCTTGGAGAAATTTCGCCTCTATGAAACCCGTGCGGTGAGTTTGATTGATAGTCGTTTAATGCTTAAGCAGGTTAATTTACTATAATTTGTTTTCTTCTTTCAAATAGGACGTGCTTAGCTGATTCTTTATCAAGTTTTAATCTTTTCTCGGATTATCAGTTACTTCACACACTTTAGTGGATATATAATAAATTTTCCCCACATGCAAATGAAGTGTTTCTGTTTGATTTTGGAGTTACCCTCAGTTTATCAAAGTCTTTGTACCACAGACTTTGTTTATTTTATTCAGATTAATTAGAAAACCTGGAGTTTAGCTATGTAATGGATTATATCGTGGATAAAGCTTTATTTCATTGGGCCAAAATTGTTTCTTTTATTGAAGTTTAGATTCTTTTTCGTTATTGAAGGTCATGATATATAAGAGCTGAAGGCAACCCTTTTCATTTGATAGTTTTGATACAACCTCACTGTTCCTTAACTTCTCGTTGCCCAGAGGTTTTATTTGATCGGAAGTGATAGGAACAAGAAGTTCTTCCGTGTATTAAAGATTGATAGAATGGAGCCTTCTGATTTGAATATCAGTGAAGATCCTGTTGTTTATCCACCACAAGAAGTCAAGAGCTTGCTCCAGCGGATTGCTGAGGGCAATCGTGCTACTGGAGGGTTAAATTTTGTTGCCAAGGTATATGGCATTGTTGGTAAGTCTAGAAAATGAAGCACTAGAATGAGTTCAAACATTATGAGATGTGCAGGTTTTATGCTAAAATGATTGCTCGCAGTCCTTGTGTGTTCTTATACTTTTCTTGTTCTTTTTTTGTTGCTTTATAGGCTGCATCAGATTCTTGGAGTCATACTATCTGATACTGGTGACAAAGCGGAGGCAAATTGGATGCATATGTGGTCATGCAATATATAGTATTGATGAGAGCCAAATAATTACCATTCCACATGTTTCGGTGCAAACTGACGTTGCTCATTCTAAAACTGAGCTTCGGTAACTTCTTTGTTTTGCTTGTTGAGAATTTCACAATTTTTTCTCCCTCCCTGTGGCACAATACTCAAAGTATATGATGCAGAAATGCTTTCTGATTTAGAGCTGAACATGACCCCACTGAGTGGCTTTTCTCTGGTGATGAGAGTCCCTGACATACATGCTGTTTAATTTGGTTGACGGGCATAACAATCTGATTGATTAATATAAAAAATGCATCCTAAGTACTTAGGAGCCAAGTATCCATTCTGTTGCATGGACACAGATTTAAGCTACATGGCTGAGGCCTTTAGTCTCAGTTTTTTTAGATCGTTTGAGGTCTTCTAACTGTGATCATATTTTGGTTGGAACCAAATATAAATTAAGTTAGGGTTCACCTTTCAGGTGCAGCATCTTTTTTGTGCTTGTTTTGCAGAATTGAATGGATAGTGTGGTGAGGGGGTAAGGCGCTTAAATCTCTCTGTCTTTGGTTGCTTACTGATTTGGGTGAAAAGATATGAGATGTCCTTTTATCTTATAAGACTAAGCAATAGCTAAAAGTTTCTTTTGAGGCCCTTTTCGATCTTTTTCAGATTTAGATTTATTGAGGAGTTTTAGAGAGGTTGTTTGTTTGGTTTGTGATCTTGCAATGGTCTAGCAACCTGAAATGAGTTAGGTTAGTTACCTATGGCTAACTGTGTACTGTCCTAGATTTAGGTGGATGGTTCTATTAGTAATTTATATAAAATCAACCTTTTGGGTCATGAGGATGAAAGTGTAGTTTGGTAAAATGATAATTTAATCATGTTCTCACAATTGATGGATTTGCTCCATTTGCAGGTACAAGAAGCTTTTATCCAGTGTTGATTTGACAAAAGATTTTTTCTATAGCTATACATATTCTATAATGCAAAGTTTACAGAAAAATGTGTTATCAACGGGAGAAGAAGGGATGCCATATGATAACATGTTTGTTTGGAATGCTTTTCTAACTCAACCTATTCGATCAAGATGCAAGAATACCATTTGGACAATAGCTCTAGTTCATGGAAATTTTAAACAGGTTGGTTATTTTGGTTTAAGTTCTAAACTTTCAACCCCTTGTCCATTTGTTTTTTTCAACTTGAACTTGTTGCTGGTATCGTTCCACGAGTTGTCAAAATATGTATGTTCAAATTATGTATTCCATCCATATGTTCCCCACATGTTTCTTGCTATATTACTTTATTTATTACCACTGGCATGTTAGAGTAATCCTTTTTGGCCCTATCCCTGCATTTTGATATTGACTGAGTTGCATATTCATCTATTAAGGTTATTGAATTCCTTTGTTATGATCTTACATGGCATTAGATTTCTTACTTGTAGACTTTTAATCTGAAGTATTTTTATGATGGTGAGATGGAACAACTGCAATCATTTGCTCGAGATAACTATCTCCCTAAAATTTTCTTTATCTGATTGGCAGGTTAGACTCTCAATCTTTGGAAGAGATTTTAGTGTCTCTCTGGTTTCTAGACGCTCTCGACATTTTGCGGGGACACGGTAAAGCTTATTTCAAGCTTCTAAGTTTTCTATCATTCATATGCGTGTATCCTGTGTTTCTCTAAAATGTGGATCTTGTTCTGAACAGATGAAATGACAAGAGTTTTAATATTTGCAGCTTTTCTTGTAGCCCTTGGTCTTTGTACCGTTTGTTCCTCCTTGCTCAGAACTTTTATTCCTCATACCGTAGACTTAGATGGCAGTTGTGTACATATACCACACACCTGTGGTTCCAACTAGTGGAACTATTACTAAACTGTGGATTTATTGGGTTCTTGTGGCATGCTTTTGTGAGTCAAACATACATCAAATTTTAAGGCTAGATTCATAGAAAATGACTAGAACTTTTTAATTTTGCTTTGTTTCTTATATTACAAGACTTCCAAGGTAATATCTCGTTTGTTTCTGCTGCAGTTACCTAAAACGTGGAGTTAATGATCACGGAAGGGTAGCCAATGATGTTGAAACAGAGCAAATTGTCCTTGACGAAGAAGCTGGATCATGCAAAGGAAAAATGAGTTCAGTTGTACAAATGAGGGGTTCGATTCCTCTCTTCTGGTCACAAGAAGCTTCAAGATTCAGTCCTAAACCTGATATTATATGTGAGGAAAACAAATTTTCATGTTCTCATTGTTCTTGTTTGTGTGTCTTGTTTTTAACTTCTAGATAATCTTTCATGTCAAACTTGAAGTGCAAAGATATGATCCTACATACGAGGCAACCAAATTGCATTTTGAAGACCTGGCAAGAAGATATGGCAATCCAATCATTGTTCTTAATCTGATTAAGGTTGTACTATTCTTAAACGGCTTGACTCAAGCACCTGATGACTATTGACTTTCATAATTTGCCTTAAATAGTTTTTTGAAAGCTGAAATTAAGTACTATTGGACTTTTGGTGTAAATTTTGACTTGCTTCTTTTCCCCCCTGCATACTGATCTAATTTCAGACAGTTGAAAAAAGACCAAGAGAAATGATGCTAAGGCGTGAGTTTGCTAATGCAGTCGGGTACTTAAATCAGATTCTTCCAGAAGAAAATCACCTCAAATTTATCCATTGGGACTTTCACAAGTTTGCAAAAAGGTATCTAGGTACTTTTAACAGTGGAATGCCTGTCCTTTCTTGTCTCCACTAACTATTTTCTATGTTTATTCAGCAAGTCAGCCAATGTCTTGGCAGTTTTGGGTGGAGTTGCAAGTCAAGCACTTGATTTAACTGGATTTTATTACAGTGGAAAAGCTTTGGTTGTGAAAAGAAAGGCTGCCCAACTTGCTCGAACTAGCACCAGAAGGTATTAGTTCATTCTCTTTGCTTAATTTACGTGTACTTTTCACTTGCAATGACATCTCTGCAAGGCTTTCTAAACAAACAGGGATTCGCTCTTCTATGGTTGTTCTTTTTTCTCTTGTTTGTTGTTGTTGTTGTTGTTGTTGTTGTTGTTGTTTCTAATTAATGTGTTGCTCTGTCGCACGGTTTCTGTGGGCATGTCATTGTATGTCTATGCATGTGTATGTGATTAGTTTTTTGAAGTTTATTGCTTTAGTAGTTTCTTTTTTTCTGAAGTTGTTCCATTTTGGAAAAAATCTTACAAGAAGTTTTCATTTCACATTTTGTTTCTTTTTAATCCACGTAGTGAGATTTAATCACGCGCATCGTCTGTAATGGTAGATGACTTTTATTTAAACATGAGAGTAAACTTGCATTATGAACTTTCTCTCTTGTGATAAAATCCATTTGTGAGCATATGAAGATGGTGAACTGTTTCTGGTTATAATAGGTTTTCTGTGTCTTCCTTTCTCGTATTAGTATCTTTTCTTTTCCCCCAACTCCACCTGGAGGGGATTACGTCTACCGTTTGGGAATGCTGCGGGTTTTGAATTTACAAAGACTGCTTTCTACAGGGACTCTTCTCTTAGAGATCTAAGAGCTAGTTCTGCAGAGCTTTCAAGGGTTAGTGGTGGCGCTGATACCTTGATCAAGCAAGAGAAGGAGTCTGAAACTAGTCAGCAGAGTAAGAAAAACATGAATGATAATTCCGCACCAAGATTCCAGAGTGGAGTTCTGCGTACAAACTGCATCGATTGCTTGGATCGCACAAATGTTGCTCAATATGCTTACGGCTTAGCTGCTCTTGGTCGCCAACTTCATGCATTAGGCTTGACAGACAATCCAAAAGTGGATGCTGATAGTAGCATAGCTGCTGCTCTCATGGATATGTATCAGAGCATGGGTGACGCCTTGGCGCAGCAATATGGTGGCTCTGCAGCACACAATACTGTATACCTTTCTTCTGGAAACCAAACTATGTGATCAGTAATATTTGCTGTCTCTGCTTTTTTGTAGTGGTTAACTAAGTGCTCTTTTTGTCACAACACATAGGTGTTTCCAGAGAGGCAGGGAAAATGGAAAGCCACAACACAGTCTAGGGAATTTCTGAAGTCTATAAAGCGATATTACAGCAATGCTTACACTGACGGTGAAAAGCAGGATGCAATAAATTTGTGAGTTTATGATTTTTCTATATCCTCAAGCTGTCTGTTGAAACAGTCTTATTTAGCATTGTGGATTCAACTATAGAACTCTTGAGACTCTTCTTTTTTAACCTTTCTAGTGCTTCTTGTTTTCCTTGCAGAAGGTTTTTTAGTGGATTTTATGGTCTCATTTTGTGATGTTTCTAATCCTGTCTACTGATGGTCTACACAGATTTTTGGGTTACTTTCAACCGCAAGAAGGAAAACCTGCATTGTGGGAGTTGGATTCTGATTATTATCTTCATGTATCTGGCCTTGGAGATGATATTATGCCTGATAGGTAATTATAGAAGCACCATTTCTAGTACTCAGGCTAACTACTGAACCTGGATGCAAGTATAACTCATCTAGATTTTCATATAATGTTTTAGCTTGCATTGGTTAGTTTGGATCAAGCCCTGTGATTTTGTCTGGCTCATATGTTACGCTATCTTGTGCTGTTGTTTAGCTCTCTTATATATATTATATATAGAAGAGTGGAGATGGAATAGTCGAAGTTGAGCAGTTTCTTACTTTTTGATTTGCTAAATTTAATGTATGTTTATTCTTTCTGATGGTCTACCTTCTCCATTTAGGGTTGCATGCACTTATCCTTCTAATATTAAAATTATGTACTTTCCATTAATTATGCATTGTCTTTTTCCAATTCTTGTAATGTATGAGCCACTCACAGATTGTCAGCTGGAGAAAGTTTCATAGATACCATGTGATGTTGCTATGCTGATTCAACTGAACGTTCAGTCAAATGGATGTTTTCTCTAAGCTATTTGTGCCTTATTAACTTGAGATATCCTAAATCAGCATTATTCTATGTGACAGACACCCATTGTTTGAGACTTGTGCACTTATTCAACTACAAATGAATAAAGCATTATTAGGATTTTCAGCAGGTCAATATTTTGCTTTTCTTATTGATCTATGCAATGATATAATTTCTATTAATGTTGAATGACAGTCCTTTAGATGATGCTAAGCCTTCAGCACCAGCACCTCCGTTGGCCCCGATTCCTGCTTGTCGAGAGGACTTCTCACGCATGAAGTTGACATCATTTGATAAATTAATAGAAAGGACATGTAGTTCGATAAAAAATGTACGACTTTGCAGTGAGCTGGATCATAAATCAGGAAACTTTGGCGTGGCACCTGATGCAGCGTAAGTGGATTCTTAACTAAGAAAATGTGTTTATGATTCAGCATGGAGCAGTTATCAGGAAATTTGTGTATCATTTTATAATCAATTTCTGCACCATTGAAGCGAATTTGATGCTTAGTATCTTAGGGTGATTTCTTGTTTTACTTTAGCAACCAAACTAAAACTTTGAATTGGTTAGCTGTGAGCTAAAAAGACATGCACTTCCCTTTTGTATAGAGTTGATTTAGTCTTGTCAGGGCTCAGATTACAACTAACTTTTGAGAGAAGACAGAACCCGGGACTTCAAAATGATTGATCGTGAACAGAATCATATTAGTTTATTAGAAGCAACAATTTGCAGAATCTTCCATGTGCATGACGACTTTGGAGGAGAGTGGATTTGTTTGTGTCATTTGAAGTATTGTACTTCTGAAACCTCTCTCCATTGCAGCATTGTCGGAGTAATACAGTTACTTTTATGTATGGTAACAAATGACTCAATTTTTAGACTTATCTGTTGCAGCGAAATACAGCTCAAGAGTCCGAATTGGCTTTTTGGCCAGACGAAATACGAGGATAGTAGTTCTGCACCAAAGTTGACTTCCAATGAAGTTGCAAGTGGAGGAGCTCATGATGAGAAGAAAATTGATGGCCTATACGATCTTAATTTGTTTTCACCGATTGTTGAGAGCAATGAAGAAGATGTCTTCCAACAGTAATTTCCTGGCCCTTTACACAATTTTATTGATTTTGCGTGTTTCTGTAGTCCTGGATCATGTCTATGATGAGCAAGATATTCATTAATTCATGGCTCTTCTACATTTAGTTACTTTTCATGTGACTATGATCTAGATCCCATCACCTCAACTATTCTTTATTCAAACTCATTGCTAGCATTGTACATACATGCATATGTGGATTGGTAGTTTTTGGCTATCTAACAAGTCACTCATGTAATAATCATGGCAGTTTTATTTCGACATTTTCCACTAGTTCAGTTAAAAATAGTTTTTCTAACAGGTTTGTTCTACTTTTCTCCTCCATCAGACCACCTTAGACAGCAGGCAGAGAAAATTGTTTGTTATTTTGTGCTCCAACAAGCATTTTTCTATATAGCCTACACATATGGCCGCTTTCTTGTTTATAGGTTCTTTTCTTCTTTTAGATACCTAGCAATGACAACAGTCAATGAGGCTAATGGTTGGTACGGCGGCACGTTGCTGGGCGATCAAGACGAGAACAGTGATATTTATCAGCATTATGCTGAACTCATTCAGGTATAGAAGATCCCATTCTCTATATGAAACATCTTCATAGTTGTAGATGGATATTCTGGACCGTATATAGTTATATACTGGCTTAACAGGTCATTTATATGTTGTGCATTTGACTTTGTGTAAACATAAACGCAGTTGCTGCTTTGGGTGAAACACCGTGTCATTATACAATGTTCATTATGTTTTGCCTTATGCGTCATATTTGAAGATATTGCTGCACTTCTTTAGTGTCTGAGTTGCTGGGACTTGCAGGGCCCCGCAATGGAACCCTTTCAAAATGATCTCGAGAAAGAAAAATATTATGCTGATCTCCTCCGTGTGAACATGGTCGACTGCATGGACGATACTGCCATCGAGGCAGAGATGGAAACAGCTCTCAACAAGTATGACCGAGTCAGTGCTGATCTCGGGATTTTCCCCAAGTCGTGTAGCGCTCTAGTTGTGGATCCAAGCCAGTTAACAAGATGGATCCTCGGAGAAGATCGACTTCACAAGCTTTAAAGCACATAACTGCATATCATAATTGCAGTTCCTGAAGCTTTTCGTCCTGCCTGCTTTTTTTAAAGGCCCTTATGGTATAAATGAATCATGTAAACAGCTTATTCACCACCAATATATTAAACCTGAACGAGGGGGATCACATATTTGTTTCACCCCCCCTCAAAATCCTGCAACTGCTTGTATGTATGAGCTTTCTCAAGGCAACGATGGTCGTGTAATTGTAACTATATTGTCTTTCCACCACTGATGTTACTTTCTTGACCTTTCCTTGTCAAGATTGATGAAAGGATGCCTCCTTCCGGAACTGAATCTGTCAGATCAAAGTGGATTCTATTACATTCTTGTACACCTGCTCTCATCTGTTCTACTTTTTAAAGTTCATACAGAATTGTCAACGAAAATTCACATGATATAGGCACACTGATCTATCTGTGAAGTAAGCAAACACGAGTGAACTAGTGAGTGACCCTGGATATTTGATTATTCAATTTTACAGATATTCTCAATCCAGCACGGAAAGTTTCAATTAATGCTGCTTTTTCAATGAATTAAATCATAAATAATCAATATATGTCGATTATTAATACTAAATATGTGTAATTCATCAATAAGTACTACAAAAGCAGACTAACAATTACTAATAAAGTAACAATTAATATTTAATTCAGAGATACTAACATGGTGTTTGAATTTATTTTTTGAATATTTTATGAAAATAGAGAGAAAAAAATAAAAATAAATAAATATGTATTGAAGATAGACTATGTATCTTTAGATTTGTTTTTAGAGATCATTTAAAATAATTTAAAATAAAGTGTAAAAAAAAATAAACAAAATATTGAGTATGTTTTGACGCGTCTCGAAGATCCCAAAAAAATAAAATCAAATAAAGCCTAAGAATCTAATGTGAAGAATTATAATAAATGCATCCTTCTATACTATGTATTTTTCTGCAAACAAATTTAATGCTCTTCAGAGACGACATAAATTCCAACTACTATTTAAGTTGGGAGATATCAATCAAAAAATTATTACAAGCTTTCTAGAAAATGTCGAATGAGAAGAGTTTGGTTCCGGTTCCACATAAACCTGCGAACTCCGATTTTTGCGAACCAAGTTTCTACAAGATTGTCTTGCCCGATACAAACATCGACGGCGTCGTAAGCTTCGAAACTGTGACTTTTTCCTTGTGATTTTCTCTCTTTTTGCTCCAACTTCGTTTCTGAATATCGTAGAGAATCCCTCCGGAATTTCTGAAACATATGGAAGAAGAAGAAGAAGAACCGTCGGGAGTTGCAACTCTGACAGTCTCTTCTGGTCGGAAATGGCATGTCAAAGTGTCCAAGGAAGACAATGGCGTCGTTTTCAGAGATGGTTGGAAGAGGTTCTGTAGGGAGAATTCTGTCAGAATCACTGATTTTTTGCAATTTACGTATCATGGTAATTTGCAGTTCAGTGTAGATATATTTGATAAGACTGGACTCAGGACAATTAGGGATAATTCTAATTTGAATTGATTTTGAATCAAATTATATGATTATTGCAATATGTCTGTTGTATTGGGTACAATTCACAAAAAAAAAGTGATCAATTAATTCAATTTCGATATGAATCTTGTGGTCGCGATAATATTAATTACCTTCTATTAATGATAATCAGAGAATGATAATAGAGTTAGATGGTTAGTACAGAACTACAGATTTTTCTTATAAATGATTTGAGAATTGTAATCTCCGAAAATGTTGTAAGAATTATTGAAGTTTTATCCACCTTTCTTTTTTTTTTGCCTTCACGATCAATTATTTCAATAGATTTTATTGTTTTAATATTAAAAATTAATATACTTACACCCCTCCAAAAATAAATTATATTTGCATAATTTTTAAAAATTCTTCATGTACAACTTTTATTCTTCTTATGTTAGGATTTGGTAGAAGATACTTACATAAAAAAAAATGATTATACTAACTTTTAATTTTACCATTTATTCAACATTCTTCTAATAAATTTGTTATAATTATAAGGAGGTAGATGTAATATAAAAAAATAAAATAAAAAGTAATGGTAATAAAATTATATTTTTAAACTATAGCAATTGAATATAGAACACAGTTGATGAACGAAAAAATTAGTCAATTTCTATATATATTAGTCGTTGTGGCACGTAGTTTCAATGTGTATATAAGTAATTTTTCACGATTTAAAATGTATTATAAATAAATAAATATAAATCAGTATATTACATTAATAAAAAGAAAGAAAGAAAAAAAATTATTATTAATGTAAATTTAAAAGTTAAATAAGTTAGTTATTTTATCATTAAGAGTATTTTTGACTTCACAAAAATTGATGTGGCGGTGTCATTAACTATTGCCCGTGAGTATGGAAGGATTTTTTTTTTTTTTTTATACTAGTATATAACATGTCGTTCATACGTGCATATAATAAATAATTATTTACACTTTAAAATATATTATAAGTAAAAATAAGATATATAAACCAATACATTATATTTAAAAATAAATAAATAAATAAAATAAAATTAATTTAGAGATACTGTCGACACAAATTTTTTGTGTAGGTGAAATTTTCATATTAATATATGTAACATAGTATAGATCATATAAATTTGAAGAAGAATTCAAATAGGGGTAATTGAAAATACATAAGGACATTATTGGTAATGTGAAAATTTGGCTAGCACCACCATTTATGAGTAAAAATTGAGTTTATTTTTTTATAGTATAGATATAGATCAATATAGATACATAAATTTTAACTTCTTGTACATGCATAGAGTAGGTTTAGTGTAATATCAATGCGCATAAAAAGGGCCAGATGGTTGAAGGCATTAACGGTATTGAGTTTATGTTTAGCCCAATCAGATTCAAGCCCATTTTTACTACTCATTTCAGGCCAGCCCATTTCCATTTGGCCCAAATATACTTTTAGCTGGTCTTCTGATTCATTTAAGTCGGCCCATTTTGGTTGACCGGTACATGGCCCAATTAGCAACCACCCAGTTATATGCGGCAATAGATTCTATCGTTCTATTCTCTCTCTCCCGCACTCTCTGTACAAATCAGCAAATGGAGGACATAGAGGATTTATTGGTGGGTGGTGGCGGCGGAGTGCCGCCGGGGTTCCGGCTGCCGGTGGCATCCGCCGTCGGGGTTAAGCCAAAGCATAAAAAGAAGAACAACAATTTCCAAGATTCTCTCAAGAGCTACACTGCTGCCAAAATCCCTGGCACTCAGGTTTCTCTCTTCTATGTAGTTATGAATCAACATAAGGTTATATACAGTAGTTTTCAGTGTTTTTTTTAAACTTGATTTTTGCGGTATTTCAGCTGTATTTGTGTTTATTGTTTTATATGATGTGCAGACGATCTACATGAAGACTTTCGGGTGTTCTCATAATCAGGTGAAATTTTCATTCCACGCTTTTTTTTCTCCAGCTACATGTGTTAAAGTGAAATATTTTATTTTTATTTTGTTTTAACCCAGTGATTGCTCCTCCTGAATTTAATAAGATGTGCAGATGCTGGATAGAAAACATTAAGACTATTAGTGGATTGAAACAGATAGAAGAAATGGAAAATGAAAGTTGGCATCTTTTTTTTTTTTTTTTTTTTTTTTTTTTTTCTTTTTTTTATTTTTGCGCGACAGTAATAGAGCAATGTTGGGAAAATGCCTAATATTGCAGCATTGTTGGCTGCGTTAGTGTATATAGCAGATGAACCTTGCGTACTTGGGTAGATATAGAAAGACTGTATGGGTCTCAAGTGACTGTCTCTGGAAAAAAAAGAAAGTTCTCTGTATGGGTTGGGTGACAGCCGATGTGGGGCTGATTGGGTCTCAGTTTTGAGTGGTGCTGTGATACTGATATTTGGTTATCGATCTTTCAGAGTGATAGTGAATATATGGCAGGCCAGCTTTCTGCATTTGGATACAATTTGACAGAAAGTCAGGATGAAGCAGACCTGTGGCTAATAAACACGTGAGAAACCCTTCTTGGTCTTCTTTGCATTTGTCTTTTGTTCTTTTTTTTTTATTTAAACAAGATATTCTCAAAGTTTTGCTGCTGTCACGTTCTAGTCTTGAAATGCTTGCTTACTGGATGTTATGACCGGAAATAAGTCTGTGTGTGTGTGTCTGTGCCGATGTTGTGCAAGAAGCCTTATGAATAACGATTTCATATATTCTCAATCTCTGATTTCTGCATGGGTGGGTGGTTGTGCTGTCTATCAGCTGATGAGAAAGTTTGATTTGGTATTGTTGACTGATTTATTTATCTACGGCCCATAACTTTATGGCAACCAATCTGCATTCATTTTGTTCTCCGTTTTGGCTTTATGCAATAGAAATAATTTAATATTTTATGGGTGAAAGGCAGCCTTGTGAAAAATCCTTTCTAAGTTTTAGTAAAGTAATTGGAGCTGCTGCAGCCTTGTTAAATTGTTTTGTTCAGTGTAGTTATTATGACCTTTGTTTTATGAATTGAGTTTCCAGTATTCCTTGTTATAGCCTAGTCAATCTGCCATGTGTTTATCTGAATATACAATGTGTTGATCATGTCCTTTCTGGTGGACCGTGGATGATAATTGCCTTAAGTTTGACTATATGGTTCTGCATGTCGGAACTTTCCTGTACTCAAACTTGATTTTATGTTACTTCTCTAGCACGCCTGTGCTTCGAATTATGCAGCTATAATCAAATCTATGCTTCTAATTGTGCAGCTGTACAGTTAAGTCCCCTAGTCAATCTGCCATGGATACACTTATATCTAAATGTAGAAGTGCGAAGAAGCCTTTAGTAGTTGCCGGATGTGTTCCTCAAGGAAGTCGTGACTTGAAAGAGCTCGAAGGAGTTAGTATAGTTGGAGTCCAGCAAATTGATCGAGTGGTAGAAGTTGTTGAAGAGACCCTGAAAGGTCATGAGGTGCGGCTTCTAACCCGGAAGACATTACCGGCACTCGACCTTCCAAAGGTGAGAGAGTTGGGTTTTTATGATTTTTGTTTTTGGCCTAGTTTCTTTTTGATTCAATAATTCATACATCTTTTTGCTGTTGGTTTCCTAGTTTTAACTAGAAACCACTTGTAAACTCAAATACTCATTTGTTATTAAGTCTGTAAGCTCATTTCTGATTCATCAGGTGAGAAGAAACAAGTTTGTCGAGATCCTTCCAATTAATGTTGGTTGTTTAGGTGCTTGCACTTATTGCAAGACAAAGCATGCTCGTGGTCATCTAGGAAGCTACACAGTTGATAGCCTTGTAGTCCAATTGATAGAGAATCAAGCGGAATCATTTGTACTGTCAACTGTTTGTAGTAGTTTTACTGTACCAATTTTAAATATTGTAGGTTGGTCGTGTAAGAACTGTCATGCTGATGGAGTCAAGGAGATCTGGTTAAGTAGTGAAGACACTGGAGCATATGGTATGTAGGACTATCTTTCTTGCTCAGAACTTCTGGGAGAAGTTGCTGGCACTACAACTATGTGAAAATGCTTTGGCTCTCAACCATTAACATTGATGTTGCATTATCTAATAGCAAGTAGTTGTGACAGAAAAGTAATTGTTGCTATTCATAGAAGTTTCAATACCAACATTATTACAACTTTATGCCTATGTACCAAGTGTTGTGTTGTTCATATGGTGATACCTATCTGGGTTGAAACTGAAAAAATTTATGAGAAGATAAACTGATAGAATTGTAATTGCTTTCTGATACATAATGGAAAAATGATTCTTTCATACTGCTTATGATTGTTGACTTTTGTTTTGCAGGTCGCGACATTGGAGTTAATCTTCCAATTTTGTTGAATTCTTTAGTAGCAGAGCTTCCATCTGACGGAAGCGCAATGCTGCGTATCGGCATGACTAATCCTCCTTATATTCTAGAGCACTTGAAAGAGATAGCTGAGGTTTTGCGTCACCCTTCTGTGTATTCTTTCCTTCATGTACCAGTTCAGTCAGGAAGTGACACCATCTTGACTGTAAGTATTAAACCATGTTTTCACATAACACGAACTTGTCTGTCCAATTGAATTTATACTGTAAAACTTACTTTCTTTTCTCAACTGCTTGATTTTTCATATTTTTAAGCTTTGAATGGAAGTTAGTGCACCTGAATGTCATGGGGTGGTAATATCTTATTTCTAATGTTCATGTTCAGGAAATGAACCGCGAATATACTGTAGGCGAGTTTAGGACAGTGGTTGACACATTGATTGAACTGGTTCCCGGAATGCAAATAGCTACTGATATTATATGCGGATTTCCTGGTATTTTTCAATTTAACCTCCTCTGATGTGTCCTTTAATGCTTTGATATTTGTGTTTCACATTCATGTATCAAATGGGGAAAGGGTAATGTCAATTATATTTCATGTGATTGCTTGAAGATAATGCTCTCCACTTTGTAAATGCATTAAGTTCTATGTTAAAACCAGTTTTTTGGTATTATAGCAATTTCTGTCTGTAAATTGAAAACGATTGATTAGTTGTAAGGTACTACAGTGATTGAAAAAATGTCAAATCTTTTTCGAAGAATATCTAATAAGTTTATGAGAACTTTTTAGGTGCTCATTATTTTGCGGAATACTGAACATACCATCCGCCCCCTAAAGAGATTGATTTCATCATTTTGATAAAATAGCAGGTTTTTTTATGGTCCCGAAACTAAACAACCATATTTGTGTGTGATCCCTGTAAATTCTACTTTGCTTCTCAGGGGAAAGTGATGGAGATTTTGAACAGACAGTTAACCTCGTCAAGGAGTACCAGTTCCCTCAAGTTCACATATCACAATTCTATCCTCGGCCTGGTTAGTTGTGCCTTGTTGATTGCTGGAAAATATATTTGTGCTTCTTTCTATTGAGTTTGGAAAGGGCTAAGCTATCCTTTTGACAAATATATTATCTTTTATTTCTTCTTTATTTTCTGGAAGGTAAAATTGAAGAAAACATCACTCATTTGCTTAGTTACATCCTGTTCTAAGTATGATGACAAATCAATATTAACCATATTTTGGTAGCATGAATATAAATCTATATTGACCTTATATGAAGAGAAAATGTAAAAAGTCAGATGGAGGATTTATTCTTCACAAGAAGTGTTTGGAGTTTTTGAAAATTCTCATCATAAAGACATAAACTAGTATGTAGCCCATCAATTCTTCAACCTAGTTACTCATCCATAAAAATAATGGAGAAATTAAATCAGTTATTATTTTATTTACCAGCATATACTATGTGTTTTGAGAAATGCAACCCTCCTACACGAGAAACTCATTTCTTTCTTAATTGCTAGAAAATTAAATGTAGCTTCTTAGATTCTTGTGACATTCTGGAGTTGGTCCTCCTGCCTTGCATAACTGTGATATGAACTTTCTGAATTTTTGAGAGGTGGGAATATGTGCATACATCTCTGAAACTAAGGCTACCTTTGTGGTGGAATAGTAGGTTCTTTATTTGGCTCTGAAAGTTCAACAATGCTTTCTGGTGCTCAGCTTGGGTTCCATTAAAATGATCTAGTCAAACAGAGTTCTCTGGCTCTTGATTCTGATCTTCTATCTCAATCAGGAACACCTGCTGCAAGGATGAAAAAGGTTCCCAGTAATGTAGTGAAGAAACGCAGTCGTGAGTTGACTACAGTATTCGAGTCGTTTACCCCGTATGTTGAAATGGAGGGCAAAATAGAGAGGATATGGATTACTGATATTGCAACAGATGGAAGCCACTTGGTAAGACCATCTTAGGTTGGGTCCTAAGTCAAGAAATGAGCAAATATTGGACTCAATCCACGAGGACATTTGGATTTTCTTGACTCGTTTCAGCAACTTTTATCTAATTTACAGATCATTTCTTCAAGTTCACCCTCCTCAATAAATTTAATTTCTCTACTTAATTTTCCAATGCGTTAGGTGGGTCACACAAAGGGATACATTCAGGTGCTGGTGGTCGGGCCAGAAACCATGCTGGGGACTTCAGCTATGGTGAAGATAACATCAGTTGGCAGATGGTCAGTTTTTGGTGAGGTGATTGAGATCCTTACTGAAAATGTTATTTCCCACCAGAATCGTGTTGACAAAATCTCATGTTCAAACTTGAATGAGACCTGTTGTTCAAAAGAGTCGGAAACCTGTGGTTGTGGACTAACAAGTGGCTGTGAACAGACTGAGAAGAATAATTTCTCAGTTTCAAAGGATGATCAGAAGCCAGGCGACTACAGAAGCCAAAACCTAATAGGATGGTTACTTCGGAAGCGGAAGAATAATTCCCATAGAAAGATAGAGAATGAGATGGTGTCGGAAATGGAGGAAAAGCAAAGAACCTCTACTAAGGTGCATGAGTGGGCTGTTGTTGATAAAGCTCTTCTTGTTGGAATATTCATGAGCTTGTTGACGATAATTGCTGTTTTCTTTATCTGGAACTAGAGATTTTCTCTTCTAAGAGAGTATAGTGTATGATTAAATGGACAAGCTGCTGCAGGCCACTGGTGTTGAATTTTTGACATTACTTCTAGTTTTTAGAGATCGTATCTCTTGTGGAAATTGATATTGTAAGCTGTATTGTTTTTGTTATAGCCGAATTAGAAAAATTGTTGAGAGCATTTTGAGAACCGATGAAACCAATTTCTATAAACTTGGACTTGGCATCCTTATTACACTCGGGTACATATGCTATAGTTATGCTTAATTTTCACCCATCTTATTACTCAATAAGATGTCGAATACTATCAAAATCAATGAACACAAGACAGTGAAAAATTGTTCTGCTGAATACATGAAATGGACAAACAGAAACACAGTAGGTCTGGGAAACTAACTATCCCTGGTGAGGGTTGCAAGCTTCAGTCTTGCTGCTGCTTCTGCTTCTGCTGCAGGCTTATTTGATTAATTTGGCAAGTGAATTCTCTCTTCTTTACTATGAATCTGCAATCATCTCACAGAAGGGAGTCTGCCCTGGATGGCAATCTCTTGAAGAAATTGACAGGTATTGGTGGCAACTTGTACCTGAGCCGAGGATGGCGCAGTACATAAAGCCCGATGAGCAGTGCGACAATTTGGAAAGGAGTAATATACAAGAACACAGCCCAGATCAATGAAAATGTGACGAAGATAGTTGTGGCCCTTGGATCCCTCCAGCTCAACAAGGCAAGTACTCTCTCTCCTTGCATTGCCAAATCTGATGTCACAGTTTGAACTCTTCCCGCCACCGTCCTCATCCTGTCATATCTCATCCTCACAATGTCAGTTGAAAGTGAACGAGAAGTTGGAAACGGTTCGAATTCCTCTTGCAGTTCATCTGGTTGAGAATCCTCTGCTTGAGAAAGCCAAGCATCCATGTGTGGTGGTTCCCTGGGCCTGAACCGATAGTTCCACAAGCCAATGACAAAAAAGTAGAGGAAAAGTGTAGGCAAGATCAGCTCCGGATAGCATACTAGTATCAGAAACAAAATGTGCATGAGGATTGTGGTCAGCGGGTTTCTCCAGTGACATATGTCATTGAACCAGCTAAGCACATACTGAATTCCAGAAACGAGTAACATTATGCGGGTGAAGTTGGCTTTGCTCCTCCTGAGGCTAAACATATGGTAATCCACATCCAGCATGTAGTCAACAATCTCTGCTCTGAGTGGTGGCTCTGCTCGGGCTAGGCTTCCGGCCACTATGTTCATTGCATGGTGGCGCAGCAAATCAATGTGCTTAATGGATATGGGCTGAACATAATGCATCTTTGGGAGCAATGGCTTCCCATATTGTGTCACCATGTTCGACCAAGCTGTGCACGTGAAACGTATAGCCAAGTGGAGTTCCCCGTTTTTCTTCAAACCAGAGGTAGAAAGAACCAACAGCGGGTATGAATGGGTGTAAACTCGATCAGTTTCCAGGGTGGAGACCCTAATTCTCACCTTGCCAATTCTCTGATCCTTTCCGTCTTCTTTATCGTTGATGTGACAGTTGTCAAAAACGCCAATCGTGATCACAGTATAAGGATCATAAACATCCCAAGTATACTGCTCATTCCAACGAGGATGCAGGTTGTCGAGAAGTGTTCTGGTGCGAACCCATTTGTTCCCATACTTGGCCACACAATACGCATCAGTCAGTTTACCCTCTTTCCCCTTCATTGGCTGCAGATTTCGAGCACTCAAAATGCCAACCTCAAGAAGGCCAATGCTTTGTTTGTGCAGTTGCTTGGCTGATGGCCGAAGGTCACTACTGAAATGTGTGGATTCATCAAGGACATGGTAACCAGAATCTATGGTAAGTCGAAGATAAATTCTACTAGCGAATTTATCTTTCTTCTCCCCGCCTTCGTCCTTTACCAAAGAAGGCTTTTGAAGACCAAACCACTGTGCATCAGGCAGCTTAGTATTTTCAACTCTCCGTTTAACATTCCTAAGAGGTATAAGAACCCTTCCGATCACCTCATCGTTTGCTGCTTTGTCCTCCACACTAACAACTATATTCTCATTGAAAGGCTCCCATGCTACATACATAAGCTCCTCGTTCCACTCTGGATTAATGGTCTTCATTGAAGAAGGCCTAGTAGTCCTGCCCTGATTCCCAAGCTCCACCCTCACAATTGGATCTGGAGGTCGTGATTTATCTGATGGAACGAGATCTTGAGCTGCAATCACATGGATTCTCAGATAATGCAGCGTTGGTGAGAAATACACTTTTGATCGTGTACTGTTCATGTTTTCCTGGTTTACGCTATGAGCATCTGAGTGCCAAGCATCAGGGAAGGCCTCATCAGCTTGTGTCCCCATCCAAACTGCAAGCATAATGTCCCCTTTCTTTAGTAATTCTCCTTTCTTGTCCACCAATTTGAACCACTGGGGAGCCAGAGGACTATCAGGTGGCACACGTTGAGGCACTTCTGATACATCAAATGTGATCTTCCCAACAAAGTCATCCTTCGAAATATCCTTATCTTTCACCGTGATTTCAATCAAACTGCTTTGCAGTCTCTCCTTTGAGAATGCAAAAACGCGATCCCACACTGGACTTTGATTCTTCTCAAAGTGCTTTGTCACCCCTTTATAATTACCAACTTTCACCTCGACATATGGATCAAGACTCCCAGAAACATCCATTACTGGGAGATCCATAGCTTTTACAACCCTCACATACAAAAAGTTCATCTGCTCCACCAGATCATAAGTGCTTTCAGTTTTGTCCCTTCCCCAATATCCCATTGTTGCAGCCAGAGGAGGACTTGTCTCCACCACCGCGTACTCCGGCTTCTTCTCTGGAAATTGCATTTGCATCACAGTAGTGGCTGAAGAAACCAGTCCAGCTTTGGAAAAATCACCCCGGGTTTCTACAAAGACCGGCCTATCAGCCGGGGGTGGAGTAGGGCCACCGCCTCCATTACCAGTCCCCAGAGAGTAAAATTTTCTCAACTCTCTTTCCTTCTTTTTCTTCTTGCTCTTGTCATGAGTTTCCTTGTAATAGTACTCATCATCCAGCTTATTAGCATTAACCTCCTTGACCGGAGTAGCAGCTTCCTCATGATGATCATTATGGTTTTCCACACCATCAGCACCCCCATGCAAATATACTTTCAAGGCAATATCACCCTTTACGTGAGAAAAGATACCTCTTTTATCAAGAGGGTACTTCTGAACCAGGGCTTCTTGCTCATGGAAAGGAACAGACATGCCAGAAATCCGAACCTTCCCAAGAAAGTTCTTGTGGTGTCCATGCTTGTTATCATTGTACACAAAAACCTCAACCGTCTGAGTGGACAAATCTTGGGGGTTCTTGACATTGAACACTAGCTTCTCATTCCAAGAAGGGTTGAGATTTTTCGGCTTAGTGGAAGTTCTTTGGCGCTGCCCTTCAAACTCTACTTCTACAAAAGGGCTTGTACTCCCATGACCATCTTTAGGCATGAGATCATGAGCATCAAGAACTTCAACCACAAGTTTAGCCATTGGTGATAATGAACCAAGCGTAGTACCTCAAATTTAGACAGAGAGAGAAGCTATGGTTGAAACGAGACGGTAAAGAAAGAACAGAGAGTGGGAGTGAAGAAGATCAGAGAACAGGGAAATAAGGAAAAAGAGACGGTGAAAAATAGTAGGCAGTGGGAATGTCATCGGGTTATTTGGAGTTACAATACAGGTCGGGGACGTACATTTGTAATTTGTTGCAAAGGAAGATCAGATAGTTTTGGTGGAATAAGGCGGCCCCTACACTCGTTTATCCCTTTCGGTTCTTTTGTGTGTGTGTTTTATGTGTCTGTATCACTGTATGCATGTATATACGAAATAAAGCAGGTATACTATGCATACGGTTCATATGGATGTGTACGTAGAATACATGGAATGAACCTTGTATGAGTGTGTGCTTGTACATTTATACATATGCACGTAGGCATATATACTTTGAAAATGACATGCATCTGCATTTATCCCTTGACACATCTGAAATATTTAAAGCTCTAATATCGATGAAGGATCACAAACTGCTTTATCAACTTATGAGATGTGAGTTTGGATACAAATGTCGTTCAAGAGTATTTCTCTCTTCCGTAAAATACTAAATCACAAACTGCCCTCTGAATCTGATTACATACCTAAGATGGTCCTAGTAGCTTAGATTCACAGCTTTTTGGGTGGTGAAATTCTCCCTACAGTGGCTTCCCTCGGACCACCACCTATTTCCACTATGATATTTTCTGTCTGGTTGCATGAGATGACCTTTAAAAAAGATGGCAATGCCCAAAAGGAGATCCCTCTAACTTTTCACTAAATTCTTCTGTTTCTGCCTACAGCTTACACACTTTTCAAGTTGCAATGTTCTACACGACAAGCTGACAACACGACTAGCCATTTTTAGCTGAACCCCAGCTGTAAAATGCAGTAAAATTTTGCAAATGATGAGGACAATAGCGTACTCTTGATTTTAATTTAGTCCACAAACGATGCTATTTTTCTTCAGCTCAAGAACAAATTCTATAAGTAGAAACTCTGAATCCAAATAATTAGAAGATATTTCTGAAACTCAAAATCAACTGCTATATCAACGGGCAGTAGTGCATCATTGTTCTCCAGAAGTCCAGAGAAATGGCCCTTCATCAGTCTAATATGACTAAATTTCAAACAAAATGAGCATTATAATTAGAACAATTGCTTGTGCTGCACTTGAGGAATCTTTACTTTGTCTTTCAGAGCAAGAACAATGTTAAAAGTACAAGGAATAGTGCCCTTTTCCCCCTCTTTCTCAGTGAAAATGTGTTCTGGCACTTTGAGGAAGGATGAAAGATTGATGATCATCTTGGATCAGCCACCTTTGTTGCAAGGAAAGTCTCTTCCAGAATATGCAAATTGGGTTTCAAGGATTTGTCTGTATGTTCTACTTTTTGTTTAAATGATCTTTGAGAAGAATATTCTTCAATGGACAATTGCTCCACTTTTCCTGTGGTCCAGTGGCATTTCCAATTTCCGTGATTCCGAAGTATGTGTAGGGAAATATCAGAAGTACTGAGCTTCAAACTGATCTGACCCAAATCAGGTCCATGGTAACTTGGACTTGAGATTTCAACTCAAGAACCAGTGTGGGTTAATTCATGTTAAATTCTTGGGCCATAATGTAAAAGCTGTTTGCAAGGATTCAGTCCGTTTATTGAGCCCATTGCAGATGTTCAGTATGAGCAGAACACTCTTAAATGGCCAGGGCCAGTCTCCTCCCACAATTATGTCGGAGGATATTTGAAAGACCATTTAGGCTGAGCATACAGCAGCATACATTCAACGGTTGAAAGCATTTGAACCTTGGCTGTTCGGCGTTGACTAATTTCCAGAGCCACACGGTATATATTAATGAGGAAAAAGATCCACACTAAACGACGTTATAGGGATTCAATAGATCAAAAAATAATGTATGGATGCATTCTATATCTACTGTCAGAAACAAACTGTGCCATATACAAAAGTTCAGCGGTCTATTAGCCTGGCCTATGAGGAAGAACAAAAGGATAATAGCAAGGACAACTTGAAGCCTCCTAAACCATGTTGAGCAAGTGTCGAAAGCTGAATCCATGCATAGCTGTTGAAGAACTACTGTGGCAATTAAGTAGACTCTAGAAGCAAAGTGAAACAATAACTAGATCAGCAGCCACTAAAGTCATCAATAACTTCAATTCACCTGTTTGTGGCCAAGTTGGTAAAACTCCAATCCTCCCTCAGGTTCCTTCCTTTTCATAGATCCTGAAGACCAAGCTTCTGGATGCAGGTGTTCACCCATTGGAGAATTTTTTGCAAGAAACAAAAATTGTCTAGCCTCATCTGTCTTGGTTCCCTTTGTTGATAATAAGTTCTCCTCAGTTTTTAGATCAAGATTGTGTGTAGAAGCTGTGATATTGCCAGTGCCCTGTCCATGAACAACCTGCAGAAAATGAGGGGTGCGCAGAGACATATGAGCTGTTCCTGGATTAAATACTTCAGGCAAAACGCCATGTTCATGAGGATATCTTGGATAGGGCATGGTGCCAGATATATGGATGCTAGATGGTAGGGGATCTACAGGACCAAAATGAAATGGACCCTTGGAGGAATAACTGTGAGGGGGTAAAGCATGTGATATGAATGGTAACTTTGGTTGCAATGATGCTACTCTCTGCATCAGTTCTACTGGTTGGAGGATATCTGGCGAAGCCACAGGGGTATAAGCATTCTGGGGTACGTGCTGCATACTACTCAAATCGACCAACTGACAGTGGCTGGTAAAATTGAAATCTCGCTTTCCTGGATTTACAGAATCTGAAGTCTTGTTTCCTAGATATTGGAGACCTTTGCCTAGCCAGTGAAGGTTGTTGGATTTGTATCCTGCTGGTGTTGTAACATTCAAGTTCAAATCTTCCACATGGCGATTTTCTGATACGGGCAGGAGAGAAGGTTTAGTAAACTCATCGGCAGCATCATAAAGGCAATTGAGATCAATCCAGAGATTCTTGGATCGTTTTGAATCAACTCCTGAATGAGAATCTTGCACGATCCCCTCACGCTCCATTGGCATCCCATTAGGAGCGCTATCTTCTAGTGCAGCAATATTGAGATCAATTCCTGTGAAACCTTGGGGAGCTTTTGGTTCATTATTTCTGGAACATGTTTTTCTATCCAAACTCTTGGAATGAACAGCAGGAAGGAAAGCACTAGTTTCAGCAGAGCCCTTCCAACCCAACCTTCCTTCAAACTTCAAAGGAACCGTAGGTTGACCACTAGGTCTCCCAGCTTTTGCTACCACATGTATTACACGATGAGAAGATATAGTTGCAACAACTGGCTGAATACAATATTCTGTTCCATTTGCATTGATCTCTTCATTGAGATCAAACCCAGCAATAAAAGTACCCTGATCTTTCGCAGCAACTTCACTATATTTTGTCATTGAGGACTCTGAAGATTCATTCACCCAAGAATCCCCTTAATCTTGCCCAGCACTTCAGGACCCGTCTTTACTGGTTTGCCTTTAATGGCCAAGATATTCTCGCTTTCCTCTGATGTTCCTGAATTTATCAGTCTTTCTCCTGAATAAGTGGTTTGGAGATTATCATGTTCATCACATGATCTTACATTCTCTACAGTTTTGCTTGAGCAATTGAAATTATCTGAATTACCAGAACAAATAGAACTTTTCTCAACTGTCCCAGCATGTTCCTCTTCGATGGAAGAGGTGTTTCCTGAGACCCATTTGTACATCTCAGGCTGTTTCCAAACTTCCACACCATCCTCAGGTTTCACCGCCACATGACCCCATTCACGAGAAATCTCTTCGTCTCCCTTCTTGATAGGCAATGAGCTCTGACTTCCAACTATTGAAGAAATCATCATACTATTCCTGGCTCTTGCGTTTCTTATAGCCTTACGAGCAATTTGACCAGATACACCTGATTCATAACTGGCTGTTACTGGTTCTTCTGATCTGCGATCAAAGGCTTTAGAGTTAGAACTATCCATGGAACTCACATAGTTCCAGGACGAATAAGCTTCTTTCGAGATTTCTTGGCAGCTGTTATTTGATAAAGAAACTGGAAGGACCACAGAGAAAGAATTCGAACATGAAGATTCAGTCCTGTGTTGAGAGTCATGCATCACTGTATGTAAGCTATCCTCAGCAGCATTCACATGATGTTTTTTCCTGTCCTCCATTTCAAAACTTCCGTGGCCAAGGGGTAAACTGACCTCTGTGCTAATATCACTTTTTACTGGTGTGGTCCATGCAGAAGCAATAGCGCCTGATGATTGCATATCATGATCATGACACTTTGAATTACCCTCGAAGACTAGAGTTGATCCATGTTTCTTGCCAGTAGACACTGATTCAGAACCTTGTTCACCAGATACTCTTGATGTTGAAATCTCTTGTTTCATGTTCCCTACATGATTTCCTCCTGTACAATCTTGGGTAGCATAATATTTGATCTCCTTGCTTTCCGGAAACAAATTAGCTTGACAAGTTGCAACCTTTCGGTCAGCCATACGTCTATTTGCAGCTGATCTGTTAGCAACCTTTAACAATCGAGTTGAAGTGTGTAAAGACTATCAATTAAGACTGGACATCATTATCATCCTTCAGTTGCCGAGCAGCCACAGAATAATGACAGAGCAGATATAAGCCACTTTATGTTTTTACCTTCTAGAAATTTATAAACAAAAGCTCCACTCCTGCACAATTAACATCTACTCTATGTCAGCAAAAGTTGCTCACAGAAATATCATTAGCACAGCGTGAGATAATCATGCTGCTAGCAGCACAGCATGAAAATGGAGCAAGGAATTTTGGGAAATAGTTTCTATCTCTGACATATCAAAATAAAGAATGGAGGACAGGGGAGCATACTGACGTCAGATTCCCATGAAGAAAAAGCTATCCCTCATTCTTTCCATACTTGAACCTATTCTGTTAACATTTTAAGTACTTCAAATGATTATAAGGTTAATACAAAGAAAAACTACAACATTCTAATTGCTAAGTCATTTATTAAAAGCTTCAACCTCTTTGTAGACTGTGACAAATCATCTCAGCAGAGCATTTCTAGTTCTAGAGTATTATGCATAAACATGTATCATAAATGGCTAACTTAAGCAGCTTAAATAAGCTATTCATTTTTTTCAAAATTTCTAATTCTCGTTGAAAGATAACAGGCCTAAGATGTACCCTATATTATACCTATGAAACATATAGAAACTTGTTAAGTCTGCTTTGATGTAAAACTCAAAAAACCACCAATGACCCCAGAAGACTAACAAACTACCAGAAATTGAATCCAAAGCACAAAGTAGTCTTTTTCTATTCGAGGTGACAACAACTAAGTAAATCGTCAATGTATCTATCCAAGTAACTTTGCAATGCAATACTACTTCAACTTGATGCCAATCTTAACCAGAAATCACCCACATTTGCCAATGTCTGACATTCTTTAGATAATTCTAGTTTTTTAACCAAGAACGCATTAGCAGATATGGAACAATTATAAAGTGAAAACACGAAACATGTGCAACCGGATTGAATCAGCAAGGAATGAGCTGATTTAGTAAAACTAAAATGACCAGTGTTTCCCATTTCACGAGTCAATAAAAGATAGTTGAGAACATCTCCAGTAGGACTTAAAGGTGCTTATATGCTAAACAACACAGATCTGCAAGAAAAGGACAAAGGCAAAACCTTAACAAACCATCAAAACCGGCATAGCAATTGTAAAAGCCCAGAACCCAAAAGGAAGGACTATTCTTGAAAACTAACAAATCAAAGATGCAAACACTAACTGATGCACACTCATGAAACAGCTCAGACGCCCACATCTCTGAAAACTCGGTAAAAAATTTTAACAAAAAAAGACATAAGCTTCAAAAACCCGGTAGAGAAAAACCCAAACAACTTTCGTAGAACAAGAAAGCAAACAACAACCAACCCATTCCCAGGAAAGAAAAGAAAAGAGATGTGTACGCATCTTCTGCAATATGATAGATGAATTTTATGAAGATTGGAAGCAAACCTGAGAAAAAAAGCATAAACCTGGAGAGCGCAAATCTCGTTAAGGTCTCAGCTTTTGAGTCAGAAAAGAAAAAGAAATAGGCCCGGATGAAAGTCAGAGGCGAAAACACAAAATAACGAGAGAGAATCCTTTCACTGCTACGCCTCAAAAGAAAAATTATGTCAGCCCTTTTCTCCGTTCGTATAATAATCTGATTTTCCCCTCTCTCTCTCTTCCCCACTATCAAAAGTCCAACCAACCGAGACTAGTACCTTTCCCCCTCCATGAACCCAAACATGAAAGAGACAGAAAAGAATCAATAAAGATATGCAGAAAATATAATCAATAGATACACGCACATACTCGTATGCCGATAACAGCAAAAGGGCACTGCATTCAGTGTGAAAGAACAGATCTTTACTACGGGAAATGCATCTGTTTGCAAATGTGTTTGGTTTGGTGGGATAGAAAGAAAGGGATGGCCAGCCAGCCAGCCGACGACAGTCAGTGTGTGTGTGTACTGTGTGCGTCAGAATCAAAGAGCAGGGTGGGTTGTGGGGGTAGGGACCCACCTGGGCCCCCTTTGTTTTTGTCTGACAGAATTTGGGGCCCACAAACGCTTTGAGCAAGAAAGCGACGGGTGGAGCCCACCAACCAAGGCCATACTTCCTACTTTGGAATCACCATCATCATCAACAATGAATGAAGTGAGATGTGATTTTTGTGTGTTGACAGGACAATATTTTGGTCTTCCCAGTTGCAGCCCTGTTCCTGTTCCTGTTCCTGTTGCTGACTAACCTTTTTTCTTGCCTCACATCACTTGCGACGTGTTTGGTTATCTTTGGGAATGCAAAAGTAGATTATAGCTCATAGTATAAGATATAATTCCATAGCTCACATTCATGTGAGAATCTCAATTAAATTCAATTAAATTAAATTAATTATAAAATAAATATAATATACTTATTATTTAAATTTATCATCTTTTTAAAGATACAATAATTATACGATAAATATATTGTACGTGTCATATAATTGATTAAATTCGACTGAATTTGTTATAATTTTTGCAGAAGTAATTAATTGGTGACTTAATTAAGATAAAGTAAACAAAAAACAAGTGCAATTCTATCTCTATCTTTTTCTTTGTCGGAACCTTACTTTATTAAATGTAATCACTTTCTCTAAAACATTTTGAAGAAAATAAGATGATGATTAAGAAAGAAAAGTTAAAATTTGCAAATAATTTGACCAAAATACCTTTTCAACAGGTCTAGAAAATATAGTTCTATTTATCGAAACAAACAATCATTCTCAAGGACAGAATGCTCTCATGTCAATTATGTCCATATGCCTGTCCCTCTCAGGCTCAGCCACTGCTTGCCTCCATCATATATCTATCATAAATTGCAACCAAACCAAATTTCGGGTCTGCCAAACAGAGCTCAAAGGCATTTGAAACTGTTGTGGAAATGGAACAATGATAGTGACTGCGGGAGCATCAAATTGATTAGTGTGATAAACTGTTGTACCAAACAGATGTTGACGTGAGCTCCCCCCTGTTCAATTATGTTTTCTCTTTATTTCTTCCTGGATCAATCAATTATGTTTGGTTTTAGGACAGCTGCCACCTCCCACCCCTTACTCCTTTCCATCATTGTTCTTTCACAAACATCCATTAAATTAGAGTACCGGCATTCCTTTTGTTTTACTAGAAATTCTAATTCCAATTGAGTTTAATCTCATAGAAATCAATTATATAACAAATATTTCGTTTGATTAGCATACAATTCAAAATAAAAATAAAAATTAATTACATAACAAATACGATGCATTTGTTGCGCGATTGATTTGATTCGGCCAAGTTTAGTCTGGTTAAAATTTTCTCAACTTTACCTAGGATTTCTAGATGCTGCCAAGACTAATTAATGCAGAATCTTGGACAAGAAAAGGCAAATCATGGTTCCGTTGCATTATCCAGGATGAATCCAAGAAAGATGTAAGACCTACAACAGCTACACTCTTATGAATCTGTTGCCAACACATTTTCATAACAAGCAGATCTGAAAACATAGTTCATCTTTGCTGTTACTAAGGAATCACCAAGTATCATCAAGACAGCAACTTCAGTGCATATAAAGTATATCAGGTACCCAAAGTTGGATTCTTGATAAGTACGAAGACAAAAATAACTAAATATGGAGAGATACTACAATGTTTTGCTACAAAAACAGCTAGGCCAAGATCTGAAGTGCATAAATGTTATAAGGATGAAAACAAGTAAAAGCAAATGTTTCAATGTTATGCATATATGTAGCATGCACAAATTCAAAACATATATAAGGAGTAAAGGAACAGACCAGCTTCGACATTCCCAGTTACCTAAATCAGCAAGTCCACGACACGGATGCTGATTAGATTTATAATGATCTTTTTAATATTTAAAGTGCAGGGCTCCTAATGGTTCATGTAGCATACAGGCGAGATAGAAATCATCCCCTCTTCCCTATAAAGAACTAGGAAAGTTAGGGAGAAGAAGGTGTTATTCGTTATGAGGAGAGGAGGAATGACACAAAGCTCATTCATCAGCACCACTTACTGAGGATCCTCAAAACTTTTCACCATAGTAATAAGCTGTCCCAACCATTAGAGCAACTGTAGCACCTTGGACGACCACACGAGCTCTCATTAGTTTCTGGCCCAGATGAGAGTTTCCCTGTCTGAAACTAATGAGACCAGCTGTGAGAACGCCTGCTGTCATAAGCGCACCTGAGATACAAAAGCCCAACAGCACACTCAAAGTGAAGAAAATATCAAATAGTTAATAGGAAATTAGAGTTTTACTGGCATAGGACTAATGATTTGAACATCATAGTAACGCCTGGAAGTGTCTTAATACTAAGACCGTATCTTCTTTATTTAACATAAAAGTCCATTTAACCCAAGAGATGGGCGTTTGATCAGGATCAAACAGTTTCGAATTTTATCCAAATCCCTTGGGCCAAGTTTGCCATATATTGACAACTAATAATGTAGGTAATGCGTCAGAAATCTGTGTTAGCCTTTTTCTGCTTGTTCTATCTACAAGAGGGACCACCTCATATATAATGTAGAAGCTCACTTGAACAACCTTTTTCTCAGAGAAGTCATTGCAAGCCTACATCATGTGGATAGCCACAAACTTCATACTTCTTATTTACCAAATTACCAGCCAACAATTCTCCCTCATATGCCAATTCTGAAACATAATTCCCAGATGAATCACAAGCATCTATTCCAAAAGAACAAAGTTATTCAACCTCTTGTAGGATAACGATATTCAGCATTCGGCGTTAACCTTTCAATAAACAATTCTAAGTAGACATGTTTACCCATGAGCCTAAGATACACTAATTTTACAAATGAGAAGTACTCATAACAAGAAATTGTAACATAAACTAGAAACAGCATTTCATTACAGGAAGAGAAATTTACCAATAGGAACAAGAGGGTTCTCTTCAAAAAATTCTTCAATTTCTGCATTGACAGACCCCATCTGATCCATTTTACATCTAGTCAGTTCAAAACCGAAGAATAAACAATTATGATGCACAAAGCAAGATAGCTTTATTTTGGGGGGTGCAGAGAAAAATATTCATACATCCGATCAAGCAGTATTTCTTCTCATCATCACTTCTCCACTTGACTAAAGCAATTCAATTCCAACGTACGTGAAATTACTACTGGATCAGAATTTAACAAACCAATCTAAATAATCTCTAGCCAGTTGCAATACAGTCCTGCCCAACAGCTAACCCTATTGAATCCAAAGGGCGTCTCCATTGGAAACAGAATACAATTCAAACTAAAGCATCAAATACACATCAGAGACAAGTCCTCAAATTTTGGATTCTTAATTTACTCAGAAAGTAGTAAAATATTTCCATACGATTTTTCGTATAAAGAAACATCACGAGCTGACCTCGAATGAGTGACTATGGACAGAATCCAGGCGAAGAAAATTTATAATCAGAGGAAGCCTTAGTTGGAAAATAGTTTCGCCAACGAGTAACGAATCTTAGTGTGTGTTCTACAATTTGATGTTCTTTTGGAACTGGAAAGAAGCGGGCTGTCAGGATACAAACAAGACGGGGAAATGGTTGGGCTGGTGCATAGTTCTTTGGGTTGGTATTTTTCTCCGTTTAAGCTCTTGGTACCTGTTGGGCCCAATTCCTCGAACACCCGAAACACCAAACTAGAAAACTTTTCTATTTTCGATTTTAATGTATGAAGTTAACATATTAAGTCAAATCAAGATAAAAATGGTTCCCCAGAAATCAATTTAGAAAGACTTTCCTCAGCTTTGGCACATAATTCAAGTTCCAGAGGATATCTCATCCGCTTTGCTGCAATTCAGCCGGCAATCAGATAATCCTGAAACCATAAACTGCTACGTGTAATTCTCAACAACATGCGGCAAGCCACGTATAGCATGTCCAAAGAATCATACCACGTGGCTACTTCTTGATAGCTCCTCAAACGAACTCCCCAAGATTTTTGCAAATTTTCATGCGATGTTCTTACCAATTCAAGAATCGCAGATCATATTACTGGTTTTTGTAACAGAAGCTGAAGAGAAAGAAAAAGTCAAAGATGATGAATGTTTTGGCTTTAGGTCTTGTCTTGACATCGCTTGTAACTGCAGGGTTTTTCAATCCAAGCCCAGAAAAGCAAAATCCCAAAGAAGATGTTATAGTGAAAGAAGGGCACAGGGTGGTTGTGGTTGAGTATGAAAAAGATGATGGAAACACAAAGGTTTTGATCTCACCGCAGGAATCCCTGATATCCCATAAATTTGCTGAAAACGGTTTGCTGCAAATGTGAAGGATAAATTGTCTGAAAAGATGGAGGATGCAAAGGAGAAGATAAAAGAAACCTCTTCTGTTCTCCCCTGATGTGGGGAAAGTAGGAAATCAAGAAGAAGAAGTTCATCACCGGTTTAGCCCTGGAGAGCTTGTGTGTGATGCCTACGGCAAGTGTAAGCGTATAATTGCAAGTGCTATGGGGAAAACGAAGGAGGCGGTTGAACGGCGGCACAGGCGGCAGATAAGGCTTATACCTCGGGGGAAGGAGGCTGTGAGTGAGGCCGTTGGCAATTTACTGCTACTCATGCAGCCCACAAGGTTGCTGATAAAATCCAAGAAGCGAAAGCAAATGCAAAGGATTCTGCAAGTAAGATTTCAAGCAAAGCAAAGCATGAAGCTGCTCAAAAAGCCAGTGGGATGCAAGAATCGGCGAAAGAGCAGGCGGAGAAGGTGAAACGACAAGTTTATGATGCGGTTGACGCTACGAAGAAAGTTAAAGAAGATGCAGAGAGAGAGGCATCAAGAAAGATGGAAGGTGCTAAAGAAACGGTGTCAGAGAAGGCAGAAGAATGGATGGAAAATGCCTCAGGTAGGCAAGAGAGACTGCGAATAAGGTGAAAAAAGTAAGGCAGAAGGAGCTGAGTGAAATTCTACGGAATGCTCGTGAAGTTGCAGTCGATGTTTTCAACTACATGCTGCACCGAGAGGTGTGCGTCGTGGGAATTTTGCATTTAATGGGATTTGCAGCGGCTTATGGGATGTGCGTGTGGGTTACTTTCGCGTCGAGTTACGTTTTGGCGGGGGCATTACCTAGGCAGCAGTTTGCAACGGTACAAAGCAAGATTTATCCTGTGTATTTTAAGGCCATGGCTTCTAGTGTGGGAATGGCGTTGTTGGGACACTTGATGATGAGTTTGAGTCAGAGGAAAGGTTTTGTCCCAGTCAGCGTGGGGATGTTCCAAGGCGTCAACCTTATGGCATCGCTTGCGATGATCTTGGTGAATTTGCTGTTCTTGGAGCCTCGCGCATCCAAGGTTTGCAACGTTGTATATGCTCTGTTTTCTTCAATATTATTGATTGAGTTTATGTTTTAAACATGGAAAATATCCGCTTATGACTAGATACTTTGATTCATCATAGTTAAGAGATCTTTTCGTGCTGTGCCTTGTTATAGAGGTTGCAAAATGATCAAAGCTGTAACTTCACATCTTCTTAGAGAAAACATATATATAATTGTTCTTGTGAGGACAAATGTGCATATTTACACGTTGACTGATTGCATTTGTTGTGTTACTATACTGGCTTTTAGGTAATGCTGGAAAGAATGAAGAAGGAGAAGGAAGAAGGCAGCGAAGAAAAGAAGGCCAGGCAACCGAAACAGCCGGCAGGGTGGTGGATTCAGATTCAACTGCTGCAACAGCAGGCCGAGTAACAGCAGGTGGGACGACTACAAAGGAAAATCCGGAAGCAGCAGCAGCAAAGGCTCAAATCAACCGGTTAACTGCAACCCTGCAAAGGCTGAATTCTTACTCATCCTTCCTCAATGTTCTGACTCTGACGTCGCTCACTTTGCACCTTGCTCAGTTAGGCCAGCATCTGCACACTGCGTGTTGATGGTGCCTAGCGTCTTGTGTGTCGTCTGTCTGTGTAGTTGTGGGAATCATATTGAATTGCTGATATGGGTGGATGGAGTTGTGCTGATGTTCATTTTGTAGATGGTGTAATGTGATACGGGGATATGTCAATTTTCTGGCAGGGACTACTTAAAGACTGATAAGTGATAACATACTATCATACCTCTGTAAGGCTCGAACAGTACTAGTAATGATCTTCAGCCTACGTCATCATTATACAGATTCATGTTGTTCGCTGTTTCAAAATTGCTACTGTCGGTTGAAACGAACAAAAGTAAGATGACCAAAGTTCATGGAGTGAAAATATTCTTGGAGCAACTGTAAAGTTTGACTGCACTACAAACCCTCGTCCATTGGGCATGACGAGAAATCCAACTCCACCATAAATAATTGATTACAAATAATCGTATAATAATTCTTTTATATCTATGTATCATTCACTGACAAATCCCAAAGTCCGAATGCATGCTGACAATCTTTCTTACCAACCTAACACAAGCGCGCCAGAGGCAACCATGCAGGTTGCCAGCAGAAAGTTAAAGGTGCACCAACGAGTTGGAACAAAGCAGTATATTTAGTCTAAGGTCATTTAATTCATAGGAAAAAAGTGAACGGATGCTAGAAGAAAATTCTCCGGCACTCTTAGGGAAAATTGTTCACAATCTCAGAAGAAAAATCAACTATTGCCAGGTCCTATATGAATGAAACAAAGTGAGGTAACAAATACCTATGCAACAAAATTTACAGGCTACAAAGATTTCTCAGCATGTTCTTGAGCAGATGTAAACAGGAGTAAAGGTAAGTGGAGTATCCTGGTTCACATTCCAAAACTCCAGCCAAGTTTCAACATCTCTCATGTCACGGCCGCAAAGAGATCCCGTATTTTTGGAGGCTCAAGAGCTGGTTGTTCCTTACCTCCAGATTGGCATTACTTCATTCAAAACCAAATCAAAGCACCCCTTATCTTCTAGAACTTAGTCACATTTGATGTTTCTGTAAATTTCTCCTGACAAACAAATTCGAGCCCAGGTACCCAACAGCACCTGAAATTTGTGAAGGATGAGCAAAGTTTTCCAAATAAAAAATGCCTCTTGTATGACTATATGACGAATGTGCAGAGAATGGACAGAGAAACTTACCGCATAGTATCCCCAAACCAAGACAGAACATCAAAGTGTATCCAAAGTAAAAGCTGTTTGGAAAAAGCCTGACATCTTAGTCTTGACGTGATAGTAATATATGGAATAGAGGTAGACATAAAGAGCAGTGGAGGCAGCAGAGAAGAATGAAGTCCACTGCCACTGATAGTTCTCAGCATTCAGCAAGAAATACGTTCCCACAATCGTGACACAAACGGTGACAATGATTAGAATCACAAACACAAGTAGCATGAAGCCGTACACATAGTAAACCTGTCAACAGTAAAAGTTAATAAGGATGATGACAGCAGCAAGAATGGAAGGGAGGACGAGATGAGGAAGAGAAAATAAACTGAAGTGTAATAGAGCCTCTAAATGAGAATAGAAGTTAGTCTCCACAAAAATTTATTCAAATGGAGCATAGATAAGATGTAGGAAGAGAAAGTATATCAAACCAAAAGATTAATGTATAAGATTGCCTCCGTCATTTCTATATGCAAAATTTTTCTGAAATTCTCAAAATTTGCAAAACAGATGAAATTGTTCAAAATTCAATTCAGCAATTGACCAGACACAGGCCAAAAGGGAAAAAAACTTTCAAGACATGACAAAACAGGTTCTAAAACATAGCCCAACCAGAAAGCCCAGCAGATGAAACATCTAGACTACACCTCGTGGCCAAATTTCTGAATCATCAAAGAAAGAGTTCACCTTTTAACATATAAAGACGAGAAATTACCTTGTAATTCCAGAAGGAAGTGAAGACAAAATACATTTCGATAAAAATGCTTCCAAAAGGAAGCAGACCTCCCATGAGAGAGATAACAGAAGGTGTGAGATACCATTTCTTCTCGGGGATTGGTCGCGGGATGGTCTTCACTCGGCAAGGATTGTTTGGCGCACCACTCCAGTTTCTTCCAACAACAGTTCCAAGAAGTGCCAGGGGGAAAGATATAAATGCCCATATGATAAAAACAACCACCATCGTACCAAAGGGAATGGCAGCTAGAGAACCATAAAATATGGCTATTGTATTTAAGATGAGCCAATACCAAAGCACATGAAAGGGAAAAGTGATGCTGTGAGGATCATTGACTTTATCCACGATTTACCTAACAGAAGATAACATAATATAATAATCTGTTATTTATATAGGATTGCTGTCAAAAAGCTTTTCCAAATTAAAAGCAAGGGATACAGTTATTTTAGTAGGGTTGAAATGAAAACATACCTCCATTCCGGGAATACATGCCACCACTCACATAACCAGCTATAAAATGACGTAAAAGCATAACAGACAATGAAGGTTGTGACAATTGCTCCTCTCCTGAGTCACATAACATTGCAGCAGGTAAATAGTTAAAACAACTGGAAAAACAAGTTTATAAAGGAAGTATACCCTTCGGCAGCATCAAAGATTCAGAAAACAAAAAATGATGCCATACCCCGTTTATGAAGGTATTACAACTGAGATAGAGAAGCCCAAAAAAACACTGAAACAACGGCGGTCTATATGAGGGTTGCTAAAGGGCATTGCAAACAGACCAACTTATTACAACAGGATCTAGTTACAAAATTGGACAAGAAAACCCTGCCCGAGAAAGAAAGGTCTTTGAATACATCAAAGGAACTATATTATGCAAAAATCTCGATAAAATACCAAAAGCTTTCCTAATAACACATGAAAAATAGAACACTAAGAAAATGTCGCTGCATCAAATAAACAGATGTCAAGGTTTCTTACTTCATTTTGTTTGATTTTCCTTTGTATTTCATCTTGGGAAAGTGCTTCATAGGTGAGGATTGCAAAAAGGCAGTGAATCCAATGTTTGATAAATTAGGATACTGCGACAAGCTGAACATTTAAGACTGCATTTGACATCTTAGGAGCTAAACCAGATTTAAATCCTAAAGTTGAGAGCTTTTTGAACATCACGTTGGCTACTATGCAAACTCATTTCTTGTTAAAAAAAAAATTATCTGAAGTCTGTTCCAAGTATAATTAGGACTTAACGAGCTATGTAAGGCACTTGTCTGTTTCACTGTCACACTGCTAAAATGACATGAGAGATAGTTTGTTATGGCATACCCTATGTACAACATTCCGACAATTGCTAAAATGATGACAAGCAGACAAGTGTTGCTAGCTGAGCACCAGTTCCAACAACAGCCGAAAGTAGAGCCAGATTTTGAGAAGGCCGGAACACATCACCATGGACAAGTTTCCAACCAGATTCTTCATTCACATCCCGTTCCTAAACATGAAAAGTTCAATATAAGCAAGCTTCCAAAAGGCAGTTGTTTCAATTCATTCAACCAGTAAGAGGCGTTTGATTAATACAGAATCCATGTGAATGCATGTGTTGAGTAAGTTGAAGCATAAACTAGTACAAAGTGTTACTCTATTGTTGTTTTTATAGAAATACAAGACAAGATTCAGAAAATATTACCAGAGTCTCCAGATCATCATCTTCCCGGGCATATTTGGCGTAGTCATTGCGGAGGGTGCGCATTAATATCATAGACACCAAACCAGTAAGGAAGATTACCATCATGAAAGAATTAAAGACAGAGAACCAGTGAATCTGCAAAATGACAACTCTTTGATGAGCTGATGGCTGGGAGACAATGCAGTACAAAAAACTTTCTCCCAAAAAAAAAAAAAAAAACCCCAAAGGAAAAGAGAAGTAAAATGAGTAGCACCTTAGGAGAAAAATCTTTAGAATACATGGACTAATACGTGTAATGTATCCAACAATCTCCCAACGCATTAATAGATAGGAACAACATTTACATATTCACAGGATGACTTCGAACTGTTAACTAAGTGTACCTGGTGCTCAAAAAAGGGTAGTCCAGATATACATCGAAACGGCGTGCAAATGTGATGTTAGTTGGGACCCATTTGACAGAGTAAGTCAAATCCAACACTCGCCCTTCTTCAAGTGTCTTAGGGTTTTCTTGAGTAAGATTTACATGAATAATCTGCAAGTCAATTTGTTCGATTAAAAATGAAGATCGCATTAAGGAATAAGACAATGTACGGAAAAAAATCTACTCTGAAACCCACTTGATTCCCATTGTAGTTAATGACAAGATTCTTGTGTGTCCAAAGTACGTGCTTATTATCATTGGCTCTATCAGGAAGCACCTCACCAACAAAACCTTCATAAAACAATTGGCAATGTATCAAAGTTTTAACACAGTCGAACAGTGTATATTAACTAATAAGAACATTTATATATATACACATACCCCACAATGGCAAATCATCTGATCAGGCTCGAGCCACAAATACACAGAAATAGAACAGAAGTTAGAGAAGAACCAGAATATATTTCAAAAAGTGAATACAGATATATGCATTAATACAAGGCAGCAAATAATGCTAAACATACCCATAAAAATTCGAACCAGTATGAATTGTCAATTGCATCCTTAAACTGTTTAACCTTCGCTGCTTCCAGTTCAATTTCACAGATCGTAGTCCTCTCCACATCTCCTGGAAAAGATGAACCACATCTGAGGGCAAAGTTGTGGACAATGGAAAAAATTTGACCAAAATATAGTTGGGTTATTACTCTTAAATTTTATTTCGAGTTGGCTATCAATAAGCTCATTCCCTCCAAGAACCTCACCAAGGCCACCCCACTTGTGAGCTGGATTGCCAGGTGGGTGGCAAAATGGGAGGCTGTAATAGTTGTAGGTTTCTTGGGGATTGTTATATGGGCCAACCTTGTTTACCCATAAAGTAACCGTCTCATCGTCTTGATACTACAGATCAACAAAAACATGTCAGCGAATGAATTAAAAGGAGAAACACAAAGGGCAGTCTCTTCATTAGACAATTGAGAAACCAAAATTTCTAGGGTCCATGGTGACCATTCAAAGCATTAATCTTGAAAATGTGCTCAGCAGGAATCTTAAGTAAATGATTTTTCCATTTGGAGCGTAAACAATAAATACAGAAAACAATTAATAAGAAGAACGGAATAACAATAGCATGCATACAAACAGATTGTACAAATTAGAAAAAGAAAAGACAAGTGCAGTGATAACTCGCCTTTCACGAACCAGACATGAATACAAATACTACAATTCAAGTGAAGTACACTCGATGATCCTTCAAAAATAAAACATCAACAGAATCCAATAAACTTTTCACGCAACTTTATGCTATTTGATACAAGTTCCAAAAGAAAAAGACATTTATCCCCATCGCCTCCTCCATTAGTCATTTCCTTCAGGCTATCACAAATCAGATACCTTCTCTTGCTAGGCACATCACTGATTACATAAAATAAACAAGAAAAAAGATAACCAACATCCATAATAAGTTAAAGAGAGGAGAAGAAACTAAATGTGCAGTAACGGCATCAAATCAAATTGAGTACAATTTATAACCTACGGAAAGATAGATTCTAAAGAAATCTACGATCATTCCAGAAACGAATGGGTAACTTGAAGAACTTAACTAGGGCAAATCAGCAATTTAATCACCTTGCCAAGAGTGGAGGAGACGAGGAACAAGAAAAAGAAAATGAAGATGCACACAAATCGGACAGCGGCCGCATCGTTCTGAATGGAATGAGGTCCTCGGATCTGAATCAAGAAACCCCACAAGAATGAAAATGTCAAGAAAAAAGAAAAAAGGGTGGGGAAATTCTTCTTTGTCTCTCTTGATTCCTTTCTCTGTAATTCAGATCTCAAGAGAAATGGACCCTCCGGCGCTTCCCTCGTCTGAGACTTTCACTTGTTCATTCGATCGTTGGAAGATTTTCGATCCGAGGAGAATTGTCAGAAACTAGAAGCAATATGAAAGAAAGAAAAAAGTGGCAATGTGGTTTATGGCTCACACCGAGACCGAGTGTGACTGTGTGGCGTGGGAGTCAGTGGGTTACGCTTATAATAATTCTAGTTATTCTCTTCCTTCCTATTTCCTTGTCCCGTTAAAATGTCATATAATTCTTCCCAAAAAACCTCAAAATTACTACAAAATCCAGTTGATATGTTCGAGTGTATGGAATGTGTATATTATTTTATATAAAATTATCATAATTTATTCTTTTTATTATTATATTAATATATAATTTTATTTTTTATTATTAATTATATTTTATATATTGATTTAATTAATATATTCCCAAAAAAAAAAAAAAAATACTGATACTCAATTACATTTGGATTAAAAATTTGAAACTCGATTATTTCAAATTCACACTAACAAGTTTTTGGCCTTGTTTGACTGATTCGAGGTTATAAAGGATTTCAAATCTTTGAAATTGTGTCTGATGATATTGTAATTAATTTTATATTATCTTAATACGGAGTCACTTAAAACTACATTTAGATGGATGGATGGATTTAAATATAAAATATTTGGAGAAAAATTTGAAATTATTTAATAAAATAATAAAATTCATTAATATTTAATAAAAATATATTTTAAAAACATAGTTGAAGAATTTCAAATTTTGAATTTAAAATGATCCAGATAATTTGTCATTAAAAACAATAAATTCATAATTTCAACCCAATCCATCACATATGTCCTAAAAGCATACTTTTAGATTCAAATCTTTTTGTGCAAATGAAAAATTTTGCTTTTTAATAGCAAACAATTATTCTAATTTGTTTTTTTACTGATCACTTTTAGAAATTTCTTAATTTTTCAAACAATCATAACTATTTATATAGTAAAAATGTATCTCTCTCGCTCTATATATATAAATTTATTATATATATATATATATATATATATATATAATTCAATAATGCATAAATAGTATAATTGTTGGAAATTATAACTTTCAATATGTCCTAAGAATACGTGAACTATAATGTTGTTTAAATCAAACTCAAAGCTTGCTAGAATCCACTATTTTACTCGTGTATGAATCACAACTTCAAGCAACACCATTGACTATGAACATTTCTTTTTCTTTCTTTCTTTTTTTTTTTTTTTTTTTTTTTTTTTTTCTGTCTTTCTCCAATATATAGAAGCCCCTTTATTTTTATTAATTGCTAGAACGTGTACTACTTTGCTTCATAATTAAGGACATAAGCATGGAATACAAATCTAGGATTTCGTTTTGTTTCTATTTCTTTTTATTTTAATTTTCAGTATCTTTAATAATGTGTAATTTTTTATGCAATAAATGAAAATATAATTTAATTGGATGTTTATAGATTCAGATTTATAGTTGGTGAGAAATGAAACTTTATTTGAATTTGATTTGTTGTAAAGATAATTTGTATATATTGAACTTTAGGTTTATAATAAAATCGAGATAACGTAAAAGCATGTATCGTCATATTCTCCTCATAACTAAAAACAAAAGAAACGATGATGCTTAAAAGTATATATGACAAAGTAGACCTAGGGTGCAAATTTTCTTTGGAATTGAGCCCTCAATTGGATTTGGCTAAACAAATAAACTTTCAAAATATTAAAATAGTGTAAAACTGAAAATGAGTTTTTAAAAATAAAACCAAACGCCCTATTAAAGATCTCGATGACGGAGATAAAATTCATTGGAGGACAGAAAAGTCATTTTCACAAAAAGAATTAAAACACAACCACACAATCCAAGCTTATTAGGGAGATCACTATGTTTTCCCTTGTGGAAGAAGAATAATGGCCTTACATTTTGGTAGTTAAAGGATAAATTGTATCTTCACATTACTTATCATAGGAATTAGTATAAATATTCTTGTTTCATTTGGAGTTGACTTAAGATGCATATTCGGCTGAGTTGGGTTAGATTAAATTAATAAAAAGAAAAGTGCTAATTCAGTCCAGACTGTTTGGATGGAGCTAGTATTGGGTCGATTATAAGAATCAATATTTGTAATCAACCCAACTCAGTGATCCAAAATCACCTGGTCTTGGACTGGGCTTAGGTCATATTTAGCATTTTTTTTAGTAATTTTTTTTTGTTCTACTTCAAAATAAGTACATTCGAACCTAAGGATAAACCTCAATCGGGTCAGTTCATGAAGTGAATCTGAGTTTAAAAATGGACCCATTTAGAAGCTCAGGACGCCACAAGACTGTCCATAATCAGTAGTGAGTTAGTTTTGGATCAAACTTTTTAGGATTAGTCAGTGACAGTTCTGAACCGACTCTACCCACAATACACCCTGCAAAGGGACATAAGAAATCGTATTTAACTTGCAACGAACTATTTGGATAGCTTCCCAAACAATAAAAAACTATTTCAACTGTTGTCACGTTTTTACGACATCACTTCAATTATACAAAATCGTATATTTACTTGGATGTGGTAAGAATAATTCATCAAAAATTTCCATTAATGTGATAAATAGTTGAATGAAGTAGGTAAACGACATATTTAGTTCATACTCTGGCCTAAAATTAATTTTGATCGTTAATTATTATTATTATTATTATTATTTAGGCACGAATTTAGTTCATAATTTTTAAATTTGTATTTTTGCATCACCTGAATTTCGTAAAAGGATATAGAAAGACAACTGTGAACTATGTACTGCAAAGTCAGAAACTTCTTCTGTTGTTGCGTTGACTTTTAACATTTATACACTCACAAGAAAACTAAAAAAAAAAAAGCAAAAAGAAAAAAAAATAATAAAATAAGAAGAAATAAATAAAAAGGAGAGGATACTGTAGTATATCAATTGTCAATTTCGCGTTATTGCAAAAGAGGCCTCGGACTATCAAAATATTCCACATCGGCCCCGTCTTCTTCCCCCACATTCTCATCACCGTCCCCGCACTCGTACACAGATCCAACCACAAGCAACAGCTGATCTTCCAGGTACCTATGCAGCAACCCTACTTCGTCTCCTTCCTCGCCGGGGTGGCTCCGTAATTCTCCGCCGCCAGCATCCGCCTTCCGCCGCTTCCGGCACATCAAGTAGCATACTTCCACGGCGCAGATGAAGGGGCAGGAGGCGCAGAATAGAGGGAGAAGAAAAGGACTGCATACGATCAGAAACAAGTATCTCCTCCGACTGCGATTGAGCCAAGAAGTCAGCATCCTGGCGATGGCGGAGAAGGAAACACGGTTGGAGCATACGGCGTCGTTCTGGTTCTGGTTCTGGGCCTGTGTTACGAGAAGCAACCTCTGATTAGGGTGGTGGGGCTGTTTTTGGAGTGTTTTGGGGAGAAAAGAGCACCACCAGTGCGAGTCCCACATCACATCAGGGGTTTCTTTTCTTTTTTCTATTGTTTTTTTGGTGTTGTTTTCGTTACTTGGGAGAAAAGAGAACGTGCGATTGCGAGCAGAATTGATGCTGAGACAGAGAGGAGAGAGAGACGGCTTCTTTACTTTGCCCTTTTGGGTTGGAAAACGCAAACCAATCGCATATAAATACTTATTTAAATCCAACTTCATCCAATCAAATTAATGATAAAATAAGAGTTATATATTATTAAGTTAGGATAATTATTTTTTATTTTTTATAATTATATATAGATCTTTTATAATTTGATAAATTATATTTAACATTCTTAATGTTTGTTTATATCTAATAAATAAATATATATTAGTTAAAATTTACTAAATTTGTTAAAATTAACAAAAAGAACTAAACAAAATTTGATGTTTTTCCTTAATTGAATTAATACTGACTCATTGTAGGTCAAATAATTTGTTTCCCACTAAACTACTTTTATAACGGTAAAGATACATCAACTCACATACATTAATACGTAAAAACGTATGAAAATAATTTGATAAAAAAATTATTTAACTTGCAATAAATCAGTAATAAGTCAAATGGAAGCAAAAATATATTTTCTATTTTGTTTTATTAATATCAATAAATTTAGTGAATCTTGACTAACAAATTATCTATATATAATTACACAAAATTTCACGGGAGGATAATACAATTATCCCATTAATTTGTTTATATAGCTGATTTAGATTGAATCAAACTCTATTTGAATTAGAATTCCGCTCAACGTTAAACTACTTGTACTAATGTTTCATCTTTTACTAAGTACAGAAGTACTTCCGTTTCCTTTTCCTTTCCTCATTAGTAATGGGAATAAAACTATAAGGACTCCAAATTTAAAGTGTTGTATCTCCCCAGTCTTAACTATATATATATATATTATTCGTTATAATACGTCGTCTCTATGTGCATATAATAAATAATTATTTATACTTACAAAATATATTATAATAAAAATAAAATTATAAATCAACACATCACATTTAAAATAAATAAATAAAATTAATTTAGGGATATTATCAACATAAAAAAATGACTAGATAGTACAAAATATATGGACGAGAATAAGAATTTGAATAGGGATGATTGGAAATACATAGGGACATTTTTTATAATTTTTAAAATTTGTGTTGTGGTGTAAGTAACCGCCATTTATTTTTGATAATCATCGTTCTTAATATCTTTACAATTAAAGTCAAAGTGCATTATAAAGACTAGTATGTGGCACATCAAAATTTATGAGCAATTAATTTAAAATATTAATATATAATTATTATATTTTTAAATTATATATTTTAATTAAATAAATAAAAAAATATTGAAAAGATAAAGAATGTGAGTAGTTATTTAGAGAAAAATGAAAAATGAGAGAGAAAAAAATAGAGGTTAAAAAAAATGTTGAAATAATTAAAAAAAAATGACAGGAAAAAAAAAAAAACAACACCAATTAAGTGTGAGATTGTGGAGAGAGCAGGTGTGCAGATGAACAAAAACTGCAATGGAGTCCTGTTTTTCTTTTTCTCAAAGGTGAGTACAACGGAGTTGTGGGCGCCTCTGCCACTCACAGAAGCCCAATATCTGTTGATAATGGAAGCAGCAAGATCCTCATCTTCCAGCCCATTTGTGTCTGACTCTTCATCTGGCCCAGAAAAGCCCATACCTGTAACCAGTCAACAAAATTTTCACTTTATTATTTTCATATTCCAATATTATTTATTTAAATTGAAATTCATAATTTATGCAGGAGTTAAATAAAATATTTTAAAAAAAGCTTAGCCAAACACTTAGTGGGCTCGATTTGATGATAACATTAGTGCAATATATGACGACTGAAGGTTGACGTGTTTATAGTTTTTGTACCAGTTAAACCAACCATATTAAGGTAATGTGGATAATTGTAAACGGTTGATTTGAGGGTAATTTACTGTCCAAATATAAAACGATGTGGCCTGATCATTTCAACTTTAAATAAAACAAATACAACCATATGATATAGGGTGAAAAACAACTTACCCCTCATGTAATATTGCAAATAAGCAAATTATCCCCTATAAAAAATAAAATACCAATTTACCTCCCTTGTACTTTTTAAAATGAATGAGGTAAATTGTTTCATTTTAAATTTATTTTAAAAAACATAGGAAGATACATTGTTATTTTAAAAAATACAGAGAGATAAATTATTATTTTTTTCATAAAAGAATAATTTACTCATTTTAAAAGGATTGCTATAAAGTCATCATCAAGATTTCTAAAAAAAAGGTTTTATGTTTCTGTAATGAATTTCGCATTAGTATATACATATACTAAAGAATAGGTGTAACAAACTGTCATAGTATAAATAGTCAAAGTATTTTCAATGCAAAATGAGAATGTATGTTTGTGTACCGTGTGATGAGAATTGGAGTAATAAAGCATGAAACGCGAGTCAGAATGCAGAGTCCATTTCTTTATCATTGGTCACGACTACACCTCAATCTTTTCACACCTTTGGATTGTTTCCCAACAGTGTTTTTCTTGCTGCAGACTTGTGATTGGGTTGGCCAACTATGTGGTCTTAGGTTTAAGGATAATTACACCATTCTCCAAGTTTTAGTTTAATTGCACACCTAACGATTTAAATACTTCTTATATTTATTTTTATTTAAAAATAGATTCTTTTGTTAATTGAAATTCATAAAATTTATCGATATTAGGAAAAAAATTGATTGAAATTTTAATGCAGTTGACTTAATACTGATTTATTACAAGTTAAATAATTTTTTTTGACCAAACTATCCATATAAGGGTAAAGATATGTCCCTTATATGTATTATCGTGTGAAGATGTATAAATATAATTTGGTTATAAAAATATTTATTTGATTTGAAATGAATCAATAATTAATAGTTATTTAGGTAAATATAATTTTTTATTTAACTTTTTTATTAATAACGACAAATTTTATGATTTTTTACTAATTGAAGAATGTCTTTATTTGACGAAAATAAAGAAAGACTAAGTAAATTTAATTTTTCAAAATCATAAAAAATTTATTTATAGTTATATATTAAATTTTAGTGGAGGGCGATGTAATTATTCTTAATTCTTAATTATGTTTTGAGGGGGTAACGTTAAAAATAAACATATTGTCGGGGTAAAACTGCAAAACCAAAAAGATGTGGGCCTACGATAGCAACTGGTGGTATAGTAAATTTAGCCGCCAGAAAGAATCAGTAAAATAAAATAAAACGAAAAAAATGAATCTTTGTTATCATTGCCACTTGCAATTGTTGTGGCGGAGACAGCAGCAATGGCCCTCGGCGCAGCAGCCATTTCAGACGCCGAAGCTCCGCTGCTGGACGACACCGTCGAGGGATCCATAGACTTCAAAGGCCGCCCCGTTTCCAGATCCAAATCTGGTGGCTGGAAATCAGCTTCTTTCATCATAGGTACTGTTTCTAAACTAATAAATGCGTTTATGAGTTTATCACCCATTTTTTTGTTTCTTCTCCCTTCACTTGTGCGGTTTTTGAACTTGATAGGAGTTGAAGTGGCGGAGAGGTTTGCTTATTATGGAATAAGTTCGAATTTGATAAGCTATTTGACGGGACCCTTGGGCCAGTCCACCGCCACGGCGGCGGAGAATGTGAACGTGTGGTCTGGGACGGCGTCGCTTTTGCCGCTGTTGGGTGGATTTTTGGCAGACTCATTCTTGGGTCGATACCGGATGATTATTGTTGCTTCTGTCCTATATATTTTGGTCAGTGGTAGATTCTTCTGAAAAAATCGAAGTTACGGTTTATAATATTCTCATATTTATGGAATTATTGTTTCTTTATTTTTCATTAACGAGCGTTTGAATCTAAATAGGAAGTAAACTTTTTGCTCCAGTTTCATAGGTTTTCTTTTTGCAGCTACGTCAGGTTGAAATAGTCTGTTCTCGAAAATTTTTCCTGGTTTAGGCGGACTAATTAGTGAAGACTCCCCTTTGAAATAGAAAAAGTAGGAGTTTGACTAATTCAGTCCTTTAGATGGATAGTAGAGGACTCAACTTTGTGATTGAGTGGAACATGAAAAAGAAAAAATTTGCAAGAAAAGAAAAGAACTTTTGACTTAGTTATCTTGAACAAGTTAATTGCTTGGGTGAGAAGAGGTTAATTTTGTTCTTTTACATTGTGATTGATTACAGGGACTTGGATGCTTGTCTCTATCAGCTCTGATTTATTCTTTCGACTCTTCTGATTCGCCGCCTCAGCTGCAAATTGTTCTCTTTTTCTTCTCTTTGTATATAGTAGCACTAGCACAAGGCGGGCATAAACCTTGTGTCCAAGCTTTTGGAGCTGACCAGTTTGATGAGCAGGATCCAGAAGAGTGTAAAGCTAAAAGCTCATTCTTTAACTGGTGGTACTTTTCCTTCTGTGCTGGTGTTATGGTGACTCTGGCTGTTTTAAACTACATCCAAGACAACTTGAGTTGGGGCCTTGGCTTTGGAATCCCCTGCATTGTCATGTGCCTTGCCCTGATTGTGTTTTTGCTTGGAACCAATGCGTATCGGTTTCGCCTACACAGTGATGAGAGGAACCCATTTCTCAGGATTTCTCGAGTATTTGTCAGAGCAGCTAGAAATTGGCAGACTACCACTTCAGTTATATCCATGGAAGCAGAAAATCAGGGAATTCTGCCTTATGAAGGCTTTCAGCAATACAAGTAAGTCAACTGAGGTGCTGTCTCTGTCAAGATATGGCATTTAAGATCTAAAATTTCATGAATTGCATTACCTGCCCAAAGAAACAGATTATCTAAAAGTTGTTGAGTGAGATCTTCTTCTTCTTGGGCCATTCTTTCTGTCTGAATCAAAAATTTTCTTTTTACTGATATCTGATTGCAATGACATAAGCGATTACCTTTAACCTTTCTTGAAACTGGGAGAACAAAGCTTGCCTTGATTTTATATGTACATCTTTGCTTCCTGTTATTATAATCGGGGGATTAACTTCAGTTCTGTCTTGATGATAGGTTTCTTAATAAAGCATTAGTTGCACCTAACGGTTCAAAACAAGATGGGGAAGTCTGTAGCATCACTGACATTGAAGAGGCTAAGGCATTTCTTAGGCTTGTTCCAATATGGGCTACATGTTTGGTTTATGCCGTAGTATTTTCACAATCATCCACTTTATTCACCAAGCAAGGAGTTACGATGGACCGTTACATCACCCCAACGTTTCAAATACCCGCTGCTACACTCCAATCTGTCATCAGTTTATCCATTGTCATCTTTATTCCTGTCTATGACCGTATTTTGGTTCCAATAGCCAGAGCCATATCTGGGAAACCATCTGGCATCTCAATGCTTCAGCGGATTGGTACTGGAATATTTTTCTCTTTGCTTTCCATGGTAATTGCAGCTCTAGTCGAGAGGAAACGTCTTCAAACAGCTATTCAATATGGGCTGGTGGACATGCCAAAGGCGACAGTTCCAATGAGTGTGTGGTGGCTGACACCCCAGTACTTGCTTTTTGGAGTTTCTGATGTGTTCACAATGGTTGGTCTTCAAGAATTTTTCTATGACCAGGTCCCGAGTGAATTGAGAAGTATTGGTCTTGCTCTATATCTCAGCATATTTGGGATAGGGAGTTTCATAAGCAGTTTTCTCATCTCTGTCATTGAGAAAGCCACAGGTGGGCAGGGTCGGGACAGTTGGTTCTCCAACAACTTGAATCGGGCACATCTAGATTATTTCTATTGGCTTCTGGCGGGGCTTAGTACAGCTTCATTCATCACCTACCTCTACTTTGCAAAATCTTATATTTATAATAGAAAAGGCAGTGTGTAATATTATCTCACATAAGACGATCAACTTCCACGAGAAACAAGAGAGAACAAGTAGGAAATCCTGGAGTACTTTCTCATGGAAAGTATTGGTGCATCATTTTCTATCTGCCATGCTGTTGCTATTATCTGATAAAGATGATATGCTTTTCATTGACAGCAACAATGGTTTCTACAAAAATTTTCCTCATTGTATCTCCTTAGTTGGCCTATCAGCTACTGGCTACTAAATGTTCCCAGAATATAGTTCTACTGATTGGCCGCTTTCGATGATGCTGTAAACACCACCGAATTATAGTTGTAGCAACATAAATATCATCAATGAAATGTTAATTTGAATTTTTATTGGCTGCAAGCTTTTGTTTGGTTACTCTTTGAATTTCCGTAAGCGCTTAAAACTGCAAGATTGCAAACTTCGGAAGTCTGTAAAACATGCGTATGTAATTGTATTTGTTCAATTTAGAACACAAGCTCATACACGGAAAGATTTTCGGTACATGGTTGTGCATGTTCGATCAATTAGCATGCTCATGCTCTTTTGTGGACTACTTCGTACATCTTTTCACATTTACACTGATTTCACCATCATCATGAACTTTCAGTCCTAGGATTCATCATAGTTAATGATACTTTCTTGTACCACTCTCCCAACAAAATCAAGAAAAACTAGGCAGTACATTATCATGGACATCATTGTTTCTTTTACGTAAAACATTACAAGAATCAGATGTTACATAAAGCACAAAATACGAAAGAGATCATGATTAACTACTTGAACAAGAAAAACCTCCTTTACCAACTCCAATTAACCATCTAATCTCATAATCTTATTGTAATTAGTATTTCCTATCCTTAAGAACTGCTCTATCTCTTTCCCGTTTCTTCTGTTGTCGTCATGAAATCAGTTTTGACTAATAAGGCAATGTCTGTTGTGGGCCGCTAGTTTGAAGAGTAAAGCAAAGTCATTCAGAATTTCAAAATCTTACCCTTCAAGTGTGGGCATATATGAAGAGAGTTAATACCTTCATGGCCTTTCAAGCCAAGCCAAATAACACCCACAAATCCGTACTTATGTATTAATACCCCTTTATCTTTCTCCTGATTCATGTATCCAAAAAACATTAATCTAGCATTAAGAAAACAAACACACTGTATCGTAGAATCATGAGCAAGTTAACATTTCTTTGCTTTCTTATGTTGCTAGTGGTACCTCTTAGGAGTGCAGATGAAGCTTATCCCGACAGGTTCGATATTTTATCGACCATCGAGGATTTGGACAAACAAGAAGGAGATTATGATGAATTCGAGCTCTTAGACTCACCGTATTGGGAAAGTGGTCGTGGGAACAAGGTTCTTGTAAATGTGGATGCATTTGGTGCAGTTGGAGATGGAGTGTCTGATGATACTCAGGTGAAAAAAAGTTGTAGTGGAACACTCCTTGTCCAAATATTTGGAAAAGGAGATTTTACCTTTTCTTTTCTGAAAAGTCTGTGCGTGTATTAATTTCAGGCCTTTGTAAATGCATGGAAAGAAGCTTGTTCCACACCAAAATCAGTTCTCTTGGTTCCTGAAGAACGTAGGTACCTAGTAAATGCTACAAGATTTAAAGGGCCTTGTGCTGACAAGATAGTAGTCCAGGTATTTATGTTGTCTTGTTAAATGTGTACACTGAAATCTAGTAGATGTCTGACACACACGAAGCCAGATATTCTTTCATTTCCTCTGTAACATAAGTGCTATTTTTTGAACCGAATACTAAGTTGGAGTAAATCTTCTCATCAACCTCAGTGATCAGTGAACTTGATGTGCAGATTGATGGAACTATTGTAGCGCCAGATGATCCCAAAAATTGGGATCCCAAGAACCCGCGAGTTTGGCTTGGTTTTTACAATTTAAACAGGGCTGTTTTCCAAGGAAATGGGGTTATTGATGGCTCAGGAAGCAAATGGTGGGCAGCTTCTTGCAAAAGGAACAAGTCCAATGTAAATCTTGATAAAAAATCATGTGTTCATAGTTTTAGAAGTTGTGTTGCATTATTAACAAGTACTGTTTTTCCCTTTCCTCTCCGTCTCCTTCAGCCATGCAAAGAAGCACCAACGGTGAGGTTCTACTGCATCAGTTGTATGAAACTACATATGTTAAAACCACATCTGGATAATGAAAATGTTACCTGATGCAGGCTTTAACTATAGGTTCTAGCTCAGCTGTAAGAGTGAAAGGCCTCACAATTCAAAACAGCCAACAAATGAACTTTGTGATTACCCGTTCTGATTCAGTTCGCGTGACTGGTGTAAAAGTTTCAGCTCCCGAAGACAGTCCCAATACTGACGGAATTCATATTACTGAATCAACGAATGTAGTTCTTCAAAACTGCAAAATTGGAACAGGTTTGCGTTAAATGGCCGTCTTGTCTTGATTTCTGATATAACAGTGAAGATTACCATTTTGCATCTACGCTTGTAGGTGATGATTGCATCTCGATTGTTAATGGTAGCTCAACTATCAAGATGAACAATATATATTGTGGACCAGGTCATGGAATCAGGTGAAAAATCAAAACATTTTCCTTTACGTCTACTTGATATAATTAGTTAGACTGTTCCGTCATTGAGCTGGAGTTCACAATTTCAGCCAAGAAAGAGTAAGATCAGATATTTCAAGATTCAACTCAGATAGATTTGACAGTGTGCTTAAGCTTTATTGTTTTCTCTGATTATTATGGTCCAGCATAGGCAGTCTTGGGAAGAACAACTCCACCGGTATAGTTGAGATGATTGAACTGGATACTGCTTTCCTTCGAGGCACAACAAATGGCCTTCGGATGAAGACTTGGCAGGTAAAATCTCACGCTCTTGATTTGTAGAAAACAAGCACTATAAGCAGCACAGAACAATCTTCTTACAGTATGCAAAAAGAGCAGTACAAAGATTGAGCAGAAGAGTGAATAACATCCCCTGATCAAACAAGAAACCTATGCTAAATTAAAAATTATGCTAAGTTTGACAAGCTATGCACCTTTTGCAATTTAATCTTAAATTTTAACCAACTCATATATTCATGGACAGAATCTTCAGTCAGAAACATGAGCAAGGTCCTTTTAATATCGGAGATCTCCATCCTATTTCTTGATAAAGATTTTTGGTTTTGTAGGGAGGTTCTGGTTATGTTAGATCGGTACGCTATCAAAATGTGAGGATGGAGGACGTCTCCAATCCCATTATCATCGACCAATTCTATTGTGATTCACCAAAGAATTGTAAAAATCAGGTATAGCAGTTGCTGCAACTTATCATTAACTCTTAGGGTTAATTACGTGTAGACCCTCTGAAAATGTGAAATTACAGTTTTTCAATTTCTTTTTTTAAAATTACACTTACATTTCTTCCAAAAATTCAGTTTTCATACCTGACCCTCTTCTGGGATTTGGATGAGAAATGCTAATGTTAGCAAAAAAAAAAATAAAAAAAAAAAAAAAAAAAAAAAAAAAAATGCATAAATTTCTAAATTTTACCCATCATGCAATATTTTTTATATAATAATTTTGTACTTATGAAGGAAAAAATGTAATGACATTAACCTCATTTTATATATTATATATATATAATATATATATATATTAATTTATCCCTTTATAAGTAGAAAAATATACATGAAAATATTAAATGATGGACGAAGTAAAATATTTACGTATTTTGCTTTCCTTCTCTCGGCATTTTCCATTCAAACCCTAACGGAATGGAGTCAGGTATAAAATGAGAATTTTTGGAGAGGGTGCAAGTGTAATTTCAAAAAAAATTTGAGAAAAAATATAATTTAGCATTTTTAGAGGGGTTTAAGTATAATTACCCTTTAACTCTTAATATATCGACGTGAATATTTTACTCCTCTATCTGGCTATCATTTTGAAGGAGGAAATAAGCAACTTTGTCTAACTCGATGCTCGTTTTTACCAATCCATAATATTGAAGCTTGTTTTTTCACCTCAATATCTATAGACTTCAGCCATTGCAATAAGCCAAATCATGTACCTGAATATAAGTGGGACTTCTAGAACCCAAAAGGCCATTAAATTTGCATGCAGTGACACAGTTCCCTGCACAGACATCATTCTCAACAATGTCGACCTACAGAGCAAAAATGGCACTGTAGAGACCTACTGCAACTCTGCTTCAGGCTTCTATTTTGGATATGTTCATCCTTCGGCAGAATGTTTGTCGTCGTCTGATAAGGATATGACGATCTCACAGGAAAAAGAAGCGGAGGTCACTGAAAGCAGCAGAGAATATCTTGTCCATACAGAACTTTGAGTCGACCTCGTTACAATTTTTCTGATACATGAGCATTAGAGTATGAGACAGCATGGTATTTATGGAGCATATTGGAACTCTCAGATCCTGTTCTAGAAACTCTAGTATATGTGACTATGTTGTATGGTAGCCAAGAAGTATATGTGACACAGTTTCCTTAGGATACACATCCAAATATTTTGAAGAACATCCCTTATATAGAATTGAAAATATGAAATAGAATGAGAATGATTTAATGCAAAGTATTTCTATTTCCACTTATCTGCTAGTATATGGATTTGTTTGGTTTGAACAACTCCTCAACATCAAAGGTACTACTTGATCTTGTGTATCCATAAAGAGTAAGTTTAACTTTAGTTTACGTATTCCCATACACTAGGTAAAAAAAAAACACAAGAAGATGAATCAAAACAAATTATGAGTGGGACTCCAGTTCCGTCTGAGAATACTGCTAATCCAGGCAGGGATAGTACAAATCGACAGCGGAGCATATAAGGCTTTTTCTTTTTCTTCTCCAGTTGCTGTGAAGCATCCATCTTAATCTTAAGCACCTCCATGGCGGGTCACAAGAACAGCTCGGTAAAGGGCAGCAACGTGCAGGAAACATATGAATACAATAATCAGATCATCCAAGAGACCAAATATGCCTAACAGCGCTGCGACAGGGAAATTGCAAGCTTTACTGAGAACCAACAAGTACCAAATAATTACGAAATGTTAGAACCTTAATATTATAGTACCTTCAGGAATAATGTCCACCGGGCTAATGACATATATAGCACTAACAAGCATCTGCATCAGGTAAAAAAGGAAATTAAATATCCATGTAAAGTATATTCGGAGTGAATATGGTTTGAAACAACCGACATGAACTGCAGAACTCCAACAGCAAATATCAGGTGAAATAAGTGAAAGATGTATATAGTTCCTGGACTATAGAATTTCAGCATTGCAATGGTTTTTAAGTAGTTTTTGTAATAAAATTGTTGAATGTTCTCTAGTGGATCGTGCCATGCAAAATTAAAGGTCATTAACAATGAGCTGACAAGAATTAGTCCCTTTCAACCTACATTGTATTCCCATACTTCCAACATTATCTGAAAAATTGTTATTGATGAAGAGACATCTTTAAAGGCTCAATACCCAGACTTTGTGGCCTTAGTCGAGTGCAGGCATAATGAGTTTCAAACAAGCTTAAGCTGCTTAACTGGCCAAGTTCTTTGGCCTACAGATTTCTTTATACGTAAAATGAAAAAAGCAATATCATCAACATAAAACAAGTGATAATGACCCAAACGAGTCCTGAAAAACCAAAATGGTAAGTAGCAAAAATAACAAATTGCGGCCATATAAAAACACAGCAGTTAAAAATGAATAGCATCAGATCATATTCTGTAATGGCCATAAAGGGAGCGACAAACTTAACTGCCAAATAGACACGCGCCCTGATAACAAGCGGAAGTGATCTTTGAGGATCCATCACATCTCGTAACAATCTCTTGAGAAGAAATGGAAGGTCTTGCATTCTCTGCCACAAAAGAGGATCTTTATATGTAAGACATACATGCCCTAAGGACAAAGGGGATGTGAAACGCAGTATCTCTCACATTCATACTATCTGGCATTAGTAATTACGCTGCTCTCAGAACCATGTTTTTTTCTTTAATACCGCAACAAAAAGAAATCAGATATTAACCTAGTTACTTTTTTTATGGATGGATAGCTGTAAATAAGAAAAGATGACCACTTTCAGGAGCAGATATACAGAATTCATAAAGTAAGACATGAAGAGATGAACTCCAAAATGAAACCAGAAAAAGATATAGCTGCTATCAGCAAAATAGTCAACCCTCAACATAGATAAGGAGCAAAAAACAAGGTATCTGTTACTTGTTAACCTGCATTAGACCATTCGAGCGTTCACCATATAGACGGTTATATCTTTCGATCTTCTGCAAAATCTCACCAACATCAGACATATGGCGGCGCCTTGATGAAGCCTCACTAGGAACCAACAAGGTAATCTCTCGTCTGCATAAGGGGCATTTACATGGGTGAAGAGCAGCCCCGTGTTCCCAAACTTGTAGAATACAACTACCTGAAATGAACAGCACCTCAGGTATTCCGACTCTGCAATTTAGTTACATGGGGGAAAATATAATCCATGTCATGTGATCTATTGCAGACAAAATTATATTGCCGTATCATCTTATGCTCATATGACGATGCTGATAGACTTTGGGGCTGGTTCATTGAAGTTTACATAAAATCATCAGACAGTAAAAATGCAGTCTTTTCAAAATGCGTTCACAGGCCCTAATCCTAATATTGAAACAAAGACTTCTCATTAATCAGTTATCGTACTTCGAATTCCTCGAACAAGATAACTGTGAAATAAAAATAAATCAATTTATCCATCATCTGCAAAATAAACGGCGCAGTATCTGTGAAAAGCTAAAATCATTTCAAAGTACACTTCACGCATAATAATTCAACTCCCGGAGACAATGGATGATTTCAAACAAGAGCTCTGGACAATCCAATCACAATCAATCTCCCATCCCGTATGACAATTTCTTTCCAAAAAAGAAGGGTCCCTGATTTTACAAAAGCTTGGCATCCGCATAACATGTTGCTCATGTGTAAAAGAAGGACGCACCGCAGAACCAATGACTGCAATTGGCTTGGCAAGGAATATGAAAATTGGCATGGCATATGGAACACACATCATTCTCCGGTGGCCCATCCATTTTCTCTCTATTCAAATCGCAAATTTCGCTGACTTCTCTGTTTCTTGATCTGTTGCTGCAGTTTGTTGTCGGAGTTGGGGGAATTGGGGTTTTGAGTATCGTGTGCCTTAGTCTGTAAGATTTTCTGGGGCTGTTTTGTGATTAGAGAATTCTTGTGGGCTTGAGACAATGAATTTGTGTAATCTTTGGGAAAAACAAAAATAATATAGAAAAGTTTTAATGAAGAAAATATGCTCATAGTTAAGGAGACATAGCTTAGTCGATGATACATGATTAAAAGGTTATGAGCTTCGATTTTCTTCAATGTGTGACTGTGAAGTTTATTTTTTTTAAATTGCTCCCAATTTACACTACGATAGAATAGATGTCATAAACATCTAGTTTTGAGGCTCCGACATAATGTTTGGAGGGCCGGGATAAATGCCAAATAGACTTGACCTATCTATCATCGTAAAAGCTGTTCTTAGGGGAAAAAATATAATTTTCAAGTATCTAATCAATTGATCCCCAAATCGGATTTCTTGACTCCAACCCTTCATTAGGGTCGTTATTAGTTTATTTTATTGTAATAATAATTATTAATTATTAATTAATTATATATTGATATTCATAAATAATATATATTAATTATTAATAATGGAAATTAAGATACGGTTGTAATTAATTTACTTAAAAATAATAATAATAATAATTATGGAGGTTCAATAAAATAGAGTTGACAAAAAAAACCAAGAAATTGGGGGGATAATTTGAAATAACTGTATACATTGAGGACTAAAATGAAAGATTTAATTGCCATACTTGTAACGGTTAAATTGCATTTAATTTGAACCTCAGCCCAGCATCCATTGTGATTGTGCTCACACCTGACACCACAAGAAGGCAAGAAATCCAGCATAGATTATTGGTATAGCCATTATGATTACCATAATCCCCAAACCATCAACATTCAATTCCTCGGAAATCAACCCACTATATATTAGTAATCGACGCTCCTCCTTTTCTCCGTTTTTTAGTTCCCAAATTCGACTCAAATTCCCAAATAGGCGTCGCCGATTCCAGATTCAGGCGTCTTCTTTAGTTCTCCCGCTTCTCCCCTTCCCAATTGATCAGGTGATTTTCCTTTTTTATGGGTTTGTTCTCTTCCATTCTTGTTTTATGGGTTTTGATTCTAAAAGTCTGAAGTTTTACAGGTGATTGTCTTTTAAGGGTTTTTTTTTTTTTACCAGTTTGAGTTATTGTCTTTTTTGTGGGTTTTGATTCAGAAATTCGAGAAGTTTTTATCTCAAGAAAGTTTTGAACTGTTGCTTTGATGGTAAAAGAAGGAATTCTCCGCATTTTGTTTTCCTGTGCACTTGGGTGGACTAGAATGAGTGATAGCTATTGGGTGGTGCCAGAACCTGCATAAAATTTATCATGCTGTGTCATGTTAAATGCGTCTGTGTGTATGTGTAGATGCATAAGATCATCAGCAAAGCTTTGCATTCAGAGACAGATGCACGCCTAAACGTTCTTGATTGTGTATAGGTGTAGTGTATAAGAAGTCTAACTGATCAGTAAATGCGCACATCTATGTCGTGTACACTAGGATACGTATCACCAAATGCTTGTCTACTGGGTTATTCAAACGTGTGACTTGGGGGGTGTATTGCTTGAATATGAGTAAACACTATATATGAGGGGGATTAAAACATAATTTGACTTATCTGGTGGATTTCTGGCGTATCTCCAGAAATAAAGCAAAACGAGAAAAATGTCTGAATGAAAGAGTGTACCTATGAATCTGCTGTATTTCCAGGTGTAGTGGTTCAGCGATGTATCAATACGGATACACTTACAAGTAAAGGTGCAAGCGTTACAGTTAAAAAAAAAAAAACACAGAACTTCTGTTGAGTCTTTAGGACTTTTGGGATACTTGAAACTGACACCAGAATGCTGAACTTGACGTTGGATATAAAAGCACACTAAAGCCACAATCTGGCGGATGTGTCTAGGACTGTTCCTGTATAATCATCGAAATGAAGGACTAACTGCATTTCTCATGTGTCTACTTTTGATAACTCGTTACATGCTTGTTGATTTAATATATTATGTTCTGTTGTACACAGGTTCTTGTTCCATCTGAGGCTAAAACCCTTCATCTGTATGAAGCAAGGTATATAGCACTGCTGGAGGAGGTATAAAGTTATATACCATGTGCTCCCCACTATTTAATGATGATTAAATTACAACAATTGGTCAGCCTCTTCCCCATTTCCTGAGTTGAATGTGAATCAACGTGTTGCGACCTTTTAGTTCTAGAAGGTGCAGAAGTAGAACCAAACTTAGTTCTGAAGTTTATTCCTTGTGCAGGGCTACGCCTATAAGATCTGAATATATTTGTCCTAGGTCGGAATAAGTTTTCTTTTCCTCTTCAATTAATATATAGATCACAGTTTGATGGAAATGGAGGATTCTTTTGGTAAAGTAGGCCATGTGGCACAATGGTTACTGGAAGCTTGCATATAGAAATAGTAGGCACGACTTATGAAGGTTTAAGTAAGGGGGAAAAACGACTTCATTAATTTGATATTTTACAAGATCTTAGTTTTTTGCTCCACCATAATTTACCTCTTACTTAAAGATAATGGAGATGTGATAACCATGTTTTCCTTTCCCTTATTACTTTTGAGATTATACATTGAGAAGTGTGCAGTATTTTTTAGCTTTGAACTTTAGTAGGACGTGTTAATTGATTGCTACTTCTACTTCCTCTTCTATATCAATGATGTACAGCGAGTGTCTATCTCAACTCTTCATGTATAAAGTTTTTCCTGCATCCTTCGTTCCTTCTTGTACTTCTTGACCTCTCCATTATCCTTATGTATTGATGTTCTAAGATAAGATTCTTAGAAACTTGATTGATTTTCAAGAGCCTCATTTGTTGCCTAGGGAAAAAGTTGAAATAAGTTCTTGAAGTGTGGATCATAATAATATCCCATGAGTCCAACTCTTTTGGACCTCAAAAATCCCAAGCATCAAGATATTTTCCAGCCTGTCTTATTTTATTTAAATTGTATTTAGTGTTAGGGCTAATAGTAGTACATGGTTTAAACATTATATGCTGAATTCCTCATGCGTTGAATATTTCAAGCAGTGGTACCATGTTAAGGCTGCCCCTCTGATCTAACCTCACTATTAAGCAAATAATTTCATTTTTGTTTGCCCAATCTCTTAGTGGGTAACAACTGATGTTACTTTCTCCTACTTTTCTGAATGCAGTCTTTATTTCGGAAGAATAAGCTATTTGTGCACTTTGTGTTAGATCCAGTTGCCTCTAGCGGTACATCACCAGAAACATCATTTGCTGCTAGATATGGTTGCTTGGTCATAATAGAGAAAGTGAGTTTCTGTGCTTGAACATCTTTGTCCGTATCAATTTATGCACTACCCTAACTTTTCTTGAGTGCTTTGTAGGTCGAACAACTTGAAATTGGAGCATTAATCTCAATAAGGGGTGTAGGTCGAGTAAAATTATTGGAATTTAAACAGGTAAGTCACAATTAAATCTGAAGTCCTTTGACATTGTAAGTTCTTTCACAACATCTTACATATTTCTTATACAAATATTGACCTAGCCTTTGCGATTCACTCGATGTTCATGTCTCGTTCTAACCAGTTTCATAACATCATAACATAATAGGATCATCATTTTTGCTTGGAAACAATTAAAAGATGTAGTAGTCAAGGTCGCCTAGAACTTGAAGCAACATTGGAAAATATAATACTTTACACTGTAAGGGGAAAAGATACTATTTTCTTGTTTAAGCAACCTAAAGTCGCCAAGCTGATCTCTTGCCAATGACTAATTCGAGTAAGCATCATGATAGGTGGTGTTACTATCAGATAGTATGACCTATGTTGAAAATGATGGTTGGACAATTGTTATAACAATGTATAGTGAAAATTGTGGTCAACAATAGTTGCATGAGCGGCAGAAGCATAGATAGTAGCAATGATAATTGGGGTCTCAATAGTGGATCTTCTATAGCAAAGTTCTCATATTGATCTCACTGTTCTTCCTAGTCTTCACTTTTTTGGTTGAAATGGTACTTGGAAGTTGTGGGCCTGAACTCTAGTGTTATATCTGTTATTTTCATTGTTGATTTGATGAACTTCAAGCTTGTGCTAGCAATTCGTCATTTTTTGTTGTCCAGTTAGTAACTAATAGTGCTATAGAATAATATTGACATTTGGGTTGACAAGAGGGGGCAAATCTTTACTCTATTTTGAATGAAGCGGTGTTATTTGACCAAACATTTTCAACATATAGGTTCTTTGTACTTGTATACAAAAGCCATAAGTGATTAACAAAGAGATTGTTTATTCGAGAAGAATGAAATTATATGAAAGTTGTGAGAGATAAACTAGTCAGATTGTTTGGTGGAGCACTATTAATGTAATTGTCGTAATGGTTTAAGAAATGGTGACTATACTAGAAAATGCACCTAACACGCTAGTGATGCATCTTTTGGTTTGTAATCTATTATGTCATATGATAGTCTTAATTCTATAAACTTGTGGGACCACAGTTCATATAATTTTTGTCAAGGGTTGATGAATGTATAATACTATAAATCAGGCCAAATTGTGCCAGAATTCAAGTTTGTTGGACATAAACTAGTGTGTCTGTAAAAAAAATTAATAAATTTATGAACATATATATATATATATATATATATTATATTATTTCTATAAACCTATTTAAGTTTCTCTTGCATATATTTACATGTATATACACTTCATCTTTTTCATTTATTTATAAATTTTTCTACACCAGATAAGCCTGAAATTCTTCATTGGCTTTTGTAGCTTTAAAAGAATTTTACCATGGTTCGATCAAAGATAAGATACGAGTTAATTGCTGACGAACGTACACGACGTGAGACATTTAAGAAAAGAAAGACAGGTTTATTTAAAAAATTGAATGAATTGAAAACACTATGTGACATTGAAGCTTGTGGCATCGTCATTAATGGAGATGGGACTCAATCAGAAGTTTGGCCCTCACAGCATGCGGCATCCCAAGTAATTCAAAAGTTCAAAAACTTGCCCTCATCTTCCCAAACAAACAACATGGTAAATCAAGCCGGATTTCTTAGGCAAAACTTGTCTAGGTTGTCCAAGAATTTGGATAAAGAGACTAGGAAAGTTCAGTCTCTGGAGAGGGAACTACTTCTAGCCAAGTGTCTGGTCGAAGAAGAGGTGGATGTCAGCAATTCAAATGAATTGCATGAGATGCTTCGCCTTTTGGAGAGGAAGATTGGAATGGTTGATCGTAGGATTGCCGATATTGAGCCTTCTAGTTCTAACATGGTTGCAAGTCTGAAACAGACAAATGATGGACCTCTTCGTGGGAAAGGAAAGCAACCCGTTTGAAGATTCATTTTGGAATCATATATTACTTGGCAACCTTTTACTTGAATTCTTATTTTAAAGGTGCAAAATCTTTTAAGGGCCTTCTATTAGTACTTCATAATAATACTCATTCTTCTTTATGTATTATTTTATTTTTCTGGATATTTTATAATATCTTATAGTATTGTCTATGAGTGTTTGCTTTTGTGTTGAATAAGTTGTGAAAAATTATTTGACTTTTAAAATGAATTTCCATTCTAATGAAGAGATAAGAAGAGATACATGCACCTTTATGAAATTATATTGTTGATTTTGGCCTACTTTGGACACAGTTTAAGTTTCATAACATTAATATTTTAAAAGGTTAGGGATCATCTTGTTTGTGTTACAATAGCCGATCAACCAACTCCTTTTAGGTACCTCTTAAAATCTAGAACTAGAGATATTATATAACATTATTAGAAAATCTATCATTTACAGCAAACGGTAACTAATATTCAAGTATTTATTTGGTAAACTACTATGTTTTTATATTTATCATTTTTTGGTATTAGTTTCTTACGCAACAATAATATCTCTAGTAGATTTCTCTTTCTACTTGTTTTAAGTTTTATGCAAACATTAAGACACAGCCTCGAAAGCCAAATTTTACTGATGATTAAATAACATTTTAGCTCACTAATACTTAGCTTTTGTGGATGATAAGAACTACTAAAGTAGCCTTTGATAATCATAACCATAGTTATTAAAGGCGCGCGCCATGGCGCAAGACGCGTGAGGCTCAAGCACAATTCCATTTTCAGAAAATGGCGCTGGGCTTCGCTATGGAAGTGGAAAGGCGCGCCTTCAGCAAGCCCAACCCTTTTTAGGTGCGTGAGGCTGCCTAACTCCATTTTCAGAACGCCTAGGCTTCACTATGGAAGTGAAAGGCACGCCTTCTGCAAGCCCAACCCTTGTTGGACTAGGCTAAAAGAAAAACTTATGGGTGGTGCCTGGCGAGGCAGAGAGAGGCGGAGTTGCTGCGGGATTCCGGGTGCGAGGGGCTGCATGCTGCAGTGGCTCAGTGTAGATGGTGGTGTGAGTTGTGTGTGGGTACGGCCATGGGTGTGAGTTAGGATTTCTCAGCATTTTTTTTTAACAAATAAATAAATATAATATATTATGTTAGTACTATAGTAGAATTACAAACATGCTATGCATATGATTGATCAATCTACCAAAAATATCAACTACATATAAGGCAAATATACGTAAATCTCCTAATCAAATTTCTAACAATATTTAATTGTTTGTGCATTATTGATTTTGATGTATAAATATATAATTACATCTTTAAATATGCGCCATACTTATTAATGCATGCACCATGCTCTAGGGCACCTTCGCGCCATGGTGCCTTTAGCTACTACTTTGATCATATCCTACTAATTTTGGATCTCCGTTACTTTGCTCAAATGGTTGCTTACATTAAACCTTTTCTTTTTATATACTAGTTTGAATCCTTACTGAAGGAACATTTATATCAGTAATGAAAACTTTTATTGTTATACTTGATCAGGGTTGTATTACAAAATGTTATTATGTGAACCAAAAAACTTTTTAAGTGTAAAATTAATAGTATCCTTTTTCGTATTTGACATTGGATTAATAAGTGCTTAAAAGGTGTCCACAATATTGCTGCCGTAATGAGAAATGTAACTATCATAGTTGCTAAATCTTGTAATGAGAAAAAGTCACTATTATAGTTGTTAAAGGCCCATGGCGCATTATGTTGCAAAGGTGCCTCAGAGTTATGCAATGGCATGGTGCATGACGCGTTGCGCATCATTTTAAAGCATGATGCATTTTTGTAGAAATAAATTATATATTCAGACATCAATGTGAAATTCTTTTATGGGTTTTCTCTTCTTATTAACTAAAATAAGTTAAAAAGGCTGGCTTCAGCAAGTTCGGCCTCATTTAGAACCAGGAGAAGCCCAATCTTCCAGCCTAACCTTTAAAAGGCTGGGTATAGTGCGTCACGGCGCCACTACCAAGAGCAAGCCCATTTGCGTGATGGTGCGCCTTTTATAACTATGGTAACTATAGAAGTCATTGAGGAAAGTTGCATTATAAGTGGTCATTTCATCAGATCGAATAAAGATTGGTTTGAGAAATAGATAACACCAAAATGCAACCAAGTACCAAAATGCATTATAAAAAATATACTAAGTCAGTCAATAACTGGTATTGTTTAATAAAGTGAAACCAAAGACCAAAATCAACCATATATGTTTAAAATAAAACATGTATTACCGAAAACAAAAATCTTTGGGTTGGTTTCTGTACATGTCGCATTTTCAATTTTGGTTTGGTTGTTTCAATTATTGGAAAGGTGAGCACCGTGTGTGTGTGCTTATTAAAAAAGATACACAAGCCAAAAAGGCTCAAGGCCAAAAAGGTAGCAAACTCACTCAATGAAACAAATAAAGGGATACTCTATGTTTAGAAACTAATGCCTATGTATTGAAACCATTTTTAAATATATTACTTGAGAACAGAAAATGGCCTGGCCTTTTATTGTAAGTTGGTTATGTACTTGGTGCCCTGAAAAGTTAAAAGTGAATTATGTTGGAAGATGTGAACGAAGTAATCATCAGCTTCAATCCTTAAAACACTTAATATCTTGTTCATTTTAGTCAAATTTCAAATCTATTTTCATGGCTTTAGAGGACAATTTTTTTCTTTCAATTGTCAATCGTTTTCATTGAACTAGAGGATTTGTGTCACATTTAGTTTCTTGCACAAGAGCTTCCGCAGTGGCGTTCTATTAGGTCTGTTTTTGCCATTAATTTATTTTTCATGACATAGTATTGGCTAAACTTCGAACAAATTATCACATTTCTTCCTGTTGCTTACTGCATATGTTCTAATTCCTATTCCCTATTGATTTTTCCCCTACTTTTATGATAATAGATTTAGTTTATCTGCATTACTATTTTCAATATTTCCTTTCAAATCCTTCAATAATTCATAAATATGCAGTACATAGGTAATTATATTGGTTGATGGTTGGCTGTAGGTTTTGGCGGATTTTGAATTAACTATCTGATTCTATTTCCAAATATCAATGGGGTCCATGCATAGAATCCACATAAGGTTCTCATTTTGGAGAACAATTCCCGAAAAGTAGTTATGTATAATGATAGAGTTTGTGCATTTTGCATCGAGAGTTGGTTATACGACACCAATCTACTTCTAGTTCGTAACAGAGCTTGTGGGCTATAGCAGATGGATTTAGTTCAACTACCATTATCGTTCTTTTATCATTTAGATATAATTCCAACGATCTATGAATTTCAAGTAATACAAAAGCTCACTTGTTTGCTCAGAATTTCAGCATAGAGTTTGAAGTACATCCCTTGTTATCTTGTAATGGTTACACAAGGTCTTTTTGAGTAAATGAACCCTTCAAATGAAGTCATGGAAATCATTAAGCAGTGAGTGGCTAGGGGAGCCCAAAGGTTGTTCACTAGTGTTATGTTACAACTTTGACTTCTATCTACTATACTAGTTTTTCTTGTCATGGAAATTACCAAAGGAATTATCATAAGGTTGCTTTAGTGCCTGTCCCCTGACTTCCCTATGGGAAGTCTTGTGTTCGAACCTTGGGTATACATGTGTTGGTGGCTTGGTGCGTGATTGTAAATAAAAATAAAAACGAAAAAAAGTTGCTTTGTGTCTATATTATATTTAACCTTTTTCTGGTTGTAATTCTAGTCTTTCTTTAGCTAAAGACTGCATTAAGAAGCAATGAGTTGACTATGTTAAGATGCTGAACTGGTTGAAAATGGCATCTAATTTGATAGATATGGTTGATTAGATACAGTACAAATGTGGGCCTTTATGATAAATTATGGAATTCTAGCATCTAAAATGTGGCCCTTCTTCTAATGACTTAACTACAACTAAAGCATCAGACTTCTGCCAAATAAATCATGATAGCATAACATTTTGAGTTACCAAATTTCCCATTTAAATTCTGTATGATGTTACCCTGAGAATGTTATACACCTTATAAGGTTTATCTGTGCCCATATGACTGCACATGTATTTACATACAGTGCAAATGCTATAGGTTTTGCTTCTAAAGTTTTCCTACTTGACTAGTGAATAAGTTGGTCTTATGCATTTCGTTTTAGCCTCAATTTAAGGACTTGTTGTAATAGCTAAGTTATATTGAGGTGAAGATATAGCCAGGATATTAAGATTTTCAATATTTATTGAAGCCAATAATAATTTCTTGTGTCTTCAGGATATATTATATGTTTAAATTGTTCAAATATGAATAACTTAAAAATGTTGCGTGCTTTGCTGAAAAGTAAATTTTGGTTCTGTTATGCTCCTTCCTAACAGATCAACTGAACTACCTAATGCTCAAATGTGAGCTAGTCTTAGACTTGTTTGTCATGGAGACTGAAAAATGACCATTAAAAGAAGAGTATCCCATCTATAAGAGTGCCATACTGACGATAAAAACATCTAACTTTTGTCTTTTCCACTTCGTCAGGCCAAAGAATAAACGAGGGAAACACAACATAAAGTCAATTAAAGCAGGGACCACAGAAAGGTTTGAACTAGTTATTATCATTTAGATCCTTCAGATATTGTGTGTGTATGTTCCTGCTCGGTATTTCCTACTGGGATGAGAAGAGTTCCTAGGCATTGATCTTTGTTGATGACAGGCTGTGAGTTGCTGTTTCTCATTATTGTAATTATTTTCCCACAATGATCTAACCCGTAATTTTTTCAAGCTGGTGACTGTTTGGTTCATATGAAATGTCTAAAAGAAATAGAACATTGTTTTGTTTGCATTTGTTTGTGTTAGCGCCTATTGCTTACTTGTAAGCTCCATGTAGGTACAACCTTACCTGACAGGTGAAGTTACACCCCTGCAAGACAATGTTCTGCACAGCACAACAGAAATAAGTTCTAAAGTTCTGGGATTGAAAGAAGCTCTCCACAGTTTAAATAGCTTGGAGATAAAGTTGAAGGTTCTTGCTCTAACCCTCCCCCTCCCGGTCGGCTTGTAGACTTTCATTTCTTGGAAGAAGTTGAAATATGTTCATTACAAGCAGACAACACGTTTTATGCATATAATTTACTTGGTGGCTATAACTATAACTACTGTTATGTTGTATGGGAATGTACCTTTCCCCTGTTACCGTTGTTAGTTTTCCCAGCATCCCGACATTTAAAGAAATTTGACTGCAGCCTGGCACTACTCCATGTAATTGTACCACATGAAGGGCTAAAATACTATACCGGTTTCCTGCGGTAGGTGGACACTTATAATTGGCTAAGGCCTTATTTGTGCGGCCCAAAAGGCAATCTACTGATCTAGTAGACCTATAGGATGCCGCCCCATATATGCAAATTTAGTTATCTTTTTTTGGTTTTGCTCAGAAGGTTGGCTGAAGCTTGGGTCGTGCATTTCAATGAGGTTATTGAGAAGAAGGCACTTTTTGAATTGCCCTAAATGGATGAAAGCAATCTTACCTAAATTGAGTGTTTGTTTACGCTAGTATTTAAGAGATGACCTTTGATTGACTACCATAATAAATCCTGAGTTGTTCTTTGAACTATTTATAACAGGCCCCAGGGGAAGCATTGTTGCAGACTCAAACTACAAATTCCCTATTTTGGGCTGAAAAGCAACAATCCTTGGATTGCGACACAGATTTCGTTCCACCTGTGGCCGAGCGCATTTCTTTTGCAGCACTTCAACCTGTTTCAGGTCAAACATTTACAAATTACTGCTTTTATTTACCAGTTACCAGACAAGCACCTACCTTAGTTATCTCATACACTCCTTGACAATTATATATCAAATCCTTGCTTGATTGTGCAAGACTGCATTATTTGCCAGTCAGACTTCTCAAGTCCATGCATATACTAATGGCAGGTGCGACAAAATCAGAATTGCTCAAGTTGCAGAGAGAAAAGTTGACAGCAATGGACGTAACAGATACACTGGTAAGACTGGAGAAAGCTACGGAACTAGCTAGAGACAATACGGCCATACTTGCAGCCAAGCTTGCTATTCAATCTCTCGACATGCGCTAAGGAATGCACAGTTCTAATGTCAATATCTCAACACGCACGCCACACTATAGCACGGCATGGGCATGTATATATAAAGATTTCGAATTATGGTAGTTGTTTGTTGTTCAATGGTTATCATTCATATATGTTGATATTTTAACCACCATCAACAATTACCTACAATTTAAGTTACAGCTCAAGGCAAGGTAGGTTCTGTCTCTTGTTCGTTATTGAGTGAGCTAATGACATGCAAGTTCCTAGGACCTTCATTTAAGCTCATGTAATATCTCAATCTGGATTAGTACAAAGCATTCATGCAACTGGATTAGTATAAAGCAGTAGGATTATTTCATTCAAGTTCAAATACTTCATTTTTTGATTATGATGCATGAAAGCAAGATAAGAAAAGTATATGTATTCAAGTTTTACCCACTTTTCACCGGGTGAAGCCAAACGATTTTTCCACAGGTTCTCGTCATAAGAATAAAATATATAAAGTAATTTCAAAATAAAAAAATAAAAGAAAAATAATTTAGGGTGTAATTGATTCAATAACAAAAATGGTGTTGCAATGTCACAAAATTTCATTATTATATTAGTACAAATTAGTATTTTTACTATATATCTATTTATTTATTTTATTTTTCACTTTCCATATTCAAATTACTAGTTCTCATACTCGATATCTACCTCATCCATGTTTTTCTTTTCTTTTACCATTTATTCTCTTGATTTTATTTTACAAAATTAAATTTTAATAACAAATAATTAGTTTAATAAAAAAATTTATTGTATTTACATATGTATTGAGTATGCGTCCGACTAGTTTAATAAAAAAAATGATTGTATTGATATATTTTATTTTTATTTATAATATATTTTAAAGTTTATTGCATCCACATAAACGCCGTTTCTCACCAGTTAATAGATTAAAGAAAAATAATAATTTTAACTTATTATTGATAAGGTTAAATTGATATAGTAATATTAAAATAAGGTGAATTCACTTTTATAAAAAAAATAATTATAATCAATTATGACGTAAAACTCACATCAAAATGTATCTTTTGAATACTAATTGAGTACGGGTCTGGGGCGGATCCGCAATTGACCCACCAACACCACTAAACCCTAATTTTTCACTTAAGCCCCTGAAACCAGGAGCCTCAAGCCTCAAACTCCCAATCTTCTCCGCGACGTCCTGTGAATCAGGCCGCCGTATTAGGCTGATATGTTAGCCGTTCCACCAAGAAATCGCCGACTCTTGATCCATTCTTGTGTCACGTGATAACCTCGAGCCTTTCGACACCGTTGTCCGTTCCCGTTTCCGGCCCTGCCGTTCCGGACAATATAGCAGAGTTGCGGTCGATTTCTGATCCGTATGTGAGTGGTAGTGTTGCTAGAAACCAAAAGAAAAGGTCTTGTTACAACATCTGCGACTAACTGAGTGGAAGTTTTGCCCGAGGATCTGCCGCAATGATGGCAGATAAGAAACGAAAATCCAAGGATGGAATGGCGCAAAGTGGTAAGAAAGATAGGGAATTTAGAAACAATAAGAGAAAAAATTTGAGCTACAATAAAAAGAATAAAAAGGAGGATGCTAGTGAGAAGAGGCGTCGGCATGGGCCTCGTCTGCCGAATGCTTTGAGAAAGGAGCTTGATGTCTTCAACCGTATCGTGGACGGAGAGCCTTCAGATGTTGATGAAGGGATTGATTCTGATGATGCAGTTGGCAATGACGTGTATGAATATGAAGAAGGTATTGCCGAGGAGGAATCCAAGAAGAATAGGCGGTTTGACACTGTTGAAAACTATCAGTATGAGCTTCCTGAAGATTTTAAGGTCTCCTTCTACATGCATATTCATATATATACACACATATATATGTTTGCCGCACGGACCCACAGACATGTGAAATTCCCCATAATACTTTGTTGTTATCTTTGATTCATAGGATTCTGATGTTGCATCTGATGAAGGCGAGGATGATGAGGACGAGGATAACAACAGATATGACAATGAGAACGGAAATGAGGGACGGCATACAAGGATGTTGGAAGGGATTACTGGACTTCCAAGTGATGCTTTCGCAGGTGTTTCCTACCTTGCAATTCCCCGTAGTTTTCTGTTAACTGTAAATGATCTTGTCTAAATTTAAAGGGTTTAGGCAACTCCCTGATTTTAAGTCCTGAATTGCTCTAAAATTATAAAACCAGGCTTGTTCCAAATAGTGTTCTGTTTATAGGTTTAAATGCTGGTTTGGCTTACTTTACAGCATGTATCCATCCTTACAAGGCTATGCATTAAGAATAAGAAATAGAAATTATCCCTGTTCTTTAAGTCTTACAAGCGCCTTGCTACTACATGTAATACAGACTGGCTTTCTGAAACAGGAATTGGTTTGGCGACTGTCATTATTGTCCCGCAAAGTTAGGAATTAATGGAATAAATTGTACCCTTTCCTGTTGGGAAGCTAGTCGATTCCTAGTTTTAAATGCATCTTGATGCAGATGAATATTTTGGCATTGGTGCCAGCCTCTTTCTCATAAAGTGATTGTGTTGGTTGCCAAGAAACAAGTTCATGAAAAGAATGATGACCCTAGTGCAGTAACAGCCAAGTGACTTTGATAGAACATAAATAGACCCCCAGCCTTGATGGAGGCTTATCATTCTTCCTTGGATGAACGGTTGGCTTGCTTTCTAAACTTATAATTTGAACCATATGTGATTCATGTGTTTCTGCGTGTAACATGTTCTTATAAGTGACTAGCTTATATTTGGTCTGTACGATGGTTGTTTTTATTGTACTTAAATTGGATTTTCAGACCATTTTTCTAGAAGAACTAACTGAATGTGCGTCCAAAATCCCAGGTAGAAAAAAGAAAGATATCATCATCACTGAGGCATATCCAGAATCTGAATATAATCCTAGTAGTGATATTCTTGATGGTGATGGCCGGATTAGCATTCAGGACCTTCTGGACCCACTGCATGGAAAGTCAGGCTTCAGCAAACTGCGGAAGAACTTGCAACGGATGAATAAAAAGTCTGTTCCAACTCTTGCACCACTTCCCAAGCCAGAACAAGAGAGATTGGAGCGGAAGGCTGCTTATGAACACTCTAAGAAGGATATTACCAAGTGGGAACCTTTGGTCAAGAGGAACAGAGAGGCACCCACTTTGTATTTTGATGAAGATGTGGATTTGGGATTTTCAACTATCGGAGCAATTGCTTCTGAATTTGAACCAAGAACTGACTTTGAGAAGAAAATTGCATCCTTGGTCAACCAAAATGAAGTTGTTGAAGCTCACAAAAAAGATGGTGCCAGGCTTCTTGAACTGAACAAGGTATGGGTGTAATATAAATCCATAATTAGCTTACTTTCCTCAATCCATCTGAATTTCCTTATTGTATTCTTCGATCACATTCTTCTCTGCTAAAAATAATGTAAATGATTCAGCACTTTTCTGGATGATATGTGGCAGATATCCGTTGAAGAAGTGATGGACAGGCAGGAACGGCTTGCGAAGATGCGTAGTCTCCTTTTTCGCCATGAAATGAAGGCAAAACGAGTTAAAAAGATAAAGTCTAAAACCTATCACCGATTGCTGAAAAAAGAGAGGAGAAAGACCACAGAAGCTGCTCTTCAAATGGATCCGGAAGCTGCTAAGGAACATGCAATGAAGCAAGAGTTTAAAAGGGCTGAGGTAATTTCATTTTAATCATATTTTGCTTTAATTTTTGCCTCATCTTTTGGTCCTGAAGATTGTGGCTTGCATTTAATCCATTACTTGATTCCTGCAGGAACGTATGACTTTAAAACACAAAAACAGCTCCAGGTGGGCAAAGAGAATCTTACAGCGGTCTCCAAGTTCAAGATGAAGCAACACGAGAAGCTTTTGGTGAACAGCTTAGTCGACATGCTGCTTTGACTCGAAAAATAAATTCTGTGAAAGAAAGCAGTAGCAGCGATGATAGCAGTGATGACTATGACAGTGATGACATGTTGGCAAGTCCGGATGAGGATGCTAAATCGAAGCTGTTAATGAAGGCCAAAGAGAAGACACTTGAAGTATTAGAAGGGGATGAGGAATTGCCTAAATCAGGAGTGCTTTCTTTGCCCTTCATGGTAATCTTGGTGTATCTTTTGTATATCTTCTCCTTTCCCTGTAAACTTATCAAGGTCTGAAAACTGAAAGTCACTATGATGACACTGTTTCTATCATTTTTACACTTTTGGTAACTAGAATCAAAATAATGCTGATCTTTTTGGCGATGAAATTGATCAAATGTGATCCTTTTCTTTGCTTTACCCAGGTACGTGGGTTAAAAAGAGGAAGGAAGCTGCTGATGAAGAAGCAAAGCTTGCTGTTGAAGAGTATGAATCTTCATTGAAGCAGTTGGAAGATCCAAGTGCTTCAGGAAGTTGTGAAAGGGTGCCTCAAGTGGTAGGAGGGTTTTTGGTGTTCCTAAAAAGGTGGTAAATGAAACAAGTAAGAAGGTCAAATCAGATAACTACTATGGCAACAGTGATAGTGAAGATGATGTTGAGGCTCAAGAAGACATCGTTATTGAGAATAATGAAAAATGATAAATCTCTAAGAGAGGCAGATATTGATCCTAGTCTACTTCGGGAAGAGTTTGAGATCAATCATGATTCCTTATTTAAGGTGATAAACTTAATCTTGTCTGCTTTTTCCTTTCCCTTTTGCCCCTTCATGCAAATCCTGTGAAAATGACTGTTGTTACTTGTTCCTTGTTTGATAAACTTTTCAATTTTATATCTTCACTTTGATCGAACAGTTCAAAACTTAATATCTTGTGGCTTGTGCTACAGAGATGTGAATTAGGGGTATTTATTTTTCGTGCAGATTAGTGATGTGTTCAGGTTACCAGCAAAATGACTCCATTGCATTCTTGGGCCTGAAAGCCAGAGATTTCTGGACATTCCTAAAATATGACCCAGTTCTCACATCAAATTGAGTAGTTTATAGAAATTTTCATTTGTCTTGAATCATTTCCGTGCAATTTGGTCTTAAAGATTCTCCCATGCTTTTTTTACTTTGTTGAGCTATCGGGAACTGTTCTGGTAAACTTGGGTGCAAATGAAACTATTGGTACCATACTGCCTTTTGTACATCTTTTTGTCTTCTTTTCTATCTGATTCTGTCTCTCCATGTTTTCAAAAATGAATTTTTAAGCTGTGATTATTGGTTTTCAGAGCTTTCGAGATGCCGAAGACCCTGAGATGAAAACAACTTATGAGGTCGCATTTTTGGCTTCTGATTCATGGAAGGTTAGGTTATATTGTGAATTTTATTTCGGTTTCCTAGATATGGAACTTGTTGCTTTAAAAATTAACCAATGTCAAGGGTGTTCAATAGATGAGAGGATCATCAGATGCTACTAAACAGACTGAAGCCAGCAACCATGTTCGCAAGTCAGAAATAACTATAGGACCAATGAAACATGATGAGAGTTTTGAGGTATTTCCTATTCTCATGTAATTCATATGCCTCATCATCCCTACTGGAAATTGTGTAATTTTGTTTTTCGTCTTTTCGTTTGCAGGAAAACAATGATGATTGTGATACAGATAGCGGCGGAGAAATGGTTGATGGAATTTTATCTTCTGGTCCTAAGTCAACTTATGAACTTCCATCTCAAGCAGAACTTATACAACGTGCTTTCGCTGGTGATGATGTTCAAGAAGATTTTGATAAAGATAAAGAGGCAGTCTTAGATGAGGAAAATCCAGAACCTGAAAAGCCTGTTTTACTTCCTGGCTGGGGTCAATGGACTGACATTCAGAAAAAGAAAGGTTTACCTTCTTGGATGCTGGAAGAGCATGAGATGGCGAAAAAGAAAAGGAATGAATCTCTGAAGAAAAGGAAGGATGCGCATCTGACTAATGTCATCATCTCAGAAAAGTTGGATAGAAAGGTTAGTTTGTCTCTTGTTTATATTTAATTCTTGAAAATATGTTAGCTGAGTCTTGAAAAATGTGTGTGCCTTATCTGTGTGACCTGGCTATGTGTGAGTCAGATGTTCATAAGGATACATGCGAAAATCGGCTACTAAGTTGTAATTTTTGCAGCAACAGTCATTGCTTCTTTTGTTTCATAATGAAAATTGTTAATACAAGAGGCAAAGACCAGTTTCCTATTTGTTCCCCAAAGAACCGATGATAAGGTCACAAACATGTGTAAAACACTTCCCTCTGCCATATGTTATCCTTCTAACAGAACACAGACTAGTTCATGAAATGTGATTTCCCTCTGGTTCTCATGTTTGCCTTGTGAGGAAATTGCTTGAGAGCTTGCAGCCTGAAGTCACACCTCTTTCCAATGCTCCTTATGAATTGTTTGTACTAGTGTGCATTTGTTGTTGACTAGTTGCTCTTAACATGATTTGGTTCATCTAGGCTGAAAAACTACATACAAAGACACTGCCTTATCCTTACACATCCAAGGAAGTTTTTGAACAAAGTATTCGGATGCCAATTGGACCAGAGTTCAATCCTGCTACTGCTATTGGAGCGCTTAACCGGCCAGAGGTGTGTTTCTAAAATCTAATTTTTGTATTATGCTTTGGGTCATCCAATATAATACATGGCTTCATAACTCAGCCATCGTAGAAAATTAAGGTTTCATTTGGTACCAGTTGCTCATCTTGAAGAAGTTGAGGCTTCATTCTGGTGTAAAGTACTCATTTTTATTGGTTTTGGACAGGTGGTCAAGAAAGCTGGTGTTATCATCAAACCAATCCAATATGAGGATATGAATGTCCGTGAGAGAGCTGAAACCCATAAACACAATGGTCAGAGACAAAGAAAGGCTAAAGATAAAAATGAATCCACGGGAAGATGGCAGCTAAGGTGTAAAAGCAGAATGTCGCAGAATACAGTTGGAACAAGAGTCTGTGTTTCATTATTTTTACTTGTTCTACAGGAGGGGACATGTAATTTTTGTTTTTCAACAAAATTTTGATGATTTATTATAATATGAGAAGAATGTATCCACTATCCAGTGATGCCCTAATAAAATATCTCAGATACAAACAACAATTGCATGCTTTGCACCTTGAGATCCGTGATCCTAACTGCTCAAAGTTCTTGGATATACATATTAAGGATTTGGATTTATTTATGACGGACGCAACTGCCCCATCAAAATTCTTCTCCGATTTGGGGCCTATGCATGCACTCTGGCAGTTAATCTAGAGTAGAAAATAGAGAAATATTACACCAACGACGTATGCCTATTTAGACTGTAAGTTAACAAGTTACGTCTAAGATCCTCCTGGACCTATCTTGGTGCTGGCAGAGGAATATGGTCTAGCGACTAACTGAAATATAGGAAAACTAGTGGTTTCTTCGGTATCCTAATTTGTAGCCGGCAAGCAGTCCGTACTCGACCAACTCTGGCTTTGGATCAAGCACACAAGCTTTACACCTCTTAAAATTGAAGTATTAAAGTACTTAATTAATATATTAATAAAATTTAATTACGCTTATAAATTCAAATTAAAAACTATCACACTTATATAAATTATTTTTAAATTTTTAAAATTAAATTAATAAATAATAAACAAATATATATGAGGTCATAATATTCATCCCATAAACACTACTTTAACAACCCCTTTATCTTTTGGTAATTACAGAACACCCCTAGGGTATTTGTGCCATTAAAAAATTAAATTAAAATTTAACCAAATCAGAACATTTTGAAATTTTAAAAGCTGTTAGTGTTAATTTTTATAATTTTTAAAAAGATAGTTTTGTGTAAAATAACAATAAATGAGGGGCCTTAATTATATTTTGTATTTGTCCATGTACCCTTAAAGAATTTTAATGCCAACGAGAGTTTTATTCCTTCAGCACCATGTGCCCCTAGAGCATTTTAGGCAATAAAGTACCCCCGTGCAGAAGAGGGGATCGAGCTGACCTAAGCAGAAGTTGGATGGGAAGCAAATTAAGCACAAGGACGAGGTGCCTAGCATCTAATAAGTTAATTATTGCTTAAAGCAACCCTTAAAGTTCAAACATCGAATGTAATGATACTTTTGTTGTCTTTGTACTCGTTTCTATGCCTGCCAACTGCCAAAACTCGAACAATATAAAGAGAGGAGAACCATAACCAGTAAGATTGACGACCTCCTTCACACCCAGAAATATTCTGGGAAAATCTATCAGGGTTTAATAACTAGCAACATATAATATGTAAATTTAGTAGTCTGGTTATCAAAACCACAGGAAAGCTTCACAAAGATGGCAGCAAAATTTAAATGTTTATACCAAGGGAACTGTGTTCTCAATACAACTTCTAGCATCAGGGTTTTTCAGGGACGCAAAGCAAATAAAAAATAACAAAATCGGATCTAAGGATTCCAAATGCAATTTCTAAAAGACCAGCTCATGAGGTTTCATGCCAGCCTTGAGTGAGAACCTTGCACCCAGATAGGCCTTCAGATCTGGGACTGACTCAACAGCTTTTAACAAAGGTGCATCAACAGCCTTCTGATCATCTTTCTTCTCTGCGGGAAGGTTGTTCTTTTCCTACATTTAAACATACACCATTAGAAAGGTATAACCACCAGAAACCAAAGATGCCAATGTAAAAACCAACCTGTTTCTCTGCCTCAAAGAATTCATTTTCCCCCTTCTTTTTCTTCTTCTCAACTTGCTTGGCAAAGTACTTGTCATCAAACTTCTCCACATTGACACCTGAAATGTCGACCTTTGTAGAAGTAGCAATGACATAGGCCTGGTTCACCCGTCTAAGAGGGACACCATTGATCTTGTAAGGACCTGTAACGTAAAGCAAGAAACCAAATGGGTCACCATAAGAATTAGCTGTTCACCATCTGGTTGGCACCAAACACAAGAATATTACCAAAACAAGTGAAGATAGAAAACAATAGCTAACATCTCCTAACAGTATTCTCCTTGTTTATCAAAAATAGAAAACCTTGAGGGACATAAACAACCCCTTAACAGCATAAAAATTGAACTTACTATCAACAGTTAAAACTAACAACTATAACAAATGTAATTCTCATGGCCAGTCCCAGGAGGTAATAGCAGCAACCTGCTCCCCAAGGCGACAGGATATGAGAATGCCCCCTCCAGAATAGTGGAAGTCAGCCAAATAGGATGACTCGACCACAACATCAACAGAAGGAGCTTTTTATTTGACGGTTTGTAATTGGGCCATGCAAGAACTTAATATATCTTGCCCCAAAACATTGAATCGTCACAGTGAAAATCCTAACAGAAGAATATGCGAGAATAAAAAAACAGCTGCAGAGCAATAGATGGCAATATCTGGTTCAACATGGAATGTATTCCATCAATTCCTCCATGCAATAACTTCACAGCTTCAAGATTTCAGAATTCTAACCAAAAGTCACTTGACATACAAGTAACTGCAATGTTTATATGCTGAATAGTGATCTTCACAGGAAAGGAAAAGAGTTCAAAGAGCACACACGAACAAGCCGTTATGACTGGTTATAAGACAATGGGGTACGACAACTGAGAATCAATTTAACAAAAAAGCTTTTGAGATAATTAATAACAAGTTGCACAAGTGAGATCCACTCGAGAACAGTCTGATGCGATTTTACAATGCAGAAAACTGTCTAACCAGCCAACATCTACCATTAATTCATCAGATCCAAACAATAGAATAGCAAGATTAATCACATAGACAACAAAATGCATACACAAGATAAGTATACGCACACATACAAGTAAACGGATTTCAAGCAAAAAAAAAAAATCTTACCAGTAACAAGAAGCAATCCAGAAGAAAGCTGCTTCAAGAAGACAACTCTCTTCCCCTTAAATCTACCCGACAGGATTATCAAAACTGTTCCTGGAGTGATGCTAGCCCTGTATACAAAATACCACCAAAAAAATAAATCAACCAGCAAATGCAAATGAAACAAATTAAATTAGAAAAACATAGAAATGTCAAATTCAAACCTGAGCTTGGTGGGCTTAGGCTTGCGCTTGTTCGAGAGCGGCTTCTTGACGTCATCAGCTGGGTAAAACTTGGGAGGCTTCTCCGCAACCGGAGCAGCGGCGGGGGCCTTCTCGTGGTGGGGGAATTTGCCGCCGTTTTTGGCTTTGATTGCCCAGAGGCCACGCTTGTGGTACATCTTAGAGCGGGAGACCTTCCGAACACCGGGGATGAGTTCCGGGTTACGGGTCCTCTGCTTCGGCGCCATTGCAGCAAGTTGCGTGTGCTGTGTGCGTGAAAGGAGCAGGCGAGATGCGGAGCCGAAGCAAAACCCTAGTAAGGATTTATATACGAGTAATACCTAATTTGAGCCCTGGTTCTGTTGGGCCGAGAAACTGGACTAAAATGACCTTCTTATATTCCTTGTATTGGGCCATCTAATAACTCTATGGGCCCAAAATGGGCTACTAGTTTTTTTCTGACTTATAAAGTTTCAGAAATGGGCTCATCCAGACAGAGTCCATTTCTGGTTAAGTACACTTATCCTTTTCTTTCCTTTTGTTTTTTTAAAAAAAAATTGTGGCTATCATTTTGCTATAGATTTCGAGCCACTTAACTCAAGAATGTCATAGATGGAACAAAGGGAATTCCATATTCACAAATTTAGGAATGAAAAATTCCGTCTGAAACAAATATAATGATAATGGAAAGCTTTTATTGTGAGTGAGATTAATAATAGGTCATGTTCAACTTCATCCCACATTTTACCTTTAGGGATAATTACATTAACACATCGCATTTCTGATTTGTTTACACAAATGATTTATATTTTTTTGGATAATTACACATTTAAACATCAGAACGTCATCATCATTTATATATCACCCATACTTTTTGAAAATTACACCTTTAAAAAATGTTAACATATTGCACAAACTATCCGTACATTTTTATTATAAGTTACTATAATTATACAAAAGATAGGAAAGTGATTTTATATAATCAAATCATAAATTAAAAGTGTAAATATAACTATCCCTTAACTTTATTTTGTAGTCGCCCGCATCTTTTAATACATTAAACCAAGTCCAGTGACTTTGTCCACAACGTTACATTTTGAGCCCCTGGTGAAGTTTGATGTCTGAACCCGTGAATTTGATATAATGAAATGGTTACTGTTAACAGAGGAGGTGACAAGTGTAGATAAGAGGCACATACATATAAGAAATATCAATCCATTTGGTATTGATACTGCTTTATTTCTAAACATTACTCAGAATGTTTCTAGTGTTGCAAATCTCAGGTTGTTAAATTATTTTACATGAACACTTCCTCCAGAAGTACAATAATGTTTAAAGGAATGTACGCACACAATAAACATTACAAGACCTCAGGTATCACCCTTGTACAGCAGAACTGCAATTTCTCACCGCCAGGGTATCTATTAGACAGACATTTAGTCGCGCTGCTAATTGGAAAGAGGGGGAAAGAGATCAAACAAAACGTTTGAGAAATTTGATTTCGGTACAAGCTAGTTTAGGGTTCCATATCAGAAAGAAACAAAAAGAGAATAGGAGACATGCACTGCAGAATAATGAATAAGAACACCCAAATCAAATAACCTGCAATGCAAATCAGCAATTTCAGATGTAATAATTCTTCCAAATGCATCCACGATTTATTAAATGAAATTAGAACTCAAATTTGCACAAGAAATTTACAGTCTTTCGTGAAATTCCCCAATATACCAAACTCATATATACCGGGACTTCATTGTATGTTGAGTGAACATGCCTCATAAATTACCTCCAACAAACGCAATTATTGTCTTCCTTCTTCCCTATTCAACTCCTCTTGCCTCTTGGTGATAGAGTGATAAAAAAAAAACGAAAAAGAAAAACAAAGGAAAATAGCATTCATGAAGAGTGCAATACACCACAGTTTTTGATTAAAAGGTCAAAACGTCCTGGCGATACATTAACGAGTGAAGCAAAACAATCGGAGGGAAATGGAAGTCCAAGTTCTGGAAAAAACTGCCCAGGAAAAGCTTCATTCCTCCCCAGCCTGCATTAAATAGAAAAAGAATCATTTAACATTTATATTTCTTTTAAGTATATAAAACAAAGATGAGGGGCAGAGGCTATGGTGAAGGGTGCAGCCAAAGCTACGCACATGTAAAATGAGATGGCCAACAAAGAAAAATCTATATGAAACAAGAACAAGAGAAGCACCAATTGTCTCCATCAGAAGCACATTACCACAAGAAAAATCAACTCAACAGTATCCCAAGAAAAGTCTAAGGTGCAGTATTCTCATTTACTTATAATTCTTCAGTAATCTCAAATAATCAGTCACACGGGAATTATTAACACATCACAAATTCATTACAAGAATAATAGAATGCTAATAGGATACAAAGACAACACATAAAGCATAGAACTGTTTACGGAATGGTATCTTCAAGATTCATCACTCATCAAGATATCAGCTTTCTGCTAACTTTATCATTTTATACCATTGAAGACCAGTTACATGTGTAATTCATTTCCAACTACTCAGAGCTTTTGATATCTGGGCATCAATCTTCACCAAGAAAGTACGGGGCGAAAAGGAGAGAAATAATAATAAAAAGTTCCCAACGTTCACAATAGAATCGTCATAAACCCACCAAGAACAAAAGCTGAAAGCTAAAATCTCCCTGGCACAAATGTTACCCAAAAGGGATACTATAAAAACTTAAAACACCCGGGGAGGGGGGGGGGGGGGGGTGACAAGAGAGAGAGAGGGTGACGGAACATATTACCAACCTTATGATCATATCTTGGAAAAGAACACAAAGTTTCTAGTAAGGATTGGTCATATTTCCAAATGAAAGCAGTATAATCAGTAATTGGGAGATTAAGAATTGAAGTAGAACATCTAATTACTCAACACTCCCTGACCTGGAAGTTGGAATAGAAAAGCAAGTATAAAAGCATAGTTTCATATAGTTACCTTAGAGGGAGGGGCACCAGAAATGTAAGGAGTCAATTTCGGTGGAGATCCATTAAATTTATGAGAGCATTCCGAGTATGCAGAACCAATCCCCACCCAGCACCAAAAGCTACAGATGCCCAGCGTGTTACAGGACTTCCTGATGCAACAATCAATAGCTGATCGGTCAACTGATCAACAAAATGGGAAACACTTTTAAAAGGTTAGTGCTATTGCACACATCAGGATATATATCACAGCTTCTTTGATTATTTCATGCAAATGAGCATCAGACAGACTGGTATGGAACAGAGAACTCGATACACTCTTTCTCAGCAGGATTGAAACTCTACTGTTTACTTATCCTGACACATATTGTTGACTTGGCAAAACAACATCAAACCAGCATCGAATCTACACCACATCCTCATAACCTTTGGCAAGTAATTTATTGGTTATTGAGGAAAACCCAATCAAAGAATAAATATAAACTGAATCAGAGAAACAACAATGACCCAGATCCTACAATATCATCGCTAGTATCATCCACTGCAGCTCCCTCTAAGAAAAACAATTTCCAAAAACCAAATAACTAGAAAAGAGAGTAATTGCTAAGTCGAAAAACCAACAATCATGCATCACTCAAAGAGAAACACCACCTTTAACCAGTCTAATTAAGGGAACATGGGTTGTTCTAGTTCAAGCAAAAATTATAATCAAATACAGCATTCCCCTTTTCATATCAATATTCCAAATAAAGCAACAGTATAGTATAAAATTTATGGTATAATGAAATCCAATGGTCTGCAATGCGAACAAAAGCAAAGCAACATTACAGAGCCTAATTATCCAACAAGAATCAACCGGACATATCATGCACATGAAAAGAAACCTCAGGGAAACAACACGATCTACTTCCCTCACATAATTACAATAATCTCCCATGCTAAAAAAGAAATAAAACAGATATTGATTCAAAAAGATTAAAAAAAAAAAAACGTTATTGCACTCTACCAGAACAAGAAAATGACTAATAGTAAGCAGTCAAAAATATACATACATTAACAAAATTAATTAGAGAAAACTCACGGAAGAGAAGAAGTCCGGCGAAGGCGCCAGCAAACGACGAGTACACGAAACGGCGAACGCCTAAATCGAGGCAGGCATCCCATTTCTCATTCAAATCGTATTTTCCTGGAATCTCAGCTTTGCTTCGTTCCGCCATTTTTGATTGCTTTCAAAATAAAAAAATCCAAATGCTACCGAATTGTTTCCTTCTTTTTTCTAGCTTTTATCTTTCTCTCTATTGTCGAATTTCCCTTCTTTTCACCCGAGGGTTTCGTTCTTGTGTCTGTATTTTCGGAATTTTACAGAATTTCTTTTCATTTGTTTCTGCGTGCGTATGTTTTACTTTTGGGCGCTAGCCTTGCTTTGGGCCTTGATGGACTTCCTAGTCCTATAGTAGCCCATCTGCAAGTCAGAGAGGCCCAACGGACTGTCACATTCTCTCTTCTATAATGAACTATCATGAGGAGGTATTTGTTAAACAACCAATAATTTCAAAAGGGTGTTTGTAACTTTTCAATAACGGATTAATATTTATAATTACTAGCCGTTGTGGCACGCCGTTCTTGTGTGCATATAATAATAATTTTTCATATTTTAAAATATATTATAAATAAAAGCAAAATAAACAAATCAATACATAATATTGAAAAGAAAAGAAAAGAAAACTAATTTGTTAGTTAATGAATAATTTGAAAGTGGAATTAATTAGTTATCTTATTAGTGAAGGGCATTTTTGACTTTACAAAAATTTGGTGCGGCGATGTCACTAACCGCCATTTATGATTATGAAACCCATTTTTTTTTATATTAGGTTAGATGACAAATTTCAAGATAACCCGTTACCCTAAAAATAACTCCATTCTCTATACAGTTACAAGGTGAAGCCATTGATCAGACTTATATATAGGACAATCAAACTTTCCATTACAGTCCTTATTAGAGAAGAAAGGAGTCTTATACATTGTCTGAATGCATAGAAGAAGCTACAAGAAAGAAATACAATGAGAAGATTAATGTTATATATCATGACCCAAGAAAATGGACAAGGCAAAATAATTTCCATTGGCAAATCTCATTAATCTTGGACAGGTTTAACCTTAAACCTGTAAATAAGCCTCTTCCTTTTTGAGGTAGGATTGTCAATTGTCAGCACAATTTTACCAGGCTCCCCAGCTTCGAATTTGTTAGCCACCGCGTCCTCATCAACGCACGCCATCTTCTTTTTCTTATCTAAAATTATAGTGTATGGATGCTTAGCCCCTGGTAGAAATGTTGCACTGTAGCTCACTCCCCAATCCAGAACCCTTAGCTCCCATGAAATAATGCATCCCTGCATGTAAATCATTTGCAGTGGCAGTTGCTATTCCAATAGAAAAACATCTATCTTTTCAAGTATTCTCGTGTGAAGTAATTGATAAAAATGTAACCAGACCTGGTGTAGAAAAATTTCCACAGTTTGCTGGGTAAGTGGCTTTATTATGATCTCTGTGGCCACATCATCAGCTGTAAATTCTGGGTTTCGGATGTGGGGATATCTACCGTTAAGGCCACCATATTGGATTGGTAAGTTCTCGGGGGATATGTACCTGTTTCACCAACAAGAACAGAGCCAAGAACTATCAATAAGTTGGACTCTAGGAAAATATAGGATACCTGCAGCTAAGAAAGAAAAAAAGATTTGTACACACTTGAAAAGGGTATCTGCTGCTTTTGACGGTCCAGCAAAAGATGAACTTGCTTTTGGTGTTTTCGTTCAAGAAGGGGCGGATTATTGCATTAAAAGCCAAGTACCATGTAGGAACATTGATGAATACCTTAACCACAAAAAAAGAAAAAAATCAACACCTGACATTGTTAAGAATAAACTTCATAGAATTCTGATTAAACTCTTTGAATGATCAGATAGGTTACATCTTTTTTGGCACTTAATAAGTTGAGGAATTGAACAAATCGATCAACATCATGGGAAGACGAAACCTAGCTCCCCCCAGTAAATAAGCAGTCACATGTATAGACAGATGATCCAGTACCTGCTTTTCCACGATTTCTGGATAATTCTCCTGAAGCAATTGATGAAGTTGATCACAGGCTATCCAGAGCTCTTTTTTCCCAGGCCCGGGTGAGTTCTTGAGGTCAACAACTATAAGAAGAGTAGAAACCCCTCTGGCACTAAAGTCAAGCTTCCTAATACTCCTCTCCAACATCTGGATGATTCTTCTCACAAAACTCTTCCTCTTTTCTTCGTCTGCAAATGTATTCATGTAGAGCTGTTTATTCTGAAACTCCCCATACATGTTGTAGCACACCGGATGCCCATCCCTATCTTGTCCATGCACATAGACAACTTTTTGGAGATCATCCCCCTGGTCTGTTTGCTCCATTAAACCATCAATATCGAATTCCCTTCTCCACCCGATCGTGTTCTTTAACATGGTGAAAGATTCCCCAACATTGAAGTTCTTTGCTTCCAAGAATTTCAACAATATTGCATCGGTTCTATCATCTTCAAGAAGAGGCACGCCCCAAATGGAGACTTTTCCGCGTGAACCCTCAACTGTGAGCTTTGGGATTGAACGTGTAGCTGAGAATTCGTGGTTTTCCAGAGCCTCTTGGACTAGGAGGATGAATTCCTTGAATGCCTTCCTTTCAAAGCTGGAGAGCTTTGGGATTTTACTGGTTTCAGGGATCTTTTCTACTTCAAATGATGGCTCTGTTTTCTTATGTGTACTAGGTGCCTCTTCCTTGGTTGCCACTGGTGGTGCTGTTGGTGGCTGCACTGGCAGCCAGACAAACGGTGGTGATAGGTGCTGCTGGTGTGCGCGTGTTGGTGATGTGTGCGCCATTCTCCACAAACTAAGTCAGCATTCTTGCGATCGAGATTACAATATGTAGCATGAAAATGCCAAGTCAAAGAGACGTTGCAATCAACATCAGAAGATACTGAAACTTCAAGGAACATAAGATGAACATTGCTGATGTCATGCTAATTGGAAATCCATAGGGAAAAATCCGTGATAGAAACCCGTAAAATATTGGCTTTAAGCTGAAGAAAGCCTTGCAACACGTAAGATATAGTAAGATTAAGAACTTTTCAGCAGGCACCAGTTGCTTAATTTCATTAAGTCAACCAGAGGCTTACCTATTCTTCATAGAAATCTTTAAGGTATTTGCATGTATTATGCATCCTGATTCTGCACTCTCAATTTTGAAAAAGCTGCGGATATAGGGAGAAGAGTAAAATACAAAAACATGATGGGGTTTAATGTAAAAGCTACAGAAATTAGTTTACAGTTCAACTGCTGTCTGTATCTTTAGGAAAACAGTATAAATCAATTATCAAGTGAACAATGCAAAACCTGAATATGATACTGTCCCTGATCTATTGATCAACGGCAAATAAGTTCAATATATATACAATTTCTGATAAGGGTGGTTCCAAATATGATACTGTCCCTGGTCAATTGATTAACAGCAAATAAGTGCAATATATATACAATTTGTGATAAGGATTCAACAACCACAACAGAACAATATCTCATGAAACTGGAAGATCTGAGAGCCAAGGAAGCAATTTTTCATGGACCAAGTCTGGCCTGTCATCATGAGGACAATGTCCAACTCCTTCCAATAAAAAAAGGTTAACATTTGGCATTTGGGCAGGTAATGTTGAGAAGTATTTTCCAACAGGCCCATCAATTGGGGTGAACGGATCTTGATCACCCCATAAGACCAACACGGGTAAGGTGATCTTTGGAATCAACTGGATTGGATTTGGCCCAGGGGGGCCTGTAACTATGGAAACAAAAGCATCAAGAGCCCCTTCATCCAGTGCCGGTTTCCTAATAATCTGTTAACAAGAAAATCATAAAATGTTAAGCCATAAAATATTGTGGAGAGCAAAGCAAGCAACTAGAGAAAGATCAATTTGAGAGATAAGACCAGATTTTAGAACATTTAATTGATTGTTCAATTTCTCAGTACCTTCAGATTTTCTATGAGTTTGATGGCTATATAGGTATAGAATGATATAGAGATGTACACGCACACAAATTAGAAGACCTAAACACACACACACAGACATATGAGTTTACACCATCTTGGGGTTATAACATAGGAGAATAATATGCAGAAACATCACCAACTTAAGTTTGAATATCCTGGCTTTATCTTACAAAGAATTATAATGTTCTTATTACTGCTTTATTATTACTTCATTTACATTATTTAGTACCTCCACAAGGTCCTCATCCACAGACTCCTTATTTCCATAGACAGACAACAAGACATTTCTCAGGTTATCTCTGCAAGATTGAGAAAAGCAAGTCATTATGTTCTTTAGTAGCAACTTCTGCAATCAGAAAGCAGAACCACTAAAGAGAGCACCTTTGTCTGACACGATCAAATAAATAAGTAGCAATTCCTTTTTGCTTCAGTAAGAAGTCAAAAAGCCAAAGCAAAGGAAAGAGTAGCTTTATTCTCCAGTCATCAACAATAGCCTTGTTGTTCATGCCACCAGCGCAATTGAACAGCACAAGCCCTCGCACCAGGGACTGACTTGATTCTGTCAGGGGAAAAAATAAGTTCAAAGCTCTTGACAATTGGTTCTCAATAGTTGTTATCTAATATCTTAGGTAGACTACAGTATTTCTTCATTCAGATACAGAGGGAGAATTGAAACACACCTGCAGCAGCAATAACACAAGCAAGACTTCCAACAGAATTCCCCAGTAATACAGTAGGCCTTTGGACAACTTCATCCAAGAAATCCAGTATCAACTGTCCATATTGAGTGCATTCTTGGTCATGATAAAATAAAAGAACAAACGACTTCTGAACCAGGATATGAATCATAAATACCAAAGCTGATGTCATTTATTCACCTGAGCCCAGACCTCCATGGAATACTGGAAACCTGCTGGCTTATCCGAAGCACCAAAACCTAGGAGGTCAATGGCATAAACTGTGTGACTTTGAGCCAGTGTCGGAATATTCCTAAAATTTCCCCAAAAGCAGAATAATAGTGTTTAGCAGCAGCCATGAGCACCCACATTTTCAGTCAAATTGAAAATTTCTAGAAGACTATATTTTGTTATAGAAGGTAAGAGGCCGGCTAGCTTATTTAAGCCAGGATATTGCGAAAATTGACTGACAATGTGAGATTGAAATTTAACGGCCAATGGAGCTGAGAACAAGATGCTTCAGTAAATAACTCAGATGCACAATTAACTTCTTTTTGGAAATGGTAGAACAATATCATCATCCCAAGCCCTAAATGAAGTTAAAGATAAGAAGAAATGGTCCCTTTAGATTGATAGCTAAACATCATCTTTCATACTATCTCTATTCCTCTTTTAGTTGTTGCTAATCAAAAGAAAAAAAGAAAATTTTCTGATTGTACATACAATTTCCATCATTATCTGATAAAACTTTATCTTCGACAGCTAAAAATTGTGATAATCAAAACTCATAAACCATCACCCACAGCAATCCAAATTCCTATAACCACAAGTGCAACTGAGTAAGTAAACGAGGAAAAAAGAGAAAAGGAAGCTTCTTCTTTCAAAAGGGACACAGAAGGGCATAAGTTCAACAACAAAGAAGAAACGGACCACAAAAAAATCATATACCTGCGCCAATGAGCAATTGATGCACCAAACCCATGAACTAGAAGAAGCGGAGGGTTCACAGCATCAACATCACTACTGCCTTCTGGATAAACCAAGTAACTAATGGTATATCCTCTCCACGCCCACTTTCTGGATTTCCGATTAATTTCGCTCACATCCAAAGGCGGCAAAACCTCCTCCTTTTCAGCGGAGACAGCCGCCGTGGAGGCGGCGGAGGCATTAGCACAAGTCAGGGAGGCAACGGGATACTTGGGAATAGCCAAGGAAGGAAAATTGAGGCGAGTCTGTAGAGCGCAAGTGGAATTGTGGTGTATTTGGTGAAATGGTAGGAAAAAGGAAGGGTTCGCAGCAAGATTTACAGCCATAACCAATGGATTCCAGTTTCCTTTTATTTGAAAAAATCAGAAAACATGCATGCAAATTCTGAATCCCAAGTGAGAGCTGGGGAAGAAACAAGAACCACCAAATAGGCAGAGCCAGCAGGACCAGCCCTCCTATTTCCTGGTGAGGATTTTTATTTATTTGCATTATTAATTACACTTTTTTTTTTATTTATTTAAATAAATTACACTTACATTTGGTCTTAAATGTAGAATTATTATTGCATATATTCTTTAAAAACGAAAATATAAGTGTAATTAATCCTAATAATAATTATTGGGAATTTGAAAAAGGTAAGGTGGGCTTCAGCCTCTTTTATGGACCGAAAGGCCCAATACGGAGAAGTGAGAAGTGGAGTATTTTAGGTTTGAGTGGGCCCAAACTGCAAGGATAAACCCAACAAGGAGAGGAAGGGAGAGGGAGTAGGGACATGGGATTCTGTCCTCCTCGACCACCAAACGCCCACTCGTGTCAACTCTATGCAATTGACACCTAACTCACCTAAAACATATATACATGAATTTACCGTTACGAAAATCTAATTAAATTAATCACAAAATACAATACATAATTATAATAAATTTTAACCATTTTGAATTAAACCTTTTTCTAAAATTTTCTTCATATAAAATTTTCTCTTTACAAACACATAACATAATTTTAAGTTTGATAATTATCTTGAAATTATTATTAAATTATAAATAATATTCATAAAGAGGGACAGTGGTCCATCGGCCTCCGCCTCACCAGTATATTTATTTATGTGTGTGGAATATAAAATGTAGTTTCAAAGTTTATTAACACTAATTACTTAGTAGTTAGTACAGTACAGTGGCACATCGATCTCATATCATACTACTCACCTGTCTTTGAAGCCTGAAAGCTCAGCTCACAATCCCACCTCCCTTTCACACTCAAACATGGCAGATGAAACCCTCCAAATACATCCACCAGACGCCGCCACGCACCTCCCCCCCTCCATCGCTGAGGAAACCCACTCACCACCTCCCCAAGAACCCGGTTCTGTTTCTGGACCGCCTCTCGCATCACTGGGCCTGGACCTGGACCTGCAGAAGGAACCTCTCTCCCCCACTCACACTGAGACGCCACTCTCAGTTGAACAAAAGCTCAAAGAAGCTGTTACTGTTATAGAGAAAGACACCCCTTTAGAGCCACCGCCACCAGAACCACCGCTCGCCGAGGAGCATGTCACCGTCGCCGCCTCCGCCACAGAAAAATACTCTGCTGCCACCCCAGTGTCCCAGCCACTGGCTGCTGCTTTGGCGGTCCCGCAAGAATCTGAATCTCCACAAACCCAATCGAAGGAAGTCATAGAACCTGAGAAAGAAAAGCCAATAGAAAAGAAGAAGGCCCCAGAATCGTTTGCTTCTTTTAAAGAGGAAAGCAATAAGGTTTCAGATCTCTCAAATCTCGAACTGAAAGCATTGGAAGAGTTCAAACATTTAGTTCAAGAAGCTCTTAGTAAAGGCCTCTTCAGTGGGGCCTCGCCTTCAGAAGGTGCAAATTTGCCGGAGGAAGTATCAATATGGGGTGTGCCCTTGTTGAAAGACGACAGGAGTGATGTGATTTTGCTCAAGTTTCTGCGAGCCCGTGACTTTAAAGTTAAAGATTCATTTGCTATGCTAAAGAGCACTATAAAATGGCGAAGGGATTTTCATGTGGATGAGTTGTTGAAGGAAGATATAGGGGATGATCTTGAAAAGATTGTTTTTATGCACGGGCAGGACAAGGAGGGGCACCCGGTGTGCTACAATGTGTATGGGGAGTTTCAAAACAAAGAATTGTATGCCAAGACATTTGGGGATGAGGAGAAAAGAATGAAGTTCCTGAGGTGGAGGATTCAGTTTTTGGAGAGAAGCATCAGGAAGCTGGATTTTAGCCCTGGTGGGATCAATACTATCTTTCAAGTTAGCGATCTCAAAAATTCACCAGGACCAGGGAAAAGGGAACTTCGAATTGCTACTAAGCAGGCATTACAAATTCTTCAGGATAATTATCCTGAATTCGTCGCGAAGCAGGTATAACATGATAACATATTCTTGTTTCATTATGTAGAGCTGTTGGGATATCAAAATCGATTACAGGAGTAGTGGAGTAGTAGAGTGTTACTGGAAATTTGCTTACAATATTTGTTTCATAAGATGTTTCTTACTCAAGGGCTTTGCATAGGGTGTTTAATTTCATAAGCATCTATATGGGAGTTCAGTATCCTACAATTTCGAGCAATATAAAAAAAATTCTTGGAGAAGTGAATTTAGTTCGCCTTACAGAGAATCTCATTGCTTATTTAAATTGGTGTCACAGCATTTTCCTTAGTTTTCTTAGAAAGGAGGATAATAGGTGCTCCTGTTTGTGTTCTCATTTGGGGTGATATCAGATTCCTGTCTTAGAGGTCACTAAAACTGTGTGTGTGTGTGAATATGCAAAGATCAAATTAATGATTGTTGTACAAAAGTTGGCTGATTAGTCTTTCGGGTTTTGTTTTATGCATGGAAGAGTTAAGTTTGATTGTCACTGGTTTGCTATTTTATAATAGCACTAACCCCTTTGCTGCTTGTAGGTGTTCATCAATGTTCCCTGGTGGTATTTGGCCTTCTATACGATGATCAGTCCCTTCCTGACTCAGCGGACCAAAAGCAAATTTGTATTCGCTGGACCACCTAGGACTGCTGAAACCCTTTTCAAGTGTGTATAAGTTCTCTTGCACATTGAATTGAACAGGACATTTCTTCTGTATTAGGTCTTTCTCAGCAGTCAATAAGTTTTGGTTTTATTGCTGGTTAAACAGGTACATATCCCCGGAACAAGTACCAACTCAATATGGTGGCCTTAGTGTAGATTTCTGTGAATGCAACCCAGAGTTTACTGTGGATGATCCAGCGACAGAGATCACTATTAAGCCTGCAACTAAGCAAACGGTCGAAATTATTGTGAATGAGGTTTGTTAGAAAGCATTGACGTTATGGATGTTTTTGCCTTATTTAACCTCTCAAACAATGTGGCTTTATATATGTAATTTCCCGTGTTACAAAAGAAAGATTAGTTGTTTCCTCGTATCCAATCTGTGAAAGATTATGTTTCCCTTTGTAATTGGTTATTTTAATTGATATCCTGCAGAAGTGCACTCTATTTTGGGAGCTTCGCGTAGTGGGCTGGGAAGTGAGCTACAGTGCCGAATATGTACCAAATGCGGAACGTGGCTACACTGTAATCATACAAAAGAGTAGGAGGATGCTTCCAACTGATGAGCCAGTTGTGTCCAGCAGTTTCAATGTCACCGAGCTGGGTAAGATATTACTCACAATTGACAATCCCACCGCCAAGAAGAAAAAACTACTGTACCGGTTCAAGGTTTTGCCATATAATGACTGATATGGCAAGTTTGTAAAGCTCTAGAATCAGGTGGACATGGGGAGATTTTGCAACTTGTGTTATGGAATTGTCCATACTATTTCCGAATCCCCCATCTCCTGAGCTAGAGGTTTGTTCTTTCTCCTTTATTTCTTTGTCTGGTTGGTATTTTTGTGTATTTGAGTCGTAGTTGGTGATAGGATTCTTGTTATGTGTGGAGGAAAAAGTGAATTTGTTGTTAAGTTATGAGCGTAATTGTTGACCTATGGATCTGCTATAGATGGACTTAGGGAGGCTGGTAAATACGGTAAGAGGGATGTAGTTGCACTATCATCGAACTCTTTTCCTTTTCATGTTGTCGGTTTATGTTGTATATTTCTGTTTTATTCTTGTGTTTTTGTGGAGCTATGAGAGCATTTGTACTATGTAATAGTTTGCAGCAAGGAGCAATGACCTTATAAGTCCAGTCTAAGTAGCATTTTTCTTATATTCTCGATGCCCTTGCGTTGTAGCGCGATCATTTCTTGTTTACCGAATGAGTTGATGGTTTATGGTTGATGATGGTTGGTGCAACCCCTGTGTGGTATCAAGTTCCTTTCAGACCATTGATTTGGGCAGCCCCAGTCTTGATCATTTAATCATGCTGGCATTCACTTGATGGAGATGAGGTTGTTGAGCTTTCAATAATCACCTGATTATGATGAGTGTTTGTGTGTGGTTATACCTTCCATTTCTCTTTTGTCAACACCAAAAGCAGGGAATCATGATCATTGCTGCAGTTGCATGTGCGTTTCTTGTTTGAGATGAGATGTGTAGGTTGGTGAAGATAACAAAATGGGCCTCGGACACATTCATGGTTGGGGCTTGTTGGGCTTTTGAAATTAAAACACTTGATTTTGGAAGATCTCCAGTTTCCAATTCGAGTATGACAGGAAGAATTGTGGGGAATGAAATACCCTAATTCCCAAATCAAGAAAATGGTAATGAATGCGCCGAAATAACAGTGATGGAAGCCTGAGTTTCACATGCTGGACAACATGTGAGGGTGTTAGAACAACAACAACACATGAATCAACCCAACCTCACATGCGCAGTGTCAAAAGTACAGACATTACCACCACTTCCCATTCACAATCTCGGATACACAAAATTGACTCTTCAATCTACTAACACACATGCCTCTCTTCTTTTATGTTTTTGCGGCTGCCTAATTTTCCCCTTTTCTTTTTTCATTTCATCAATAAAAAGACTACATTAAATATAGATATTTCATTATACGAGATATTGTCCGTTCTAGATTTATACGAATCATATGATTTTACCCTGAAAAGTAGTTTTTGCTCGAGGATGAAGTCTCGGGACTTATAAATTACCCAAACTTCTCTTCTACTATCAATGTGAGACGCTTGCCTGCATCATCAACTCCTCAAACAAGAGGCACATGGCCTCGTCCCGACATATGATAACATAGGGAAACATTTCTCTTTGCTTCATCGACTTTGTTATTTATGTCTCGTTCGACTGAAAATAAGTCCGATTTTCATGACCACATAAAAACGGTCCCCCTTGGAAATTTTATTTATTTCCTTTTCATGTGATTGCGCCAACTATATTAATTTGCCACTGGCCTACATGCGCAAAACCAAAAAGGACATTTATTTATTTTAAGACAGAATACAATTTCAAACAGGAAAAAAAGAAAAAAAAGATCCAACTTTTTCCCAGTAGTGGGAAAGAAACATAGGCAACGCTTTCCAATGTTGTGCAGAGAAGTTGAGAATCTAAGGGAAAAAGACAACCAAATATTAATCACTCATAAATAGTACCACTCCCTTAAATTTTTCCGGAAAACAAGAAATTGTCCACCAAAATTCCAAGTACATCAACCATAAGAGTTGCATGTAGTTGTTCTCGTGTCCGGATTCTTTTGCCTCATCATTAGTAGTTAATTCTCACTCTTTTCTTAAAATTTTCTTCTTTTTTTGGATTAATTCAAGTAATGCGGGATCGGATGGTGGAACTAAAAACCATTATTGTATTTGGATTGATGAATTTTAAATTTTGAGTTTAAAATTTTCTAGTTATAATTTCTTTGATTTTGTTTGGATAATTCTGAATTTAAAGAATTTCATAATCGAATATGATGAGTTTCGAATTTTTTTAATATAGAGTCATTTCAAATTCTCTTTTCAAATTCAAATCTATCAATTTAAATGTAGCCTTAAGTTTTTATAGTTTTCAGTAGAATTGCAAAAAAAAGGTCTAAGATGTTTTAAAAAAAAAAAAAAAAGAAATAATAAAGAAAGAAGGAAATCGTGTAAAGCACTAAAACAGAAGAAAAGGCAACCTTGTAACATAGTTTGACTAACATCCCCTTAAAAATAAGACATGCTTACCCCCTTCACAGGAGTTGGGGGATGAATGAACACCAGAAAATCAAGTTGAAGATATCCAAAAGATAATGATGGGAAAATTCTTATCGACGCCCAATTTAGTCAAATCAAATCAATTATATGGCAAGTATAATACATTTACAATATATTACATTAATTGTATGATAACTTACTTTTTTTTGAAGTGCACACCAATCATACGATAAATATATTATACTTGAAATATAATTTATTTAAATCTGATCAGACCCAATCCAAATTAGAATTTTTCGATAACAAGGATGATGTGGGGCAAGAAATGTCTTCCCACAATTAAAGGCAGAACAGTTGAACACATAATTAAAATCTCACACTTGATGGGTTATTTTTTCAACTTAATGATGTTTCATTTGCATAAACAAAGAAGTATTATGATAAGGTTGTATGAGTTTTGTGATGTGCAACAACATTATTGGTGGGGTCTGTTCTCTGGGATTTTTCTTAACACTGTGCAACTTGAGCTCATAATTGATGATTGAAGGCTACTTTTATTTAATATAAGTTGGTGGGAAGAATGATTAGCAACCTAACTTTAAGGCAACCTCTCTCTGCAGATGTTGTCATAAAAATATAGGAATTTCAGAGAAGTCTTCTGAGGAATCTTAAGATGACTGTTTGGTTTTTGATATACATATAAACCTCTGCTTTATCTTCCTTCTACAAACTGCTTTTGACAGATTCAATGTTGATAAAAACATATTTTCTCCACTGCTTTTCTGTAAGAGCTTAACCAACTGTATTTGCTTTTTCTTTATTTATATCTTTCACCTTCTTTATTCAGACATTCTCAAATTTTGTCTGCCATGTTGTCTTAATCCTCTGCAACTATGAGTCTATCTTGTAAATATCTTCTCTTTTTTTTCTTTTGTTTTCCCTTTAAACTTTTTCTCATGTCTTGATTTTCAACACTTTTGCTCCCATTCTTTTTTAAATGGCCAAGAAAATATTAGAAGGGCTTCAAATTAGAAGAAAACAAAGATCAGACAGAACATATAATATGGTCCAACATCAGTGATATATTGATGATTCAAGTAACAAATCCAATAAATTATACACACATGCAAGAATTTGACAGATTGGCAGTTTATTGTAGGTATTGCCAAAGAGCAAGAGAACAAAGTTATGAACAGGACAAGGGGTATGAAGTATCCATTTGACATCAACATCCACAAAAAGAAACAAGAGCAATGCCAAAACATCGAATGTACACAAATTTACAGCATTAAAGTATCAGGAAGCTGTAGTAACAAATGTTTGTGTCCACATTTCACACTAGTAAAAGAAGGAAGAAATAAACACATTCTCCAACCCCTTGTATGTATAGTCATTTCCTCATCCTTACATTCCCAAATTGTTTCACCAGACATTTAAAACAATCCAACAACAGAACTATAGTTCACGAAAACCAACAAACAAATATAAAAATAAATAACACCCCCGACATCGACTAATCAAGAAAGGAAAGAAAGAAAGAATATGTGAATGAACAAAGGAGAGCCCTCCTTATTGTGCTGCATTTTATGTTCATTCAGAGGGCTTGGTCTTGGACCTGTAGAGAAGCTTCTTCTTCTTAGAAGTTTGGTTGTCAAATGTGAGCACAATTTTTCCAGTTTCGCCAACTTTGAAGCTGCAGCCAATAACTTGTTCATCGGTTGGTGCGATTTTCCTGGACTTCTGCACTATCCACGTGTATCCACCCTCGTCACTTGGTACAAACTCGGCCCCATAGGAAACATCCCAGCCCACCACTCTCACCTCCCAAACCAACGTTCCAGCCTGCAAAATCCAACCATCCGTTGATCATAGTTAGAATGGAGGTCGATTATTTAGAGTTAAAAGTACCAAATTTCAGTTTCTCGAGCTAGATGCTATCGACGACAGAGTCAGAAAGACATGCCCACCTCAGTGATTGGCAATTCGACGGTGTGCTTGCATGTTGGCTTGATAATCTCCTCTGTTGCAGGATCAGCAGGGGTGAATTCCTGTTCACCCTCCTTGCTAAGACCACCATATTGAACAGGCACTTGCTCAGGTGCTATGTATCTGAAAACAATAGAATCCCATATTAAAATCATTCGACTCGGCATATAACAAGGAATAGCAATTCAATTATAAGTTGCAGGTTAGAAAGAAAATTTCCAAGTTTGCTTACTTGAAGAGGGTTTCAGCAGTCTTGGTAGGGCCTGCAAACACAAACTTGCTCTTGGTTCTCTGGGTCAAGAATGGACTGATCATCCTATTGTAGGCCACATACCACCATGGGACATTGATGAACACCTTTGCACCAACAAAAATCAAAACCTCAATTGGTATACACTATCACAGTAAGCTACATATAACTTAATTACAAGAAAAACACCAAATCGACAAGAATCTCCACACAAGCAAACCAAGCAGCCCCCCTTGAACAAATAGCACCCATAAAAGAATACCAGAAAAGAATCACTACGTTACGCAAAACAGATAAGATCAGATATTTAAACTAGATTAGGCAAGAATTAACATATGAAAAAGTTCAATAATCTCAGGTAAACAGTAAAAGAGGGACCTTTTTTTAAAAAAAATCACATGTGTACCTGTTTGGCAACAAATTCAGGATAGTTATCCTGGAGCAACTGAGGGCCTGGTTGGTAGCTTGGCGGAGTTCTTTCTTGAATAATATGAGGCCAGGTGAGTTCTTGAGATCAGTGATCTGAACAATAGTGCATGTGCCATCAGGACTGAAGTCGAGGTTCCTGATATTCTTCTCCAAGAACTGAATATACCACCTCAAGAACTTGGCTCTCTTCTCAGCATCAGCAAAAGTGTTGCTGTACAACTCCTTATTCTGAAATTCACCAAAAGCATTATAACAAACAGGGTGTCCCTCTCTATCAACTCCATGCATATAAACAACTTTTTCAAGACCCTCAACGATTCCCTCTTCTTCCAGCAACTCATCAATCTTAAACTCTTTCCTCCATGCCACCACGCTTTTCAGCATCGCAAAAGCTTCTTTCACCTTGAAGTCCCTAGCCCTCAAGAACTTAAGGAGAATCACGTCACTCTTTTCATCAGCAAGTAGAGGAATACCCCATATGGAGACCTCCTCAGGTGGAGGTGGTGGGGTTGTCTCCTCCTCCTTTGGCTTCTCCTCCTCCGCCGGGGCAGCGGCGGGCTCCTCACATGGTGGTGGAGCAGGGGCGGTCACTTCATGAACTATAGTTTCTTTAATCTCTTCAACAGCTTCAACTTTTTCTTCCAACTTTTCTACCACTGTTTCGGATGACTCAGCAGCCGGTGGAGGGGTTGCTTTCTCTTCGACCTTTTTCTCAACCTCCTCTTCTTTCACGGGCTCCGCCGGCGGCGGAACCTCAGCCGGTGCCTCACAGGCTTCGGTTTTTTCTTCAGCCTTTGGCTCTTCTTCTTTTTTCTCTTCAGCCTTCGGCTCTTCTTCTTTCTTTTCTTCAGGTTTGGCTTCTTCTTCTTTCTTCTCTTCAGGTTTTGGTTCCTCCTCCTTGGCGGGGGCCGGCGGAGGGGGCGGTGGAGCGGTGAATTCATGCTTGTCGAGAGCCTCCTGAATCAACTTTTTGAATTCATCCAAAGCTTTCTTCTCTGGGTCGATAAGATCATCGACCTTGTTGCTTTCCTCCTTAAACGATGCAGATTCAGCAACTTTCTCCTCAGATGCTTCTTCTTTCTCCTTCTCCTTCTCTCCTTCCACCACCTCTTCCGCCACGGGTTTCTCAACCTTCTCCTTCTCAGGCTCAGGCTCAGGCTCCGGCTGCGGTGGCGCCTCCTTCTCTACCACATCAGTTGTGGGATTCTCCGCCACCGGCACATCAGACACCACCAGCTCTTCAGCCACAACAGGAGTCGTCTTCTTGGTTTCCTCAGCCATGACAAACAAAAACAAAAACACAAACTCCCACCTCTCTTATCAACTCAAAAAAGATCAAGAAAACAAACGGAAACAGAAACGAAAACAATCCAAGAAAACCCTTTTGCTGTGCAGAAAAAAGACTCGAGACAGAGAGAGGATTGCTGCGCTTAAAATGAGGAATTGGAATGGAATTTGAAGAGAAGGGAAGGGGGCAGGGTGTGGCTTTGTATTGTGTGTATGAAGAGGAACAGTCTGTCAAAGACTTGGAATTTGCCAGCTCGTTACCACTCTTGTAATGGGGTCCATATCCACCACACCACCTCTTCTTTTTCCTCTTCAAATCATCAATTTTTATTTATTCATTGGCAAATAAATTAAATGTCTCCCGAATCTTTTTCATATTTTCCTGCTTGCCCCACCATCAATTTTTTCCCTCTTTTCATTTCTCAATTACCAATTTTACCTATTATAGCATGATTTGGTTATTTATGCTCGAATTTGACAGAGCGATAACAGTTGCAGCATTTCTGTCTTTTGGAACCGTTGAGTTGAGGTTGTGGCGGCGCCCATACAACGGTATCTTACATTAGGCTTTCGATTTTTAGGGTTTTTAGTTTCCCCAAATAGCTATATTATATTTATAAATTCCTCCACCTGCAGTTTTTTTTTTTTTTAAATGAAAATCCAAAATTTTAACTACAAAAAAATTAAATTTTTTCATCCAAGTTTATGAATTTTGTTCCCACCAGTTAGGATTGTAAATAATTTAAATCGATTAAAATTGTGTTTGAACTTTTAATTTAATTGATAATACAATTGAATTCAAGTAATTTAATATTTTTTAAGTCATATAATAAAATCAACAATTTTATATGATAGATAATTTTTTAATTTATAAGTATTTGCAGTATATTTATTTCACAAAAAAAAGAACTTCATTGTCTTATCCATAAAAAATAGGATCATTAACTGTAAAATCAACTTATATCAACTTGTATATTTTATATTACTTATCATCGTTGCATTGTTGAACATATGAATATAGGAATAATTACATTTACACTCCTTAATCTACGGGTTATTTACACAAATCACTATTAACTTTTAGATAATTACACATACACCCACCAAAATATTATTACTTATACAAATTACTCCTTAAGTTTTATAAAGTTACACATGCACCCCGTAAATATATTAGCATCATTACAGAAATTACTCATATTTTTTTATCGTCAAGTGTACTTTCTGTTATTATGTAAAAGATATGAGTGCTGTGCGTGAATAGATCATAGATCAAAAAATGTAAATATAATTATCCCTTGAAATATATAATTCTTTTTCTATTGTTTGAGATTTATATAATATTAATTATTATTACACTCGACATATTTCAAATTACAACTTTGAATTATGTAAAGCAACACAGTGTTGGGTGTTTAGGTTATAAATTGTGGAGAAGGCATATCATACCTACTACTAAGAAAATGATGAAGATAATAAATTCATGAATGGGAATTGTGTAATGATGTGATGCAATATGAAGTGAGTATTAATGATATCATAATGATCTCATAGAGTGTATGAATAGAGAAATGTTGGCAGTGGTATTGGATTTGGGCGTTGTTAGATAAGGTAGAGTGTCGCATCGCCTGTCAATTCTTCACACACTATAATTATTATTATGTGTAAAGCTAAAATTGATATTTAGTAAACCATTGAGGTGGAAAATGAAATTTCGTCGACTTTGTGGGCGCCATCTTTTTCTCTCACCAATTTAGATAAACATTGGAACCCCAACATTTTCAAAAATGAAGACAGAAAAACATCAATCATATCATAATAAAACAATTAATTCAGATGAAGTTTCCGGGTAAATTAAGAAATATATTTATAAAGTAATACTTTAGATTTAAAGGTGACTACAATAATCTTTATTTAAATTAGTTTATAAGCTTTTTTAAATATTTTATAACATATTTAAGAGCTTATAAAATAGGGATGGTTACACTCCCCTTCCATGAGATTTAAGAAATTACATATTGCATCCACGAGGTTTGCTTTCATCTAATAAATTAGTGTATTCATTAGTCAAGATTCACTAATTTTCTTGATATCAATAAAAAAAATTGAATGAAAATTGATATATACCATCGTCTGACTTATTGTAGGTCAATATATATATATATTTTTACTAAAGTACCTTTATAACGGTGAAGATCTCTTTATATGTATTCATGCGTGAATACGCATTAGAGTAATTTGGTCATAACAAAATTATTTGACCTATAATAATTCAGTAATAAGTCAACTGATGGTAAATTTAGATTTTCATTCATTTTTTCTATTAATATCAACAAATTTAGTAAACTTTGATTAATGGATGGACTAATTTATTAGATGGAAGAGAAATATTAGGGGTGTTAGATGTAACTTCTCAAACCATAGGGAATTTATATGTAATTACATCAAATCTCAAAGGAGTGGAGTGTAATTATAGCTGTAAAATATTGATAAGATTCTTGAAAATTCCATTCATAAGATACAAAAGAAAAAAAAATGTAAAAGTTCTCTCAACTTAGTTCTAAAATTATGTAAATTACATGTCATTACCAATATGCATAAGTTTAAAATTTGTTTTACCTAAATATTAAAAAGATCTTGTTTTAAAGTAAGATCTAATACTTTTATAAGATATTTTAAAATATATTAATAGATGAGTTGGGAAATATAAAATTGGAGCAATTGAGGAAGATTTTATTCTTAAAAAATCTGGAAAATTGATAAAAAAACAGTCTGGCGAATAATGACACCTCTGTTGAGGGAAATTCCAGACCATGTTTCTTTGTAATCATCGTATTTCTACAGCCGGCTTTAATACATACATACCATAAATAAAATATATAAGAAAAAAACAATGATGTATGTATAGGTAACGGGTATGAGTAGTTGGGAAGGGACCCACTGATGCTCCGTCTTTCACGCGCCAAAGCAATCCCTACCCCTAAACCTGTTGGCTGATCTTTCTTTCTTGTCTTTTTCTTTCTTTCTGAAAAACTCTTTGCTACTATTATTATTCTTCAAAGAATTTCGTACCTTTGCTATATATACATACATTACTTAATTACTCTTTATTATTTTACATTTATTTATACCTTTTAACAACTTTGAGGAAAAAAACCTACCAAAAAGAAACACGAGTTTAACATTGAGAGGCAGTGCTGTCTGTCGGAAAAGGTAATTAATTAATTAAACTCGCTGTATTTTACTTTTCACTAATATTGAAGGTAGAGTGATTTTTGTGGGATTCATATTTTAATTTTTGAATATGTTTATTTACATCTTATTATATATGTTGAGGGAATGGACGTATGCAAAAGACATAATAATTAATACATAGTTTGATTTATGTTGTTCCACGTAATAAATATATATCTAATGTTTTAGAAGTTATTATCACAAGTAGACAAAGTCAATGGTTGTATTCACAACTAAATTTGCATCTCATTTTCTCCTTTGAATTTTTCTACTCTTTCGCTTTTTAACATGGGAAATGGGAAAATTGCAAGCAATTCTTATGTAATATTAACAAAAAAAAATCACTTTTTTATGAAAAATAAATAACAATTTATGTTTATGTGTTTGTTAAGATACAAAAATTTACCTGCTGTCTAAGTAGGTAAATTATTTCATTTTAAAAAGTATAAGAAATAAATTACTATTATTTTTTTATACAAAATAATTTACTTATTTTCAATATTACACGAGGTAAATTACTATTCAGCCCTAGGAAAGGTATTGAGTTTATAATTGAAGTTAATTGTGATTAGAAAGGGGGGCAATACTTGAGATTAATGGAGATTGTCGTCGTCGTCGTCATCATCTATATATATATATATATATATATATATATATATGTTAATATCCACACACACACACACACACGCACACAGAGACGAAAGAGTTTTGGGGCCAAGTAATTACCAGAGGGCAGCACACAGCATTCTAATTGAGTTCTCAAATGTATAGTACCATCCATTGCTATGCTAATACAAGTTAGTTAGTTTTTTATATATAATAATTAAGTAAACTATAAACTAATTAATTAATTAATTAAAGTAGGAGTTTTAAGGATAGGAAGGAGATAAAGCCTTGTTTATTCATAACTCACTAGTCTTTTTTTTTCCCTCAATATACCAATAAGATTTATTTGTTGCGTAAATTACAACTACCTTCCCTAAAATTTAATATAATTGTGAATATCTCCTTATGTTTGAAAAAGTACTAGTACCTCCCTAATTTTAACGGTCGTCTCACAATTAGCTTAATCTGTTAGGTTTGTATTCATTTTTTTATGGTAAACTGACTAAAAAAACAAAGCCTCCCTCATCTTCTGGAATAAATTAGTGACAGATTAGTGTGATTAATTAATTACTGAACCTGCATGCTTTTGATATATAGATAGATAATATTGTGAGGTGATGTAATAAAAACCGTATTGTTCATAGCATAGAGAGACATGAGTTATGATGATGAAGAATGCATGGAATTGGAAAGAATTATTGGAGAATAGAGAAAAGAGATGGGGAAGGTGGTTTCCAGAAGGTTGGAAGGAGAAATGGGAAGGGCGATGATTAAGGAATATGTTAGTTCCAGTTGTCACATAAATAAGGAATCATCATCATCATCATTACCCTTCTCTCTTCCCCACCACTACCACCATCCAATATCCATTACAACCTTAATTTCCTGCAGCCTAGGATGATTATAATTAACTCCTGCAGCCTAGGATGATTATATATCCTATCACCCTATTTCATCATATTTATTGTTCACGTGTTGGATCATCAATACAAAAGTGCACGACATAAATATATATACAATTACTAATCAACAATAAAGTAAAAACCACACCCAAAAAAAAAAGCCCATAGTAATTACTTTTCCCCGGGAAAGACCCATTCCTTAGCTGTCCTGTCCCTACCTAAATTATCTTTCTTTATTTGCCGAATATGTCCAATTAGTTAAATGAAAATATTATCATTTAAAATCAAATTTAATCGAATTAAATTAATTATAAAAAAAATATATTTATTATGTGATTGATAGTTAAAATGTTCATGTTTTCCTTATCCCTTTTGGACAAAGATTTTACCAACATTTGCCTGCATGCCCATCCTGGTATGCCGTTTTTCTTGCAAAGAATATTATAGCCTATGAACAGCTCTTGCATAGTGAAGCTAGGCCCAATCTGATCTCAAAGGATGATGTGCAATGGACTTTTGTTTTCTTGCAAAATAGGATGCTTGAAACTTGGACCAAAGATATCCGTCTGTTTACTCTCAACCACATTTTTGTTGGCCCAATTGTGCTATTCACAAGACATCCTAATTGACGTCGTCCCAGCAGCAGAAACACCCCATATGGAAGCCCATATGATTGGAGATCATGCAGCACTCTACAATGTTGAGTGAAAAGCAATCATTAACTCACCGTTTCACCAGGTCATATGTGGTACAAATATGGATGCAATTATATGCACATTTTCAGACACTAATTTTTCTGTAATAAACATAAGACTTGGCAAAGTAGAGATAGGCAGCAAATGCAACTGCACTCAGCCCTGCCAGCAACCAGTAGAAGTAATCAAGATGTGCTCGATTCAAGTTGTCCGAAAACCAACCATCATGTCCATGTCCACTTGTAGCCCTGGAGATGATGGATATGAGAAAGCTGCTCAAGAAGTTCCCCATCCCAAATATACTGAGGTATAGAGCAAGACCCATACTTCTGAATTCGGTAGGGACCTGATCATAGAAAAATTCTTGAAAACCAATAAATGTAAACACATCAGCAACTCCAAAAACTAAGTATTGAGGCGCCAGCCACCACACACTCATTGGTACCATTGCCTTGGGAGTGTCCACTACTCCATACTCAACAGCAACAGCAAGACGTTTGGTCTCGATAAGGGCCGCAATCACCATGGCCAATAATGACAAAAATATTCCGGTCCCAATTCTTTGAAGCATCGATATGCCTGACCGGTTTTTGCTTATTGTTCTGGCGATCGGAACCAAAATGCGGTCATAGACTGGAATGAAGATGATGAGGGATACACCTATAAACGACTGCAGTGAAGCAACCGGTACTTGAAAGCTGCTACTTATGTAACGGTCCATCGTGCCTGCTTGCTTCACGAATAGAGTTGAAACTTGGGAATAAACGATGCCATACCCCAAAGACGTGGCCCATATTGGGACGAGCCTAAGGATTGTCTTAGCTGCTTCAATGTCGTCGGAGAAGTAGACCTTCTCATCTTCAGTGAGGGCCCTGTCAAACCAAAATTGTTAACGTATAATTGAAATCATCCATGTTCCATGTACAAAGCCATATATAGGTAGCATAGAACCCCATGATTTTAGCACCTTTTTATCAAGGTTAGGAGGCAAAACCATGTATTAGTTCAAGATTATGAGTCTTGAGTCCAAAAGTAATCAATTAGTCACACAAATATGAGGCTGAGCCATTGATTCATCACTATTGAGAAACAGAGAAGGATAGTTGACTTACTCAACTTCAGCACCGTCATGAGGCAGAATTCTCCAGTTTCTTGCAGTTTTGACAAAAACCTGACTGATTCTCACTAATGGGCTCCTTCTATCTCTGTCTATGCTATACCGATAAGTCATAGTTCCAAGCGAGAAGATGATTAGCGCGACGCACATGACAACACAGGGTATTCCAAAGCCAAGTGCCCAACTCAGATTTTCTTGAATATAGTTCAAAACCAGGAGAGATAACATTACAGCTGTGGACAAGAAAAAGTTCCACCAGTTGAAGAATGAGCTCTTTGCTAGACTTTCTTCATCATCTTCCTCATCAAACTGATCAGCCCCAAAAGCTTGTACGCACGGCTTATTCCCTCCTTGAGCTAATGCCACTAAATACAAAGAAAAGAAGAAGAATATGACTTCAAGCTGAGACGGCGGACAAGCCGTCGAATTTCTTGCATTTCGACAATCAGAAGAGTGGACTGAATGAAGTGCAGCTGACAAAGACAAGAAACCAAGTCCCTGCGATCCATCATTAACATCATTAGCCCTTCCTACATGAATTAAACTCATGGTTTCAAATTTGTTTCCCTTATTTCTTTCACTAGATCTAATCTATTTTAGGAGTTATATGTCTTGAGTTAAAATCTCAAATGAGCTCAAGATGATATTTTGTCGGAATCTAACCAAGATATAGAGCAGACAGGCAACAAGAATCATCCGGTACCGTCCCAAAAATGAATCAGCAACGAAGGCACATAGAAGTGGAGTAAGCGACGCCGTTCCGCTCCACGTATTGACGTTTGCCGCCGCGGTAGCGGTGGATTGGCCCAGTGGGCCTGTTAAGTAGCTGACTAAGTTCGAATTTATACCATAATAAGCAAACCTCTCAGCCAGTTCAACACCTAAACAAGAACACAAGAATGAAGTAAAAAAATGGGAAATACGAAGACAAACAAGAACTTGTACAGTTCTGATTAACATTGTACCTATGATGAAAGAAGCGGATTTCCAGCAACCCGATTTTGATCGAGCGGCGGGGCGGCCTTTGAAATCGACAGACCCTCTTGCCACGTCGTAAAGTAGTGGTGTTTCGGCTTCCTGGAAGTTATTTCCGGTGGCCATAGACATAGTGATAGCCATAGCCTCTGTGAGTGTCGTTACTCGGGGTAGTTTAGGGAGAGATTTGACAAGCTTTTCAAATATTTATGCTCGCAATCATCTTCTTCTTTTTGGCAGAGAATCATATTCTTTATTATTTAGTAGATACTGGTCAGTCTTCTGTCCATTTTGTCGACGGATTTGTCTTTCTTGATTGTTATGTCTATGCTTGGCATTATCTAAAAAATGATTGATCTTTCTGGGAGCAGAGTGAGTGGGAGCTGGCGTACAAATTGATCTTTCTGGGAGCAGAGTGAGTGGGAGCTGGCGTACAAAGCTACGGGAAAGAAAGTCTTGTAAACAAATACTGCGTACGTACAGCAATACCATACCAGCACTAATACTAGAAGATGTGGTCGGGGTAATTAACTTGACACCATCAATGTTATAAACTTTCCATCAATTACACATGATGTATTTGTACGTGTCCTTGTACATACATATTCACGCGTATCGACTTCTTAATTATTGGCTCATATACAGTGTTTGTTATACCTTTGGTGCATAATAATAGTAAAGTCTTCACTCCGCCGTGAGCGATATAACATCAGACTTTGCTTTTTGTGTTGTAAACATAATGGTTTGCAAAGTAAGCATAGGCAGCAATTGTGGCTGCACTAAGGGCTGCCAGTAGCCAATAGAAATAGTCGAGGTGGGCTCGATTCAAGTTGTTGGAAAACCAACTATCATGCCCATCTCCACTGCTTGCCTTCTCAATCACAGATATCAGAAAACTACTCAAGAAGCTCCCAATGCCAAATATACTGAGGTATAGAGCAAGTCCTATACTTTTCAGTTCACTTGGAACCTGGTCATAGAAGAACTCTTGAAGACCTACCATGGTGAATGCATCAGCTATTCCAAATAGCAAATACTGGGGAGCCAGCCACCACACACTCATCGGTATTGTCGCCTTTGGCTTGTTTACCAGCCCATATTTGATAGCTGTTTCAAGACGCTGCCGCTCAGTGAGTGCTGCAATTACCATGGCAAGAAAAGACAAAATTATGCCTGCACCGATTCGTTGAAGCATTGATATGCCGGCAGGTTTCTTGGTTATAGCTCTGGCTATTGGAACCAGAACACGGTCGTAGATAGGAATAAAGAGGACTATGGATAGGCAGATAAGGGCTTGAAGTGAAGCAGCTGGTATTTGAAAGCCAGAAATTATGTGACGGTCCATTGTAGCTCCTTGTTTGGTGAATAGAGTTGATGTTTGTGAAAAGACAATGGCATATCCCAAACATGAACACCATATTGGAACAAGTCTAAGAATTGCCTTGGCATCGTGAACATCGCCTGTGCTACAGACATTCCCATTGTCCTCAGAACCATCAGGTGTAAGTAATGCTTTCTCAAGAAACCTGTTATGAACCATTTAAAGTATATGAAGCAACAATTATGGCTAGGTGACCATAAATTTCAACAATGAAAATCTGCAAATATAAGCCTAGCATGCAAGTTTTAGTTCAAACTCATAGGAGTAACCTTATGGGATATCATGAACTAGGCCATTAATTAGTTCCCATCTTGAGAAACAGAAAAAGGTTAGTAACTTACTTGAATTTGGCACCTTCATAAGGCAGAATCTGCTGAGCTTCCTCTTCAATTGATATAACGGTAGGGGCAGCATGCCAATTTCTTGCTGCTTTCATGAAAACCCAGCCAATTCTCACAAATGGATTCCTTTTATCACTGTTTATGCGAAATCGATACGTCATGGATCCAAGCAAGAAAATGATTAGTGCCAAGCACATTGCAATGCAGGGGATACCAAAGCCAAGTTCCCAACTCAGATTTTCTTGAATGTAGCTCAATACCGAAAAAGCTACTAAAATACCTCCGTTCATTGAGAAATACCACCAATTGAAGAATGAGCTTTTGGCTTTACACTCTTCTGGATCTTCCTCATCAAACTGATCGGCTCCAAAAGCTTGTACACAAGGCTTATGCCCTCCCTGCGCAAATGCTACTAAATACAAAGAGAAGAAGAAGACGATGACTTCAAATGGAGGAGGAGAACAAGCCAAATTATTTGCATCATTTTTGGAATGAGAAGAGTTGTATGAATGAAGTGCAGCTGACATAGACAAGAACCCAAGTCCCTGTGATCCATCACAATCCAAAATTGAACATCATTAGTAGCAATACTACACTTCTCACGTTACAAGACTCCAACTTAACTTTTGACCTCATAAGAATTTCCATTGATTCATTGAGTCTGAGTATCCAATATCCTTGCAGTCCTTATAAATCCAAATGCTCGTAAGACATATATATTTGTAAACGACAAAGATATGTAACTTATTCAGAAACTGAAAATACAAACACGATGCAAAGCCGTTCACTTTTTTTCTTTTTTAAAAGAACCGCCCTATCGGGCGTGGGGCTCTTTTCGGGGTCTCTGTCCCTTCTATACTAAAATCCAAAAAACATTCAAGAATACAACGGGGAGTACCGACTCCGTAGTGTTTCTGTAATTCTATGTTATAAGTAAACGAATTAACTCGTTAAGTTTCATTATCAAATTCACATGCAGCTAATCAAGAAACCGAGCAAACCAATGTTGAGCAATGTAAATGAACTAAATTTATGAAGAATTCAAGTACAATCATGTGCAGTGCACTAACCAAGACGTAGAGCAGAGAGGCAATGATAATGGTACGATATCGACCCAAAAAGGAGTCGGCGACGAAAGCCCCGAAAAGCGGCAGAAGCATCGCCGCTCCATTCCAAGCATTGACGTTCTCCGCCGCCGTCGCCGTCGACTGACCCAACGGGCCCGTCAAATAGCTTATTAAATTCGAACTTATTCCATAATAAGCAAATCTCTCCGCCACCTCAACACCTACCACAAGAAAACGCCAATTGAAGTCAAAACACCAACTAACTAACAATACAAACAAAAAGTTGTACAAGGAATCAGGACAACACACCTATGATGAAAGAAGCGGATCTCCAGCAACCCGACTTTGCCTTGTTCGCAGGGAGGCCATTGAAGTCGACGGAGGCCCGGACGACTACGTCGTCAAGCAACGCAGTTTCGGCGTCCGATACGTCATTTCCGACGAGCATAGTTATTGCCATTTCTGTGTCTCAGTTGGTGGGCCTTTTTAACTGTTGATGACTGATTCCTGATTTGTCTAAACTTTTACAATTTGGGAAGAAACATCACTCTCCTGCTATTTTGGCAGAAATTCAATTCGAGTTGGCTTCATTACAATAAAGAAAGAGAAAAATACTCCCCCAATTAATTGAGTACACAACTCGTCACGATCAGGACAACAACTGTTCTACGTTGTGGGATCCATCCAGCAATTGAAACATATTTTATATGACATGTGATTTCTTCATACAATAGTTTTCAATGCCATGCGATGCAACATCAGAATATTGAATCAGTAAGCAGTGCAAGCTAAGCAAAGACTTGCATAATTTGGGAGTTAAAAGATGTCTATTTTCAGCTCAAACTTGTTTACATAATTCAATGCGGTAAAGAAATTTCAAATTTCTATTTTGAAATATATTTTATCATTGAATATAAATTTCAAATTCATTTAATGGGTTTATCACATTTACCATGTGATATTGCAAATGAACAAATTACCCCCTATAAAAAAATATAGCAATTTATTTCTCCTGTATTTTTTAAAATGAATCAATTTTCCTCCTGTATATGGGAGAAATTGCTGTATTTTTAAAAGATACAAAGGGTAAATTGTTAATTTTCTTTAATATGGGTAATTTGCACATTTATCATATCACAAGGGCTAAATTGCATTTTTCCCTTCATTTAATATAAAATCAATTTTAAAAAAAATTCTTGTGAAATTTGCACAAAACCCAACCCAAGAGGGAAGCGGGTCAAAGTTTTGGACGCCTATCCATCAATAGTGTAGGCTGGCCCATTTACTTTTTGGGCTCTTACAGACCACAATGAGTTTTTCCGAGCTAGCCCAACCCAAGAAGCGATCCACGGGCTCATCTGGATGATTTCCTTTTTGGGGTGGCCCACAGAGATATTATTATTTCAGTGGTTGGGACTTGGGAGGGAGTTGATGTTTGTTTCTTCATGTGGGCCCCGACCTATTTGATTCCAACCAATGCCAATAAAGGACTTACGTCAAGAAAACAAATACCAAGGGTCGGTGGAATTTCATTTTTTGCAGACAATAAAGTCAGAACATTTACTATATTTCACTGAATATACAAATAATTAATTCCCACATCAGGATGCCTTACATAGTATTATTAAATTATAGATCAGGCGGAAGATTACGAGTTATAATCTTAATGTTGATCGATAATTTAGAATAATGGTGTGTGTTTACTGTTCCAAAAATTGACCAAAATGTGGCGGAATTAATACGGTAACAACAGAATGAAGCAACTATATGCACGCATTCCTGAGAGAGTACGAGTATTCAATTAATGATTCAAATAACAATTTCAATTATTTAATTGGCGGGTAATTATGTAAAGTTTCAAATTAAGAATGTAATTGTTATCAAGATGCAAGTTATGTTATTCAATAGACTAATATCATCATGAATTAGGGTCACACACAACACTGGCATGAGGACATGCTTTCACTACTAAAGAGACAATCTGCGCGTCAGACATTCAAACTTTTTAAATGAAAAAAAAAATAATTTAAATTAAGTTTGATCGATTCAAATAAATTACAAGGGTAATTAAGTATAATATATTTATATGTAATTGATTATTTTTTTTTTATAAATTATACATAAATCGCAGGTATATTAAACTTGTCATATAATTAATTCAAGCCGAACCAAATTAGTGTAGGTCAGAATTTCCGATGAATTGAATAGGTGTGGGTTAAATGAATAGAGATGGTATCAGCACCACTTCTTTTACAGATGAATAGCTTTTGTAATGCGAATTCAGAGAATAAGTGTTCACATCCAAATTCAAGTTAATTTGTGTACAGTGTACAAACCCAATCGCAGTAACACAAGAATTAGGCACAAATTAACAGTAATAACAACACGTCTCTACTTGCTACGTATCATGCATATAATTATAATAATGAATTTCCAGGGCAGGAGAGGGTGTGCAGCTTTAGATATTGATACTTCTCCGATAAACGTATGACCTGTTGAAACATACAAAGCCGGCGAATCCAGCAGCACTAATTCCTGCCAGAACTAAGTAAAAGTAGTCAAGATGTGCCCGGTTCAAGTTGTTTGCAAACCAACCATCTTGCCCCTTTCCACTCGTCAATTTCTGGATTGAAGACACCAGAAAACTGCTCAAAAGGCTGCCTACTCCAAGAATGCTAAGGTACATTGCAAGACCAATACTTTTCAGTTCACTCGGGACTTCATCATAGAAGAACTCTTGAAGACCCACCATGGCGAAAACGTCAGAAGCTGCAGATAGCACATACTGTGGTGCCAGCCACCACACACCCATCGGAATCGTGGCGTTTGGCATATCCACCAGCCCGTATTCACGAGCAAGTGCAAGACGTTTCCGCTCAACAAAAGCTGCAATCACTATGGAAGTTGAAGACAAAAATAATCCAGTCCCAATTCTTTGAAGCTTTGATATGCCTGATGGCTTGTTGGTAAAAGCTCGGGCAGCTGGGACCAAAACACGATCGTATAATACAAGAGAGACAGTAACGGTAACAGATATGAAACACTGCTGCAGTGAAGCAGCTGGTAATTGAAAGCCGCCAGTGATGTGGCGGTCTATTGTAGCTGCTTGCTTGGTGAAAAGAGTCGAAGGCTGTGCGTATATAATGGAGTATCCCAAACATGCAAACCATATGGGAGCAAGCCTGAGAAGTGACTTTGCATCTTCAACGTCGGCAACGCTGCAGGTTTTCTCATGATCGAACCATCAGGTGCAAGTAATGCTTTGTCCAAAAACCTATCAGAAGGCCAGTATTAGCATGCAAACAACCAAAGATAGTGCAATTCAGACAACACAATGTAAAAACTTCCGTCCCAATGGACATGATCAGGAATGTGCAATTGTTTAGGATCTAAACCTGAATTGAGCACTCTTCTGAGGCAGAATTCCCTGAGCTTCCTCTTCAATGGATATAGCTACAGGAGCTGCAGCCTTCCAATTTTTAGCTGCTTTGATGAAAACCCTATAAATTCTGAGAATGGATTCTTACATGGGTACTGTTCACACGAAATCGATAAGTCGCACTTCCAGACAAGAATAAAAGTAGTGCAAGGAGCATGACAATAGCAGGGATTCCAAATCCAAGCACCCAACTCACGTTTTCTTGAATGTAGGTCAAGATTAAGAGAGGTACCAATATTCCTCCAGCATAAAAACAAAGTCCACCAATTGAAGAATGAGCTCTTTGCTTTACATTCATATTCATCTTCGTCCTCAAATTGATCGGCTCCAAAAGCTTGTAGACAAGTGTGAGTCCTCCTTGCGCGATGGCTACTAAGTACAAAGAGAAGAAGAAGAAGAGTATCTGAAACTGATCAGGTGGAGAACATCCAACGTATTGGCAGCAGGTTTGCATCGGGAAGAGCTGGATGAAAGCAAAGCTGATAGGGTCAAGAAGCTAAGCCCCTGTACTCCAACATTATCCCAAATTCCAGAATAAGGGAGTTTTGCTTTATGTACGAGAAGATACTAAAACAAGAGCCAAAGAATTCTGCTCAAGCAAGAACTACACAGTGAGAGAAAAATTCTAACCTAGATTATTAAAACTTAGTCGAATTTGAATCAATTATATGTCAAGTGCGATATACTAATCACCTCATACATGTGATGTACACGGCTTACGCTTACGTGAAGGGAGTGTTTTCCACATTTTCATAAAATTTAGGGGGAAAATTGGTATTAATTTTTTCACAATAGAGTTCATTAACTATTTTCTATATCACATGTTGGTAAATTACGATTTATCCTTATATTTTATAATAATTTCAATTAAATATCATATAATATTATTAAATATAATATTTCTCATATCATACGTCACATCAAACCTTATATATAATGAATGGTAAAATTAATTATTATTTTATTTTCTATCTCATTCAATTATATCTAATTCCATCACACTAACCATGAAAAAGTGTTAACCGGGTAATAGCGTGTGGGAGGGTATTAAGCAAGTTATGTAAGTTTCGAAACTAACCGATATGTAAAGAAGGCAGGAAAGAATAATCATCCGGAAGCGGCGGTGAATGAGTCAGCCAGGAATCCAGAATCGGGAGAAGCGACGACGCTCCAAACCAGGCATTCAACTCAGCCGCAGCGGTGGCAGTTGGTTGTCCCAACGCTCCACTCAAATAACTCACTAAATTGGAACTTATTCCGTAATAAGACAGTCTCTCCGCCACTCCACCACCTATGATGAAAGGAGAGGATTTCCAGCAGCCGGTTTTCGGTCGGACGGCGGGGCGGCCCTTGAAGTCGACGGAGCCTGGGACGACGTCCTCGTCATTCAGCAGTCGGATCTCCGCCTCAGAGATTTCATCTCCGGTGGCTATACTACTCATACTCGTTATCTCTCTCGATCGCACTCTGTGTTGTTTTGTGTGTGTTTCTGGTGCAGAGATGATATCTTAGTACGGGCATAAAGACATATATAAATATATGTCCTGAGAAAGTAGTGCTCTAGCTATTGTTACGCAACGTGAACGTGGCCGCAACATGCTGTTTTAATTTCAACGTTCGGACTTGCTCCATGTTCTTCACAATTTCAATATTTTATTTGACATGCATGTAATATTTCTTCATATAATATAATATACTAAGCTACAATTACCCTAATTTCTTGGTATAGTGGATACTGATCTACGAGTGCATGTGGCTGTGCATAATTAATTTGAAGTTGAAATATTAATTGTTATTTTAAAAAATATATTAACTAGAAATAAAATATATATGATAAATCATCGGGAGAAAAAAAAGAACGTGAAAGGTGAGTAGGAGACGATAGAAAATTGAGAATAGACAATAAAAGAAAAAATGACGGGTCATAAAATTAAGCACAGTAAAAAAGTGATCTACAATTATACAAATTAAACTTAATGTTATTGATTAATTGTAGATAACTAATATTGTATAACAATATTAGTGATGATTGAAATTAATAATTAATTGTAATATAAAGTCGAGCAATGTAAACTTATGAAGAATAAAGTAGATACGATGCATGTTCATTTGACGACTAACCATTCCATGTGATAGGGGTGTACCATATATATTAAGGAAAAGAGAAGAATGACCCTCTTATAAATTGCCATTAGAACCCCAAGTTTAGTATATTTTGCTAATGGTCTGACCGCCTTCAGTTTGAAATGATGCCACGTAGATTAAATAGGTATGGACATATGGTTTTATAAATACACTCATTCCATTGTATACGTGGCAAGGCATATTTTGTCGCTTTCAACCACATTAAATACTTTGAAAACTTTCTACCATCTTGACTTTAAGTTGATTTAAGCATAGTTGGAGGCCTCCAAACTAGTGTAACGAGAGTAAGGGGAGAACCTGGTATCTTAAAGGCAGAAGTAAAGGATGTCAGTCGGCAGATAGAAAGGTTGGGGCTACAGATGAAGGAGCTGAAGAAGCACAAGGGGATCGTAGCTCAAAACAAAAATTCACCCTTCTTTATATTAATTGAGATAGTAGATCATAACTATAGGTAGGTTTCTAGACCTGGGGCTACACCCACCACATTTACTTATAATTTATAAGATGTTCAAATAATTTAGGCACTTTTCTAGATGCACTACAAGAAAATAGTTTAATTGTTACGAAAAAATTTAATACTAAAATTAGCGTCGAGTTAATTAGCAAATATTTTTTTTTTCATAATATACACTATTTAATTTTTGTTGCTAAATATTAGCAAGTAATTATTGTATTAAATAATGTGATTTAGCAATTAGAATTTTACTTGCTAATTACCTCGATACTATTTTTTTTTTTTTTTTTTTTTGTTGCTATCAAGCTATTTTCATATTATGATGGTGAATCTGTGATCGAGTTGATCTCGAAAGATCTACTACTAAATAACAGGACTATTGCCTAGCATATTTAGATTTTTGGCCAAATGAAAATGCATTTAAGGGTTCACGATTTGTGTTCTAAAAAATACTTCCACTAATTTTTCTGACTAAAAAAATTATTTATATTAATTTTTAATTTTTGATATTAAATCGATAAGCCACAAAACTCATCACAACCATTGTGTTTATACTGACCAGGCAGTTCTCCTTTTTTATGTTTAAATTTCACACAAAGTAAGTTAATATTATTAAAATGTGGAGTATATATTTATTTTATTTCAGCTGTGATACAATATATTTATTTAGGCCGTACAATGTAATCTGTCATTTGATGAGTCCGATAACACGTGAAATATGAAACATGAAACTTGTCTACAGACCATTCTCAGGTCAACCTTTGCAAGAACACAACAACTACTGACATCCACGTCCTATGAATCAATTAAATGCCCCTAATTTATCGGATTAGATCCACCCTCCAAATTTAACTCAACAAATCAATATTGTAAATGGAAGGTTAGACGTATGGTTAATGAATTGATAATATTGTAATTTTTTTGTTTAAGTATTATATCATATTGCTATTTTTTTTTTTTTTAATTTTTGAATGCCTCATTCTACAAAATTTAGATTATTTCTTTTTTAACGGTATAAATAAGACTTGATTCTCTTTCCATCAGTATATATGTCTATATATTAAAATCAGTTTTTATATTTTAAAAGTTCTTCCTTATTGTCCTTGAATCTGTAACCATCACAGCATGCATGAGCATTGCGCACTAATTAAATCATAACTTTAATTATAATTACTAACATTCAAAATTATTTTAGAATAATAAACTAGGCATGATAAGCTTTCTAATGGTATATGATTTGTATTTAAATCATAGGAATAATTTTTATCAAAATTTGTCTTCGTCATTTACTTGACTTTTCTTGACAGTATCTCTGTCTAAAATTATAAATTTTTCTAAGTCAGAAATACAATTGGTAACGTGCTATTTTTACATAAAATACTCTTATCTGTGTCTAATTTTTTTGCAACAGGAATCATACCAATTAGATTTTATATATATTTAGTTATTTAAGTTTTATTACAACATGTTTAGACTTAAACAAATCCAAATCTACTACTATAAAATCCTCTAAAAAAATCATATACTCTTTGAAAAATCACATATTTTCATAATATAATGTCCTATGTCTCTAGTTTAAGTTTATGAAAGAATCCTACATTTGAACCAGTATAACTCAAGTTACGAGATTTTAAATACATTTTGTCTTATTTACCTCAGAAACAGGGCAATAGAAAGTTTTCTTAATTTTATCAATTAAAACAACGGATTTAGATTCTAATCAAAACTAAAATGTTAGTAGAAATCCTAAAGTTTGCACGGGTTCAATAATCCCTAGATCTGGACCATTATAAACTCTTGAAAATCACAATTTATAGAGGCTCATCAGAACAAATCCTCTCCTGGTGTCTTTCTTCCATATTGGAAATGGCAGGTTGAGATTCCACATTTGACCCATTTTTTTAATTTTAAAACCCAGCCCAAGAGTTAAGCAGGGCCCACACATTCCTAAACAGTGTAGGCTGGGCCCATTTACTTTACAGACCACAAAGAGTCGCTTAGGCCCAGCCCAGAAGATATCCATGGGCTCATCTGGATCATTACCTTTTGGGTTGGCCCACAAAGATATTATTACAGTGGTTGGTAGTGAATTGATGTTTGCTTTTCCATGTAGATCAAAGTGGGTCCCAACCTCTTTCATTCCGACCAATGCCAAAAATAGATTTACGTGAAAGAACGAATACTGAGAGTCGGTGGAATTTCATTTTTTATTACATTTCACTGAATATACAAATTATTATTTCACACTTACGTCCGAATATATGCTTTACAAATTATTAATTTATGAATCAGGTGGAAGATTACGAGTTAAGCCAAAATTAAATATTGCTCTCAAGTTACGACATAGATAAAATTATAATTACTATTAGTATCATGGATAAGGCTGTTCCTAATTTTGATTACAATATTAATTGTGTGTGTTGACTGTTCCGAGCTGACCAAAATGTTGGCTTAAAAACATTGTGATTTTAAATGCATTAATTTGAAAATAATTAATTTATCCTAATTTAAGTGTTTTACATTATAATAACTTATCATAAGGATAGTTTAATGTAATTTTCAACTACAAGTTTTGGTAAGATATATGGTAAAAGGATAATGGAAATGCATGGGATGGGCTGTGGACATGTCTCAACTAAAAGAGATAAGTAGTACGCAATGGTAGGACGGGAGACTGAAAAAAGGGGTAAATTTGTATTGCAGTGGTGGGATTCAACATACTTTCATGTTAGAATTTTTTATCTTAAAAAATCATCCCCCTCTTTCTCAAACAATGAGAGGTATTTATACTACTCAAAATTTATGCTATTTAAGGCAAGTGAAGGCAAATACTTTTCTTCAGACTCCTTCTGCATGGCTAGAATTTGTTACTAAGAGTGTTTTTATAATTTGCTAAATTACAAGGATTCTCGCATATTTGATTTTGAACCTTCATTCTAAAATCATATCTTTCTTTCTTATCGTAACAATCGAGTAATCTCCTCCGCTAGAGTAGCTATTAATATCACGACACACACACTCTACTAAAGAGAGAACGCATTAAATGGGACCACAACTTTTACATACGAATTGCTTCCATGTCTGTATTCACAGAGTAATACTTCATATATATCCAAATTCAAGTTTTTTGTGCACTGTATAAATCCTATCAACCATAACTTTGACCATATTTGTGTACAATTACCAGCGACGCAAAAAAAGAAACAATCGCTGTAACACAAGAATTACACATAAACATGAATTATGACAATACTTGTCTACTTGCTGCAATGCATAATGTTATAATTTCCATGGCAGAGAGGGGGTCTGCAACGTTAGCAATGGATCCTTCTCCGATAAACGTAAGACCTGTTGAAACAAACAAAGCCGGCGAATCCAGCGGCGCTGATCCCTGCCAGAAGCAAGTAAAAGTAGTCAAGATGTGCCCGGTTCAAGTTGTCTGCAAACCAACCATCTTGCCCATTTCCACTCGTCAAGTTCTGGATTGAAGACACCAGGAAACCGCTCAAAAGGCTGCCTACTCCAAGTATGCTAAGGTACATTGCGAGACCAATACTTTTCAGTTCACTGGGAACTTGATCATAGAAGAACTCTTGAAGACCCACCATGGTGAAAACATCAGAACTTGCAGATAGCACATATTGTGGTGCCAGCCACCACACACTCATTGGAATCGTGGCGTTTGGCATATCCACCAGCCCGTATTCACGAGCAAGTGCAAGACGTTTCCGCTCAACAAAAGCTGCAATCACTATGGAAGTTGAAGACAATAATAATCCGGTCCCAATCCTGTGAAGCATTGATATGCCTGATGGCTTCTTGGTAATAGCTCTGGCAATTGGGACGAAAACGCGATCGTATAATACAAGAGAGACTGTAATGGTAACAGTTATGAAACACTGCTGCAGTGAAGCAGCTGGTAACTGAAAGCTGCCAATGATGTGGCGGTCTATTGTAGCTGCTTGCTTGGTGAAAAGAGTTGAAGGCTGTGAATATATAATGGAGTATCCCAAACATGCAAACCATATGGGTGCAAGCCTGACAAGTGACTTTGCATCTTCAACGTCCACAATGCTGCAGATTTTCTCATCGATCGAACCATCAGGTGCAAGTAATGCTTTATCCAAAAACCTAATATAAGGCCAATATTAGTTTGCAAACAACCAATTGTTTAGGATCTAAGATGGAAAATGGAGGATAAGAACCAGTGATGCATTGACTTACTTGAGTTGAGCACCCTTCTGCGGCAGAACTCCCTGACCTTCCTCTTCAATGGATATAGCTATAGGAGCAGCCTTCCAATTTTTAGCTGCTTTAACGAAAACTCTATGAATTCTCAAAAATGGGTTCTTTGCATGAGTGTTGACACGAAATCGATAAGTCCTACTTCCAGTCAAGAAAAAAAGCAGAGCAAGGCACATGACAATAGCAGGGATTCCAAATCCAAGCACCCAACTCACGTTTTCTTGAATGTAGGTCAAGATCAAAAGAGGTACCAAAACACCTCCAGCAGAAAAACAAGTCCACCAATTGAAGAATGAGCTTTTTGCTTTACATTCATCTTCATCATCCTCATCAAACTGATCAGCTCCAAAAGCTTGTAGACAAGGTGTAAGCCCTCCTTGTGCTAGTGATACTAAGTAAAAAGAGAAGAAGAAGAAGGCAATCTGAAGCTCAGGTGGAGAACATCCCAACTTACTCGCCGTAGGTTTGCATCCAGGAGAGGTGGTTGAAAGCGATGCCGATAGGGACAAGAGGCTAAGCCCCTGTAATCCAACAAAATCCAAAAGCGAAATAGATCAACAATTCCAGAAGAAGGGAACGTTATGCATAACAATATACTAAAAGAAGAGCCAAAGAATTCTGGTCAAGTAAGAAGTAGTAAATGACCTCTAACTTGAGTTTCTCTCAATTTCATTTACTGTCATCAACAACGCTTTAATATCCAGACTAAAGAAGTTTTAGAGAGATTTGTAAATCAAGGATCGTTTGAAAATAAAAGTTAGAAGTAAAAAAAACAGAACTTGGAAAAACAACTTTAGTTACCATTTTACAATAAATTACATAAATTGGTAATAAGCTTTCTTTTCTAGATTAAGTCAACTCAATTGAAATGGATAAAAAATCTAAGGTGTAAATTAAAAACACCCTATTCAACCGACGCGGTCACTTTCACGGTTAAGCTGCTATCCTAAGTTGAAGTTGCTTACAGACACAGCATAGATAGCGATGAGAACAACGTATGAGCAGTTGATGTATCAGATTCAGCTCTTTTTCCGGTGCACAGTTCATCATTTTTACCTCCACATTTTACTGTTTGATTTTGAGATTACTACTGCGTGTCGTTTTATGAGTATTGTGAATATAATTTTTTTACAATTTACAAAGATCATAAAGTTTTACAGATTGAATATAGCTGTCACACAAGACGCGATACTGATATATAGGGTAAAATCCATATTTCCCCCATGTGATACCCTAAATGTTCAAATAAGTCCCTGTGATAAAAAAAATGGATAATTACATAGACCTCCCCTCTTACTCTTAGTATGGGAATATACAAATTCCCCCCTCTTACTTTAAAAATTACAAATACACCCTTCTGACTAACCACGGTTAGGGTTGATTGGTGGAATTTTAAAGTTAACACTTTTATTCCATTTAAAAAATTAAAAATATAGATAAATAATTAGGCAAAATTAAAAAGTCAAAACACCCTTAAGTTTTTCCCGTCAGACAGAAGACTCTCTATCTTCTTTTCTTATTTGTTCTTTCAAACCTTCCGTTCATATCACAAAAATAATTATTCCTTGTGCAACAACCACTGTGAGAATTCCACCATCGATCGTGACTGAGACATTGGAGGCTTACAAACAGATAATACTGGTGGAAAGTACATCTAAAGATTACTTTGACTAATGGAGGGATTAATTTGTAACGATAATAAACTAAGAAGGTATGTTTATGTAATTTTCATAATAAGAGGGGGGAATTTGTATATTCCCATAGTAAGAGGGGAGGTTAGTGTAATTATCCCTAAAAAAATACCATATATCTCCCTGTAAAATTTAAAAAGGTGCATATTACCTTCCTGTAAAATTCATGTTCCCAAAATTGCCACTATATATATATATATATTTTTGCCCTTAAATTATCAAACCACCCTGTATTTAAATTATACATATTTTAAAAATATAATATAAGAAAATATAATTTAGTTATATGTATATATATATAAAAAAACCTAAAATAATTAAAATGGAAAAATAGAGATTACTCACCGACGTACGAGAGATTGGAGTGGGTAGGGTGTCAAAATGATCGTTGTCGGAAGGGCTTTCCAATGGTGTAAAGCACACGTCGAGAGGTCGTCGGATGTCAGAGAAAAAAATTTGGGGCACGAGTTAGGGGCCAATATGCACTTTTTTAAATTTTACAGGGGGTTATATGATATTTTTTTTATCACAGAGGCTTATTTGAACATTTGGGATATCACATTGGGTAATATGTATTTTACCCCTGATATATATATATAAAAATAGAATCCTCGTACAAGAGATAACCAAGTTTCTGTACAAATAGAAAGTTAAGAGGTAATAATACGTACGCTATGTATTTCATAAGCCCAAAATAATAAACCAGTTTTTATTGATAAGATTAACTCATAAACAACGCTAAAAAAAGAAAGAGTATACGTAGAAACGGCAATAGCGTGTGGGAGTGGGAGGGTATTAAGCAACTTTTGTAAGTTCGTTTTGAAACTAACCGATATGTAAAGAACACAGGAAACAGTAATCATCCGGAATCGGCCTGAAAATGAGTCGGCCACGTATCCACCTAAAATTGGGAGAAGCGACGACGTTCCAAACCACGCATTCAACACAGCCGCAGCGGTGGCGGTTGATTGTCCCAACGGTCCGGTCAAATAACTCACTAAATTCGCACTTATTCCGTAATAAGCCAGTCTCTCCGCCACTCCAGCACCTAGAAGAAAAACACCAGATGGTATAAATAAAACACAACGATCAAAACGACGTAAGGCTAGCAGTATCCGATTTACACCGCACCCATGATGAAAGCAGAGGATTTCCAGCAGCCGGATTTCGATCGGACGGTGGGCCGGCCTTTGAAGTCGACGGAGCATGGGACGACGTCATTCAGCAGCGGAATCTCCGCCTCAGATATTCCATCTCCGGTGGCTATACTGATAGTCATTCCTCTCTCTCTCTCTCTCTCTTTCACCACTATTGATCTATGTTAATGTTGCTTTGTGTGTGTCTGCTGCGGAGAGCAGAGGGGCATTTATCCTGATCAGCAAGTGGGCGCGCACGGTGCTCTTCCTATTGTTACGTGGGCCCAACTTTTCATTTTTTATGTTCTTTTTCGGTATCTATTCTAATTGCTAGCCTCTGATGTCCAAATTCTTATCCACCCCCTATGCTTTTTTTATTATCTTATTGGCTAACATCACCCCAAGATTACATAAAAGTAAAAAATAATATATAATTAAAAGTTTAAGATAAATGTAATAGTATATTGATAATTAAATATGAATTATTTAAAATAAATATTTAATATGATGCATACACAACTATACATATTTACACTATTTTGAAGTTCAATCCTGTGATAATTAAATTTGATTATCGTAATATTTAACTTATTAAAATGCTCTTAAATATATTTTCTTATTTCATTAACAAATTAATTCTCTCTTTCAACTATTTTTTACTTATATAAATTTGGCATTTAATATACTTTTTTAGTTTTAGTCAAATAATATGTATTGAATGTTCTCAATTCATTTAATAATAAATCAAGGGATAATTACATCGATCTTCTCCGAAACAAGGTGTAAGTACATGTAGAAAATTTTAATTTTAATAAATTACATCTAGTAACTATTTACATTTTTTGTCGTCTACAAATAAATTATTTCACTTAATTTATTGATGTTAGAAAAAAAATTGAATGTCTATAGTCATTTCTGACTAATTTATTATTATTTATTGTATGTTAAATAAATTTTTAGGGAGCAAATATTATATCAAAAATATTTTAGGGGGGCAAAGTGTATTTAATCCGAAAATGAATGTAAAAGAGTCGTGTTTAAGAGTAAAAGCTAGAGAGGGGGTTAGCGGATTCGTGGAAGTTGAATCAAGACGCACTACAGTTATATACTGACAAAGTCGAGCTAATCAAGAGTCGTAGATGTTACAGTTAGGGACTTTTATATTAGGGATAATTATATTTTCATTCTCGTAAATTTGATGTAATTATACATAAATTTTTATAATTTATGAAATTATATATAGTACTCATAAAAATTATTTTTATTTAATAAATAAATCTCTCTATTAGTCAAAATTCACTGAAATTGTTGATATTAAAAAAATTAAAAATTAATTTTTATCTTCGATTGACTGATTACTTACTTATTGTATGTTAAATAATATTTTTTCGACTAAACTACCCTTTTAAGTGTGAAAATATACCTCATTTAAATGCATTAATGCGTGGAGATATATGAAAGTAATTTGATTATAAAAAATTTATTTTACTTTCAATAAGTCAGTAACAAGTCAACAAGGGGTTAGTATAGATTTTTATAATTTTTTTTAATATCAACAAATTCGATTCATTTTGATTAATGGAGGGACTTATTTTATTAGATGGAAGCAAACATCATTTGTACTAAATGTAATTTTCAAATCATAAATGATCTATTTTATACTAAATCTCGAGAGAATGAAGTGTAATTATACCTCATTATACCCTTTTAATAATTGAAGACCAATTAAAGATCTAAACTCTCTAGTTAGTTATTGTATTTTTTTCTTCCTCTCTCATTCAATTTTTTTTTTTATTTTAAGTTCAATTTCTTTATTTTTATCTCAAAATATTATGATTTTCTCTTTTATTTCCCATATCTATTATATTCACTTTTCTTATTTATGTATGTAGAAATCAATTAAATGAAGGCATGCATAAAATTTTAGGAAAATAAAATATTTGTAGTTTTTAAAGATTTTTAGGCAAGTATTGGGTGTGCTCCTTCCCACTGGTTTAAAGTAATAACACAAGCAAAACAACAATGCATCCCCACATGGGGAAAATAAATTACAAACAATTTTTCTATTTTCTTTGATGGGGAATTAAGAAAAAAATATTAAGAAATAGGAATAATTACACCGTCCTCCAATAAAATTTGTATAATTAGACTCTTTTATTTGAAAAATTATAAATATTTTTTATTAGTCAAAATTAATTAAATTTATTAATATTAGCAAAATAAATAAATAAAAATATATTTACTTCCGATTAATTTACTATAGGTCAACTAAACTTATCCACCTTCCTCTGTCCAGTCCCCCTCCCCTCTCTCTCTCTCTCTCTCTCGCTCTCTCTCTCTCTATACATATTATATATATATATATACACACACATATATATATATAATTTTAATTAATAAAAATATATCATACATACAATTTTAATTAAAAGTTATGTAATATATATTTATTATATAAATATATGCTTTTAATCTAAACCGTTGATCAAATTTACTAAAATTTGGATAATTGATCTTATTAATTAAATTTAAGTTTTAGATTCATTCAAATCCAACAGCTATTAATAAGGATATAAATATCATTTCTTTATCTAAAATTAACATGCATGAATGACACGAAATCGCGTGAGGGACTTACTTGCTTTTATTATTAAAATACAAATGGGTAATTTGCTAATTTTTTTTTCACAATGAGTAATTTGTTTATTTCGTATAATACAAGGGTAATTTGCATTTAATCTAATTTTTTAAATTATATAAAATTTACATATAATTACATCAAATATATTGGTGTAATAATTCCTCAAAAGCATATTCTGAGAGAAATTTGAGTAGCGTTGATCTAAAATGATAGCGGCGAGAATAGATTATTATTAGGGGGAATGTTGTCTAAGATACGACATAATTTTCTTAGCTTTAGTTTTGCCGCACACACACACAATATATATAATAATGTAATTTATAATTTGTATTTATTATTTCTGCAGTCCGGCCAAAGACGTCAGTACATTCATTCATATATGGCACGAAAATTAAAAATATTGAATAAAATAAAATAAAATAATTGATAATTGATTTAATTAATAGGTATATGAATCTTGAGTAGTGTAATCATTCAAATTGACTGGTATTATTATTATTCGTACGAAAACATGTATCATTCTGACGCATTTACTTGCTATATAGATGGTGGTATTAATGATGGATGATGATGAGGAGAGGCAGAGCAAAGCCGATTCTTCTAATCTCTGCTCTGCTGTCCCTATTCCGCTCGGCAGGTGGACTTGTCCCCACTACTTTCTTTATATAAAGTGTAGAGATACATCCACTTTTCATCCTTAAATATAATTATTAATTGTTTTTAAATAATTTTGCATTTTTATAACTTTAATTATTTGGATATGTTTTTTCTTCGATTAATTTTTTTGTTAAATGTAATTAAAAATTCATTTAAAGTGAAAAACATTGTTTTTTTTCTTTCGTTTTAAGTTGTAATCCAATACACTTATTTTCTATGTCTCAATTTTGTTTATTCATTTCTTTTATTAGAATACCTTAAATTAAATAATTTTGTTTGATTTTTTTTTTCCTCTCTCCCATTCAAAATTTTAATTCAATACACTATATTTTTCTCTTTTATTATATTTCAAAATCTATATTCATCTAACATTTTAAAGATGAAATAGATGATTAAATTGAGTCAGTTGAATAATAATGAATACCTTGATTTTGATTCTCATAAACTTCCCTGTTTACTTGGCCTTTATTATGATCATACAAAGAAGAAATATAAATAAAAACATGTTAAATAAAAATATTAATATCATCGCTCGTTATAATTCATTTAAATAAGTATCCACTTGAATAAGGGAACACGAAATTTGAATGGAAAATGTAGTGACATTATAAAAGGATTATGGGACTGAGATGTAATCATTCATAATGTAGTAAAGTATGTATTGTTTAAAATTAGAAATGATATGAATAAAGTGAGATAATGGGTAATGTGTTGACTGTTGAGACAAAAATAGTTGTACAAAATGTCTTTCAACTGTCTATAAATCTGACAATAAGAGTCAATAATATTTCTGACACATTTACTCAACTTGTCGGCTGCGCCTGCGCCTGCCCCTGCCCCTACGTTCTTTTCAGTCTAAAATGGAAGGTGTACTTGTGCTGCTCTTCTTTGATTCCTAGTCCTTTTTCTTTTTATACATATATATAATAGTGTATATTCTATAGGGTAAATTATAACAAATATTTTTAAATTTTGATGTAATTATGAATGCAGTTTACTTATTCAAAAAACTACAAATGCTTCTTTAATATTGGATGAAATTGCCTGATCCTTAGATGGAGTTTGGAATTATTAATTTAGCATTTGTTGTAACTTTTTTTTTTCAAAAAAATTTATAAAAAATAGGACGAGATGGATGAAAATATTTGAATTTTTTTAAAAAATTTGACTTAGCCCATAAAACAATATGGAAATTTTAAAAAATAAGTATAATTTATAATTTATTTCATAATAACATTTTGATCAGTTCACCACAAAAAATGGATAGAAACATAACGTATTTGACTAATTGTTAGACGACTGTCAAAATCATTGGGGTATTGGTAATTTTTCAAACGATGAGGGAGTATTTAAAATTATGTTAGGTTTTTTGGGAGTTCATTGTAAGTTTTAATATAATCACACATAGACCTTAAGTGGATTGAGAAATTACAAGAACTCCTGACGTCTAATTTTGTCTAATAAATAGATCAACTCGTTAATCAAAATTTCTTTGAATTTATTGATATTATAAAAAAAATTGAATGAAAACTATATTTATCCCCGATTGACTTGTTATTGACTTATTACAAATCAAATAATTTTTTTTTTGTATTTTAACCAAACTAACCTTATAAAGGCAATGATATACCTCCTCACATGCATTAATATTTGAATATTTTATAAGGATTAATCTATCAGAAAAATATTTATTTGACTCAATATAAGTTAGTAATAAGCCAATAGCGGGTTAGTATGAATTTTTATTTAATTTTTTACTAATATCAACAGATTCTATGAATTTTGGCTAATTAATGAATCTATTTGTTACTCGGAGGGAAAGAAAAAAAAATCGTATTAGATATAATTTTTCAACCCGACGAGGATCCACGTATAATTATATCAAATCTCAAGAAAAGACAGTGTAACTATCCTATCATTTATATAAAATAGTTTTATAAAGTAAATATTTTTTAAATATATATACATATAAATAACACATATTTTATAATACAAATTTATAAATAAAATAATCTTACAGTAATATTTATTTTAGTTATTATGAATTAAAGTTAGGAGGTCCATCCACCAGGTCTTTAAGTCCCAAAATTGATTGGGTGGTGGAAATGGAACATCCTTCCCACTCCCCACCCCATATCAATTATTGTGCTCTCCTGAAAAAGATATAAATAATCATTAATTTGCATCAAAACAATAAGGCCTTGTCAATCTTGTGATGTTGCACAGCACTTTAATTTTAATGCTTTTCAATCACATTGGGAAATTCTCAAATAAATTAAGTATCGCGCGCAGCCCCACAATTTTATCCACCTAACATGCATGTATCTTAATTTTGATAGCCCAATTTATAACTATAAAAAATAGGAAGAATAAATTAAGGTCCACTTAACAAAAAAAAAAAAAAAAAAAGCTAAAAAATTGTTCCAACGGTGGTTGCAACGATAGAATTTCTCGACGATCTAATCGATGGGTAGATCGATTCGTAACTCATTCCAAATCAAAAGTTATAACTGTTTGAAGTTTCATTGTGACCACACAACAATATACTGTGGTTTTGACTTTTTTGCCTATCCAAATACTTTTAGAATTCATTAGCCTCTTGTTCGACATCACTCTAGTAAATAAATAGGTAATTTAATCTCCGTATTATAAATACATATAATAATGAAATGATTGTTAAGAATAAAAGGAATTAAAGATTGTGTCGTCGTAACTCGATAATAAGAAGAAAAGTGATAAATAAAAATGTCTCAATCCAATGGTTAAGGTTAAGAACAAGGCCTAGAACGTGTGGATATTTTATGCGAGTGTTTGGCTTTTAATAATTATTACTGTTTTCCATATTGATATATTAATTAAATTGAATATAGAACTGGAAAAAAACAAAAAAGAGAGAGAGAGAGTGAGAAATTGAATTAGGGGTAGGCAGGTCTTCATCATCATATTCAAGGCTACACTTCAGAATTATGGTAATTAAATGAGTAGGTTGATTCAAAGCCTCAATAATGCCTATTCAAATTTGGTACAATTGGTAGGGGAGGAGGAGGAAGTAAGGTAAGGGCTCCTCCTTTTTTTACTTTTTTGTTTATTTATACTACTAACTCAATTTTAAAATTTTCAGTAGATTTCCTCTAAAATTACACCCCAAAATTTTGCATCATTGCAAATATATTTTTATTTTTTGAGAAATTATAAATACACTCTTATTACAACGTTCGTCTAATAATAAGATTATTTTATTACATATGTTTCGATCCAATTTTTGTGGTGAAATAATCAAAATGTCATTTTGAATTATTAATTATAATTATATAAATAAATGGACAATATGCTATATGGATTATTTACTTTACTCATTTTGAGATTTTCTTACCTTTTCCCGAACATTTAACAAAAAGACCTGGAAGGGTAAATCAGTAATTTTTACTTCACAATTTAGGGGTTACATAATTTTTTTTTTTTTTGAGGAGTATATTATGTAATCTGTTAAATAGTAATAAAATATTTATAATTGGGGAGGCTTAGAGGGTTGGGTATGTGTGCCTCCTCCTCGTGCTTGGAATTTAATTCGAAATACATGAAAAGGAGAAAAGAGGAAATACACAACATGACCCTCAATTTCCCTTTTTATGGTATAATATTAATAGCTCTTAAGGTTGTACCTTACTTGATGTCTGCCTGTATTTTACAGTTTTTTATTAATTAATTATAAATATTTGATGTTATACTCTCTCGTTATATTAATAATTCAAAATTAATGATGTAGTTGTAATGATTGGATCAATCTAAATTTGCGAAGAATTAAAATAGTAGGGATGATTACGCTCCTCTTTGTTTGATGCAGTTATACGTAAACCTCCTATGATTTGATAATTACATCTAGCACTCTTTAGATTTGCTTTCGTCTAACAAATAAGTTATTTCATTAGTCAAATTCACCGATTTATTGATATTAACAAAAATAATTGAATGAAAATTAATATTTATGGTAAATTACAACCACATCCCCTGAGGTTTGGCGTAATTACGAATACCCCTCGTTGTTTGAAAAATTACAAATACCCCATTGATTTTAACAGCCACCCAACAATTAGTCCAATCCATTCATTTTTCATGATGAACTAATCAAAAACCATTGCAAATTAAAAATTATAATTTTATTTATTTTTATGGACTAAGTGGATAATATTTTTTTATAATTTAAAAAAAAATTCATTCATCCCGTCTCATGTTTTTATAAGATTTTATTTTTTAAAAATAATAAAAAAGTAGAATAAGGGCAAAGTTGATATTTTTATACCTCCATCCAAGGATTACATAATTTCATCAAACATCAGGGGGGTACTTGTAAAGGTGAAAATATACCTTCTCACATGCATTAATGCTTGAAGACATATGAGGGTAATTTTATCATAAAAATATTTATTTGACCTGCAATAAGTCAGTAATAAGCCAATTGAAGGTAATATAAATTTTTTCCCAACTTTTTTGTTAATATCAACAAAATTAGTGAATTTTAACTAACAAATAAATTTATTTGTAAGATCGAAACAAATCTCAGGAACACTAAATAAAAAATTTTAAATTACAAAAAATTATATTTAATTACATCAAATTTTAAAGGAATAGAATGTAATTATCCCAAAATAGTATAAGCAAGAGAGAATGAGAAAATGGGACAAAGGATATGGACAGTTTTAGGAGTGTGTGGGTGTGTGTGCCTGAGTGGGGGTGAGATTCCGTTGATTATTAAGGTTCTGACTTCCAAATTTGGGCACATCAGCTTATCTTGTCAGAGAATTGCAGTAAAAAACTAATCCCCACAACGAGGTACGGACCTCTATTTTACTAAGCAGCTGGAGGTGGGTTCCCCTTTTTTAATCTCAGAATTAGTAATTATTATTATTAGTAGAGAAAATTATATTTTACTATTCAAATTATAAATATTTTTATATTTTGATAACTTTTTTTTTTTTTTTTGTTAATGCATCATCTTAATTTTATAAAATTTTGCATTGTTATTTAAATTATTTTTTCACCAAAGCTTTTGTTAAAAAAATATCACATGTAGTGCACATATGATATTTAAGGGTTATGTGATATAATTTTCTAAATATACATCATATATGATGTTTTTTCATAAAAAAAATCAACAAAAATATAATTTTACATGATAAAGTGCAAATTTCACAAAATTTGATATGCCAAGCTAGTTGAAAAAAATAAAATAAAAATAAAAGTACCAAAGTGTTGGAAAAAATATAATTTGAATGGTTAAAATGTAATTTAGGCTTAAAAGGTAAAGTATATTACATATTGTTAAGAGTTACCATCATATTTTGTAATAAAGGTAATCAATGAGATGGATCCGCTTAAAATATTTTATTTTGACATTTAGTTTTTTTATATTTTAATTGTGGTTGGCCTGCAATATAATGATGAGTGCACGCGCTAAGCGAAGCGATGAGTATTTCTAATTGAATAATTTTAAATTAATTAATAAATACAGATTTTGGCCTGGGTATGAAATATTTAGCTATACCCATGATTATTTTAAGATTAAAATAATATTAAATTAATAATATGAGTATGATGATGCATGAATGAAGCCCACGCCACGAAGCGATCCAATCCGAAACCAAGAAATGAGGGGAACAGGATGATGCCCAGAAAATTATTGGAGTGGCCCACAAAAAGGCATCATTTCCGTAAGCTACAGGAAACAGTGTTTGGTGGTGTATGGATTGGAATTTGGACATCATCACACATCATTCTTCATTCCCTATATTCACTATACTCTTCCACTCCAAGATTTTATTTATACCCTTTTTCTGCCCAGCAATTTGGACAAGAAACACAATTTTCAGACAACAAAGTTTAAGGTTTAAATTTTTTCACATATATTATAGAAATCATGCATCATTTCATCATGTTCTACAAATTATTATTAATGTGTATATATATAGGTGAGGTGGATGATGACGCGTTACACCAAAATCTAGTCATATTTGCAATAATAATGGATTGCGATGTGTCTTATGACAAAGATTTACACCATTTGCAGTTGAGATGGGCAACTGCTACAAGTTCAATTGTTTAATGGTGGGTTTAAGATCAATATACATGAGCTGATTAGATTTTCAATTACAAATTATATTCTATCTCCTACTCCATTCGATATAAACAACTCTTGCTCTTGCAGATGTATCAATATCTTCTTACAATTGAATTACCACTGTCAACAATAATGACATACTAGTGTGTGTGGCACATCAAAATGTGTGCAATTAATTTAAAATATTAAATATAATTATTATATTTTCAAATTATATATTTTAGTTAAATAAACAAAACTTATTGTAAAGATAGAAGTTGAGTAGTTATCTAGAGACAAGTGAAGAAGAAAAAACTTGAAAGTTGAGAAAGATAGAGGGAGAGAGAGAAAGAAAAATGGAGGCTGAGGACAAAAAAATTGAAAAATATTTTAAAAAAATAAACAATGCATACCCAAAAAAAAAAAAAAAGAGAGACACCAATTAGGTATTCTCCTTTAATATAAAAGTATAGATAACACTTGTCAACCTGCCATATTGCCATTTCTATGGCAGGACCTCCAATTTTACACACTCGTTCTTCTCTTGTAAACGAAATACTTGGCGAAGTACAGAAAGCGGTTAATTCAGCAGCACAAAGTCCTGCCAGCAGCCAATAGAAGTAGTCAAGATGTGCCCGGTTCAAGTTGTCCGCAAACCAACCACCTTGCCCGTTTCGGCTCGTCAATTCCTGGACCGTAGATACAAGGAAGCTGCTCAAAAGGCTGCCCACTCCAAGTATGCTTAGGTACATGGCAAGCCCAATACTTTTAAGCTCGCCCGGAACTTGATCATAGAAGAACTCTTGAAGACCCACCAACCCAAAGACATCAGCAGCTCCTGATATCAGATACTGCGGCACCAGCCACCACACACTCATTGGGATCATGGCGTTCGGCATATCCACCAGTTCATATTCACGAGCAAGTGCAAGACGTTTCTGCTCAACAAGAGCCGCTGACGTTATGGAAATTAAAGACAAAACGAATCCGGTTCCTATCCTTTGAAGCGTTGATATGCCAGATGGTTTTTTGGTAATAGCTCTGGTAATGGGAACGAAGACACGGTCGTATAGTGGAAGAAAGATGGGAACGCTACCAGTTAGGAATAACATCTGCAGCGAAGCAGGTGGCAATTTAAAAACTGGGAGTGAGGTGGAGGTCTATAGTAGAGGCTTGCTTGGTGAATAGAGTTGAAGGCTGTGCAAATACAATGGCGTATGCCAAACTAGAAAACCATATTGGAACCAGCCTAAGAATTGCCTTAGTATATTCCACGTCCTTGACGTTACAGATTGTCTCGTCAATCGAACCATCACGTGTAAGTAATGCTTTGTCCAAAAACCTGTTACAGGATACAAGACTAGGATAGTGACAAAAAAGACAGTGCTACCCAATGCTGACTTGCAAATACTCTGTCATGCATGTTATGAAATATGTTTTAATCACATGTCAGTTCAGCAGCATAAATCTAGTTTGCAAGTTCAGGACAAATATTTTTAATCTGACGACAATAGTGGACATCATAAATGCAATCGTTTAGGCACTAAAAATGGAGCACAAGAGTCATTGATGCATTGCAGCTTACCTGAATTGAGCACTGTTGTGCTGACCTTCCTCATCAATGGATATAGCAACAGCGGCAGCCTTCCAATTTTTGGCTGCTCTGACTAAAACCCTGTTAATTCTCACAAATGTGTTTCTTCCATCAGAGTTGACACGAAATCGATAAGTCATACTTCCAGACAGGAATAAAACTAGCGCAAGGCACATGGCAATAGCAGGGATTCCAAATCCAAGCTCCCAACCCACATTTTCTTGAATGTAGGTCAAAATCAAGAGAGGTACCAAAGTAGCTCCAAGAGAAAAAAAATACCACCAATTGAAGAATGTGCTTTTTGCTTTACTCTCATATTCATCTTCCTCATCAAACTGATCGGCCCCAAAAGCTTGTGCACAAGGTGAAAGCCCTCCTTGCGCGAATGAGACTAAGTACAAAGCCAAGAAGAAGAAGATATTCCGAAGCTCAGTTGGAAAACATCCTACATTTTCTGAAGCCGTTGTGCATTTAGAAGAGTGGGATGAAAGTGAAGCTGATAAGGATAAGAAGCTAAGTGCCTGTAGTCCAACAAAATCCAAAGTGATCAGCAAATCTCAGATGAAGGGAACGTTATGTACGTATGAGAAGATATTCAAAGAAGAGTAAGAGACTTTTGGACAAGTAACAACTTTCCAGTGAACTACAAACTTTTGTTTCTTTCCAATCATTTACTGTCCTCGACAAAGTTTTCCTTTCCAGAAAGACATGAAGAAAACCAAGTGCCTAGAGCGGACTTTGCACCATTTCAATTCAAGGAAGGGTCGAGAAATGGAAAACTTCAGTATATAAAAGCATTACGGTCTAGAAAATGGGATAAATTGTTATTAATTTAGACAAAGTCCTTTTGACAACAACAGATGACATGAGAACCAATCTATTTACAGAAGAAAACAATGTTCACAACTATTCTTTTATTATAGTTTTTTTCTTCTGGTTTTCTTTCAACAGGGTGTGCCTAAACCCTCCATTGGGCTCGAGACTACTCCACGATGGTTGTGGCTGTCATTGATCTAACGAAATTCTGCACACGATTAATCTAGTGTACAATAATTTGTCAAGGTTATGTCATTTTTACTCAAAATTAATGTTCTTTATAATTTGATATTGCATCTTGTTTCCAACAAGCATTTGTATATATATAATTTTTTTAAATTTATAAAATCATCAACTTTCATGTTCAATGCAGATGCAATGCTAACGTTTGTTTGGCGGGAATAAAATAAATATAATACGCGCAATAAAATTGCAAAGAACTAGATATATTCTAGAGATCTTATTTCATTACAAATATTTGGATAACACAATGTATTTAATAGGAAATTAATCAAAATCCACAGAAAATTTTGGTATGACAAAAGAATGAAACTCTATTTAGATAAGTTTACAAACATGTGTTGTGTATATAAATCAAATTTTTTATTTACACACACATCTATGTACAAATATAACATATGCTTATATAATATATGTTTAAGGACATATATATTATATTCATATAATAAAATAAAATATTATTTCATTGATTCTCAAGAGAAAAGGAAACAAATTCCATCCTAATATTAAAATTATAGATTCCTAAATTTATTATGCATATTCCAATTTTTGAGATTATATTTCGTTTTTTTAATTTTAAAAATTATGTAATAAATAATGGAAAGATATGATAAACCCAAAAAAGCAAAGAATGAGTCTTAATCTATACTAATATAAAAAATAAAATCTTTTTTACACTCACAGATGAAAGTTTCTTACACCATTACACCAATTTTTCAAACTATCAAAAATACCCCTAATACCCCAAAACCCCACTCACACGTTTTCTCACCATCCCTCCCCCTTTTCTCTCCCTATCTGCATAACCAAAATTAAATTTAACCACTTTATTTAGATTAAAAACCCACCATCGAGTTCGTCTCCTTCATTCAATTTACAAGATTTATATATACTTTTTTTATTTATAATATAGTTTAAAACGTAAAATATTATTAATTTATTGTATGCACGTTGAAACGGCGCGTCAATAGGCTTGGGATCCTCTACTCCCATATTATACTCCATCTCCTATTGCATCAATAAATTGATGCCACGTGGATAATTTTAAAAGAAGATAAAAGTCTTGGGCATGAAAGAGAAAATGCTAATAAATATATGGGCAAGAGAGAGAAAATCCAATATTCTTGCTTCCACACACTACATACACTAACATTTACAATACACACACCCACCGTCTCCCTCTTTATTATTTCTTCTCTTCTCATTTGCAATTGGTCCTCACTTAAATAATATTTTTGTTGTAAGTAGAATCAAAACAGTTTTTTTTTGTATATATTAGCAGTTCATATTTGAATAAATATGTAATTCAAAATATATAAATTTAAATATTTAAAAAATTAAAAAATATAAAAAAAAAATTCCTGTATTGAAGAAAAAATTAAATATATTAGGTATTATAATATCACAAATTTGTATAATATAATGTAACTTACATAATCATAAAATTAAGGGATAATTACACTCTCACTCATTTCCGGTGGTTTAGAAAATTATATTTAATACCTCTAAAATTTGCTTTTGTCTAACAAATAAGTCCATTCGTTAGTTAAAATTAATCGAATTTACTGATATTAACAAAAAAGAATTAAAAAGAAATCTATATCAACACCTGATTGATTGATTATTGACTTACTGCATGTCAAATAATTTTTTTATAATCGAATTACCTTCATACATTTTCACACGTTAATGCATGTGAGGAGGTAGATCTTTACTGATATAAGGTAGTTTGATTCGAAAAAATTGTTTGCTGCAATAAGTCAATAATCAATCGATCAATCAATTAAGGGTAAATTTCATTCCATTTTTTTATTTAATATAAGCAAATTCGATGAATTTTGACTAATAGAGGGACTTACTGTTAGACGGAAGCAAATCTCAGGGGTGTTAGATGTAATTTCTCAAATCATAGAGGGTCTAAGTACAATTACATACACCAAACTTCGGAGGGTGAGTGTAATTATCTCTAAAATTAACTATCATTCTTTGGCTAGAAAATTGCACATGACCTAATTAAATTCTAATTTTAATCCTGCAACTTAGAAGGTATTGACTTTTTAATCCTATAACTCAAAAAAATTAATATTTTTTATCCTACACATATTTATTTACTACCCTTTTCTTAGCAATTAGGCAAGTACTTTTTTCTTTTAAATAAAAGCTCTTGATCATCTTCTTTTGAATATACTTCAAAATAAGATTTTTAATTAAGTTTAAAATTTTATTTTGATGATAAATACTCTCTAATTTAAAAGAGTAATTCTTATATAAAGTTTCAACTGCTAGTTTTAAGAATAATAAGAAATTAAAATTGAACGATTTTTTTTTTTTTTTTTGCTTACACATCTAATACTATATACTCAAGTATACTAGACAAGTTAATTTTAGATATTGAGGAAGTATAATTAGTCTATTAATTATTAAATTAAATTAGTTTAAATTCCGTCAAATTCAACCTTTAAATTAGTATGTGGAGCACGAATATTAGATTTTTCTCTCTCTTGCCCATATATTTATTAGCATTTTCTCTTTCATGCCCAGGACTTTTATCTTCTTTTAAAATTATCCATGTGGCATCAATTTATTGATGCAATAGGAGATGGAGTATGATATGGGAGTAGAGGATCCCAAGCCTCGTCAATATGGCTAGTTACTTTCGAGAGAAAACAGAAAACAGCAGAAGTTTGTGTAAATTAGAAACAAACCAATATGTAGAGCACACAGGCAACAATAACCGTCCGGAATCGGCCCGCAAATGAGTCAGCCACGAAAGCACCCAGAATCGGCAAAAGCGACGAAATTCCGAACCACGCATTCAACTGAGCCGCCGCTGTGGCGGTTGGTTGCCCCAACTTTTTAGTGAGAAAACTCACTAAATTACTACTGATTCCGTAATACGCGAATCTCTCCGCCAGTCCAGTACCTAAAGTTTTAACATTGAAAAAAGAAAGAAAGGAAATTCAACCATACATGTATCAAAATCACAAACAAACAAGCAAGCAACAATACAAAACTCAGCTAGCTCTCCGTCAAAACTACGCGAAATTCTTAATGTATCTGATTCACTCTGTACCTAGGATGAAAGAAGCGGATTTCCCGGATTTCGAACGGACGGCGGGGCGGCCCTTGAAGTCGACGGCGCCATTCACGACGTCATCCAGTAGCGGTACCTCCGCCTCAGAGATTTCATCCCCGGTGGCTTTACTGATAGTCATTCTCTCTCTCTATCTGAGCTGCAGAGTGCAGACGATTGGCGTTCCGTGAGTGCCAGCCTCACTGCTATATGCACAGCACTGATGATAGTCTTGATAGAAAAATTATAAAATCTAATAAAGTAATTACCAAATTTTGTATGTAAAAGTAAGTTTTTGTTTTTATTTAATATATAATCATTAGTTTATAATAACTATAAAATAATTTAATTGGACAAATAATAAATAAATAGATAAGATTCTTAGGAGATTGAGACAAATAAAATGAAAAAAAAAGATATTAAAATATTAGATAAGAGAGAAGAAAGAAAAAATTAAGAAAAATATACATATATATATATATATATATATTGATTAATTAATTTAAAAGTAGAGTGAATGAATTATTGACTGTGTTGATATTTTGTAAATAGTGTTGAATGCCCAATCAATGGTTTTAGCACTCGGTGGTGTAGTAGTATCCACTAAAGTCCCTTTCTCATTTTAAATTATTATTATATTATTATTTTTATATCCACATTATACTATACCATTTTTTTTGTTTTATAATTATCATATATATAATTATTTAATCCTAATATGATAATTTTGATTTTTATTTATTCTATTATATACATATATAATTTTCCCCCAATTATATATCCATCGTGATAATATGTCGGTACATAATATGTAGAAAAAGATAACCAGATCGTTTTCAACTAGTATGTTGTCAATCGTTGACCTTTTTTCTAAAATTTTATTTAAACTGAATAAATTAAAATAAATGCTCAACACCCTCATTTTGTATGAATATTTTTATTGATAAAAAGTACTTTTGCTCTTATTCGATTAATATTTTTACTAATAAAATTTCATATTAATTTATTTATTTTTTAATATAAAATAGTTAATCAATAAAATTATAAAAATTAGTAATTTTCTCTTAAAATTTATTTATTTTTATATCAAACAAAACAAAGTATTTGATATTTAATTCTCCTTGGCTTTTCACCTTTGATTCGCTTCCCCTTTCCCAATCAATATGACTAACATATACAAGTTTTTACTCTCATGTGACTCTCTTTTATCGATCACAAATCGTCTCAAAATTCTGGCACAAATTGAGTTTGTTATTTTTCTATTTATTATAGTATGTTAAAAAAGATATTAGTTATAGTTTCATATAATGACGTTACTATTCTTTCCATAAAATGCAAAAAAAAAAAAAAACTTGGACTTCAATAATCAATCAAGAACATGACACATGTCTTAGTACGATATAAAATGACTTTACTACTATTTTAATTAAAAGTACAAACATCGAATTATTTATTTGGGCCAATGATGTTTTACTCAGAATGGTAGCGTTAAGGTGTTACAACTAAGATATTATATGTTATATTTGTTTATTTTCTTTGATTATGCTCCTTCATTTAGAAATATTAATGTATTTTAATTAATTTTTTAATTTGAATGTACAAAATAAATTATTAATAAGTCGATATATATATATATATAATTGGTGATGTACCCATTCGAATAGGGTTGAATGTAATTTAACCACATATGATATGGGAAATTAACGAAAACAAAATTAACAAATTATTCCTTGTATTTTGAAAAATGAAGCAAAGTACCTCTCTATTTAAATTGTTGTTAGAGGGTTTTTTTTTTTTTTTATTTCCCAAAACACAGGAAATAATTTGCTATTTTTTTTCTCATGAATTTTTTACTCATTTTTTTTTTGATTTGGTATTTTTTTTTTTTTTTTTTTTTTTTTTGATTTGGTGAATTTTTTACTCATTTATCATGTCACTGAAAGATAAATTGCATTTTACCCATGAGAATAGGATAAAATTGTGTAAAAATTGAAAGAATGTAATTGATGAAGATACAAGTTCAATTATTGAATCTTGGTGGCCTGGCCTAGTCCTAGCCTACTGACATGCTTTCATACTAAGAGACCACACCCAATAGGCAATAACTGGGCTATGAATTGTCAAAGAAAGCTTTTATATGAATAGAGGTAGCACTGGGACCAAAATATGTGATACCATAATACTTTAATAATTTTGTAAGATCAATTTTGAAATAAATAATGTATAATTTCCGAATTGTCCTTTTCATTTTTTTTAAAAAAAAAAATATTAGTACTTGCCTCAGCCACGAGCCACCGATCAAGTTGAAAATTTGCTCAGTTAGCTTAGTAAGATGTGGCATTTATTCTTTTACAGTTTGAATTCACACAATTTACGTGGCATACGTATTTCTCACGTGTTACAATTCACCTTCTCCATAGAAAACTTTCAATGATTATCTTGGACAGGTTTTTCCCCTTCACCCAAAATGATTTCGATGAAATTAGGTATATTAAAATAATTCCAACTTTACGTATATTACATTTACTTCAAAATATTTAAAATTCACTCAGTTATTGATTCAATATTGGTGTACACCTACTTTCTACCTAGAGTTTTCAATAATAATATTGACGTTGTAAACCAATAATAGTTCATAACAGAAGTTTTCCTAGGTGTTTGGATGTAAGTCGTCTCGAATAGAATTTAGCATATGCTAGATACAGTTAAACAAAAGAACAAATATTTATTTGTGTAGTTTTTAAATATTTTTACAAATTTATCGAGTGTACCCTTCCCATTAGTTTAAAGAAATATCACAAAGCAAAATTATATAGAAAGATTTTCATTATTGGTGGAATTTTGAGGGGGAGGGGGGAGGACTATTAAGAGAATATTTTTTAATCGAAAAATGTCAACTTTTCATCTAAAATTTAAAAAATGAAAAAAGATTTTTAAGATGGGACAGTTGAATAATAGCTTGATTTTTTAATTTATGGAAATCTTGTTACCCAATCCCATTCCCATGTATGATACGACGTCGTTCTTATAGTTTATTTTCAATTACGAGAGTGATCTTCTTTAATAATAAAATATATATTCTTTTAAAATTGTTTGGTAGCATGAAAAATATATATATTTTTTTAATATTATGCATGAACCAAGAACAAGAAAAATATTTTTTAAATGTTGATATCCCAAATAAATTTTACATATAAGTATATACCAAATGAAAATAAAGTGGGCACTTCTTGTTCATTTAAATCATATACTTTCACATTTTTGTCTAACTTTAAGAAAAAAACTAAAATTGAATTTCGTAAAAAATTTCATATCCACTTAAATAACACGATGTAAAATTTGATATTATAAAATAAACTAGTGATATTATTGCATAAAATTTAATCATTCATAATTTAGTTAAGTATGTAACATTTAAATGACGCAATGATGATATAAAGATGCTGTCGAGTTAAATCACTCGACACACTACGTCACATGATGTTCCTGAGATAAAATCCCTTGACTTTATTGGCCTGATAATTGATATGTAAAGTCCATAATTATAATTTCTAATATTAAATATCTAATAACTATCAATAATTATAATAATAAAATATAAATTTTTAGTGTCAAATAATTATATATATTCAATTATCAATTACTATAAAAATAAAACAACATCCCACATATTAGCAGAATTCAAACTGATCGTATTTTATTTAATGTATATGTAGACATGAAGAAAGTAATATTTAAAAGAAAAGCGAAAAAAAATGAAGAAGGGTCTCATGTGAAGAACATGCGGCAATTCCAAAAACAATAATAAAGTATGATCCGAGGATGTTGTGGTTGTTCTCTACTCTCACTGACACCAACCAATCATGCAAACTCTTTCGATTTTGTTCCTTAGTATTCCATGTTGGAATTCTGGTTAGTTCTTGAGAGTTTATGGATTTTCACATGTTCTGGAAATTAGATAAAATGAAATGGTACTGCACAATTAATTTGTAATCTGAATTGACGACGAAGAGGAGGCAAGTGTGGTACAACTGCTTTTTATTTATTCTTTCTCCTATTTTTATGTCATTTGCGTATTTAAAAATTTAAACGCGTGAGGTGAAAAGGATCGAATCAAAATATCTCGCTAGAGTTGAGTTAGTAGTTGTTGAATTTAAGATGTTGATTTGAAATTTGAACATAATTGGTACCACCACAGTTGCAACTCCATGTGACCACTCTCATCCATTCAATTTTTAGTTCACCTATTTTATAGAGGTCCTACTCTTAATTGTTGTAGTACTTTTAGGGCGTGTTTGGCTCGGCTTTTTTAAGATATTTTAGGAGGTTATAAATTGAAGCTCTTAAAATGTTGAGATGTGAAAATATTTTATAAGATGTTAAGCTATTTGACATAATAATAAAATAATTAAAATGGATATAATACAATTGGAATCGAATAAATTGTTATTTCTTCACATATTTTGATTTAAAAGAATTTAAAACACTCTTATAAAAGTACACATGATTACTTTAATTTCAAACAAAAATTTAATAGATAACTCTTTTTATGAATTATTTAATTAAGTGAATTTGTTATACTAATATTTAATTCTAACAAATCTTATAATTTTATTAACTAATTATAATATTTTTTAGTCAAATAAAATATTTAACTCAAAGCTAATTTAAATGGTCAAAGTCATAAAAAATTTCAATTAAACAATACATTCGATCAATATAATATACCAATTAAATAAATAATATAATTATATAAATAAATAAATAGGAAATGAGGTGATTTAGATATTTGGCTTGCATATTTACAATAATAAGGCCGTAAATGTGGGAGGGGTTAAGCCAATCACTTTGGTTGGTGGGGACTTGTACCCACTTGCATGCTATCCCCACCCCTAATACACACACAATTATTGTTAAATTTAATTTATTTATTTTAAAATATTCATTATTTAATTTCTTAAATATTATAACGAGTTTTAATTTATTTCGGGTAAATTTTAATATATGTAAAATTTAATCTATAATTTAATTATTGATTAATTAAATTTTATAGATATTTGTTAATTAATTCTATAATCATGTATTATAATCTTTGAGGAGTCACGTACATGCAAACCAAATGAAATTTCATTTAAATAAATTGTGATAATAGACTAAAATACAAATAATTAAATCAAATACTGAAGCATGTTAGGAACATTTTTCAAAAAGTTTTATCAAATTATCACTTTCAAATAATAATAGTTAAGATATAATTATTTAATATTATATTAATAAATTGCACCACTTTATATATGCTCCAATGATATAATCTCTGCAGCACAAACACAACTGTACCCACACAAAACAACACAGAGCAATATATAGTTACAGTTAGAGTGCGATCGAGAGAGAGATTAACTATTATTTGAAATAATAATAATAGCATGTTCCTAAACTAAATATTGCTATTTAGTTTAGTTACAGTTAGAGCACTCTTTATATATGTCTTTATGCCCGTACTAAGATATCATCTCTGCACCAGAAACACACACAAAACAACACAGAGTGCGATCGAGAGAGATAACGAGTATGAGTAGTATAGCCACCGGAGATGAGGCGGAGATCCGACTGCTGAATGACGAGGACGTCGTCCCAGGCTCCGTCGACTTCAAGGGCCGCCCCGCCGTCCGACCGAAAACCGGCTGCTGGAAATCCTCTCCTTTCATCATAGGTGGTGGAGTGGCGGAGAGACTGTCTTATTACGGAATAAGTTCCAATTTAGTGAGTTATTTGAGTGGAGCGTTGGGACAACCAACCGCCACCGCTGCGGCTGAGTTGAATGCCTGGTTTGGAGCGTCGTCGCTTCTCCCGATTCTGGGTGGATTCCTGGCTGACTCATTCACCGGCCGCTTCCGGATGATTATTCTTTCCTGCCTTCTTTACATATCGGTTAGTTTCGAAACTTACATAACTTGCTTAATACCCTCCCACACGCTATTACCCGGTTAACACTTTTTCATGGTTAGTGTGATGGAATTAGATATAATTGAATGAGATAGAAAATAAAATAATAATTAATTTTACCATTCATTATATATAAGGTTTGATGTGACGTATGATATGAGAAATATTATATTTAATAATATTATATGATATTTAATTGAAATTATTATAAAATATAAGGATAAATCATAATTTACCAACATGTGATATAGAAAATAGTTAATGAACTCTATTGTGAAAAAATTAATACCAATTTTCCCCCTAAATTTTATGAAAATGTGGAAAACACTCCCTTCACGTAAGCGTAAGCCGTGTACATCACATGTATGAGGTGCGATTAGTATATCGCACTTGACATATAATTGATTCAAATTCGACTAAGTTTTAATAATCTAGGTTAGAATTTTTCTCTCACTGTGTAGTTCTTGCTTGAGCAGAATGCCAGAATTCTTTGGCTCTTGTTTTAGTATCTTCTCGTACATAAAGCAAAACTCCCTTATTCTGGAATTTGGGATAATGTTGGAGTACAGGGGCTTAGCTTCTTGACCCTATCAGCTTTGCTTTCATCCAGCTCTTCCCGATGCAAACCTGCTGCCAATACGTTGGGATGTTCTCCACCTGATCAGTTTCAGATACTCTTCTTCTTCTTCTCTTTGTACTTAGTAGCCATCGCGCAAGGAGGACTCACACCTTGTCTACAAGCTTTTGGAGCCGATCAATTTGAGGACGAAGATGAATATGAATGTAAAGCAAAGAGCTCATTCTTCAATTGGTGGACTTGTTTTTATGCTGGAGGGATTTTGGTACCTCTCTTAATCTTGACCTACATTCAAGAAAACGTGAGTTGGGTGCTTGGATTTGGAATCCCTGCTATTGTCATGCTCCTTGCACTACTTTTATTCTTGTCTGGAAGTGCGACTTATCGATTTTCGTGTGAACAGTACCCATGTAAAGAATCCATTCCTCAGAATTTATAGGGTTTTCATCAAAGCAGCTAAAAATTGGAAGGCTGCAGCTCCTGTAGCTATATCCACTGAAGAGGAAGCTCAGGGAATTCTGCCGCAGAAGAGTGCTCAATTCAGGTTTAGATCCTAAACAATTGCACATTAATTCCTGATCATGTCCATTGCGACGGAAGTTTTTACATGCTGTTGTCTGAATTGCGCGCACTATCTTTGGTTGTTTGCATGCTAATACTGGCCTTCTGATAGGTTTTTGGACAAAGCATTACTTGCACCTGATGGTTCGATCAATGAGAAAACCTGCAGCGTTGCCGACGTTGAAGATGCAAAGTCACTTCTCAGGCTTGCTCCCATATGGTTTGCATGTTTGGGATACTCCATTATATACGCACAGCCTTCGACTCTTTTCACCAAGCAAGCAGCTACAATAGACCGCCACATCACTGGCGGCTTTCAATTACCAGCTGCTTCACTGCAGCAGTGTTTCATATCTGTTACCATTACAGTCTCTCTTGTATTATACGATCGTGTTTTTGTCCCAGTTGCCAGAGCTATTACCAACAAGCCATCAGGCATATCAAAGCTTCAAAGGATTGGGACTGGATTATTTTTGTCTTCAACTTCCATAGTGATTGCAGCTTTTGTTGAGCGGAAACGTCTTGCACTTGCTAGTGAATACGGGCTGGTGGATATGCCAAACGCCACGATTCCGATGGGTGTGTGGTGGCTGGCACCACAGTATGTGCTATCTGCAGCTTCTGACGTTTTCGCCATGGTGGGTCTTCAAGAGTTCTTCTATGATGAAGTCCCGAGTGAACTGAAAAGTATTGGTCTTGCAATGTACCTTAGTATATTTGGAGTAGGCAGCCTTTTGAGCAGTTTTCTGGTGTCTTCAATCCAGAAATTGACGAGTGGAAAGGGGCAAGATGGTTGGTTTGCAAACAACTTGAACCGGGCACATCTTGACTACTTTTACTTGCTTCTGGCAGGAATTAGTGCTGCTGGATTCGCCGTCTTTGTATGTGTCAACAGGTCATACGTTTATCGGAGAAGGATCAATATCTGAAGCTGCACACCCCTCTCCTGCCCTGGAAATTAATTATTATAATTATATGCATGGTACGTAGCAAGTAGAGATGTATTGTTATTACTGTTAATTTGTGCCTAATTCTTGTGTTACTGCGATTATTTTTTCAATTTAGTTGGTAATCGTACACAAATGAGCTCCAAGTTATGCTTGACTGGATTTGTACAGTGTACACAAACTTGAATTTGGATGTGAACACTTATTCTATGAATAGTGAATAGTATTACAAAGCTATTCATCTCTAGAAGTAGTGCTGATACCATACCTATGCATTTAACCATACTTATTCAATTCATGGGAAATTTTTAGTTTAGTTGTACTTGAATTAATTGTGTGAAATGTTCAATATACTTGCAGTTGATATAAAATTTTGAAAAAATGATCAATTACATAATAAATATATTATATTTACTCTTATAATTTGTTTAGTTCGATCAAATTTAATTTAAATAATTTTTTTTTTCATTTAAAAGTTTGAATGTGGGTCCGGGGCGTTTGTCTCTTTAGTGAAAGCATGTCCTCACGCCAGTGGGGTGTGTGACTCCTAATTCATGATGAGCTTAGTCTATGAAGTTAAGATTGAATAACAGAACTTGTATCTTGATCAATTACATCCTTAATTTGAAAATTTAGATAATCACCCACCAATTATTAAACAATTGAAATTGTGATTTGAACCATTAATATATACTCGAACTCGGGAATGCATGCATGCATGCAGTTGCCTCATCCTGTTGTTACCATATTCCGTCACCAAAACTTGTAGCATTTGGATACGTCGTCAATTACAAATTTAAGTGTTTATATAGGAATGAGGTGGTGGAACAAAGATAATAAAACGTGTGTAATTATTTTCTTTTATTCTTATCAATACATATCTAATATTATATTAATATGTATACATATACTCCTACTAATCTATATATATATATATATATATATATATATATATATATATATGAGTAAATTATAACGACCTTTTCTGATATTTGGTAACATTACGATTACTCCTCGTTTTTTAAAATTTATTAATATCCCTTAATTTTAATGATCGTCCAACAATTAGCTCAATCCGTCAGGTTTTTATCAGTTTTTGTGGTGAACTGACTAAAATGCCCTTGCAGATTAAAAATAATAAATTTTTTTATGAATTAAGTGGATAATTTTTTTTTTTATAATTTAAAAAAAAAATTCATTCACCCCGTTGATTTTTTATAAGTTTTTTAACCTTTTTTTTAAAAATAAAAAATACAGTAAGGGCAAAGTTGATAATTTTATACCTAATCCAAGGATTACAAAACTTTATCAAACATCAGTGAATATTTATAAATTTTCAAACAACAAGAAAGTATTTATAATTATGCCAAAACATAAGAAATATTATTGTAATTTACCCTATATATATTTATACATATATTTGCTATATATAAGAAAAGTGTAGGAACAAAAACATCAAAAAGGAAAAGTACCTGGTCAGTAACACAGTGGTCGTGATGAGTTTTCTGGCTTATTTACCTAGTTAATATCACAAATTGAGAAAATTATATAGATAATTTTTTTAAGGGAAAAAGATTTGTTTAGTCCTTTAAGTTTACCTAATATTAATTTTAGTCCGATAACTATGCCCATTTTTTTCTAAGTCCAGTAAATTTTAAACTATGATGAAATTTAGTCCGAATTAGGGTTTTTTATGTAATTTTTCGGCCAACTTTGAATTTTTCACCGGAAATTGCACGCGTGTCATTTTCTTGCTTAGTGTCCGGCCAAATATCCCATGTGTGTAGCCATGTGTGCAGCCACATAAGCCTCAAGCTGACTGGGCGATTTATATATAATATTAAATTCTTTTTTATATTATTTATATATTTAAAAAAAGTAAATCAATTTTCTATATTTTTAAAAAAGATTTTTAACTTTTTTTTGAAAACCTAAATTTTCTTAATTTTAATATAAAAATTTTAAAAAAATAAATAAAAATTTAAAAATTTTCCACCCGCCGCTCGCTGCCCACCGCCGCAGAGGAGGAGGAGGGTGGCGTCCCGCCCCCCTCACCTCTGGGCGACGGCGTCGCTTACCCTGGCGGAGGGCGACGGCGTCGCCTCCACCACTGGGCGAAGCCGTCGCCCAGATTGGGGGCGACGCGATGCCAGTCGTCCGACCAGAAATTGGTCGGGCGATTGGCGTCGCCCCCTCCACGGGGTCGCCAGGGGTGGGGAGAAGGGTAGGGGAAGGCGGGGCGGGGCGGGGCGGGGGCCGATTGGAGGAGGGGGAGGAGGGGCGACAGGGGGTGGGGGAGGAAACAGGGGGGCGCCGGGTGGGGGGGGAGGTTTTTTTCTTTTTTTTTTTAAATAATAATTTAATTTTATAAATTATAATATATTTTAAAATATTTTGAAGAAAAATTACACCTCATTTCAATTGCCACATAAGCTTAAAAATTTTCAACATGTCTGCCAACTCCTCAAAAAATATCCAGTTGGAATGACATGTCATTTTTCCGGCCAAAAATAAAAAATCCGACCACCGGAGGACTAAATTTCATCAAATATTAAAACTTACTAGACTTAAAAAAAAATGGGCATAGTTACTGGACTAAATCTAATATTGGACATACTTAACGGATTAAAAAAATAATTTTCCTTTTTTTAATAACAAAATTAGCGCTGGTCCACAACTTCACTGTTTAAAAAAAAAAAATAAAGTCGGAGTTGTGGACGGCATCCATGACTTGGATGGTGTTAAAATAATTATAAATACTAAAAATGATTGTCAATCCCATAATGTGCTGATGGCGTTGGAATCAAGATCTTTTTATTTCCTCAGCCACATTTCGTATTGACTCATTTTGTTCATTATTATATCACCGGCAATTTGTGAAGTCTACTTTCCGCTTAGGAGCTATTATGAAGAGTTCACAGCTTGCATGTTGAGAGAGATAAAAGAAGTAGGGTAGTCCCCTACTTGGATGTAGTATTAAATCTAAATTGCAGTTATCTGGTCATAAGGTCTAGTTCTCTAGTCTTTTTGTGAACGTGTTCACAATAGAAAACGTCGGTTGAGGCCTTTTTGGGTTTTATCTTGGAGTGGTGGTGAGCCAATAGTACTTGCATGGAGGGAGGCCATCACGATCTTATGACAACGTCAAGTGACGTGACTCCTACAGGTCAGGTTTTAAACTTATTTACATATATCACATGCATGATTTATTTTTATTTGTCAAAATTATTTCAACATTAAACTAGAATTTTCACAACATCTGGTAAAAGCTATGGTAGAATAGTTTATGAATGTGTTCTCAGTGGACTTGATTTTACCAAAGATGATGAGAATATGAACTACCAACCATTTATGTGTTGGAGAGATCGCAATAGGTGAACTATCTGGTTATCTTGCCTTAGGGGAGTATCTTTTTCTTCCCCTCCAGATAAACTTCCTCTTCTGGATGCTCTTTCCTTCTCCAGTCTTGAGTGCTTCTCTCAGGATTTTCTGTTGGATAGCTTATCCGTATAAATTTCATATCCCACATGAAATAATTAATTAAGTTTTCAATACTTAATAAAGAGTTATCCAATTAAAAATAAAAAACGGAGGGAATAATTAAAGGAGGGAATTTATATATATATATATATATATATATATATATATATGTTATTTAATATATAAATTCACTTGGCACTTGATAATTATACTTTATAATTATTTTAATCTCTTATAAAAGTTGCAAATAATAAACTATTTTTTACTGAAATAAGATGACTTTATTGGAAATATTTTTTGGGACAACACTGTTTTAATGTGACATCAAAATTTGATAATTGAAAAGGTTGTCGTTAAAGTTGTAACTGTAATTTACGTTGATACCTCATCGGTGACAAAAACCTTCATAATCACATAGGAGATGTTTTTGTAATCAGACATAACTGACTGAGAGTGTATTTGTAATTTTATAAATAACAAAATATATTTGTGTAGTTAGATTTAATTTTATAGAATGACGACATACTTTATTTATTTTATTTTTATGTATTATTTTAGTTTGAATAATTAAAATGTAATTATTTCATTATTTGTAGTTCAAAATTTGAAATAATAAATAACCGGTACCCAAAAAAGGGGAAAAAGGTGCTCTCAAAATCCAGTTGCTGCTCTGTGCAAGTGTGGATAGGGTCGGTCCGGATCCACTATATGTGGGATCGGCCCACCAATCAGGAGGTAGTATTTAGAGATGGAGTAATTGGACCAGATGGCCCAATCCACATGATCTAATAGGACCCAAATATGTAATTTAGGTCGACCCGTTTTAAGTGGTTGGATCAGTCCATTTATTTGAACTCGTCAGGTTCTTGTTATTTATTTTGACCCGTTTAAAGATTTTGGGAACTCGGACGTCTCCGCTCTTCGGCTCTATGTTTCGTTAGGGCTTAGGTTTTTTCCTATTTTCCTTCTGAAATCAAATTTCTGATTCTTGGATTGGGAATTTCTGATGGCCTCCCTCTTTAAGGTAATTCTGATTATCTCTGCATGTATTTTTTAAGAAGGAATTGAATCACTTCTTCACTCCCAGTTTGAATTCCCACATTATTTTTCAATTTTTTGCTTAAATTAGATTCTGAAATAAGTTTAGCTGCCTGGAAGTCTTTTGCTGGTGTATTTACGTTTTAGAATTCTCGCATTTTGCTTCCATCATAACATTGGGTGGGGTGGGTGGGGGGGTTCCTAGCTTGTGCTTTTCAGAGGTTGGCTGCTGGGTTCTTGGCGTGTGTTCTTTTTGTATTGTTTTTTATTAGTTTTTCTTTGTCTTAGGATCCGAACAAGCTCTCAGCGTATAGAGATAGAAGGTTTCCTGGGACGCAGGAAGAATTTGAGGAGGCGCTACAACTCTCGACCACTGTTTATGTGGGCAACATGTCATTTTATACAACGGAAGAGCAAGTTTACGAGCTGTTTTCTCGAGCGGGAGAGCTTAAAAAAGATAGTCATGGGTTTGGATAAGAATACAAAAACTCCCTGTGGCTTCTGCTTTGTAATGTAAGCCTTTATACTAGTAGTTTGTTCTGATCCTAGACGTGTTTCAAGATATCGAGCTTAATTTGTCATCCATTGACATTTTTTCATCTTGTGTCATCTGAAAAAGTGCAAGACTACGCATATTACACTTGATAATTGCTGCAGCAATTTATTGCTATAGTAGGCATGATGATGTCTTCCAAGACTTGAAGCTCATATAGCTGACCTGTATGAATCGTGCTGTGCATGTCAGGTACTACTCCAGAGAAGATGCTGAAGATTCTGTTAAATATATCAGTGGGACAATTCTCGATGATCGTCCAATTCGTGTTGACTTTGATTGGGGTTTTCAAGAAGGCAGGCAATGGGGTCGTGGTCGAAGCGGCGGACAGGTTATGCGCATAAAGTTTGTTTGCACCTTGCTAATCCAATTTGGCTTTTATAATTCTGATTCATGTTCTTTGGTCAGGTTCGGGATGAATATCGTACTGATTATGACCCAGATATCCTTCGTATGCCTATTTATTTGATTTTTTTTTTTAAATTATCACTTTTAATTTACTCTGTCTTTGCCGTTGGAATTTTTTCCCCTTTCTCATTTAAAATTGAGTTTTTCCCCTTAAGTGCAGCGATTTTGTCATGATTCGAACCCTTGGAGAAGTATTATATGTAAATGCAACTCATTTAAAACTGCATCTAGTTTGAGTTTGTTAATATTTCTTTCTTTCTTTTGCATAACTGTGTCAAAATTCCAATTTATTTTTTATATCTGTCTCCCTATATGTGCTGTACTGTTTGTGTGCATTAGTCGAAGTTTATAGCTTATATGACCTCGAGGAAAGAAGATCATGCAGACGACAGATAAACTTATTTAATATCTACATGTAGATCAAGTTACCTGAACTTTGAATTTCCTTAATTTAGTCATACGTAGAGGTGGTTATGGTAAATTAGTCCAGAAAGAGTTGGAAGCACAGAGACAGCTAGTGGATTATGGTACTGGATCATTGGGCTCATTTGCACCCATTATGGCACCAAAACTGTAAGTAATTACCCAAATTTCCATTTATTTCCTTCATCTCACTCACATCTGAATACTAGACCTCCTTAATTGATGTTTTTATTCATGTTTATCTTCCATATAAATAGCACAGCCTGGAAGATTTTTATTTTCACAGGGTTTTGATATTATATTTATTCTCATCTCGATGCTATAGAGAGGCATATTGAAACACATTAACCATCTTGCTCATAACACCCCAATTGTCATCATATTGTTGTTGATCTGAGAGCTTGAATTTGAAATAGATTGTAGGCTTTTTCTAATAGAGTAGAATATTTGGCTCTATCATATGTAAGTGATTTTTACAGTGGTTGAATATCTTATGATCCTAAAAGACTGTTCCTGGGGGCTCTTTTCTGGGGTTGGGTGTGAGTGGCTGAGCTGTCAATATTCCGAGCTTGTGCTTGAAACTACTGAAAAATCTCTATAAGCAATTTAGTTTTCTATGTTAAAGTTGGTTATATCTCTGATGTGTAATTTTGGGTGCATTTGCTCGGAACTGCTTTTTCTTGGTGGCAAGGCTTTTATCTACGTAGTTGAATGAGTGATTATAATCCTTACTTTGAGGGAGAATGAGTGACGTCTGTAAGTTTCGTTGTGCTTATAACTCTGCATTGGAAGCTGACCTTCTACTCTTGCAGATGGTAGACACGGGAAACTATGGTCATGGGGCTCTCACAGGCATGGCAGAGGTACTATGCTCACTTTATCCTGGATCTGTTTATTTTGCTTATAGTCTTCATTCTGATTGGTGCGTTACTTTGTTAAAGCAGATTACCCTCGTAAACGTCACAGAGAAGATGACCGCAGGGGGCCAGAGTTCTCCAGGAGAAAGTCGGACTATGTATATCGTAGAAATCCAGATCTTGAATCCAGACCTGTAAGTTTTGGTGTTTAATCTGAGACATTAGCTCCATTTTCCTTTTTCTTTTTATGTGTATGCCTTGCCTTTTCTAATTCCCTTTCCCAAGGGATTCACTTCTGTTCTATTCAACTCCACCCCTGTATAATGATGTTGTTTAGGTTCTCAAGTGTGGATTGTCTTTATAAGGTGTCAAGAGCTTTAACTATTATGTTAGTTCAAACACAACAAGCTGGGTAGAAGGCATTATCTAGTTGATGATTGGTGATTGGTTTTCATCCGATAAGCTGTATCTAGTTTTCGGGAAAGATTGGAATTGGAGAGCTTCTGTCAATTTTGATTGCGATTGTTATTTTGCTTTTCAGGAGAAAAATCCACGGTTTCGAGAGAGTGGTGATTCTGATGAGGAGGAGGAGGAGGATCATCAGCGGCATTCTTAGGCAATTTACTATTTTGTATTTGCAAGTTTCTTAAGCTCTGTGCGTTGTTTCAAAAGGTGTTACCACACTGTTTAGAGAGCATTAATAGTTAACTTCTCTGTAATATTTGCCTTGTCAAACTTCATGTTTCTGAGAAATATCCAAAGGGTTGAGCTAAACTGCTCTTCATTAGTCCTGGAGCACTTTCTTCCCATTCGATTTCCATTTGTGTTGTAGCTATACCATAATTATCATTCATCTTGATAATTTTCTCTTGGGTCCAGACTCAGATGGCCATTTTTTTTTATGCGTGACTACATGAATTTCAAGTCTAAACCTGATGGAGTTACTAGGTAGTGTGTAGGACAGGACACTCTACAAATTGTTCAAAATAAATGTCGAAAGGGTTTTTTCTTTTATCTGGACTGTTTATGGACCTTGAACCTCAGGGAGCAATACTAAATATTTGACCTTAGAGGAAATAGGACTGAAAATTGTTTGTGCAGATGTTTTAAGAGGAAAACTGTCGATTCGTTTTTCTGTATAGTTTATCGTCTTTATTCTTTTCTTATGATGCTGAATTACATTGATGGTATTCATGTTGATACTTGTGTTATATGAAATTGTTTTTTTTTTTTTTTTTTTTTCCAACGATTTTCTGTTTTCTTGCTCTCTAAAATTAGAATTGAAATCCTTACAATTTTAAATTACTTGAATTAAGGGTGTAAATGATTCGAGTCGAGTCGAATATATTATTATTCAAGTTTGTTTGTTTATTATCGAGTATCAAATATTGTGTTTGAATTTTGTTTGATTATGATTCTAGTCGAGCTCAAACGAGGTTTAATTGGATCAAACTCGAGTAATTTGATATTTTAAAGTATATTTGACTATTTTTACATTAATCGAATCGAGCTCGAGCCAAGCTCAAAAGTTTACTGAACAAATTTTTTTGTTCAAGTTTGGTTTATTACATTAACAAATCGAGTTTAAACGAGTTTTTATTGATTGATTTCAAATCGATTATTGAATAATTTGATTATTTTTTCAGCTATATATTGAATTTAAAGAACTGAAGCGAACTGCACACAATACTCAAATGCACCTGTCCACGTACAAGAAGTTTTTGTGAAAGTCTCGTGGTGAGAATGAGTGTTATATAATAATAATAAAAAAAAGAAACACAAATGCACCTAAAATATATTGTTTTTAGCTGATAGGGGTCGGGCGGGCACATAATGTAAAAACCAAATATACCATATTTGAGTAGAACATTACTTTGATTCCTTCTGTCTACATCAACGTCCAAAGCAAACCCATTTATTTTGGGCTTCAAGTAGCTACTCGATCTAGTTAACCCCAATCTGAGGCCCAAATCAGAGCCCATTTAACTCTCTTGGCGCCAATTCTAGTTGTTCCCTCCAAATCCTGGGGAAAAACCCCTAATTTCAAACCCTTCCTATTTCTTGGTCTTCTGCAATGGATTTCGAAATTGAAAATCCCGATCAAATGGATGTGGAAGAATTAGTTCAGAAACCAATTCACAAGGAACCCCTAGAATCCACCGTCTGGATGAGGCGGTGGTGAACAGAATCGCTGCCGGTGAGGTAATCCAACGGCCGGTTTCTGCCGTAAAAGAGCTCCTCGAGAATAGCATCGACGCTGATTCCAGCTCCATATCCGTCTTAGTTAAGGACGGCGGCCTCAAACTCATTCAAGTCTCGGATGATGGCCACGGAATTCGAGTATTCACCTTTTCTTACTCTTGCACCCACTGATGCTTGTGCAAGTGTCCGTATGTGGTTGTCTAGGTGTCTTTTGTAATCTATAGTTATAGGTATTCCTGCTCGAGATTCAAGTTAGTGCGGTGAAATTTGTGAAAGTACATGCTTTTTCACTTGCATTTCGCACGTACATCTTTATGTAGGACTTTTAGAGTTAAAAGTTGACGTACAATGAGAATGTCGAGTACTATTATGTATGTCTGTGTGCATAAAGAAACAGTAAACATGCTTGTTTTTTCGTTCTTTGCAAGTTGGGATAGTGATGAAAATATGATTAGGGTTAACTTGATGAATATTTAGTGGTATATGTAAAAAAGAATGCAACTTTCAAACAGCTACAAGTATCAGAACTTAATGATTTCATGTTTTCTGTACTTTACGGGCATCTTTTAACTCTTATCTCTGTCACACAAAGATCTTATGCTATTTGGGTGTATGTGCATTATCTATCAAGATATAAGTGGACACATCAAACCAGACGAGTAAAAAGTAGAGAAAGTCAATTCAATTGCTTTTTCTATTAGATGTAGTTCCATGATGTTCTGATGGAGGCATCTTTTGATCTCCATTAACCTCACATTGCATCATATATGTATACTTTACATTATGACTTTTATATGCACTTCTATATAGTCAGGATGTTAAATGGTGAGCAACAACCATAAAAAGAACATGATCATAACATAAACAACCTAGCGGAGCCTAGTCTGTTTTTACTGTGAGAATCTATGTGAACGTTTTACAGCTTAAGCTTTGATTTCCCCTGTGAGTATTATGTTTATTGAATATATTTAATTGTCTGTTCCAATTTCTGTACAGTATGAAGATCTACCAATATTATGCGAAAGGCATACAACCTCTAAACTGAGTAAATTTGAGGACTTACAGTCTATCAAATCAATGGGGTTTAGGGTGAGGCTTTGGCAAGTATGACCTACGTTGGTCACGTGACAGTCACCACAATTACCAAGGGTCAGTTGCATGGATACAGGTAATGATGCTACACCCTCTTCTTCTTGAATAAGTGCACTCAAGCTAAACCCAGAGTAGCTGGGGTCTTTATGTTTATGCATTCTGTTTATGCGAACCTATTATTGCATCCATTATTTTGGCTAAGGGCTGCCTCATCACTCTGCTACTTTTCCCATCTGAATCTTTGGAATTGTTTGTTTAAGTGATTTCATTATAGCAAAATCATGCTTTATGAAGCGAACATGTATCCTTCATTACAATTCATTTGAACTCTTTTCTTCCTTTGCTTTACAGTTTCCTATTCTTTTGTTTATCATAATTCTTATCTAGTAATCTAGTCATAGCTTCACATTGTTTTTGATTTGGAAAATTTATATCAAAGCACTGTATGGATTGTTGATATATATTCCTGTGCTCTTAAGGCAAGTTCTTCCCAAAATCCTTTTGGCAAGATTTGGTTTCTTTGATTTTTTTTTTCTCTGACTCTTGTATGTTTGAGTTTCTTCTTTCTTTACATTTCAAGCAACCATATCTGTGTGCATAAATGTGAGCTTATTCTTGTGCATGCTTATTGTTAGGGCAACTTATAAAGATGGTGTAATGGAGCATGAACCAAAAGCTTGTGCAGCTGTTAAAGGTACTCAAATCATGGTATGCATCTTAACTTTTTGGGGCCTTGATTTTATAATTCTCTGAGCTCATTTGCAGAAGATCATAATGATATGAAGGAAAAAAATAAATCAAACTATGGAAAATCGAAAAAACTTGATGCTAAAAAGAAGCATGCTATGAAGTAGTTGTCATGATTTTACTTTTTATATCAGTGGACATCTTTTCATACAGTTCCCACATAGATGGTTTATGCATTTGGTTGAATTGTCTAAGATGCCTGTTGGTTCAGATTGGTTACCAAAGTCATACCATATCATGTTTTTTTTTGCATGTTTTAACTTAATTGTCCTTTTGATAATCCCATTGATTATGCATGGTGGGCATCATGCAGATTGAGAATTTGTTTTATAACATGAGCGCTCGGAGGAAAACACTACAGAATTCTGCAGATGACTATCCCAAAATAGTCGATTTAATTTGTCGGTTTGCCATCCATCACATAAGTGTGAACTTCTCTTGCAGAAAGGTTTGTCTATCGACAAGGTTCACTTCATTTTATCCATTTTTGGAGAATTATGTATTTATGGATATGTCTTTCTCTTAGCATGGAGCTGCTAGAGCAGATGTTCACTCAGTTTCTACCTCCTCAAGACTTGACGCAATAAGATCTGTTTACGGGGTATCAGTTGCACAAAATCTTATGGAGGTAGAAGTTTCAGAAGATGATCCCTCAAGTTCAATCTTTGAAATGGATGGCTTTATCTCGAATTCGAATTACATTGCAAAGAAGATAACAATGGTCCTTTTCATTAATGGTAGGTATTTTGTCCCTGATTCTTAGTGATAGTTAACATGGTCCTCTGCATTTTACTCAATATAAATGACCCTCATGTCTTGTTAGCGTCTTTTTGTGCTGCTGGTAGATCTTCAAGTTAGCTTAGTCGTTGAAACATTTTTACAGCCTTGATGCTTGATAGCAACCTTGCCAGCATATTGTTTTTGCAATAATTTCCTCCTGCAGTAAGGACCTGTATGCTTACCTTACATATATACGGGCAAGTTTGAAGGACTTCTGTTCTGAAATTTCTTACCATGAAGTTGCCGCTCCGTCAAAAGGTGAGTTTTTGGTATATCATCTTTTTCGTCCCTTTTTTCAGATAGGCTGGTGGAGTGCGGTGCTCTAAAGAGGGCAATTGAAATTGTTTATGCTGCAACTTTGCCGAAAGCATCCAAACCTTTCATCTACATGTCAATCAAATTGCCACCGGAGCACATTGATGTAAATGTACACCCGACGAAGAGAGAGGTGCATATCAAGTTAAAAATAAATGAGGACTTCATGTGAGTAATAAGTTCCAGTGACACACTTTATGTTAATTTATTGTTACTGATGCTGCTGTGTGCACAGGTGAGCCTCCTGAATCAAGAAGTTATAGTTGAGAAGATTCAATCTGCCATAGAGTCAAAATTGAGGAACTCCAATGATTCAAGGACATTTCAGGAACAGGTACTTTCAGCAAATGACTTGATTATACTTCTCCCAGTTTGAATTATACTTTGGACATACACATTCTTTTATAGTATAAGAGTTTGGTTCTTCAAGACAGTTATTTTACATTTGTTGTGAATTTAATCTGTTAGTTACCATGTAAGACTATTTTTACAAGCCTCCCGTTCATACGTCTGAACCATTGTAACGTGTTCTATTATCATAATTTTGTGCTATACAATTCTGAGAGTTAAGTGATTTACTTCAGTGGAGGCAGATGTATTAATAAAATATACAATTTAGTGAACCCTTTTCTAGGAGTACTATATGGTCCACACAGCCGGTACTATATCTTGAGTATCTAACTTGGTTGGCTCTATAGGTTTTTTGCTTTATTTCTATAATCTTCTTACAGCTATTAGCCTATTCCTAATTGGTACATACTCTTCTCTTATTTGCTCTCTCTTGTTCCTTCTTTGGAGGCAGAGGGTGGACCCTTCTCCATCTGTTTCTATTTCTATGAGCAAAGAATCCTCTAGTCATCCCTCATCCTCTGGTATGCTTAGCCTTTTTTCTTATTTACCATGTAGGCCACCCGAATGTGTGGGATTATTTCTTCTTATTGGACTTTGCTTTTGAATTCTTAATCTTTAGATGTGAATTTGTAGGATCAAAATCACAAAAAGTTCCAGTGCAGAAAATGGTACGGACAGATTCACAGGATCCTGCAGGAAGGTTGCATGCATACTTGCAAGTTAAGCCATCTAGTCAACTACAAGGAAGTTCTTGCTTGGCGTCCGTAAGGTAGCGTCATTCTGCTCCTTAGGCCTGTGGTTCTATGACTCCGCAGACATATTACTTCTTGTTTAACTGCAGGTCTGCAATCAGACAAAGGCGGAACCCAAGGGAAACTGCAGACCTTACTAGCATTCAGGAACTTATTAGAGAGATTGATTCTAGCTGTCACTCTGGTGAAGTCATGTCCTTGCTAATTAGGAAACTTTTTCAACCAAACTTGTAAATTGCTTTCACTAACTTGTGTTGTTATAGAGTTGCTGGACATTGTCAGGAACTGCTCATATATTGGGATGGCAGATGATGTTTTTGCCCTGCTGCAGCACAACACTCACCTTTACCTTGCTAATGTGATCAATTTGAGGTTATTTATTCATTTACTCCATATTTGTTTATAGGGGCACTTTAGGAAATATTTTCTTTTCTTAATAGACTCTTGAAATAATCTCCAGGCGACCTGACTTAACTTTCATAACCTCTAGTAAGATTTTCTCTTTATGCCAACAGAAGAATGTACATATGGTCTCAAATTTTCATTATAAGCGGCCTCTGCTTTCCCTGTGAGATGCTGGCAAAAGAATGCCGGAGCTCAATCAAATATCTCTAGTGATTGTAGGTTATGATAAGCAATATTTACCTATTTTGTTTCGGAAAGACGCCTTTGCACGTTGAGGATTTTTTTCAAGCCCCCTCCCTCCAACTAAAGTATGAGTTTCTCACCTTTTCTGCTTTGTTTCTTCTCCAGCCAAACATTGACATCAGAAAAGCTCATTTGGTACAGAGTTTCAACATCAATAAAAACTTTCATGATTGGTTCTCTTAAATGTAATATCGGGTTGTAGTCGGAGAAAACATGTAAAATAAGTCCATGTTATGCTTTCTGATCCACATCACTGTAGTTATGATACTCCTCTTTCCCGAGTCATCTGATTGAATTTCCATTCTTCTTTTGATGCCCTTGACAGCAAAGAGCTGATGTACCAGCAAGTCTTACGGCGGTTTGCACATTTTAGTGCAATTCAATTGAGTGATCCAGCACCATTGCCAGAATTAATAATGCTGGCTTTGAAAGAGGAGGAATTGAATACAGAAGGCGATGAAAATGATGACCTGAAAGAAAAGATTGCAGAAGTAACTTGCCTCAATATTAACTACTAATTATAGGAAGTATAAAGATCATTCAAATGGTTTTTTTGATTGATGTCATATTCATGCTCATTTCTGATTTTGCCCATCCCAAGAGGTTTTTGGGATGATTTCCATGCATGGCGAGTAGGTGACTTTACGCTTTATGCTTGCTAGATGAATACAGAAATGATCAAGCAGAAAGCAGAGATGCTGGAGGAGTACTTTGGAATTCAAATTGATCCAAATGGTAATTTGTCCAGGCTGCCCATCGTACTTGACCAATACACTCCGGATATGGATCGTGTTCCAGAGTTTGTTCTCTGCTTGGGCAATGATGTAAGTTCCAGATAAATCATTCCATTTACTGGTCTTGCTTATATTAAAATTATATCTTCACCTGATGACCGATTATGCTGATTTTAGTGTCTCAAGGGAAACAAACATTCCTTGATGTTTTTACCTTATTATAGCTTAGAGTTTTGTCATGCCCTCACTGCAGTTTTACTTACTGCTGTTCTCTTTTGACATTCTGTGAGGGATATATCAACTAGGTCTGTGGAGTTATAAGTAGAAGGCAAGTCGGCTATGCAGACTATGTGTGTTTTTCCAGGAATGGTTCCTCTGAGGCAAATTTATGTCCTGGGTGCTGACAACTATGAGGCTAGCCATTTTTGGCTTCACTAGATGGGGGTTCATTAGCCTTTCAATTTCATTATGAAGCTATTAAGCTTCATACAAACAAGTGCATTTCTTTTTCTCATTTCAAACTTTTTTCAAGACTTTACACCCAATTTGAAGAAGCAAGCATGACAAGAATTATTCAGAATGCCTCGTCTGGAACCAAGTCGCAGATTCAACCTTTCATCTAACAGTCTGATCCTAACAGCATAATTGTTAGGCCTCCTATTGATCTGGAATGTTCTTCCAATTGGTGAATAATCTGTGATGGTTGAGGCTCATCTTCATGAGTTCTTTCTCATCTGATATTAATCAATATTTGTAGATTGTTAATTGGTGAGAACCTCAATTTGCACATTGCATACTGTTTCTCATAATATCACTCGAGATTTAGTTAACGTAGATTGAGGCAGTATACCAAAATTCACTATATTGTTTTGTTGGGACTTAATGCAATGCCAATATTTGCTCACATTTCTTGTTTTTGCAGGTTAATTGGGATGATGAGAAAAATTTGTTTTCAAACTATTGCTGCTGCCATCGGGAATTTTTATGCCTTTCATCCACCGCTGTTGCCTAATCCATCTGGCGATGGCATGCAATTTTATCAGAGAGTGCCTTCTCGTACTCCTGAAGAAGGAGATGCCTCAAAAAGTGCTGGTAAGATTGTTATGCCAATTGCTCCATGCAACATGTTGTGTGATTATTGCTTGGTTGACTTGTATATGATATGTGGGTCTAAAAATAAAGAAAAAAGAAAACAAGAACTAAAGTTTGCTTCTTGTATCAGGGCAAGTAATATGACAGAAAAACCTGTAGATATTTGGTATAGTTACCTGGAGGCAAGAGTTCGTTTTCTAAACATGTATCTCCACATGCATCATGTATCAATTTGTAACATGAAAATAGGTTTTCTGACATCATGCTCTTTCTTGATGTTCTATTGTACTATATGTATATATCTTTATATGTCTATACTTTCTCCCCATTTAATGATTTGAAAATTCATCCACAACTTAGGACTATAAAATGACACTGCTTGTTGGATTCGAGAAGAACTTTCTTCTCATATTATTTGCCTTTAAGTGAAAGCAGAAAATATTGCTCTTAACAACAGGTTTCAACCGAATTTATTATGTGGAAAGTTATCTATTTATGAGGTAGTATTTCTTTTGAGAAATGTGATAACTGTTAACCAATCATACGATAGACTTGTCAGTGTGCAGGAATGTGTGTTTGCCTATCTTTTGTCTGTTCTCGTGTTTATACCAGAGGGTTTTCTCATTTTGGCCTGTCAATGTTATTGATTTTATTTCTGCACAACAAAATATGCTTTTGTTGGCCAGACGATGTAAACAAGGATGAAGTTGAGCATGAACTACTTTTGGAGGCTGAAAGTTGTTGGGCTCAGCGTGAATGGTCAATACAGCATGTGTTGTTCCCCTCAATGAGACTTTTCCTCAAGCCTCCAACTTCAATGGCTACAAATGGAACATTTGTCAAGGTATTAGGACTTGAGATCCAGATACTCCTTTATATTTTTATTTATCTTTAACTTCTAGCTTGCCTATGTGGTAAGAGAATCTCTTGGCTCTCTCTCCTTATAATATCTGGTTTCCAGACTTCGCCTTATACCAAGGAGCACTTTTCTGTTATCCTACATATTTTCAATTGATTCTGAGAACTGCAGAAAAAGACATTGTTTCTTTATTATGTTTAATTTGTATTGAAGTACATTGTTTTGTTCTCTATTAGGTTTAGTATGTTTGTTTATTAGATTTTCGACATTGTTTTTTCTCTATTACGTTTAGTATGTTTTTCTTTATTAGATTTTCTACATTGAGTAATTATGTTGAAATTTAAATACCACCAAGATCTGTCCATTTGCACATCCAATGCCATATCCCACACTTCCTTTTCAACATTTTACTGTTCGTTTTCCAGGTTGCATCGTTGGAGAAACTCTATAAAATCTTTGAGAGATGCTAACTCGTAGCAGCAGTCTTCTCGCTGTAAGAATGAAGTTGCAACACGACATACTTTGAGAAGCTTGGGCTATCTGTTTCAGCACCGCATTTTATGTTATCTTTTGTAGATATGCGACATTTGCAACATTTTGGTCATTCTAGTTTTAATGTTAAATGGGTGCTGTATGGCGTACTTTTTGCAATATAACAAGTAAATTTTGTGTAGAGTCTTTCATGATGTAAAACTAAATGCCATAGGAGTTATGCTTGATTGCCTTGGATCGAGCATTGGACTGCCCTCGTTCTTTTATATATTTATTATGTTGAGTCTGGCACTGAGGAAGTTTCCTCTCATTTCATCCGACAACCTCATACTCTTTGTATATTGATTTGGATTAGTGGTTAATATTACTTTAAAGATTTAGAAATTGTTGATTCTATATTGTGAGAATCAGAATCTCATAATGCATGCAACCTGTCATCTTGAATGTTGTACAACTTAGGGATGAAATAATAGTGGATGTTTGCCCTGCAAATGCGAGACACACACATGAGACTTGTCCTATTTGACAAATTGTTCTTAGTGGTTCATATTTAGTTGGGGATATCATACATCACAGACATCAAAAGGGTGTGAGTATGGGCGTTAAACCACATACTGACGTTGTAAGTGAAAACAATTGGAATGGAAGATCTGTACTGGTAGTGAAAGCAGTCAGTCAGTCAGTCAGTCGTTGGGATACAGAAACCAACCAAATTCAAGTCAAATCTGATGGTCCGAATCTTGTGAATTGAAATTCAGATCCCACATTCATGATCAGAATCCGACCCCATTTTGAATGGAAAAAATAGAATGTTATTGCAAATCGTAACTGTCAGACAAGATAATTCGCACAATAAACACAAGGATGGACGTTACTTGTCCCTTGCTTGAGAAGAAAAGAAAATGTAGCAAACGTCGGTAGAGCCAGGGCAAATTGTTCCTAAGGTGAAATGAATCATTGGTATAGAAAGCACTAGCAACCCATCATGTTTATGTCCTGCATAATATGTTGGATAGATGACACATCGTCGTTTGGTGTTGGAGACATATCATTAAATAAATGTCGTAGAATTGATGTGTGAATTTCGAGTTATAGTAGCGTAATGTGTTGATTTGGGCCACCAAATAATTAGGCCTCATTGACTAACAGCCAACAATAACTAAATAATGGTCCATTCCCTTTCATCAATGTTTCACACCTTAGACCACATGGGATGTGCCTTTCAAAGCTCTGATGCAGATGTCCAACTTCAGAAAACCATAAACAGAGTAAAAGCACTGTAGAAAGAAACAGATGTAAAAAAGAGAGAGCCATAATTATATGTTTTCAGTTTTAACTGAGAGGAGAGTCAGTGCATAAGGCTGAAAAGGAGTGCATTAAGTTTGTTGCTTACATATGCAGTTGAGCTGTTTTGTATTCTGTTGTTTTTTGTTCCCACATAATTTCTTCCTTTTCTTCTCCTTTTTTTGTCTGCTATTATTGCAACATTAAATTAAATCATATACTACAACGACCACCCTTCACCACCACCTACTATCTCTCTCTCTCTCTCTCTCTCCTCTCTCTTCTCTCTCTGCCATTACTTTCCAACTCCCTAACCCAGAGTTTTTCTAGTGAGTTTACGAGAAAATAAATCTGGGTTTTTGTTAAAAATCCAATCTTTTGTAGGGAATATGGGCAATAAATTCATTTGTATGACTAAAAAGGATACCAAGAATGGTGGATTGGATCAAGAAGTAAGCGGGGTTCAGTGTCCAGGAGGAGGACTTTAATGGAGGAAGAATTGCTGCACAGGCAAGCACTTGCTATGGCAATTCAGCAGCATCAGCTCTCTCAAAGATTTGATAACGGTTCCATGTCTCGGCGCATTGGATCCACCTCCTCTCGCCGCCGCACCACCAATTTATCTGACCCTTTCTCTAATACTAACAATAAACAGGTGAATTTTGCTTCTTTTTTGGTTGTTTACACTGACTTCGTTCTTAGCCTTTTACTGCTGTGAGGTTGTGGAGACGAGTAGTCCTTGTTTTTTAATTTTGTGCTTTTACTTGTGCTCAAGGAGTAATGATTAGGATCTAAAGGGGAAAAGTTGTGGTTCTTGGTGGTATCTCTTGTTTGGTGTATTTATTTATTGTTGGTTGACTGCTGGGGAGAGGATAGTGTGTGATATTTCTTCTTTACTTTTATTAGCTAGGGCTATCAGTTGATACAAAGTGTGGTGAAGTTTCATAATGCTGCTAAAAAGGTGGGGGATAAAGTTCTGTTGGACTTTTTCTGTAGGAAAGTAAAGGGACTTCTTTATAGGCTTTGAGGAGTCCTTTTGTGATTTTTTAGTGGTTAAATGATTCTTCCTGCAGATGATAGTTTGATATAGAATTGGTTTGTGGATTGTGGAATCAAAGAAGATATAGCATGTCTCATACTTAGTTGGCACACCTGAACTCAGATTAGCGTCTTTTGCAGATCGAACTGTGTTTCATCTAAAACTTGAATTATGATCTATTTCATTTCTTTCATCTGATGTATAATAATCATTCAGCATTTTCATTGTCATATAAATTATATCCTTTCTAGTTGCCAGAGTTTCTGGAGAATATCAAAACAAAGAAGTTTGTTTTGGTTCATGGTGAAGGATTTGGAGCTTGGTGTTGGTATAAAAGTATTGCTCTACTCGAGGAAACAGGATTACAACCAGTCGCGTTGGACCTCATGGGATCTGGCATTGATATAACGGACACAAACAGTGTCACGACACTGGCTGAGTACTCAAAACCATTGATCGATTTTCTAGAGAAATTACCTGAGGATGATAAAGTAAGAATACCTTTAACATTAGCATCAATATTTACATCCAGAATACAGTTTTTAGTTGCACTGTGTAGGCGGTTTTTTTGGACCAAGTGTTTTACAGTTGCGTCTTTGCAGGTAATACTGGTTGGTCATAGTAGTGGGGGTGCTTGCATTTCGTACGCCTTAGAGCATCTCCCTCATAAGATCTCCAAAGCCGTTTACCTCTGTGCTACAATGATATCTGATGGGCAGAGACCTTTTGATGTGTTTGCTGAAGAGGTGCGTCTAAAGTTGAATTGCCCTCAGAATTTCTTTTCTTCAAGAAGCAGCTCTGATGTAGAGCATTGTCTTAGATCAGTAGACCTCTAATATAAAAATTATTGACAAAATATCTTTTTTTTTTCATAGCAAATGGTTGTTTTGATGTCAGTCTATTAACCACTAAAAATAGGAAATAAGTCGTCTGAGGTTGAAGGGTCTATGGTGGTTCTTCATGCTATTGATTCAACCTGACAACCCATATGTGGAAAACCAAAGAAATGCTTAGCATTTGCAGATGGCATCTGCCTGTTCAATTCATAAGTAATTTTCTGTGACGTGCATCTATTTTTCTTGCCTAAAAATGATTTGTTTCTTACCAGCTTGGCTCTGCGGAACTTTTTTCACCTGAATCAAAGTCTCTGGTTTATGGAAATGGTAAAGACAAACCTCCGACGGGATTCATGTTTGAGAAGCAGCATCTCAATGGGCTATATTTCAATCAATCTCCTTCTAAGGTACCTATGAATCCAACAAGCTATTATTTTCTGACCTTTTCCAAATAAACAGTTTTAGTGATTTCTAAAACTTGTGAATAATTTTATGTTGGTATAGCAATCATTAGACGGAAACCTCACCATTCTTTTCATTTATTTCATTTTTAGTAGGTGTAAAATGGTATCTTGTTTCTTGAGACAAGTACAGGCACAAATAATGGGTAATGTCTGAAAATTTAGAACAATAGAAATAAGGGGTAATTACATAGAAACTCCTTGAAATTCAGCGGCATGTTTTGCTTAAGATATGGGGTTTTTACCACTCAGACAATGACAGAAGATCTTTATATATTATCATCTCGTCACAGGATGTTGCTTTAGCAATGGTTTCTATGAGACCCATTCCTCTCGGTCCCATGATGGAGAAACTGTCTTTAACATCAGAAAAGTATGGTACTGGGCGACGATTCTACATTCAGACACTGGATGATTATGCGCTCTCACCAGATATCCAAGAAAAGCTTGTGAGGGAGAACCCACCTGAAGGTGTCTTCATGATCAAAGGCAGCGACCATTGCCCTTTCTTCTCAAAGCCTCAGTCATTACATAAAGTTTTGCTTGAAATAGCACAAATTCCTTAGAAACTACTACTTTTATAAATATTTCAGCGGATAGGGTGTATAATATGTAAGGCCAATCTGTACAATACATACGGAGAACGATCCAGTTTCACTATATAAGTTCTTGCGAGTTCAATTCTTTTCATTTTCTTGCATATCTTTGATTATGTTGGCTCAGACACAAGTTTGTGACTTTTCAGGTTTTCCTCGAGCATTTCTAAAGGCTTTCTGGATTCTTTAGCATGTTATTTTGTTGATGGGTTATGCATTGCTTTTCATATTTCTTATGTCCAAGAATTTTAGTTGAACATTATGTTCAAAGAACTGGATCCCAAAATAAAAAATGAAAAAACAGTTTGCAATCAAAACCTTAACTGCCGCAAGAATTTGATTACTGAATTATTAGGTATACAACCTTAGTTATTGTCTTTGAGACTAAAAATTCCAAAGGCCATTATCACTAAGAAGTGTTGTTCAAACCAATTTCTTGTTTCTCCTCTTTGACATCCTTTTGAATCCTTTCAAGAAAGCTTAGCATGCTATCCAAGCCTTTCTCATCTGGACAATAATAAGTAAATAAGACACAATTTCAGCAAAATATCGTAATGTGAACAATAATTTCAAAAGTGAAATTACGGTAGATCATTACCAAATCGCGGTATCGTGTGTCCTTTAGGATGACGAATAACAAGGGGGTCTACAAATGACTCCAGGAGTTCAGTGCCATATGGCTTCAAGAAATCTTCGTCCCCTGTTTTGCAAGGCAAGTAAGGTTTAGTGACAAAAGCCGTAAATCTTTCTTGTAATAAAATCATTTCTATGATTCTGTATAACACTGTTATATACCCATACTGCAGAGTGCCTCCTCAACTTGGTTAGATAAAACCTACATGCCCTACATGAATAGGAGGACTTAGGCTTTTTAACATTGCAAAAATATCCATATCTAAGGTCAGCAAACAGGAATACTAATTAGTCTCTGTGTTTCAAGAAAATTCTGATAAAAAATCTTAAGGTCAAGCCAGTCCTTTATGACTCCCAATCCAACTTAATGCTTGGTTTAAATAAATTGCACCGCTATCATCCTAATGCAGGGCAGGGGTAGGACCAACGAGCCGCTGTGTAATAGATCCTAAAAAGGCCAGTTCACACACAACATTGGACAATCAGCCAAGACCGGATTCAGATTTTAACAAGGAAATTTGAAAAGCTCATAAAAGTTTTCATTGGAATTACCTAAGAAGTGAACTGATGGACACTGAATTGGTGAAGAATATGCCTTCTCTACAATGGATGGATTTCTGAATTTCGCTCCCCCAATTATCACCACAACTTTTATCTTGGGCACCTTTGTAAGAGCCACACCCTGCAACACCAAACCATATACATCACACCACGCATATAAAAATATTCTCCTTTTCCCTAATCCTTCAAAGAAAAGATAAACGGGACCATATCCTAACAGTAAAAGGGAGAACCTCTTACCTTTGCTTGTAATCCGGCCAATCCAGCTGCTAAAATTGCTCCCTGAATTATACAATTCCAAACCCAAATCAGGTGATGTTATACATGTACCTGAATAACTAACCTGTGAGAGGACGTATTGTATGTGAATGATGTAAAGAATGTGCCTAATTTACTATGAAAGAACAACTTGAATTCAATATGTTGTTACATGTACCTAAATTTCACTACCTGACAGAAGAAATGAGTGATCACAAATGGTGTTAAATGCAACTTACTTTTACTTCCTATCAAAGAACAAGCATATAAAATTCTTGGATTACCAAGTCATGTAAGCAAGAGTTGCATGCGTAATAATATGACATCAGGAAAGTAACATTCTAGCAGATGAACTTTCACGTGTTTGAACACAACCAATTCTCACATAAAACGCCTAAACTATCAATGGGTTTAGCCAATTGAAGTAAGAAGTCACACAGTTCACTAATTCGGAAATCAAAGACACAGAAGCCTCGTGATGAAAAAAGATATACCTGCGAGAAACCAAGAAGACCATCAAAAGGACCATGCTTTATCATGCAATCTTGTATATAATCAAGACACTCGTCAAAATTCTGATATTCGGTGAATTCCTGAGTCCATCAAGGACAATACCAAAACCCATTTGAAATAGCAATACAAAAACCAAAAGCAGCTCAAAAATCAGGAAAAATACAAACAACAGCACAAAACAATTAGAGAGCAAACCTTGTTGAACTGGAACCACTCGTAATAGGGAGGATCAAAAATTCCCTCAACATCAGATTTGCCCTGACATGGAAAAGGAGCATCGACAAAGACAAGATCCAATCTATGCAGAACCGATTGATGCCATTTGGTGGTGAGTTGTTTCTTGATGATATCCGCGCTGGTTCGGAAGCCATGAAGGCATAACAACCTGAGTTTCCTCTCTCTTCCTTCACTGCCCATTTTCTGTGAAACCAAATTGGTCGGTTCTTCTGCTTCTATATCTGTTGCGACCTCCGCTGGCACTGCTTCTGCTTGTGGAGATGATTTTTTTGCGTCTTTATAAACATTTTCTTGCCGTCTTCTCTCTCTCTCTCTCTCTCAAATAGAAAAACAAAATCTACTTTTTAGCTGGGCGAGCTACATTTTACTCTCAAATGCTAATTTATGACATTATTATATTAATTTTTTGTTTCTATTAATTCATTCTTTTTTTTATATAAATAAAAAGGATTAACTTATATATTTTTATTTTTATTCATAATATATTTAAAAAAAAATATTTATTATGAAAATGAAAAAGGTGTGTGTGTGTGTGTGTGTGTGTGGTGGCAGTGCACCACCAGAAAAGAAAAGAATGGTGGAAAAGCCAAACATGGCGTCGCGTGGAGTGGCGGCCCATCATTCTTCCAGAGCCAGCCACCCAGCCAGCCTGCCTGCGTCGACTTGGAATTTACGCACATGAAACATCTTCTTCATTATTCAATTCAGATACATATACATAATTATTACTTTCTCATATTTCTGAAATTTTTGAAGTTTTAAAGACTGATTTTTATTAAATTATATATTTATTGTGTGGTTGATGTATAATTAAAAAAATAATAATAAATAAAATATATTTATTTTATAATTGATTTAATTCAATCAAATTTAATGCGAATAAATTTTGTTTATCCTAAGTCAATTACTACTAGATAGTGGTGTGGTAGTCTCTACCATATTCTCAAGCCGGCCTACACTTCCAGATTTGGAGTTAGGTAACAGCCCCCATCTCAACTCAGAGGTAACATCTTCATAAATTAAGTTGTTTTTATCTGTATATATAATAAATAATTTTCTATATATGATGTAGAGTCAATTTTCTAAACTAAAAAAATAATTATACTTAATTTTGAAAATTATTCAAGTAGAGATATATTTATCACATTTAAAAAATGATTAGCCAATATTATTAACTATCATTTGTGAATATAGATAACTTTTTTTTATATATTAGTGTAAATAATATAAGAGAAGTTAATGAATGTGCTTAGTCATATTTTTAGTTATTAAATTAATTGTTATTATAGACCATATAAATAAAAATACGAGAAAGTAACCAACAAGTGTATCAATTGCCCCTTGCGGAACAATCAAATGGATACTTTAAAAAATTACTCGATGTAATATCGAATTCGGACATACTTCGAACACGTTTCGAACATATGTCAAAAATACAGTTTGAGTGTTCGAAGTATTTAAAAAAAAGAATAAAAAGGATATGGCGTTGGCATGTCCAATACATTTTAAATATTTTTTTATAATTTTAAAAAGTTTTGGGCTTTTCTTGAGCTTAATAAAAAGGGATAATTATATTTACGCTCCTTAATTTATGATCTATTTATACAAATCACTCCAACCTTTAGATAATACACATACACCCCTCTAAAATATTATTATCAATTACACAAACCATGCCTTACTTCTTTGAAAAATTATACACAGTCCCGCTAAAAATGTTAGCATCATTACACAAATTATCCCATTTTTTTGCTATTAAGGATAATTTCTGTAATTATGCAAAAGATATGGATGATTTATGTAAATAGATCATAGGTTAGGGATAAATGTAATTATCCCTAATAAAAATAAAAAGAATCAACTCACTTATCTCAAATTAAAAGTTTTGGAAAGGAATTATTGAAAATCCGAGAGATGATCATAATGAGTTAACTAATTTGAATATTAAAATTTTTCTTTGCATAGTTTTAAAATAAATTGATTATGTATATTTTTTAAGCAATGCTTGGTTACAAATACAGATGTAAAATATGCTTATTTTATTTTATTTTAATATTATTCATATTGTATATTTTAATTTTACAAAAAGTTAAAAATATATATATATATAGTCATATCAATACCGCATCTTAAATATTTATATTTTTATATTGTCGTATCCATACTGCATCATAAATGTTAGGTGTGTGCATTAAAATAACATTAAAAAAGAAAAAAACCAACAAATGTATGAGTAACTTTTCATCTTCACTTTGGAACGGCCCTGATTGAGCGCTGAAAACAGCAATAATTGCTATGTATCACAGACCACTACAAACACAGCTCTCCGAATATGTATGTACAGTGTACAGATACAGATACAGATACAGATACGTATATATCACAGACTGCGTCAAAGATATCCAGAAATACTTGCATGCGAAGTTATTCCCCTTTTCTCTTTCTCCCGCGTCGCTTCTTCTTTCCTCGCATTCTCTTTTCATCCATTCTTCCAGAAGGTTAGATTCAACAAAAACTGTGCTCTCTTGTTTTCTGATTTTCCTGTTGATATGACAATGATGATCTTATCTTTTCTAGTGCTTATGTTCATACCTTTTTGGGTTTGTGGAATACTTATTACGTATGCAGAGGCTTTTGATTCCATTTCCATGTACTGTTCTGAACTTGATATCATTTCATCTTACTAGTGTAGTGCGCATATGGCTCTGATGTTGGGTAATCATGTTGTAATTTAAGGTTCTAGGTTTTGTTTTTCCTCCGTTTGGTGAAGAAGGGTTTTGCTGTTCGGGGTGTTGTACTCTTTGTGTTCTTGTATTATTTCTACGTGTATATGCAGATACAACTGTTTGTCGTGTGTGCTGCGGATCAATTCTACATGGGACCTACAAATTTCCTTAAGCAAATAAAGGTTCTTTTTACTGAATAAAATCAAGGCACTAAGTGGAGGGTGTCCCATTGAGGATTTGTTCAATAATTATGGGGAAGAGAAACCAGAACTCTTTGATGACACCTTCTCCTATTACCCCAACGTTCCTGGTGCTTTTGATTCTGTGTTTTTTCTACGATGGAAGATTTTTATTACGTTTATTCAGCTTTTGAGTGGCATTAGTGGGAATGATTCAATGTACATTGGTTTTCCTGCAGATAATTTAATTCCTGAAAATGGGGGGAAGTGCAATTTATGATGATTGGGAGTTTGCATCTCCAGTTCGAACTGTAGTTTTGGTTGGGCGGACAGGTAATGGGAAAAGTGCAACAGGCAATAGTATCCTCCGGAGGAGGTCATTCAAGTCAATGTCTAGCTCAGCTGGTGTCACTAGTACTTGTGAGCTGCAGAGGACTGTATTAGAAGACGGCTTGATTCTTAATGTCATTGACACTCCAGGTCTGCTGCTATTCTGTATTTCTCTGTTTATGAGAGAAAGGCGATAGGTGTACAATGTGAACAATATCTCCAAAGAAAATACACAGAGATGCAAATTCCTGGGACCAACCAGCTTTCATATGCCTTTAATTGTTTGTGCTCACTGGAAAAAATTGCAATTTGCAGGGCTGTTTGATTTTTCTGCAGAACCTGAATTTATTGGGAAGGAAATTGTTAAATGCATCACTATGGCAAAGGATGGTATCCATGCTGTTCTTGTGGTCCTTTCAGTTAGATCTCGTTTTTCACGAGAAGAAGAAGCTGCTGTTGAGAGCTTGCGGGAATTTTTCGGTAGCAAAATTGGTGATTATATGATTCTGGTTTTTACTGGTGGTGATGAACTTGAAAACGACGAGAGTCTAGATGATTACTTGGGGCGTGATTGCCCTGAGCCTTTGAAGGTAGAGCATGTCAAATTGTGATATTCATGTATATTGAGAAAGACAGAAAGATCTATGTGATTGTATTCTTTACTTTGGATCTTGTTTCTCCTATGACTTCTGAAATAAGCTGGCTATTTTCGTTTCAGTCTTTTTCTTTGTTCCTCTGTGATTAATTTCTTTTCCCAATTTTTTTGGTCATGAAACAGGAAACTCTGAGAATGTGTGGGAACAGATATGTTCTTTTTGATAACAAGACAAAAGATGAATCCAAGAAAGCTGAACAACTGAAGGAACTTCTTTCCCTTGTCAATGCTGTTGTAGATAACAATGGTGGGAAACCATACACAGATGAGCTATTTTTTGAACTGAAGGTGAGTGTCTTTTTCACACCACTTTGTTGTAGTCCCTTGAAGATGTTAATGATGAAATTGAAGGTTATAATGCCTCTTTTCTTCTTAAACAGGCGGGAGCACTGAAACTGCGTGATCAAACTGCTGAGGTTAATTCCTTGGAGGGATACTCCAAACAGGAGATATCTAAATTGACGGAGCAATTCAATAAGTCGTATGAAGAGCAGCTTAAGAGAATAACTGAGATGGTATATATGGTCACCTGACCTGCCTGCTCATTCTAGTATATCCAATTTCTTTTACCTGCTTGACATAAAAGCAACCAGCAGCAGATGCTGAAATTGTCTATAACATGGAACAGTCACGCTGTATATTAAACTTGGTTTTGCACCTAAAACAGTTTTGCATTTGTGGATAATGTTGTCTGCAGGTTGAGTCGAAGCTCAGGGAGACGACTCATCGGCTTGAACAGCAATTGGCGGAAGAGCAGGCTGCTCGACTCAAGGCAGAATCTATGGCACAAGCTGCTCAAAAGAAATCAGATGATGAAATACAGAAGCTCAGAGAGCATTTGGAGAGAGCTCACAGGGAGACTGAGGAGCTCCGGAAGCAAGCTGAAAGTGGCAGATGTGTTATTTTGTAAACCAAAATTAAGCATCATCATGTACAGTTTTTTTTTCCCCTCCCCTGCGGATCTACTCACAAAATCGAGAATGCTTGCATTTGCTACTTACGTCCTTTTGCATTCACCCTGTTGAGAGGAAGGGTGCTGAAATTATGGCTTTGTGGTTAAGTTTTATTTTGACGCTGAATGTCTAGCTTACATGAGTTGCATATTGGGATTTTGGTTGGAGTTGCTCTTTGAATTCCATAAAGTTAGTAACCATGAAAAGGGGAAAAAGAAAACAGAATTTTGTATGCATCCTTCTCATTCAGAAACAACGGGAGGCTGCATTGTCATTTTCTTAGAGTTTGCAAGAGCAAAACTAGCTAAGTTAATTTCTACGAACCATCAGACCTGAAAAATATCAAAATTAAATGTTACTTGAGATCGAGTATGATGCCAGGAAGCATTCATGGACAACACGTACGTGATAAGAAAAGAGTAGCAAATTAAACACAAACACATTAAAACAGTGGATTTATGTCTTAAAAGCCACAATGTCCTATTAGATAGAAACAAATACTTATAAGTTATTCAGGACTTGTCAATCTCCGACTCCCATGAATCTCCAGAGACACTGATTATAGTTACCTGTGTCAAGAATATTAAGAGAATTACAAAAGTGGACTCATCATGATACACATACAGTATATATTATTGAAGCAATTTATATATATATATATATATATATATATATATATATATATATATATACCGAAGAGTCTTCTTGTCGGGAACAGGATAGGCAGTAACATTCTCCATCATGTTCAGTTGGAGCACATTGCGAGCAAGATAAGCCTGGAATGCAAAGTCTTGTCCAGAAGGCATCATGCTAAGTTGCTGAAGCTTCTCGTTTTCTTGTATCTGAAAGTACTCACCATGTGATTCTTTTTTAAATACTTCAGCATAAATTTAGGATATCTGACTTGCATTTTCTTGTCAATGTAAGAAAAATAATAATAATAATTTGCCCATGCTAAATAATGGGATTATTTATTCAGATTACCTTTGCTCTAAGGCAGGCATTTTCCTGCTCCAGCTGAATTTCCTATTGGGAAAAGACATGTTGGGTCATTTATTATGAAGTTTTAAAGGAAATACATATCACTGCTCTACTAATCAGCTACGATAATAGTTGAAACAAGTTTGAGAAAAATTTACCCTCTTCTGCAGATTCTCAGTTTCAGCAAGTATCAGTTCATGCTGTTCAAGGAAACAAGAGTTGTATATATGAGCAAGTATATATATATATATATATATAAAATGGTACACCAACTTCAACTGACAAACATATGTATCATAATCCTCCTATATATTAATTAGCATCAAAGATGAACCTTATTGTCACACACCACTTGTCAGGTTCACTCATCAAACATTACATCTTTGTACTTGGACTTTGTTCATGAAACTTCGTACTGTGACCAGGTTGCAATAATGGACGGATGGATTTCCTCTATGTTATTTTTATTCTATAATTTCAAGTGACGAGAATATGATTATTAATTAATTACCTTCTTCCCCCTGATTCTTGTGATGCCTCTTTCAAGCCTACTCTCGAGCTGCTTCAACTCTTTCACATTTAAAGAGCCCAAGCTTTCACCCATTAGATGCCTGCGAAAGAGTATATACATATAAACACTTAATTACTTGTTGAGAATATATATCATGATCTTCACTAATTTGATTTTTCAGACAAGGTTCTTTCCTTTCTTTGATCATTGTTTTTCGCGTATAATATGCATATGCAAGCTGCTCTCTTCAAATAATTACCTGTTGGAGCTCTGAAGCATCTGTATTTGCTGGCGCAGCTTCTTGGACTCTTGTTGGTAAAACTGCATTTATTGAATCAAAATATACAACATAAAATATTTGCTTGGCTCCTCACAGTCATGTTTTTCCTTAATTCCCGCAAACAATTCGATAAGTGACTTACTTGGGCATTGATCTCCTGAGTAGTATATGCATTTGAACTATCTGCTGTTGCTTTCTTATACCTATCAATAGTTGATCTTATGCTGCATACACAGAATATTGCAAATATATACGTTCAGTATATGTAATTAGATGCACTGAAATTAACTTCAAATACACAGCTCATACATATACATCAAATAACTATAAAAAAAAAAGAAGAAAATCAAATATAATAAGTTACTACAAATTAAGGAGGAACACACAATCTTCCCATTTGACTTTGTTGGGACAGATTAAATTTCTGAAAAGCAAAGGTAAAAAAAAAGAGAGTTGACTGTTGAGGTAGAAAGTGGACTGGAGGCCCTAGACACAACATATATATGTTTAAAGGGGTATTTGATTTGAAAACCATAATTGACCACAACGTCAAATGATTTGATAAAAACCTACGAAGAAACCAAATGCTGAAAAGACAAAAAGAAATCCCATGAAAGGTGACATGTTGAAGTGAGAGAGCACCTTAAAGGCTTCAATAGTTCCATCAACGCCTCATACTGCAGCAACATAATACATATATACACATATGGGCATAAAAGCCTATTTAGAAAAGAAACAAACAACCAAGAAACTAAGTTTAAGATGATCAAAAACCTACCTAATTAGTTCCTTCTTTCATCAGATAGAGCAAATTAATTATGTTGTTCTTTATGTTTTCCCTCTATTTTCGTTACTAGACAAACTTTTTTTCTTTAACTTCTTTGCATGCATGTTTTAATCTTAGAAACCAATGTTTTAACTTCCACAACGAAAGCTAGAGAAGGAAACTGTAGGAAATGAATAGCTCCAGCTGATGTAAGTTGGCTGACTATGCGGGCCTGTTCCTTAAAGCAGCACTGAGTAGTGTTCTCTCAGATTGGACTACATATATGTTTCTTTGTAGCACAGTAAAAGAAGAAGGAAGATACAGACATTTGATTAAATTAATGTTTGGTTAATGTTTCTGTAATGGGAGTCTAATTTGGTGATAAGCCAATTAAAAAAAAAATAAAAATGAAATGACGTTTCCTTTCTCCTCATGCAAAGCCAACCTTTTATACATTAAGTGCCACTTTCTGCAAAGCAATCTACTAATCTTTTCCGTCCTCCACACACACACACACACACATATTTATATATTAATATTTTTAGTTTTTAGGATTTTAAGCAGAAAAAGAAATGTCAGTTGTAATATATATCTGAATCTCTTTCTAGCTAGAAAAATTGAAATGTTAATAATATTGCAAAAAGAAAGAAAGTGACCTCAAGAGGCAATTATATTAACAGATTAAAATCAAGAACACAGAAAATAAAAAGGGAGTTAATTATATGTACGCATGCAATGAAGTGCTGCCCTCAAGTTTTGAGATATTTTTGGTCCGTGACCATATGGACAAGTGAAATGGAAACCCTAAAAAGATTTGAGGTACAGTACATGAGTTTAGTTTCTGTCTCCTTTATTTCCTTTGTAATGCAAAATAGTTTTTTGTCTCCTTTTGTATGAAAAGTGGACAGAGAACAAGCAATCAGACATATATATGATTGTCATGAAAACCTTTATCGTGAAACACAACATTAATTGATGATATATATATTGCTGGACACACTTTCTGTTGGAAAACATGAACAAAAGATTGAGGAGCTTTGTAATGCTGGAATTGGATAACATTGGAAATCCACACATCAATATAAACTGCCAGTCTCAAACAACATAAATGTGAAAGCATCACAAGTCCTCATCTTTCCTACTGCTGTTTTAGATTATTGTGTCTGTGATATGGCAGATATACTTTGGATGATGAACCTCAACATTAGTTAATAAATATGATTCATTTAAATAGGTAAGAAAACTTATATAATCTTGTTTAATCCCAAAATATATATATACTTACTTTCTTTGAAGCTTATTATAAATTTCATTCAACAAAGATTGATGAGTTCATTAAAGGGCAATTCTGCAAGAATTAAGTAACTAACAATGGGGTTGTGAGAAATATTACTTATTGTTGGCGTACTCGTAGACGCGACCACGGCTGGAGAACACAATTAGTGCAACTTCAGCATCACAGAGAACTGAGAGTTCATAAGCTTTCTTCAACAGCCCATTTCTTCGCTTGCAGAACGTAACCTGTCGGTTGGTGTTGTTCTCAATCCTCTTGATCTCAATCTTTCCCCTTCCCATTTTGGAACCCTAGTAGACGAACGTTGTCATTCACAACAATATTTCTAGTAAAATGCTTATATAATTTGTAGTATGAATTAAATTCCCAGAGACATACATGATCAGTTTTGAAGTGAACAAAAGTAACTAAATCATATTTACCTACTGGAATATATATTAATCAGGGGAAAAATAATAATTAGTTAATTAATTAATACTAGATCTTGTCTTTAGCATATATATATATAACAGGATGCAATTTGTAATTAATTCTTTAGTGGCGTCATGGGAAGAAGAAACAGCTTGTAGAAGAGGCAAATGAAATGGTTTTTTTTCCTATTTGAAAATTTCAGATTTAATTGAGATGGATAGCTTATATGAAAATCACTTACATGGCTGAAAAAGATCAAAGATGTATGAAGAGACCCAGATTTCTGTTCAAACACAAAATAGAGTGGAAATGGAGAGTGTTGCTAAAGGATAATATGACTCCCTTTTGTCTTTCATGTGTGAGAAAGCACAGAAACAAGAAATTCTTTCTGTAGAAGAAGGGGAGTTGGAGAAAATCATAAGCAAAAACAGGCAGAAAACTGAAAACCACGAAACGAAATCCATCAAGATTCTTAAGGATTTCCTTCAACATGTTTAGCTGTAATAACAACAACAACAACTATGCTTTCAGCATAGTTAAAGAAAGGCTCATCATCTCATCAGAGAAAGAAAAACAAAAAGAAAAAACCCATGAAACAGAAAAAAAAAAAAAAAAATCTACAAGAAAACAAGAATTGATGGAGTAATAGCAGCAGATCTACCACCCTTTGATCAAGAACTCAAAACAAATAATTTTGTAAAAAGTAGGAAAGAAATTAAACATTTGGAAGTGTGCCCAAATGCATGGAGAGAAAAAAGATTAAAATTGAATCGCAGAATAATAATAATAATAAAAGGGAGGAAATAGGTAGCAGCTCGCGCTTCTTCTACATGATGATGATTGTTTTTCTTTCCTTTTGTTTTTGTATTTCATGTGTTTTCCCATAAGATGATCGTCATCTCTATGACACACAAACCTGGCTTCTTCGGAAAATATTGCTATTTTCCGGTGAGTAGAATGCTTTGCCGAAAGCTTACACGAATTCCCAACAATCCCTTCAAACTTGCCCTTTAACTCAGGTTCTTCAATGAATCATCATAGCCCCCCTTACATATATTTGTTTTTTTGTAGCCTAGCTCTTAGGTTGGCATATATACGTCTTTTTGTATCTAATATCTCTCTCTCTCTCTCTCTCTCTCTCTCTCTCTCTCTCTCTCTCTCTCTCTGTGAGAGAGAGAGAGAGAGAGAGAGAGCTGGCCAAGACAACGACATGTTTTCCATATATGAACCAAGCGTGATGTTGTGGGATAGTGATTATTAGCAGCTCTGCAGTGAGTATGCTCACCAAAAACTGCATGGAGTTTGCCTTTTCCATTCTCAACAACTGTTAATTCTATTTTCCGCCCTCAAATATTGCCTTTACCTCTATTTGCCCCTGCACTTTCAACATTTCACAAATATTCCCTCAATATATATATAAGACCTTTCAAAGTTTTCTATCAACTAATATCATATATTCCATATAAAAAATAATTATATTATATTTTGTGTTTTATTAATTAAAGTTGCATGTTACATATATATATATATATATATATATCATATATAATTGACTAATTCAAGTCATTTACAAGAGTATAAAATTATATATCATAGTTCATGTCGTCATAAGTTTTTTTCTTGACCATTTTAGCAAATACCAATCATTTAGTTTTTAATGCGCAAAATTTTTAAAATTAGAAGATAAAATTGTCAAAATATCGTATAGAACAAAAATTGTCACTCTATGGCTGAAATTGCAATTTTCCGTATTGATATGTGTGTGTACACATTATTAGATTCATTTGTTAATTAAAATTGCAAGAATTTAATTCTTTGGAGCAATTCCTGGTATTTCTATTAAAATATTATGGTTTTGAATTGATATTTATTTATTCCATATAATAAAAGCACGAAACTACTGATCAAAAGTAGTTTTTAGGAAGGTGTTTGTGATAAAACACACACACTTATATATATATATACACACACATTTGAGGAAGGTAAATAAAAAGACATTTTTATCTTAAAAATTGTTCAAGGTATGTCCGAATCACATTCAAGGGAATTTTTTAGTATTATTTTCAGAACTTTCATGATTTTAATGCCATAAAATACTTAAATGTATATATATAAATGTTCGAGGGGGTACAAAATGCAATTGATCCTTTGCAAGAATGATTTATTTTAGTACATTTACAATATTAACCCATCAAGATTAATTAATCAAATATATATATATATAAGGTTAATTAATGCAATTTACTCCTCCGTAATATGTAAAATGAGCAAATATCTCTCGTGAAAAAATAATTAGCATATTACCCCTCTGTATTTCAAAAAATGACGCAAATTATCTCCTATCAATAATTATTTGGTTTATTTCTCGTATCACATAGGAATAAATTGCATTTTCTTGTACATATATATATATACTGTGCAAATTTTACTGTTTTGATGAAAAATTTTAATTCTGATTAAATATTGAATTTAAATTAATTATATGATAAATATAATATATTTGTTGTTGATAGGTTAATATATATTATATGATTAATTTAATTGGATCAAATATAATTTGAATAATTTATCTCGAAACTTGTGACTTGGGAATTTTTCTAACCTGTTTTGGAGTTGGGTGCAATCCACGTTGAAGCCACTATATATACATACACACACACACACACACATTGTGTGCTTGTTGGAACTTGGGATGTAACAATCCAAATGCATATTAAGTAATTACATTTACTCATTTCATTAATTACTAATTACCTATTAATTTCAAGCTGCCTACCCCATATTGCATCATCAACTACTAATTAATAGGAACTTTATTTAGTTTGAAAACAATGATCACCATAATTAATTATGAATATATTATAATATACTCTATATTATATATATATATATATAAATCTTTCTAGAATTAATCAACAAATAGTAAAAGTTGATCAAAATTAAGCAAAATATTGAATTAGTAAAGTATAATCAGAAATTAATTAACCTGTGACTAGCTACGTATCGGGCGCTACCTGTAATTAATTACTTAATTAAGTTTATAATAAGCTTGTTTATTTGGTGTGAAATGAACAGTACTGTATTCAAATAAAGTTATGATGATGATCACGATGAGGTGATGATGATAAGATTAATCACATTAGAAAAAAGACCTTTTCCATCATTACTTGAATTCTTCACTGCCTAATTATAATTCCCTTGGAAATATATATATTAGTGTACGTGTCGCATCAAAATTTGTGTGTAATTAATTTAAAATATTAAGATATAATTATTATATATATTTTGAAATTAATATACTTCAGTTAAACATACAAAAAAAATATTAAAAAATACTGGTTGTGAGTAGTAATTTAGAGAAAAATAGGAAAGAAAAAACATAAAAATTGATAGTGAAAAAAAAATGGAGGTTAAGGGTAAAAAAAATTGTTGAAATAATTTAAAAAAAATAAAAAATTATGGACCAAAAAAGAGAGAGACTAAAAAATAAGATTTCTATATATATTTGCAAACATAGGCTATAAAAATTACATATGGACTAGATTATTGTCAAAATGAAGACAGAAGACTGTTTCATGAATTGATCAAAAATTGTATTGTCAAATCAATACATGCACATCGGCAAATCAATTAATTGTTTCAGAAAAAAATATATATAATTGTCAAATATCTTAAAGCCAAGAAGTCTATATATAATTAATATGAAAGAAATACTAAACTCTGATATTTTTAATTAATGACATGATTACAATTAATATTTATAGACTTCACGACTAAGAATTTGGATTTGAAATTCATCACCATGTTACAAAATATAGTACAAAATGATAATTAAAGAATTTGAAATTCTTTTACCTAAAAAACAAAGAATTTAAAATTCTTTGCAGCATTGAATTATCCAAACAAGTTTGATGGATTCGACTATAAATTTAAAATTTTGAATTTCAAATTCGTTGATCCAAATGCTAACATAAAAATATTTACAGGTGAGAAAGAATATTGGTAACTAAAAGTCATAGTTCTCCAAGGTGATGGATATACAAATTAGGGCATTGCTTAAAAATGGATGTTTGTTTCACACACACAAATCTCAAAGTGAGTCTAAAAGGTTTGGAAATGGACTTGAACTTAAAGTTTGAAGGAAAGGGACAATGCAGCAAAGCTTCATTTACTACACATAAAATCCAAATTAGCTAGGTTGTATTGTGTACCACTTATTCACCACCCTTCTAACTTTAACATTTTTGTAGCTTACTCAAATGAGGTTGGGCTGTTCATGTTCCAATCAAACATTAATATTAATTTGTTTTAAGAATCTTTTTTGAAATTCCAAGTTAATTTATTTGTGTTGGTGCGATATAGCTTTAGTATCAACGATATGATTTGAAATTATACTTATTAATTAGGCCCACTGATTTATTCAGTAATATGAAAGGGGATTATACGTAAATGTGGGAAAAAGAAAATTGCAAGAGTAATACTATTGAACGTTATACCCTGAAAAGATTTCTGGCGTTGAATTTTTCATCCTATTGAGTTCTTTAAACACGTAAGATTATGCCCGTTTTGAATAGACCCGCAATATAAAAGACTTACTATGGCGAAAGTCAAAAAGTCTGTTTGATATTGAAATTTTGAGGAAAGAAAATGAATTTGAAAGTGGATGGTAGATATTTTGAGGGGAAGGACTCTGATTTTGCCCAAGACTTAAAACTTTGAAAGTTGAAGTTATCAAGTGAAGAATAAGGAAATGTGCGTTGCAAGTGAAAGAGATGAAAAACCCTAATTCCAAGTTGTGGTGTTGATCGATGAAGGCTAGTTTTTTTCTGAAATGAAATGGAATGGAAAGTGACTTGTGGTCCTAATGTGGACTCATGTGATTTATTATTGACCACATCGCTTTCAACTTTAATGTTTTTACATGCTTCCGACCTCTCAAATCTCAATCGAATATTTGATTTCACCACTTTTTCATTATTTATTATGTTTTTTTTACATTGTTTTCCATGTCAAGAAGTCTTGTAAATAAATATTAATTGAGAGCTATATACATGGAAAGAAGAAACAAGTATATATTTATTTAGTATAAGGTCGTAATTAATGAGCTGAGCAAAATGCATAACCAATGTAGGAAAGTTTGCTTGAAAAGACTATTATTAAGTCACCCTAATATAGAAATAGAATAATGGGCCCAATTTTCTATGTCTACATGATGTGCTGATCTCATGTAGCCCAAAGGATAGGCCATATGCAACAATACTAGCAGCTAAGAATATGATTCAATGAACAGAAAATCATAAGCTACTTGGTCATTTCACAACATCAAATTGAAGCGATGTCGCCTCGGGACACCCTAAAGGTTTGAGATCAAAGATCTCCTGCAACATGTCCTGTTTCAAATCTGTCTGTGGGTTAAAATATAATAACATTCTAATTAGAGCTATCTTTAAGGTAAGACACAAAAGTAATAGAAATAGAGCAAAGAGCAAGACCAGCTGAAGTAAGAAAGTCCTTTTCCTTAGTGTTTTCCCCACTAGATACAAGATATGTTGTTCATGACTTAATGCATGTGAGGGCTGTGTATTTGCATGAATGTATATAAAAAATGTTGAAGTTTACAAGAAACTTTGTTTAGTTTGTGTTATGGCAGAGCAGCGGATGGGTCGAAACACACATAAGGTTCTTATTCTCGTGCCACATTCTCCTAGTGCAAGTGAACAGGATATGCCTGCGCAAGGAAACAAAACGCCAAGAGAATTCACCAAAACTGAAACTTTTGAACATTTCTGAGTAATTTGGTTCAACTATAAATATTCGACAGGGGAGCCAACAAATTACTGCATACTAATGCCTGAATGAAGACTATATAACAAGGTTATTCTTTCGAAATAACCTAAAGGAGGAGAAGATACAATCTTAGATTATGTATAGAAAAGGAGTGTTAAGAGTGGCACCACACCTCCGTCTCGTTTCTGTCTTGAGTCAACGGAGAAGCGACATCCAATCTCAATCCCGAATCCCAAGTTCAACCTCCAGTTCATCATCTTGTTCAAAGAGCTTCAGAAGGCGTGCATGTTGCTCTTCTCTCTTCTTTCTTTGCCACAGCTTGAATAGGAACACAGAGAATGCACCCACGGCTAAAAGCCCAAGGCATATAATAAGGATTTCCAACCCGGTGGAACTTCCAGATGGCTTCTTAGTTGCAGCTTTGTTCTCGTCGGAAGAACTTGATGTGGATGAGTTGTCAGCCAATCCTACATAGACAACACAAACATTCAACAATAGCCCCTAACAAATCTTCAATGGCATCAAAAAATCCCCCCTCAACCTACAACTTGTAATCAGAAGCTGTGTGTATCACGAAGATCTTGATTCCAACTATCATTAATTTAAGAAAATAATTTAGCTCCAGATGCTACTGTAGATGGAGACACAATCAAAGAGAAAAGATAGTGGGTGGTATGTTCTACTATATAGTACATAAGGTGAAACAATGTTGGAATAACATTGAAGATATTGAACAGTTCAAATAAAATAAACTATTTGTATGTAACACGCTGGAAGATATCGAACATTTTAAACTATCTGTATGCAGCATGCTCAAGAAACTAGGGATCTGCACAGGCTCCACCCAATTGAGGCGTACTTGAGCTTCACAAGGAGTCAAAGCAAGCCCAAGATTGTCTTTCAGCTAGTACATGTCTAAGCGAGCCCCTCAAAGATTAAGCACCAAATAGCAATATTGGTAAAAAAAAGTCCTGCTCAAACTTCACCTAGGATTCAGTTCATTGAAGTTTGGCTACAACAACAGATGGCCCAATTTGAATAGCACAGTCAGGAAAAAACTACATCTACCTAAGCTTTTAGTGTTTATTAACAGCCTGCATCAAAAGCCACAAAGCTTTATCTATTGCTCGATCTCCTTACTTAATCATCAACTCAGAATCAAACCCTTGCCTAAGAACACGGATCAATAATTACAAGGCAATCATAACCCAAAACTTGATCATACACAATAGCCAAATCAACAATAAGGAAATAAAAGATTATTTTTTTAAACAGTTGCAATTTTCCTTGTTTTATCATCTGTTGTGATAAAAACAAAATCAATCCATAGTCAAGATTCTTGTTAGTACGAGATTCATAAAAAGCAGAGCCCACATAGGGGCCCAAAGATTTAACCGTAAAATCACACCAGTTGTAATGTTCATTCGGTAACAAATCCAAAGACCAAACAAGAAAAGGAAATCAAATTAGGTACCCGAAATCAAAGGTGATAAGAAAAATGAAGAGAAGAGGGCAGACCTGGAATTAGTAGAAGAGCAAATGAAGATGAAAGGCAGGAGAAGAATCGCAAAGAGGAGAGAGTCGTGATTCTACTCATTGCTTATGCTTCTTTTCTCTCTTCTTCTCTGTCAAATATTGCGTGCGCGTATTTACTTCCAAAACTCGCACGAATTTGTTTCTGGGTCTGCGTTCGGAGAGGTAGGAGAAGCCAGAATAGATTAGATTAGACCTCGGCCTCCCACTCCCAAACTGTTCTGTTGTGTTTGTTGCTTTTTAATCTTTTCTCATTTTCTTTTTAGGTCTCATTTAAATTCTTCAGAAATAGAAGTGAGATGATTTCGAATCTGATTAGTAGTCACCTGTATTCGCGAGTGAGTTTAACTGAAGTCGCATTCATTAAACAATTCGCATCGATGAAAATTTCTGGGCTGAGTAATTATTTTCGGATAAGAGGTCTCAATTTTTTTTTCAGACAGCCCATAGATTAGATCATGAGACCTTTTGTTGACGGATTAAAAATTTCGATCTCAAGAATAATTCTGTGAGCTGTTTGTAGTGCTAATAATAAACATTTGATATATACCTGTATACTATAACTTAAATTATACAATTAGGTATCCTCTATATTTAAAATTCTTTTCTCATTTCAGTAATTTTATGTTCTATCTCAATTAAGAATACAATTTAAATATAAAAGTGAGGAATTTATTTATATTTAGATCCAAAACAATTAAGTCATATAAATAATTAGGTAGTATATATCATTGAGAGGCATTCTCACTACATCCGAATTGCAATTATTATATCCAGAAAATAAAAAACCAATTAAAGTTTTTATTATTCCGAATATTTTGTGTTGAGGATTTTGTTGAGTAAATTTCAATTCGCAATTAAATATTAAAATATGAAGAGCGGAGCCTAAATAATTTTGAGTGTATATTGTTAAAACAATATCAAAATTTATATAGTATTTTAATAATCCTAATAGCTATCCTTCACTTATAAAAGTGTGTATAACTAACGTTAATTTAAATTTGCTAAATAAGGATATATATAAATAAAAATTCCTTTCTATAATTTTTTCCCCTATGATTTTTATAATTTATCTTTAACAAACGTATATGAATGTTTAAAATATCTTTCACACAATAACCACAGAAATTAAAATATAATTAGTAAGTTAAAAACTTCAAATTTTATTATATTATACATACACAACGTTAAGCAATGAATGAATATAATAAGTATACAATAAAATTTAATGTAGTTTTTTTTTTTTTACTAATTTGGTAATTAATCAATTAAAATTATTAGCTATTTAATGTTTTAGATAAAAAAGAGTAATTGCATATGTGCTTTTTAATTTATTTTTTTTTTTCAAAATATGATAAAATACATTTATCCATTATTTATTAAAAGTGTTTAACTTCTAGACAAGCATATACATCGTCAAATTCTTTTTAAAAGCATATAAGAGCTGTTAGCATATTAAATTTCTTGTTTATTTACTATATATATATATATATATTAATTTATTATTTTACTTTTTAAAAGTGATTTTACATAAAAGGTTTTTTGTGTATTTATTATATTAATTCACTACTTAATTTTGAATATGTAAAATGATTTAAAATATTTAATTTCTTAATAATATTTTAATTTATTACAATTAGAATAAAGTTTTTCCAATTAAGAAAACTTTAATCAAATTTAAAATACAAAATATTAAGAGAAGAAATCCTTGGAACTCTTAATAAGAACTTTTGAGAAAATGGAAAGCACAGAAAAGTGTTGTGGGTGGTAATTCACAGAATTGCCCTTGAGGTTTGGTGCGGGAAGTAAAAGAATTCGGCATATTCTCCCACTCAAATAGGTACCCCTGCAGTACCGCTATACAAACAAACTATATATCCACCACAAGAAACCCTAAAACCTCCTCTCTCTCTCTCTCTCTCTCATATACCCTTCACTTTCCCTTCTCATCAGCCTCTACAGCACACGGCTTCCTGGTAAACCCTCTCTCCTAATTCTTCCCTCGAAACCCTTTTGATCTATGATTTTGCTTGGATACTTTTAGAAAATTTAGGGCCTTTTTCAGCCTGCAGGCTCTGTAATTTTTTTTTTTTTCCTGGTGATTGATGATACTTGGTTTCTTATGTTTGGATTTTCAGATTTCTGTGGATTGGGAGAGTGAACAATTTGATCTTGTGAGCCATGGCTCTGGTGAGTGGACCTTCTTTTTTGTGATTGTTTTTTCCGATTAGTTTTTGCTATGTTAGTGGCGGATCTGTTCTTGGTTTTTGTGTAAATAAAATCATTTTATTCGGTTATTTATGTAGTTATAAACTAGATTTTGTTGTTTTACTGGGCTTTGTAAGAAATTGCATTGATAGTGTGCCTCTGGTGTTCACGTTTTCCTTTTGCGTTATTTCCCCTTAACTTGGATTGAAGTATTGAATTTTCTTTTCGTATAGTGTTGAAAGATTTATTTTTTTGTTTTGTTTAAGAGAATAAGGTCTTCATACAGAGTCCCTGTTTTAGTTCTTTGCTGTGTGGCGTTTGCCAGAAATTGTACTTCTGGCCGATCCTATTTTCCTATTCTTTTTTGGTTCTATGGACAATCATGTTGTTCGAAGAGTTAAAATATTGGATACTCTGCAAAGTATGTCTAATTTAGACTATAAGGTTTTTTTTTGCAGTGATTTGGGTTTTTCCAGGTTATTGACCTTATTTGGTCTTAAATTCAGGTTTTGCATTCCGCTCCAAACAAAAATGCATACAAGGCACTAGTTGCAGCAGAATATAGCGGTGTTAAGGTTGAGTTGGTAAAGAATTTTGAGATGGGTGTATCGAATAAGACCCCGGAGTTCATCAAGATGAATCCTATTGGAAAGGTATGAAGTAATACTTTCAGAGTACTGGTTGTCCTAATTATGATATATCTTGCTGTATTCCTGAGTCTGTATTTCACTGTGTAGATTCCTGTGCTTGAAACACCTGATGGCCCGGTATTTGAAAGCAATGCGATTGCACGCTATGGTAAACCAACTTCCGGCTAATTTGTTTTATTGCTGCAATATGACTTGATCTGATGTGTCTATTGCTTATTTTATGCAGTGGCTAGATTGAATCCTAATGGCACTTTGTATGGCACTTCCTTGATTGACTATGTAAGCAACATTGTTTGGCTTCTACTGTTGGAATTACTTGTGTTTTACTGGTCTTTGTTTCATGATCCACAAGTTCTATTGAGTACATTTATTTAGCATACCTCTTTTTTGATTATTGGATATTACAGGGCCACATCGAGCAATGGATTGATTTTTCTGCTACCGAGATTGATGTGAGTCTTGGAAACTGGTTATATCCACGACTTGGTTATCGTCTATATCTGCCACCGGTATGTTCCAACTTGTTGCAGTCATTCTGAACCCATATGCTTATCCTGATTCACTTGCTCCCTGAAATGTTTGCGAGTATTTCTTAGAAAAGAAATTATATTCTCTCTTGTGTACAGGCTGAGGAGGCTGCAATTGCTTCACTTAAGAGAGCTCTGGGAGCTTTGAACACCCATCTTGCCTCTAACACCTACTTGGTTGGACATGGTGTTACTATTGCTGACATTGTTATGGTTTGCAACCTGGCTTTTGGGTTTAAGACAATCTTGACCAAGAGCTTTACCTCAGAATTTCCACATGTGGAGAGGTACATTTGGACCTTAATTAATCAGCCAAATTTCAAGAAGATATGGGGTGATTTTACACAAGCAGAATCTATTCCACCTGTTGCGTCCAAGAAACCAGCACAGCCAAAAGAATCTGCAAAACCTAAGAAGGAGGAAGCAAAGAAGGAGGTTAAGAAAGAAGAAGTTAAGCCCAAAGAAGTAGTAGAGGACGAGGAAGCACCTAAACCAAAGGCAAAGAATCCGTTGGATCTTTTGCCTCCAAGTAAGATGATTCTAGATGAATGGAAGAGGCTTTACTCTAACACGAAGACCAACTTCCGCGAGGTTGCTATCAAAGGTACTTGGTATAATTGGCTTTTGATCATCATGTGCTTCTTGAAATTGCTTGTTTTGATGAATCCTTTTGGAACATATGTATACCGTTTTTGTTCGGTCTCGTCTTCTTTAGATGTCTGGAACAACTGTTTGATTTGGAAGGAGCATCATATGGACTGATTCTTTCACCATTAAAGAGTTGCTGGTCATCATTGCCTTGTCTCCATTGTTGGTTCTTTTTTTATCTTTTGGCTTCCCTTTTTGGTTGTGTGATATCAGATTGGAGATATCTTTGTCAACCATTAGATTTGTTTTGAGCATTCCACCATTACTATTTTCTGCGACTTAAAGTGTATTTGCATGTTAAATGCCTCCGAGGAGTTGCCTCATATGAAAAGATGGAGGCCTGAAAAATCCTCATATGGGCTATATTTTGTTATAGAGTTACTGTCGCATGGGTGGTGTTTATTTTAATTAGGCTAAAATTTATGATATGATATTTTCCTATGAGGCTCATGGTGTGTCTGGTTTGCAGGTTTCTGGGACATGTATGATCCAGAAGGATACTCTCTTTGGTTCTGCGACTACAAATACAATGATGAAAACACAGTGTCTTTTGTCACTTTGAACAAGGTGAGTGGTTTTCTGCAGCGAATGGATTTGGCACGGAAGTATGCCTTCGGAAAGATGCTGATAATTGGTGAGGCTCCATATAAGGTGAAGGGATTGTGGCTCTTCCGAGGGACAGAAATTCTCAATTTGTTCTAGATGAGTGTTACGACATGGAACTGTACGAGTGGAAAAAGGTGGATATCAGTGATGAAGCTCAGAAAGAGCGTGTCAATCAGATGATTGAGGATGCTGAGCCGTTTGAGGGCGAGGCTTTGTTGGATGCCAAGTGCTTCAAGTGAAGAAGATACATGGAATTACATTTCTATGGTCACCTGTAGCACAGTTCATTGGTGTAGCCTATCGTAATTTTGTCTTGCTACATTCTATACTATCCTTGATTTTGTTCAGCTCAAATTTCTTGGGATTAACAAACCTGCTCCTTAATTTTGTAACTTTTTCCTTTTTAATTTAATTATGAGTTGGTATGCATTAGTGTCCTGTTATATTCAGACTCCTAAATGTTTTTAGATTAAGTGCTAATTTGAGCATGCTCCTTTTATACTGTCACTCATTTTCTTTGGGTGCTGTAGCGCTTTATGGTGTTATCATTATCATTGTCATTGTTGTTGTCGGCTTTATGGTATTATCATTATAATTATCGTTTTCATTGTTGTCGTTGTCGTTATTGGTATTCTGATAAGTCAGCACTCTCGAGGTGGTGTCGTTATTGTTATTGGTATTTTGATAAGTCAGCAGTCTTGGGGTTCGATATCTGATATCTCTGTTGATGTTGAGTAGATTGTTGTCCTTGAAATGTCAGGAACAAAAAATGGAAATGAAGTGGGGGTGGTGTGGAATGGAGACTACTTCCTATTTCAACATAATAATAATTTTTTGTCTGCGATTTTGATTTTGTTATGAGCTGCAAGTCTTATTTTTAGACTCTTCGTATTCAAATTTATGCACTTCTTTCACTAAACAAAAAAATACGATTGACAAAATTATGGGTTCCATTAGAATCGTTGTATTGTATATTTCTTGTAAAATTATCTTTATTTTTGTAGGCTTGAATTTGAACACGCTGCAAATATCTACCTACAACACAACATTCGCATTGTTAATTGAATCTGAAAATTGAACTGTCTTAAAGAGCAAACAGGATGTGGAATTTTCTCTTAAAAATATAGTTTACACATTAGTACCAATAGAAGAACATCAGTACATCTAAATCAGGTGTGTTCCCCTGTGCTGTGCTGCTCAAGGTATCGAAATACACCAACCAGGCAGGCATTATGGAGGAAGCAACAAGTTGAGGCCTGGCATTGTAGATGCAGCTCGTTCTTCATGAAAATGCCACCTTTGTTCTATATATATATATATATATAATATATATACATATATTGTCACTGAATGAATTCAATATTCCTACTATGTCTCATTCTCAAAGTTCAAAATATTTTGGACTTTCGGCTCAATTTTGTGGAAGAGAATTGGATAGAAATCTGCAAGTCAGAGTTTGTAAGAAAATATTATATACACCAACTCTCACGTCATATAATTTGGCTTTTTCCTTTTCTTGGAAGGAACTCTCACATATACAAAAGTGGCCCCCACTGACCTTTTTCTCCTTTGAATTTCTCGATTGAAATCACATCGCAATTGGTGAAGGGTGCAAATGGTCAAGAATTTTGTATTTGAAAGGTGAAATTCCAAAAAAACACCAAAAACATGCAAATGCCAATTTCCCACATCATCTTCAGCAGGATAAGACATCGTCATTGTCTTTCGTTTTGGTCTTCAAGTACGTTCCAATATTCCTTTTGAGTAGAAGCAGCAAAACACAGACTGAGAGCAATGGAAAGAGGAGGAGGACAAGAAGAAACGAAGCAAATCATGCTTCTCACACCTTACAAACTCGGGACCTTGCACCTTTCTCACAGGTTCTTTCCATAGTACTAACATTACTTATGTTGCTACGTACAAGTGGAGATATGCTTAAATATTGTTGCACATTTCTCACTTACTTTCTAGTTCGTTCATGATTATGATTGCAAGTGTGTTCGTTTTCTGCAGAATTGTTTTGGCTCCTCTTACAAGACAGAGATCATACGACACGATTCCTCAACCCCATGTTATCTTGTATTATTCTCAGAGAACCACCAAAGGTGGTCTGCTAATATCGGAAGTCGCCGTGGTATCTGAAACTGCACAGGGGTAAAACTCAAGTTAATTTTCTCCTCCAAATCTTTAACACTTTGCTCTAACGAAGCACACAAATGCATACATGAACGATGTGATGTATTTGTTTCTGCCCTTTTCGTTATCGCTATTATTAGAAAATTCTTCCCGATTGAAGGTTGCCACATATGCCTGGAATATGGAGGAATGAACAAGTTGAGGCATGGAAACCCATTGTAGATGCAGTTCATGATAAAGGTGGTGTTTTCTTTTGCCAGCTTTGGCATGCAGGAAGAGTTTCGGTTCAAGGTTTGGACCCTTAAGCTTCTATGTGATTAGGCTTGCCTATTTGCCTCACATAGAAATCTTATTATGCATAGAATTCTGTATCCTTTCCCAAACTCCTTTTAACTCAGTTTCTGGATGCCAGATTTGTGGCCTGATGGATATTATCCAGTTTCCTCTACAGACAAAGTGCTAGTTGGGGCAGAAAATCAACGATTCAAGCCTCCAAGAAGGCTAACGACAGATGAAATTCCTCATATTGTCAATGACTTTAGGCTAGCTGCCAAACATGCTATGGAAGCTGGTAACTTTGCATATTTCCAATTTCAATTATCTAGCCACATGTACTAACTTTTGTGGGAAACAAAGTTGTTTTGCTAGCCTAAATGCTCTGCTTTATTCTCTAAGAGCAGCTACAGTTCTGTCCTGAGGGAAACGACGTATCACAGCTCTGATCTAATATTTACACGATTGATTTCATACCCTTTTTCACTTCTTAGCCTACTGATCACTGCGCCTGAATGATGTTAATGCGCGGATTCACAGGTTTTGATGGGGTTGAAATTCATGGAGGCTTTGGCTATTTGATCGACCAGTTCTTGAAAGATCAAGTGAATGACCGAACAGACAGATACGGAGGTTCGCTGGAAAATCGTTGTAGATTCGCTCTGGAAATAGTTGAAGCTATATGTAGTGAGATAGGAGGTGATAGAGTTGGGATAAGACTTTCTCCCTTTTCGAACTACATGGAAGCAGGAGACTCAGACCCGAAAGCTCTTGGTCTTTACATGGCTGAAGCCTTGAACAAGTACGGTATCTTGTATTGCCACATGGCTGAACCCAGAGTATACAATTGTGAAGAAACACAAGAAGCTCATAGTCTTAAGCCGATGAGGATGGCTTTTAGAGGCACTTTCATTGTTAATGGTGGTTACAATAGAGAAGATGGAAACAAAGCTATTGATGAGAATCATGCTGATCTTGTGGCGTATGGGCGTTGGTTTATATCGAATCCAGATCTTCCAAAGAGATTTGAACTCAATGCACGTCTGAATAAGTATGACAGGAGTACATTCTACACATCTGATCCTGTCGTTGGCTATACAGATTATCCATTTCTGGAGACAAGTTCTTGATTCTATATTGTTTAAAGATTGACTTTCTTGGAGCTTGTATTTGCAACTGTTTGTCATTGAAGCAATAAAAGACAGAGAAAACTGTATGATGATATTTCATCATTTAAAAAGAAAATAAAAGTTAGCCCTGTTACGGCAACAATGGTGAAGCTGAAGATCAAGCAGATTTGAGCTTAATCCACTCCCCATATTCTATCAAGTAGACGCACCAACTGGAAGGAGTTTCTTTCGTCAAGTGTTTGTAACCATTAAAAGCACTTGTATCCCTCAAAACATCACCATTGACAACATTTTTTGCGATGCTTTTAGGATTCAAAATAAACGGACAAACAGCAAAACAAGAGTATCATCAACCAAACATAATTTGTCATGTGTGACGTAATCAGGACAGCTGCCTTATTCATTTTTCAAGAAAAGACAATAATTAATGAATTAATTTTGCACTTTCCATATCCTTGGGTCAAAATTAGCATACATCTCTAAAGCTATTAAGGCATCCATCGAGCCGCCTGCTGACCCCACTACCCACACGGCCATCCTGCCGTCACTAATGCCTTCTGCCACTTCAGCTGTACTGCAGAAGATCTCCTAGCTATAAATACAAGCAAAGTTTCAGTTTGCTGGACGTATCATATACACTCTCTTCTGCTGAACAGCAAGTGAAGCAACTATTGTTTACTTGCTAAAGATGGAAAACAGAGCTCATGAGGAGGGGCAAGAGAAGCAGCAGATCCCACTTCTCACGCCTTACAAAATGGGAAAGTTTCAGCTTTCTCATAGGTACGCATTATTCATCAATTATCACCACAACCCGTCATTGTATCTTTTTTTTTTTTTTTTTTGTGCGGATTAGAAATTGTAGATAAAGATGTGAGAAATCCCACTTGGCTTTCTTGATTGAAAGGTAATTTGCTGTAATCATATCATATGTATGTTAGAATAGGTTATGTATATTGCATAAAGATTTGAACTTTATTTGACTGTGTTGAGTTTTATCTGTGACTCTTTAGTTAGTGTGGTTATTTACTTGAGTTTTGGATAGAGATTGACTACTGAAAAAGCAATCATCCAAATTTGATGGGAATTTCCACTTAAGAGTGTTGTTGACTCCAAAATGGAGGTTTTATAAAGTAATAGCTCCTCTTTGTTCTCTGACTATGCTTGTGTTCTCATTATAAAGTAGTCATGCAGAATATGGTGCCTTTATCATGAATTTTTTGTCGATTTATCTAATAATGCATATGTATCTTGTTCTGTTGTTCAAAGTCAATGTTGCCGCTCGATTGCTTTCTTTTTAAGCTGTAATGATAATTTTCTGAATTATTTCAACTGTTTTTCACAGGATTGTTCTGGCACCATTGACTAGGCAGAGATCTTATGGCAACATTCCTCAGCCCCATGCTATATTGTATTACTCCAGAGAGCAACTCGAGGGGGTTTTATCTTGACTGAAGCCACTGGGGTTTCTGATACTGCACAAGGGTAAGTTGATGGAGTTACTAGTTCAAGTCTCAACTTATGTAAATCTCCCGGAATTATATGAGAGCCATATCCTGTTTTCGGGTAATTCTTGCTCAAGTAACAATTCATCTGCTATTGAAGGTACCCATATACTCCAGGAATCTGGACAAAGGAACAGGTTGAGGCATGGAAACCCATTGTAGATGCAGTTCATGCCAAAGGGGCAATCTTCTTTTGCCAGATTTGGCATGTGGGCAGGGTTTCAAGCACAGGTAGTTCCTTGACCATTAGAAAGATTTGGGTTCTTGCTTAATCATGGTTATTGAGCAGCAGTTTTGATCTATTTTACGTTTATATCAAGAATTTTCTGTTTTCACTATCCAATATTGTTGATCTTAACTACAATATTATCAGTGCTGAAACTAGTGCAACGACATGAATCCAATCTCTAGCTTTATCCTGTTGATTATTTAGACCACATAATGAACTTTGTTCATTTCACTATTTGGATCAATGATTACTGATTGAACTGCATTTTTCAGATTTCCAGCCAAATGGGCAAGCTCCAATATCATGTACAGATAAAGGACTAGCTCCTCAAGTTCGAGCTAATGGTGTGGATGTTGCGCAATTTTCTCCTCCACGACGACTGAGAACAGACGAAATTCCACAAATCGTCAATGATTTCAGACTTGCTGCAAGAAATGCTATAGAAGCTGGTGGGATATTTTGTTAGACCTCCTTGTTGGTTGAAATAAAAATGAATGGTTCAAGATGTTGATTACCACAGCTTGCTCTGCATTTAGTTCACTTACATGCCCTTTCATTTCAGGTTTTGATGGGGTTGAGATCCACGGTGCACATGGTTATCTGATAGACCAGTTTTTCAAGGATCAAGTCAATGACCGAACAGATCAATATGGAGGGTCCCTGGAGAACCGTTGTCGATTTGCTCTTGAAATAGCTGAAGCTGTGACTAGTGAGGTAGGAGCTTACAGAGTCGGCATGAGGCTTTCTCCTTTTGCAAATTTTATGGAATGTGCTGACTCGAACCCTAAAGCCCTCGGCCTTTACATGGCCGAGGCTTTAAACAAATATGGGCTTCTTTACTGCCACATGGTTGAACCAAGGATGAGAACTGTTACCGAAAAATCAGAATGCCCTCACAGTCTTGTGCCTATGAGAAAGGCATTTAAAGTACTTTCATTGCTGCTGGTGGTTACGACAGGGAAGATGGTAACAAAGCTATAGCTGAAAACCGTGCTGATCTTGTTGCATACGGCCGTCATTTCTTGGCTAATCCAGATTTACCAAAGAGATTCGAGCTGAATGCTCCTCTCAACAAATATAACAGGGAGACCTTTTACATACCTGATCCTGTTGTAGGCTATACTGATTACCCGTTTCTTGAAGAAGCTGCATGATTTCAGGGGAGATAGAGTAACAGATGAACTGCAAATGTAAACAAGAAATTCCCCCATTTTTAGACCCTGTACTTTCTTATCCCGATTTATCAAATAATGAGATGTCCAGAAGAACTTATAAATGAATCTTTTATTTGTTGGGTTACACCACTGTAATTTATCTGTCGTCGATCTATCAAGTGAACTTTGTGCCAGTGTATTGGCTTCGACACAAATGATTGTAACTTCAGATGATTGCTATTCTGTTGTATGTTAGGCCTGAGAGAGAACAAATGGAGGAAGAAACCACTAGATCCAACTGTTCTAATTCAGGTTACCACAGGAAGGAATCAGAACACTATAAATCATTATTTTCTACAATAAAGTTGGTATGTACAGATATATTACATGTATTCCTGACCATCTTCTTTGCTATCTTTACGAACTAAGACATCAAAATCAGTGACAGTCCATTCAGCAGTAGCCCCATTCGGACTAACATATATTTCTGTACCAACATTGATTGAAGACCATACCCGTTTTGCTAGTTTTGTCCCTGGATCCTGCACAGTGGTGATGAAACAATTGCTTATCTCATAGTAGGGCAATAAGATTCTTATCCTAGATAAATGGAGCTATCTTCAATCAATGACAGTACCTGGTAGAAGTACAGCCGACTAGAGAGGGCTCCGGTATCTAGTTCCCAAGTTCTTGGATCACCAATCCATCCATCTCCTTTTCTTTCAGGATAGCCATGCACGGCCCACTCTGGATGAGGGAGAATTTGCACCAGTTCTTGTGCCTGTGGATTGCTGTACGGATCACAAATGTCGTATGGTTTCTCCAGATATTTGGCATTTCCAGGAGCACAATAGAGATGATAGGCAGAATATGGAAACCGAGACGTGTCATTTCTATGTATTATCTCTCCTGTGGAACTTATGTGATAAGGTGGGCATGACAAGAGTTTATCAGGACGACACCAACTAGTTGTTGCCGGGTTAATAATCATCTCACTGTATCTGGTTACATCTGTTAGAACATCTCCGTCGCAGGGATCTCCGTTATTTTTCCAACAACTTCCGATATCAAGGAGATAAAACTGGCTGTTGGGACCTCCACCTTGTTTAACATCTAGAGTCAATCTGACCTTGAAGTTCGGAGACTCTGGCAACTGCATAAATTGTATAAGCTCTATTATTATCACTAGCACAATTCTTGCATTATAGCATGTAACTTTCTTTTCTTGTTACAGACTATCAAAGGTCAAAATGAAAAAGAAAGGAAAAACTACAGGATTTAGAGTTTATGAACGGTCAAGTATTGTTAAAACTTGAGAATATGTTTGATATTCTGCCGAAAGAATTCCAAACTACTGAATTAAAAGGAGGGAAGCTGAAATATCTGACAGAACCACACAAACTTATATGTTGACAATCTTATCAGCAAAAAAGAAGTAAATACTTCAGAGACCTTTGTCATAATGCCGCGTCCATTGTAGTGGTAACCTCCATTGAACCCATTAGCTGCATCAGCCCTTAGATACAACATAAGCCAAGGATACTTGGATGATGTTGTCAGTTTATGTGATAAAATCCAACTGCTTGTGCTGAAATTCTTCTGCCAAGTAACTGAGAAAAAGGACTTATCTGCTACACCAGCACTCAGTTTGGGATCAAGGTCATATGTCCCATAATATCCTCCAACCAGAGACACATTGTTATCACTAAACACAACCATTTTGGATTGGTTATGGTACACGAGGGTTGGTTCATACACCCTTCACCAAAACAAGGAAAGCTTCTGTCGGTCACTATTTTCGGAACTTTCTTGCCATTCTCAGGACAAAGTGTAGTATTCTTGTCAAAATTTCCATTTTTAAGCATTATCATCCAAAAGTACCAAGGTTCAACTGAATCAGGCACCTCACAGAGTGATCCAAGAAAAAGTTCCTTTTCAGCAGCATAAATATCAGGATCTGTATAAGATCTAAATTCGCCAATAGGGAACTTATCGCCAGCCCCAGTCTGTTGTCTGATTCCTTCACTTTCTGGTGTACTTTGCACTCGCTTCCCTTATCTACGAATAAGCCACTAAAACTATCTAATTTACAAGATCACGAAACAAAAGTGAAAGAGTGAGTTATCGTACGATAATCCAAATCCAAAAGACAACTTGATCTCATAATGCCGTGCTATGAAGCCCCCTCTCTCCATCATTTAGCAAATACAATCCTCTGTTTTTCGTATTTGATCCAAATAGATAGCTGACATACTAGATAAGTTCAGTCCGATCGACTGAGCTCACATGGTCAAATGTAACGGTGTAAATCCATGTATTTTTTTCTAGCATTAGTGTTTTGGGTTTAAATATTCAGTAAACAAAATGTAAAGACTTATATACTTCCTATCAGCAGATTAAAAAGGAGGTAAAAACACTCGACCAGACAGGGCACAGTTGGAACTCTGTTTATGGTTTCAAAAGCTTCACCAATCCAGCAATTATTGCTCAAAGGTAGCATGTCATACGTTAAATCAATTTACATTAGCTAACATCTGAAGTTTGCAGTCGTGAGTTCAAGATTCTGCCTACTGTCCTAATTATGCATCATTTATTGTCTCATTTCATCAAAAGCATAATCTATTTCTTCATTCAAGAATACAGAACAGAGAAACATAATTTGGGCAAGAAAATGAAATTAAATTGAACCTGCAGTTACAGTTGGGCAGTGAAGATCAGCACAGTCAGCCATTCTTGGGCTGCCCATGTTCGGCGCTTCCACGCCAACTTCATTGCAGAAATTCCAAGCTTCCAATGCAAATCGTGCATTTGGGCTTTTGATTCCAGGCTCCCCTATTACAGACACATACGTATTTTCTTGTGATAATTGAGTTATTGAAGCTGCTAAATGAGGCTGCTGGCCAGCAACAAGAAGCAGAGGAACAATCACCCAGATAAACAACAGTGACAGCGAGAAGTATCCCATCATCATTTTTCACTGAAGGCCTCAAGATCACAAGAATGGAGTCAGGATGCGAGTTCGTTGTAATTGTTATGTCATTTGTTAGAGAAACACGATTTCTTCATCTGAAATTCCTAGGACTACAGTTTGAGTTTGTTTGTACTTTGTAGCCTAGTATTATGTTTTTACCAAACGCAAACGGAGATTTGGACATCACAAAATGGGATCATCATCAGGGAATTGCTTCAAAGCAAATTAAAAAAAGATGGGGTCCCATTTCGCCACGTGTCCGATCTTCTGCAATCTGGATACAAGGTGACCTGTTACTTCACCAGTTACGTAATCCCTTCATTTTTCACAAAACATAAAACGACGTTAAACACAATTTTAAATATTTCTTTAAAAAAAAAACAAACAATTTTAAATAATAAGTTATAATCCCAAAAGAAACATATAATTATACATTATTATTTCTACAGAGTGATAACCAACTGTCAGCATCCAATCATGATTTATTAATTTGCTAAAATCCCAACCCACATTTATATGTTGAATCGAATAATTATATATTAATCGATAGATTATATTTTTAATTACTTATAATTAAATGATATTTTTCATTATTAAGTGATTTAACGTGATATCAAAAGTTATATGATTAAATTATATTTACTATTTGATTGTCTGTAATGTATAAAATTTATAAATCAGTTCAAATTCAAGAAAATAATTTAATTGTTATTAACGGAATGATCTCAATGAACAAAACTAAAAACAGAGTCAATATTCACTAAAAGAAAATATGATATTAGTAACAAATATCAAGTATAATTTTAAAGTTATCATAAAAAATATGTATTGACAATATTTTTATTTTGTCACCATGTAATTAATTGTAACAAAATATGTATAAAAATTATCACTAAATTCAATTAATGGCACATCTACAGTGGCAACTATTATTTGTCGTCACTAAATTGTTACTATATATGAGTCACTAATTATATTTAGTGACTACTTTTGTGCATATTCTTTTATCATTAATTCTAGATAATAATATTTTTTTTATAAAAATAATATTAATTAAAATCATTCGTTCATGATTGTGATAAAACAAACGTTCTTGTCACTAAATATATATAATTACTGATAATATCAAAACTCTCACTTGATTCTAATTTTTGTCACTAAATATATATTTTTTGGTAATGATTCAATAGGACAACATAACATTGATTTCATTGATTTACTTTCTTCTTCAGTATCTTCATTTTTTGGAATATCAACTTTTATCTTTTTTATTAATTTTTTCCCTTCTCCAATATTTTTTTAAAATGATGACCTTGTCATTTATAGTTTGAATTTTTGGCGGTTTGAACGGAAGATGAATTAGAGGAAGAAGAAGGAGAAAAAGGTGGGTAAAATGAAGGTAGGGTTGATATATAGGAATTGAGAAGAAGATTCAGAAAATAAAAGGGCTTAGCCCACGTGAAAAAAGTATACATATACATGTAAAGAAATTATGTAAAACAAGATGGATGCATTAATTGATGCGGTATAATATCACAATGAGTGGGATCGGACAAGTGACAACCCACATACACATTCATAATTAGTTGTCTTAATTTGCACAAGCAGTAGAGATAATGTTGCCAAAAAGTAGTCTAATTCCTAGTCCTAAAATATTATATTATTATTATTATTCTTGTAATTAATTGGTAGAAATAAGACAAGCTCGCTGGCTACTTTTTCCTACAAAATTCAGTTTAGTTGTAATTAAAGCAATTACTTACCATTGGTGGGATTTGATTTTTCCGTATCTTAAATCAAAGGTTTTAAAGTTTTCAAAATATTATTTAAGAAAAAAAAAAGAATTTTTTTTGCTTTGAAAGTGTGTTACAAAAGAACTAATTATATGTATGTATAATATATATAATATATATATATGACATTAATTAGTTTATTTTAAAGAGAATGGATGCGATGATTTATTGACAAAGTGCAAAGAAAGGAGCGATGAGGAGTTGAGGACTCACATCTCCAACTCCAATCCCAGTTCCAGCTCCAGCTCCAGCTCACTACTATACCTAAATATGAAAAACTACAAGGAATAATCTTTTTTGAACGCTAAGGAATAATTTTCACAAATTCCACGCATAATTAATTAATTAATTAATTAATTAGCATCAAATTTTAATGCAACTTGGTTGATGATGATGATGATGATCGATCCCTGCAATTACATTAACTAATTGAATTAATAATCAGCTTTTTTTTGTTTTCTTTTTCTTTTTTTTGTGGGTTGAGAGAGAGAGAGAGAAAGCAGGAGTCTCCCTCCCCCATCACCCACTCAAACATTAAAAACTGTATGAAAAAGTTGTTTGCCTGGGAACCTCCCACTACTTTAATCCCCCCCCTCCCAAAGCCAGCTCCAGCTCCAACTATTCCATTTGATGGAGATTTCCTCGATCGAATCGAAATTACATCAACAATTATTGTTAATTAATGATGATGGGGATTAATTATGCGTCCACGTGGATGGAATATGTACGTGTTAAATGCTGAGAGCTCCTCCCCCCATGCAACCAATGATCAAGATTCATTAGATGGATGGATGGATATCTAGCTACCTACCTACCTAGCCGCAGCAACAGACAATCAAATTAGGGTTTTCTATTGATCAGTACTAGTCTATTGTGTGATTTGACAAGATTCTTGGCTTCTAAGTTAAGTTGGAAGTGGGGGAGAGGCTGCACTGCCTCTGCCTTTAATTTCCATTCTTTTGTTTTAATAATTACCGCAATTCAATCACTACTCATGTTACTTGCTTTTCTTTTTTCTGTAAGGGCAAGAAAACCCAAAGGTCAGTCATCATATATAGTTATTATTAAGTATTATATGATTTTTTTTTGTCTTAACTTGATTCGATCGAATCAATTCAATCATCAAATAAATATATTGTATTTGTAATTAATTTATGTTTGGCTGAACTTGATTAAAGCAAAAATTCTCATATTATATAGACCAAGACTTAGGTTTGTATACCTCTTCTTCCACATAATAATCACCACTATACATATACATGTTTTGATATGTGCGTGTGTGTATATATATATGCAAGTAGCACGTAAATTCATGAATTAAATGTCTTAAACTATATTTCAAGATAATTACAAGTAGCACTATATATGAATGTTAAACATTAATAAGTGATCATGTTCATATATATGTTTGATCTAACCCGAAAAAGTATTATCACTTGTGAAGCAATTGGTTCATTTGATGAGTATTTTGAGTGATTTATAAGTTGCATGCATTGTCTTCTCTTCTTAACGATGTATTTTTTAGGATACAATCGTATTAAATTCAAAACAAACAATATTAAAAATTCACGCAAATCAAGTTACAAAATGAATCAACTTTGATTCTTATGTTGCGTTACTGTTATACGACTAGACTTGATCATAATCTCAAAGCACAACGATGTATTATAAGGCTGAGGAAACACCTACTTTGCAAGAGACAGAAAGCAGCAAAATAATATATATATATATATATAATATATATATATATAGTGATGAACGATGGGAATTAATTAATAAATAAGTAGGTTTAGGGCAAAGTTGGTGGAAAAAGGAAAAGCAGGTCCAGTATATCATGGGCAGCTCATTGGTTCAGCAACAGCTTTGGATGCACATGAAAAGCAATTGCTTGCTGACTAGACAGTACTGAATTAATGTCCCACACCTACACACCCATACCCACAGCCACAGGAGGACCTCGATCGCCTCTCCCTCCATTGTGGATGATGGATTGGCCGCTTTCGATACTCTAATAGTCCCACAATGAAATTTCGTCATCAGCCCTAATGCATGCATGTTCAGCCACATAACACTTATATAGGCCTCCAACCAATCAGGCCCAAACACGACGCTTCTCCAAGGGCATATTAGTCTTTTTGACTTTGCAAAAGTTGTGTGTTGTCTTTAGGTGGCAAAACCCTCCTAATCTAGGAGCAGCAGGTGTCAAAGTCTCTTAAGCTACTACACACGTACACAAACACACACATTGGGTGATGATGATGATGTGTAAAAGTGGGTTCCAAGTGTGAATATTTTACTTGTTTTCTGGTGTGGGAAGAGAATCGGCTTCGGGCGGGGCGGGGGTGTATATATGGTCAGTGAGTTGTGGGAGTGGAAGAAGTAGAGTGTGAGTTTTGTGTTTAAGTTAGTAGGAGGCGTTTCAGGGAGTGAAAGGCAACAGCCTCGAAGCTAGTTTAAACTAGTGGGAGGTTGTCTGCACACAAGAAGACGACCTTCATCGATCATCCATCATTAAATCCTTTCTTCATTTAACTCTAAAGAAATTAGTGATATATATACACAGATTAATTTTCATTGAGGATATATATATATATATAGAGATATATAGTAACAGGTTATTTGTGTGGATCCTGCGCTCGGGATGGCTCGTGGAAAGATTCAGATGAAGAGGATTGAGAATCCTGTGCACCGGCAGGTGACCTTCTGCAAGAGGCGTGCTGGCCTCCTCAAGAAGGCGAAGGAGCTCTCCGTGCTGTGCGATGCTGAAATTGGACTTTTCATTTTCTCCGCCCACGGCAAGCTCTATGAACTAGCCACCAAAGGGTAAGGCTCCTCTCTCTCTCCTCCTCTTTCACACACACACACACACCCCTACCTACTCTCGTATATATACATGTACAATGGTCTAGCTAGGTATGTGCTTTGATATGCATACCTCAGTGTCTCATTTCATGTGCACGTTTATATTCAAGTTAGTTGATAAGTGGGCTATTTATGTGTATCCACACTTGTGTGTATACTTGTTGAAGTGAAATACATATTAAATTTGTTCATTTTTGGTTTCATGTACATGGAAATCAGAAGCATGCAAAGTTTGATTGAGAGGTACATCAAGTGTAGTGGGGAAGTTCCAGCTGATGATCAAGAGGCCAAAGAGAAGCAAGTTAACATGGTATGTGAAGAATGATTGATAATATATATATGTGTATATTAATTGTTTAATTAATTAGGTGTTGCGTGTTTTGTTGAATTTACATGATTGATAATATATATGAGTAGTGATGAAAAAGTAATTGTAGATGGAAATTATATATGTATGTGAATAAAATAGAGAATGAAGTGTAGGGTTAATGAGGAAAAGGTAGCGTTTTTATAAAGTTGGTAGAATCTGGTGCCTTTTGTTAATTGTGATGATAATCTTATATTCCTGTAATAATTAATTAATTAATGCAAAGAAAGCTGCCAAGATTGAAGTACTCAACTACTAATATTCCTGCTTTTTGGGGACAAAACTCCATGGGCTGCTTCGTGCGCGTCTGCCCCGTATACATACGTGTGCGCTTGCACTTGCACTTGCGCTGACACACCCCCAATATCCATCATCCATCCATCTCTACTGTGTATTAAAATGATATTATGTATTTTTTTTTTTTTTAGAAAAAAATTTATAAAAATGAAATAAAATTCAGAATAGAAAATATTTATATGATATGAAGTTGATGATATAGAAAAATGCATCATGTGAAAGGCAAATCTTCTCCTTTTGGGTGCTTTTTTGACTTGAAATATCATCTCATATCTGGATGGAGAGAAACCCTCCCCACAAAGGAAGGAAACCCCGTTCACACACACACACACACATAGGTGTCACTGTCACTCACTCCAACAAACAATCGTATACCTATATATAATTATATCATGAAATCTCAATTATTATTGCTTGCTTTAATCTTTCGAGGTATTGGGTTCCATTTCCACAAAAATCTCCCTGTCTTATTCTAATAATACTTTTTTTTTTTTTTTCTTTTAATTAATTCCGAGTACGATTAATGAATTTTGGAGTTCTCATCATATCAATTTAATGAATAGTGTCATTAAGTAATCACTTTTATGTACCTCTTTGTCCTAACTGAATTTTTTTTGTGAAATTTTTACATGAGTTTTTATGACATAATCGCTAAAAGAAGTACGGAATTAACATTAATGAATCATGAAATGCAACTTTGTTTTTCACTTAATTAGGACCCAAAGGAAGAGATTAGCATGCTAAAGCTCGAGATTGAGATACTCCAGAAGGGACTCAGGTACGATTTCTTAATTAACCTCAGGCCATCATATTAATTATGATAAAATGAAATAATTAAATAACTATATTAATGAATAATCTTGCAAGGTATATATCTGGAGGAGGAGGTGGTGCAATGACTCTGGAACTGAATGTCCTGGAGAAACATCTTGAGATATGGATATACCATGTTCGTTCCGCAAAGGTATACATATAACCTTTCTCATCATTTTATTACCATTATTAATTGATTATATAGATATAATTCACTTTTAAAAATCATTACATATATATATATATATACAGATGGACATTATGGTTCAAGAAATTCAGCTGCTCAAGAATAAGGTAATTACCTTAATATTAATTAATTACACTCACATATACATATATATCGAGAGTAATTAAATTTTGAAAAAAAAAAAAAAAACTCTTATGTTTGAATAGGAAGGGATACTCCAAGCAGCAAACAAGCATCTTCAAGAGAAGGTACGTAGGGTTAACATGAATTACAACGATCGACATATACATATATATGTTATTTTTGAATTTAAATAATAATGAATATTATTGGTATTGATATATATATATATAAATAATTGTGCAGATAGAGGAGCAGTATGGGATGGTTGAAATGGGAGGGATGCTGACTAACATTCAATACCCTGCAGCTGCAGCACTAACAACTACTAACTTCCAGACCCTGCACCACTACCCGCTAACTATACCAACTCATGAGACATATGATCACTTAATTTAGCTACGTCCATATGCTCATTCTTATATTATATATATAATATGCATGGGACCTCCTCCTCCTCCTCTACCTATATATATAAATTGTATGTGGTTTGTTATTAACGTAAGAAAATAATATAAGTGTTGTTGTAGCAACGTGTGACTCCGTACGTTCGTCCACGTAACCATATATATATATATATAGGTAACTAGTGTGTGGTGGCTTGTAGACATCGATCATGTGTTTAATTGTGCATGTAATTTGGTGTTGTACTCTTGTTATAATTATGTACGTACTTCTCTTATAATTATTACATATTTCCTGCTAGCTAGCTAGCTCCCCTTCTCCATCCATCTAAGGCTTTTGGAAACAAATTTACTTACTATTTATGTACGTTCTAATGTATGTAACAATTATTGTTTCTTTCAATTTGTTGTTCCTACCGCTACCATCAGTACTAATTTGATGCATTCATCATCAGATTAATATCTCATCAATTGCAATATTGTACTATTCTATTGAATTGTTATTTATTAATCGATCTACCTTCAAGTGAACAAATCTAAAAAACATAAGACTCATAATATTTTTTTATTGTGTAATACTTTTATAAGATTATTTTATAAACAATACATTATTTAAAAAATTCTATAAAAAAGAGTTATTTGTGAATTGATCTCAATAATTCTGAATTTATAGATAAATTATGGGGAAAAATGGAAAATTAAAAAAAATAATTTAATTAATATGATTTGTAAAAAAAAAAAAAAAAAAAGAAAAGAAGAAGAAGAAAAGATATGAAGTCTGGGTGTGACCAGATCCAAACACTAGGTCTAGTTGAGTCTAAAGAGACCCATTGGACTTGAATAACGTTTAATGAATTAGGTAGAATTTGAATCTAACTTAATTTATTTGGATTTGTATTGAGTTTGGACTTCGATAGGATAAGCTCCTGCACATTGTCAGGCCTAAAATGGTATAAAATCAAGATCGAAGAGTTCTCATGATCATACATTAGTAAATAATCATAAGAACAAGTATGTACCACCTCAAACGCAAACTATATATATGTTGAAAATTTACTTATAATATGTACGGCTAAAACATTTTAAAGGAAATAAAATTATTCTTTTTAAAAATTGTTGTTTTTTCGACATAAATGTTACCTAATTAGTCCTCCAACATAAACGTCTAAATATATTCATCAAAGGTGTTTGTAAAAGCTTATATATGTTTGATGGTAATAAAAAAATGTTGTAAAGAGAGTTGTAAATTTTGTTGTAGTAATTAAAATTGAGAATATTCTTAAAGAAAAGTACAAAGGGAAAAGAATTTGAATTGATCGCAGGTGGTTTTGGATAAAAGATAATATATATAATATATATATATTATATATATATATATTTTAGCAACAAGCAATAAAAGTCAGTAGGATCGAGGATACTTATAACTTTTTATTTAAATCAATTTAATATTAATTATTTAGTGTAATTGAGCGTGTTGAATTCTAAATAGATTAGGAGGTGCGGAGTGCACACTTGTTTAGGACTTAAACTCCTTGGGTCAAAAACCGAGCGGGGGTCAAGGGGGCTGCGCCCCTTTGTGGGGTCCCAGGGGCGACGCCCCTAGCGAAGTCCAAGGGGCAGCGCCCCTGGCTGGGGTTCCGCTCGGGGCAATGCTCTGAAACCTAAACGTAGTCGCATGGTCTGAAAAGATACGTTTAACATAACCGTTTCGAGCACCTCCCGCCCATAACTACTCTTGTGTAGGACATAACCTTTCAGAGCGGTTTCAAGCAGTTTTAATTGCTTGTCGCCTATCTGGTTTAGATTATTTATATATATAACCTCATATACGTTTGAAGATAAAAAAAAAAAAAAGTTTTCAATTTTCTTTTCCACAGACAGGAAAGAAAACATTCTTTGCATCTTATCTTTGAATAAATTTTGTGTAACCCGATGACATGTGATAAATGGTCAAAATATTATTTAAAGAAAGTGATTTTCAAAACACGATTTGCAAATCATATCCTGTTATTCAATCACCCTTTTTTTTTCTAACACTTAATTCAAACGATTTAAAAATAAAAATTTTCAAATCCAAAGTTTTCAATAAAAAACATGTGACCGTGTGGGAATACGTTAGAATTTTGAACTTTTATTTTTTTATTTTTTTGGTAATAAAAAGTAGAGTTGAAAAATAAATCAAATTACTCGATAGTCGATTTAAATTAATTGATAAAAACACGTTATTAAACTTGACAAATCAAATTTTAACAATTTCTTTTTGTTTGGTAAAGTTTTAAACTTGAATCGGTTAGTGGCAAAACAATAAAATATAATTAACAATATCAAATTATTCTAGTTCGACTCATGTTTGATCTAATTAAAATTCATCCGTGCTCAATTGGATCAACAATCTAATTAAATTCAAATACAATTCTTAAAATTTAATAATAATTTAAATATAATTGAATAATAATATGTTGGGCTCGACTCGAATAACAAAGCATTGTGTATTGTAAATGGGCCGTGACACTAAAGTGGATATAATAGCTGGATCATGTGAAAGAAATCCAGCCCACATGGTTTGGATGAGGGTGGTCGTGTTTTAACCCGGGAGGAGTAGGACTCATACAAAGCCGAGCTGCATATTTGTCCGGAACTATGATGATCTATACAAGTATTAACACAACAACATCATCTTTCAATGGATCCCCAAATTGAGTTCCTTCGATAATTGGTTTATTTAGGTTTCGGACATGTTTAATTAATAAAAAATATCAAATCCCCAACACCCACCCCACACAGAGACGCGCGCGAGACAATTTGGGGCTAATACTGCAGGGTTTTGAATACTAGGGTTTAAGCGATTGCTCCATTCTCCAACATCACGCCATGTCTTCCACACTGGAAATTGAAGCTCGAGAGTAAGCTTGCCTTCCCATCTAATTTCAGAATATCTGTGTGCCTATATGTTTATATTTAGTTTATTAAAACTCGTATCTTAAATTTCAGTGAGCACACAAAGTGCAAGACCTTTTGTAAGATTTAGCGATTCTTCCCTGTAATTTCTCTACTCTGAGCTGGTATAATAGTTCGGAGGTCAATACGATTTTGAGGAGTGGTTAAATTTCGCGAGATGAAATGGGATGATGTTTTTATAGTCTATCCGTTGTGGGAATATCTAAAGCTGCATTATTTTTTCTATTTTTGTAATTCTTAGAAAAAGATGTGAATTCTAATTCTGAAGTAGGTCTGGGTTGAGGACCTAAAGGATTGACTGTTTTCCCTCAGTACCCTTTGCACTATGTTGCTTTTTTCTCTACTTTAAGGATTTCCAAGTGTTATGATTTACTCATTGGCCACTGACATCCTACTTGCATCTTTCCACCTGGAGTGTTAATATGTTTAATCTAAATGGGATGAGGATCCACTTCATTTTCTTGATTAACATTCATTTTATTATTTATTGAATTGCGATCCATCACACTTGAGATATTTTACCTGAAAATCTTGCGTGCGCCTACCAGTCTTCCTTTTGGTTTACTCTGCAGTCTTGTTTTTGTCCACTTTTAACATAAGTGTATAGTATATTCGTTTTAACTTATATTGTCTTTCCTTCTGAATCTTTTGATATATTATACCCACTGGTATCTTATCATGCCACTTAGTTGTGAATATAAAAGTTTTCATGTGTTTGTTTGCAGCGTGATCAAGATTGTACTTCAATTCTGCAAAGAGAACTCTCTGCATCAAACTTTTCAAACTCTGCAGAATGAGTGCCAGGTTTCACTAAATACAGTGGACAGCCTTGAAACATTTGTGGCTGATATTAATAGTGGAAGGTGGGATGCAATCTTACCCCAAGTTGCACAACTTAAGCTTCCCCGGAAGAAATTAGAAGACCTATACGAGCAGGTAAGCTTATACCTGAGGAAGCCCATCCATCTTGTGTCATTTGTTTCCATGGTCATGAACTCTTGTATTACGCCATCCTCTTCAAGTTTAATGTATAACTGTGATATTGTAAATCAAAATGATTGAAAAATTCAGAAGAATGGATAATTCAAATAATTTGCATCATTCTGGTATAGCTGAGCTTCTGAGGTAGAAGTCTTATGAGCTTCTCTCTCATTCTCCTTTTCTATTCTGGTTTTCTGTTAGTAGTCCTTGCAATTTGTCATTGTCAATGCCGATATTGGAACATACATGATCTGACAGTGAAAAAAAGCACATTCTCTCTACCTACTCCCTGTATTAGACAATTGGTATCTTGAGCTAACTCTGAATGGAATCTATTTCAATAGTGAATGAATTTCTTGTGATAAGCATCATAGGTAACAGGCTCATCCAACTTAAGATTTACTTCGGTTATGTTAGCAATTCTCTTCCAGAATTCTGGACGTCAGCTGTGGGCTCCATTAGCTATTTCATGAAAAATTAGACTTTAAAATGAAGTATATGTTCATTTTCTGAAGAAATTTTAAAATGAGAAAACATCTCATGATCTAGTTGAGTTGATAATCTACCAGAAGGGATTTTATTTATTATTATTATTTTTTTTTCCCTGCACATTTTTTACTCAATTTCTCTGTTTGTGTATAGATTGTTTTAGAAATGATTGAACTTCGGGAGATTGATACCGCACGTGCTATATTAAGACAAACCCAGGTGATGGGAGTCATGAAACAGGAGCAACCAGAGCGGTACTTAAGACTTGAGCATCTACTGGTTCGGACTTACTTTGACCCAAATGAGGTATGAGTGATCACTTTTCATTATCTAGGCTTTCCCAGTTCTATCTTAGGTCTTGGAAGTTGGAAATTCACCTAAGCTTATTTCGTATACATGCTATTAAAATGTAAATATTGTATGTGGGATCATGGATTTTTCTGGCAATTGTATCTCCAGTTACTTTGACAACCCTGCAGAAAAGGTGCAACTTTTTACCATATGTCCATCCTGCAACTGGCCCTCTTGTGTTATATCTATAATATAAATAGTTTCTTGTTCTTCATAATTAACTTTTTAATCATTCAACCACTAGACTAGATGGGCATCTTAGCCATTTATAGTAATAATTTTTCATACTTAAATTTGGTTATTTTTGTTTTAAAGTTATACCTTGTACATCTTGTGCAGGTGTATCAAGACTCAACAAAGGAGAAAAGACGTGCGCAAATTGCACAAGGTTGGTGGTATATTTCATTCCAAATGTCAGGAAGATGCTTTTTTATGGTACATTTTCTCACATGCATTGTTCAAATATATTTTCAGCTATTGCCGCAGAAGTTTCAGTTGTTCCACCTTCAAGATTAATGGCTTTGATTGGTCAGGCTCTGAAGTGGCAGCAGCATCAAGGTTTTATATAAAGGCCACTTGTGATTTGTTGTTTTGAGATGATTTTATTGGGGTCAGCTCATTTCAGACATACTACAAATGCACTGAAGTACAGTAGTCAAATGACTATAATTAGAGCAAATCATTTAGGATGACTAGTTCTCAACATGGAAACTTATGATCTACATATTTTAAACAATGTTTTTACATTTTTTCCTTGGGAAAAGGATGTGATTGTTACGTTTCACAACTATTTAGAAACTAATTCGTACATAAGATTTTCTGAAGTTTCTACTTTTATTCTGGTCAAATCTATGTGCCTGTTAGACCTGACTTTATGCTTCATTCCCAATGTTGCCTTTTCAGGTTTACTTCCGCCGGGAACACAATTTGATCTGTTCCGAGGAACAGCTGCTATGAAACAAGATGTAGAAGATATGTACCCAACAACTCTTGGGCACACTATCAAGGTAAATGGTACATTTAACTTGAATTTGGGTACTGGATTCACATTCTATTTGTATCTTCGATGTGATTTGTTACTTTACTTCCGGTTGGATGTAATGTTTATTGATATTTTTATATAGACTTCTCCAATGTTTAGTGGGATATTCAATTTCCTGTTGCTGAAGCCCTTCCATTCTTTGTCTTGTGTCTGTGGGTGCATGTTTTTTGGTCTCTACTACTGAGCTTTTGTTTTCTCAAGATATCTTATTGATGATTCTGTACATATGTATATGTACTATCATCCACTTGTCTTATAATATTGACCAGCATCTTTGAAAATTTAACAATCATGTAAACTTAGGATAAAAACTGTGAGTTTCTGCTGCTTTAAATCATTATTCCTTGTGGAAGGAGAATATGTTTCCAAATATCTGTTTTTTTCTTGACCTTTTATCCCCTCTTAGTTCTTCTATGATCTTACCTTTAGACATTAGATTAACATGGTTTCTGTGTGGTTATTGGTTGCAGTTTGGGAAGAACAGTCATCCAGAGTGTGCTCGTTTCTCTCCAGATGGGCAATTCCTTGTTTCTTGTTCAGTTGATGGATTTATTGAGGTTATTCATTGTGAAGTCTCTCATTTTGTAATATTTATGGAGTAGAATTACTGGTTGCTCATTTTAGTGCATTCTAGGTGTGGGATCACATAAGCGGAAAGCTAAAGAAGGATCTCCAGTACCAGGCTGATGTGAGTAGCTTGCTATAATATTTTTCTTTTCTTTCTACTTGTTTTCTCTATTAACTTGTTTTTCATCTCTATCAGATTATCATGTGTCCTGGATCTACTCTAGTGTGGTTGAGCATTTATGTTTTATTGGATTTTCCTGTCATTGCTTCTCGCTTTTATCTTATGTTGTAATTTCCCCATGCAATGGATGAGACTATTTTCCTTTTCCTTTGGGGTGAGGGTGGAAGGTGGGGGCTCATAAGATTGTTGATCGTGATCATGGTTTACTGCATTGATGCTATGTTATAAGCTTTTAGATTGGCGATGCAACAAATGATTGTTACACTTTTTGCAACTTCATCATCAATTATCTGGCATCTGTTCTGAAAATAAAGAATGTGCCAATGTGGCACTTGATTACTTGCTCTAACTAATGAATAACTTGGCAGGAAACGTTTATGATGCATGATGACGCTGTCCTCTGTGTCGATTTTAGTAGGGACTCTGAGATGATTGCATCTGGATCACAAGATGGGAAAATCAAGGTAACACTTGTCTGAAGTTTTACTTCTCATGTGAGATCTCTTTTCTGGTTTCGTCATCTGGACTTATTTCCCAGACACCTAACATGGGCAAGAAGGAAGAAGTTCAACTTGTTGAACACATGAAAATAGAAGGAAGAAGTTAGGGAGGATGATGGTTGTAGTTATTGATTGTACTTCAATTGCTGCTGTGTTACAGCTGTCTATTTTTGTGATACCTCTGCTACATTGCATGGCATTAAAGAAAATAAATCTAGTATATTCCTATATCTGGTAATAGGTTTGGCGTATCAGAACTGGTCAGTGCTTGCGCCGGCTGGAGCGCGCACATTCTGAGGGTGTAACTAGCGTCAGCTTTTCTCGAGATGGAACTCAGTTGTTAAGTACATCATTTGACAGCACTGCCAGGTTTGTTGACACTTATGACTTCTGACTGTTGTACTGGTATATTTTTTCGTCTTATTCTCGTGATCGTTCTCTCTCCTCAAGGCCACTCCTTCTGAAGAATTAAGAGAGAGTGGAAGTTGGAATGTTAACTGCTCCTTGAGTTCGGAGGCACTGCTTCATGCACTCTTTTTTCTTATTTCATTCAGAATTCATGGCTTGAAGTCAGGGAAGATGTTGAAGGAGTTCCGCGGCCATGGATCATATGTTAATGATGCCATCTTTACTGCTGATGGTTCTCGTATCATAACCGCATCCAGTGATTGCACGGTGAAAGTAAGTTATTGTAGTGTATCTGTTATTTATTCAGAGCCAATACTTGCAAGCTTTTTGACCTTTGTGTTTGTAATACATGTTATTGTGGCATTTAGGTTTGGGATGTGAAGACTACGGATTGTCTGCAGACATTTAAGCCTCCACCTCCTCTGAGGGTATTTGTTTTGTTAGCATCTCTCAGTAATTTGGGCCCTAAATGATTGTGTGACTTCTAACTGATGTCTATCTTATGCTGCAGGGAGGTGATGCATCTGTGAATTCTATTCATCTTTCCCCTAAAAATTCTGATCACATTGTTGTATGCAACAAGACATCATCAATATACATCATGACACTCCAAGGGCAGGTAATCATCATCTGCTTCTATCTTTATTTCTTGCCCCCACTCCTCACCCGGAAAAAAATAAAAATAGAGAATTTTTCATCACAGCAGAGAAAGATCCTTCTTTCGAGGCTCCAAGATAAAGAGAAAATTCTTTTGTTACTTTTTTTTTTCAAAAAATAGGGGAATTATAAAATAGCTCCTGACCAATTAGAAACAAAGATAAATAGAAACATGGCTCATTTTGACCAAAGGAAATCAGGGTATCTTACTCGTCTTTAGCTCATTCTCCTTCGGGAAAGGAAAGAGAAAAGCGATATAAACAGAAAATTGCTACTCTTTCTTGATCAGAAGTGACGAATGATTGCTGATTCATGTTTCTTATCACTTCCATTTAGCAGTGATATCGATATGACTCTCAATTTTTCATTTTGCCAGTAATTTGGTTATGAGGCCTGATGTTGCTTTATTCTAATCTGCATCTGATTCTATTTGTGAAGGTTGTGAAAAGTTTTTCATCCGGTAAAAGAGAAGGTGGAGATTTTATGGCAGCCTGTGTATCTCCGAAAGGGGAATGGATTTATTGTGTTGGTGAAGACAGGTATAATATAAGTCAATTGCTTATATTTCTGCAGGCCTCATGGAATCCTTTGCCTCTACATCTCTGTGTGTGTGTATATCTATCTACACTTTGAATATTAACTGCTCCAGTAGTAGGTTCCTGGTGCATTGCAAAATTGTTTTCTGCTTCTCTGGTTGTTTTGAATTATATCTGATGTTTTCAGAGTTGTTGCTAGTATGTCGCTCTAGTTATCTGGTTTTTTCCTAAAAGGGGATCTATGCTATGCAGTATTCTCTCGCCCTCCTTTGCCAGGAGTTTTTGACTAATTTCTTCGATTATATGCAGAAATTTATACTGCTTCAGTCATCAATCTGGCAAGCTAGAGCATCTAATGAAGGTAAGATGCTTCATTGAGCTAAAGTAAGAAAAGCTTTTAACACGAAATTGTATCTTCGTCTCTATGTTCCCATCATCTATGATCTTGTTTTCTGACATTGCTTTCCTTACCGGATAAAGTTTGAAAGAAAGTAATGTATATATGCCCACAAGGGTTTCTTTTTGTTTTTTTTTCTTGGACAAACAATTATTCTTATGTCTCGACTTTCTGCTGGATCTCCAGAATCCATACTAAGTAAATCATGTTTCTCCAACGGGCAGGTACATGAGAAGGATGTGATTGGTATCGCTCATCATCCCCATATAAACCTCATTGCCACTTATGGTGAAGACTCCACAATGAAATTATGGAAGCCTTAAAACTCTTTCGAAGCATTTGTTGCTTTCATAATTGCATTCTTTTAACTGCGTGGAGCAGTTTTGGTTTGTAGATTTATGAATATCTTTGTATCCTTTTTAGCTATAATATATTTCTTGCACTTCCCATTTTCACTCATCTTTCTTCTTTTTGTCTCCATAAGCTGACTATCTCGGTTGTTTGTAATATGTATAGCCATCCTTTTGATCGCCTCAAAGTTCTCTTGTAATTTTCAAGTTGATTCAATCTTTATGGCATCATAAATGCCTTTCAACTATGTCAACTGTCCCCATACCCCCACGCAAATGTATCAAGTGAATAAAGTCCACTCCGAGCTCCCATGCCTACTGCACGGTCTTTGTCTTCTTGGGAACAGTTTTACGGCCGGAGATTCAGAGTAGCCGCCCAAATCAGCCAATCGCTTTGCCACTTTCGTTTGGTTTTAATTACAACGGTTGGGATGAATTCTAGTTATTTCTGCAGCCATCCCAGTTTGTGTTCATCCATCTTCAATACCAAGACGCGTTGACTTTAAACCAAGTCAACTCTCAGCTACACACGCATACAAGGCTCTTAACATAAATCCTCATCCCCCACTGCGATCATGTACAAATTACTTATCAGTCAGTTGGTGACAGACAAATCAACTAGAAAATTAATAATGTCCAAAATGGACATTATATTTCATAACATTACATAATATTTCAGTTGCCTCTGAAATTAAGCAACCTTAACTAGCAGGCACCAATCTTAGTAAGCAACAATTTTTACTAAAGGTATGTCTTAGTGACGGCTTTTGCTCTTTCGAGTTATTTGATGCAGAATGGCTCAAAAAATAAGAGCAAGCCAACAGACGTACTAAACCAACAAAGAGGAAATGTGATATTTTACCCAAAATATGCATTTATCTGAAACCATGTAAGTGGGAAAGATCATTAAAAAGCTGCTTAGTAAATGACAGAAAATGAGTGGGAAAGAGAGGGAACCAGCACTAAAATATTATTGCATGTATTTACTACAAGAACGCTATACAGGTGTATACATTTACTCCTCCCTAACAACCGCCTTCTCCTTCTCCCCCTCCCCCCGCGCTTATTAAACCTTCTGCCACCCTTTGCAAAAACCACTCCACACTCACTGTGTACACACACAAAAGGACACAGAAATGGCTTATAAGAAAGAGTTGAGTTTTCTTAGGCTTTTTGTGGCTTTCTTGGTGTTGAGTGCAAATAATGCAGGTCTTGGGAGTGGTCAAGAAGATGAAGATGCTGGTCAAATGAGGAGAGCGTTAGTGCCTGCCATCTTCATTTTTGGTGACTCTTTGATAGATAACGGCAACAATAATAACTTGCCTTCTTTTGCTAAAGCCAACTATTACCCTTATGGCATTGATTTCAAGGGTGGCCCAACCGGAAGATTCTCCAATGGTTATACCATGGTTGATACCATTGGTACAAACTTCTTCACTTCTTGCAAATTGATGTTTTATGCTAGTAACTGTCTCTTTGGGGTTGAAGAGCTTATGTCTTATTTTTGTGGGATGTATGCGCAGCTGAATTGCTTGGACTGCCTCTGATTCCTGCTTACTCTGAGGCTTCTGGTGATCAAATGAGATATGGAGTTAATTATGCCTCTGCTGCTTCTGGTATCCTTGACATCACAGGCAGAAATTTTGTGAGTGCCAAGTCTATCTCAGACAGAGTTTTTACATCTTTCAATACTTGTTTCTCTTTCTCGTCAAGAGTACATGTTGTATTGTTGCTGCTCTTTTTGCTACATGTGAACATTTACAGTTATAAATATTTAATCACATATGTAGAATAGAATCTGAGTTCTGTTGTGATATTTGATGTGCTGCAGGTTAGTCGGATTCCGTTTGGCCAGCAAATCAGAAACTTTGAGAACACTCTTGATCAAATAACAGACAATCTTGGTGCACCGGATGTGGCACAGGCCCTAGCTAAGTGCATTTTCTTTGTTGGAATGGGCAGCAATGACTACCTCAACAATTACCTCCTGCCCAATTATAACACCAGGAATCAGTACAATGCTCAGCAGTATGCTGATCTCTTGGTTCAGCAATACTCCCAACAACTCACTGTAAGAAAATTACATCCAACTTTTATTGTGGTTGAGTTGTAAATTATTTCATTTTGTTGATTCTTGTTTTATGGTTATACTGCAGAGGTTGTACAATCTTGGAGCTAGGAAATTTGTGATAGCAGGGCTTGGACTAATGGGCTGTATTCCGAGCATTCTTGCTCAAAGCAATAATGGTGTATGTTCAGAGGAAGTTAACCAGCTTGTTCTCCCATTCAACACGAAAACGAAGGCCATGATCAACAACCTTAGTGCTAATCTTCCTGGTGCACGATTTTCTTACATCGACATTCGTCACATGTTCCAAGATCTCCTTGCTAATGCTAGATCATATGGTACTGAAACTTCCCTCCATTTTTTCTTGTTGTTAAGATTTTGAAATTTTTGACATTTTTTACATGTTCTTGTTTTATTTGACAGGATTCACTGTGGTAAATCGTGGGTGCTGTGGCATTGGGAGGAACAGAGGCCAGATCACTTGTCTTCCGTTTCAGACTCCATGTCCCAACAGGAATCAGTACATATTCTGGGATGCCTTCCACCCAACGGAAGCTGTAAACGTCTTGTTTGGCCGGAGAGCTTTCTATGGAAATAGGGATGTTGTTTATCCCATGAACATCGAACAACTTGCCCGTCTTTGATCGCACAGTCAAACATGGCCCTTCTTAAACCTTTATGTGAAATTAATGTACCCTTTCCTTTCTCTTGTCAGCTAAATTTATTGGACTGTCTGTAACTTGTGAGGGGCAGAAATTATAGGAAATTCACTCAGAAATTACATAATTTATAACTTTTTTCGGCTACTGATTTTACCTTATAAAGCGAGTTAGTTTCTTCATGAATTTACAAATTTCAGACAAACTGGAAAGAAAAAGAATATTATGTTGCCCTGAAGATTTGTACCAAATTGCCTTAAGAATGTATAAATGATGAACATAGTCTATGTACTCCCTCCTGAATCAGATAACCGGCAAAATGATCCAAATACTGATAAAGTGAAAATGGTAGCATATTTCAACTAGAATGAGCTGACAATTAACTGAAGAAGTAGAGCACAATCTACAATGATCAACTGTTGAATGTATGAAATAAAAGTAAAGAGACTTCTCAGATATTCTAGAGCATGGCTAACTGCTGTTGTTGATCGGATATGCATGTGTTTGGACTTGGAAATGTAGGCTTTCTTGGCAAGTAAAATGTTAGCAGCTTCAGTTGGATGAAACGCATCCAGAACAAGTACTTTTGGCGGTCATCACATGGCGTTTGAAGAGGAAGGCATGTTATCTGTCCATTATTTTTTCCCACCCCACAACAGCCCTCGTCCACCACTTCAAATCCTATTCAACAGCACACAGAAAGCATTGAGAATAGAAATACAGTTAAGCCCTTTTCATGTCAGTAATAAAATGTAGATACACACCATAAGTTTTTGCATTCAGGACTAAGTCCTGGCTGCTTTGAGATGAATCCAGGTAAACAAATTTCGCCCCGGGAAGCTGGCCCTTGTTAAATCTATCAACCAGTCTTTTGAGGCCTGTGTTGAAGAGGGCAATAGCATTGTTGATCTCTTCATTGCACCTGCTACCATTACCGTCATATCGTGCCAGCTGATATGGTATGCAACCTATTTGTCCAACTCCAGTCACCACCACTTTCCTAGCTCCCAAGTTGTACAATTCCTGAATATACAAACATTCATCAGAAAAACACGAACAAAATGACTAAAAAACTCAAAATATAAGAAAACGAAAATTTGTCCACCGTTAATTGTTTGGTATACTCCTGGATGAGAGAAGCAGCATAAGTTCTAGGGGTGTATTCAGAACTGGTTGAGTAGTAGTCGGTCATGAAATAGTTGTTTAAGTAGTCATTGCTCCCCAATCCTGAGTAGAAGATGCACTTGCTAAGATAGTTGCCAAGGGCACTTCCATCTCCTTTGAAGTACCTACTCAGCTGCTGCACGGTCCTAGCGAAGCTGTCGACCTGCTGGTTCATTGACATGTGATCCCCCTGTCGTGATAAGACAAGTGAAATCCATGTGACTTATATTTGACACGGATGAGACTCTTGGTAAAAATATAGCAAATTGAACTGCAATATATACCAAATTGTTTCCAGTTTCATCACGAATTCCAGAAGCTCCTGAGGCGTAGTTTGCTCCCTGAAGTAATGCTCGGCCACGAGCCCTGGCGTACGGGAGAATATAGTTTGGGAAGCCTAATAACTGGGCTGCAAATAGGACAAAGTAAAGCATGATAACTGCATCAGCACCCATCTTAAGCTGAAAATATAGTAACCATAATAACAACAATCAATGAAGTCAAAACACAGAAATTCATGATAATTTATCTTTTTCCTTTTAGAAAAAATAAATAGAACCTAAAATATCGACGAAAGTACGGCCATTGGTGAAACGCCCTGTAGCTCCTTGTGGAAAATCAATGCCATAAGGTCCGTAATCAGCTCTAGCAAGAGTAAGTATATCATTATTATTGCCATTATCAACTAATGAATCTCCAAATATGAAAAGGCATGGCACTTGGGGCCCTTGATTATTACTCTGTGAATAGACCTTGCCAGCCAAACTACCTGTTAAACACCAGAAACTAAAAACAACCCACAAAACAAACCCACAAAATGTTGTCATTTTCAATACTAAAAAAAACACTTAGTTTGACAGAAGCTGCAGCAGCAAGCTCAAATGGAGAACACTTGGTTCTTTTTCTCCTATACTCTGAATATATGGAAATTGGGCTTTTATATTGTGTTTCTTGGTATGTCATTTTGATGGGGTTCATGAGTTGAAATCAAGAAAGTTGGTATGTTCCAAGCAAGAACCCGTGAGAAGAAGTATGTGCAGAATGCTCTTTTTAGCTGTAATTCATGAATGATATTTGGAATGTCTTTTTGTGCTAAAATCAGCGGTGGGAAGAGTTGATATCTCGTGAGAGTTTCAGGGCTGTTCCCGTAGAATTGTTATAGGCCATGGAAACTGCATCCGTGAGTTTGCTCCACTTAGAGTATAAGTTTTGAGGAAAGAAAGAAAGAAAGCAAACTTACAGAAACAAGATTTAATGAGTTAGATATTTCTCTAGCCAGAACTTCAGTCATTGGGCTCCCTTTCCTCACAGTTGAGTTGAATTATCTGCAGAAGGGGCTGGAACTTTTGAAGCAATAGAATTCATGATTAACACTATAAAAAAAAAAAAGCTTTACAACTGATTGAAGGAAAATGGTTTGGATATCTTCACGTTAAGAGAAAATTATTCACCGAAGCATACAAAAGTACGCTGTTTCATCTCATAAATGTATGTTCAAGTACACAGAAAAATACATGCAAGAATAAAACACACAGCCACAGGGTCTTCATCAAGAAAAGTGGATTTAAGATTTAAGAATTTTGTTTTCTTTGTCTACCAAAACGAAGGCCCAAAGAGGACAAATTCATTGGGCTGAACGGCAACGCATCTACAAAAATCAAGGCCCAAGTAATTGGGTCACTTTCACTTAAGAACAGTTTCATGATCAGGAGGGGTACTCAACTCTATTTTGTGATTCTGATGAAAGAAAACAAAAACAAATAATGGTCAATGGAACTGAAGCTTAGCCAATCTTCTCTTCCCACTGCCATCTTCAATTCCTCTTCTTTCTTCACCAAGCATTTTACTTTACTTGCTCAGGTGCTCTTACTCTCTCTCTCTCTCTCTCTCTCACACACACACACATTCTCCGTGTCAGTTTTTCGTCTTCTCGGATAAGCTGGAAACATTTGGGTTTTCTCCAAATTTATGTATTTTAGTTGTCTGCTAAGCAACTGTAGGAGGATGCTGGAATGTTGGTAACAAAATTTGAGCTAACTATTTGTGGGTTTTTTAATACAGCGATGGAAGCTTCATATTCAGAGGATATCTTGCAGGGACCAAGACATAAGCAAGAAAATCTTGGTTCATCTGGTCAAAGAGTAAATGAGATTTTCATGAAGCTTTTTGGATGTCTATTAACTTTATCTCGTTCTACTTTTAGCATAAGAGCTTTAGTTGAAAAAGGTTTTTGCTTTTTCGGAAGTTCTCGGTATGCCTGTTTATTTTCTTGATGTTCTGAATTTTTTCGCAATGGCAGTGGTGAAAATTTGTCTTCCATTTCAAAATTGTATGGGGTGCCAATTCATGACATTGCTGCTGTTAATAAGGACATTGTTGATGTTGATCTTGTTTCCCAAGGGCAGCATCTTAATATCCCTTCTGCTAGTGCTGGAGATGCTCAAGGAGTAAGCTGCATGTTATATTTTCTCATTTTTGTTTCCCTTTTACCCGTCTTAACTTGTGGCATTTTTATATTTCTTGATTGTTTATCCAGTACGACCTCAGAACATAATGTATAGCCACTCTAGATACAATTATCAAGGATTCTGTTCCATGTTATCGTTTTCGCTTAGGTTTTTTGTGGCTGCAGTAAGAAGTTTCTCATTTCAAAGATAATAAATGCTATGATTATAACCACTGGAATATGCAACTTTGAAATGCCAGACTTGGGAACATGTGATTAATGCTTTACGGGTATGCTTGGAAAGAGTTGAATGCTTGATATTGAAATGACTAGCTAGATGCTCTTGCAGCTTCATTCCTATATTGCCATATCCTAAGGCAGATGGAGTTGAATCAAATGCTGAGATTTCTGTGATTACTGCAGTTTCTTGCTTATACCTACTTAATTTTAGTTTCCTGGACTTAAATATAAGCATTAGCTTGTGCTGATATTCTGTTTATATTTTTTCAGATTCATGAACATCAATGGCCTAAAGCAACTCCTTGTTTAGAATTTAATACCAGACAATGGAATCAGATCCTTACTATTCCATCATCCTGTCAATTACCACTTGTAAGCACTTCTATTTGATTTATCCTTCTATCCATTTATCATTTACACATCTCCTCCGTGATGTATTCCTGTGATCATTGTATATTATTCTTAAACATTTAGTTGCAACCTCAACAATCTTTTCAATGTTATCAGGCTAAGACAACTGGTTCTTTCTAGTTCTGGTTCCTCTCATTGCCTTTTGCATCAGATGCATAATTGGCGCTTATCAAAATAGAGTTGCCAGAAACTTGAGACATCAGGCTCTAAATAAATCTGGAGTGCATCGCCATCCGTGTAACAGCATGAGATGGAAAACTATTCTTAGTGAGTTAAGGGAACCAAATGCCCTGGATGCTGAACCTGAGATGGATTCTGATGTTAGTATAAAACTACATTCATTCACATTCTCCCTGTGTATATTATTGATATTTGGCACTAAATTGTTCAACTCAACTGGATTCTAAAATTATAGTGGTTCTCGGCTCCTTTGCCCTTCTTTTGTTGTTGCAATATATCTAATAATTTAGATATCTCTGCTTATGTGCTCATTTGCTTAGTATCCTAATACTTGCTGGTTGAAACTTCATTACAGCCATTCTCAGAGGAGCAGGAACAAGTGCATTTTGAAGAAATTTTCCATTCTTATGCCAAACTTGAAGATGACTATCAGAAGTTCCTTGCAGAATGTGGAATGAGTAATTGGGGCTATTGGCGTGGAGGTTCACCTCAATAGATACTGATGACTGCTACCAATTCTATTTTTTCTCTTTTCATTTTTCTTGTAACAATTGTTAGTATTTTATTATGCTTTTTTTTTGGGGTGGGGGTGGTGTTTCTTGTAGTGGCAGGTGGAGTTTACACCACCCTGTTGCAGCCACATATCTGCATGTTCATTTGGGGTAGGTATGTAGTACAAGATGATCAATGTATAGTGCTGGTCATTTCTGTGTATGTTACGAAATCACAATCAATTGGCGATTTGTCCTGATGAAAGGGTGAAAGGGTTTTCTGGCCGTTTTTCTGTATGTTACGAAATCATAAGCTTGTATCAATCGGAGATTTGTCCTGATGAAAAGTTTCACAAGATATGCTACTTGATTATCAAGCACGCAATTAAAATATGATTCATTCATTAACAATATATAGTCATATTGGCCATTATTCAGGTCTGGAGGGCAAAACGTATTATTAATGACACTGGTTCCCGGAATCTGAATCTACATTATAATTGAGTCATTATCCAAATACAAAAGCTCCCTGTTGAAGTTACAGTGCGGATGAATATTTGGCAGACAAGTGCAATTATGCATGTGCATTACAATTTACCAAAGGCATGAATTGGCGACCAGGAAAACAGCAGATGGCATCTGAAGTTCAAAACTTAACGTACTTTGCGTACTTTTTCTTCTTGACCAAGTCCAAGTGATTTCTGTGCATCAGCTATACCAGCAGGATCTGCCCAAGCGAACAATACTCAGCAGCATTAAGAAGGCAACAGTCCGTGACAAGAAATTTAATGAAATACATCTCAATAATGATGCATGATGAAATTCTTTCTAGAAACCAATGGTTTTCTTTTGTATTGCATTTTTATCTAATATTTTCTTGCGAATCCACTCCTCCAACCCGCTTAATTCTGGTGGACTAATAAAATGGGAGAGAAATTAGCCATTGATCCATGACAAGGTCCTGGTTAAAAGGACAAATGTATGATAACCTCACCAAAGATATATATTAATAGATTTTTCTCCCACTATATGAGCCTCCTTGTTGGTTAATGGGTTATCATTCAAATATGGATTATGCTATCTTGCAGCAAATCTCCTTTTCATCTCTGGTTGGTCAGTTGCAACTGGCAATTCTATTCCTTTGACTCAAATTAGCGCATTGTGGATGATGAAATGTCATGAAATGCAGAATCAGACTCTATCAAATGATGCAGATTCCATTTATGAAAGAATACTCCACCCACTAGTAACAGGCTGAACAGAGTAGATGAGAAAGCAATAGAAAACAATAGGTTAGTCTTTTCCTCCTCTGCCACCAAAATTACAGGGAAGACCATGAAGGAACAAAGTGGAGGATTCCAACTTACCAAAGAACTGTGTAAAGATCCTTGTGAAGAAGGTCAAATTGCGTGAAACATTGTATGCCATTGCAGGTGGCAGAGGTTTGACAATTGTATCAATGCTAAAAACACGTTGGAGGAACTGCAGAAACATGAAAGAGCTGCATCATTGGCTTCATACAACGTATTTTATGTATAACCAATAACAAGTAAACAACACTACATAGCACCAATAGGTCATACCCACAAGCAGGGAAAAATATGTTTGTTCTTTATTCCTCCATACATGTTTTGCAGATATATAAGGGCACAGCAATTCAGCAGCAAACCCTCTATAGAACTTGTTACATAGTTTGATAACTCATAATGCAAAGCAACTCCCTCCATGTTCACCAAGAAGACATATCAAGACATACCCAAGACTTTTTGGCATTAAATTAAACGACCTTAAATTAAAAAAGAATTTCCATGAAGCAAGTTTTTTTAGCTGCTGTCAAGGATAATAATCGACACTCTTAAGAACTCATGACTCGACTCTCAAAGGCAAAGGCATTGATGCCCTTTAGAACCACAAGCATGTTGATCAATAAAGAGCATATTGGAAGCAATTTATAGCACACACGGTAAATTACCATAAAAAATAAGAAACCAGCTCCCTGATGCAACATAGAAGACACCAGCCATTGAGAAAGAGCCTTTGCAATATAAAACATCTCATGGCCCAATTACTTAGATATAAGCAGCTCATTACTAAATAAAGAAGAGCAGAAAGAATCCTTTCATCACATTCAAGCAAATTTTAGACTCCAAGACCCAAGATTAGACAGGACCAGACAGAAGCAGCACCAACAAAGATACGAGTCTGCCTTAAAAGCGCAATCTATCCTCACTCTCACACTGATAACCTCAAGGAGCACAAAATCACAACTTTCAAGCAACTGGTTTCTAAAAACATCAACTCAAGCTGGCAAATATAAATAAATACTAGTTAAATACGCAAAACACATTGCGCACACAAAGAGTTAGTGAAAATCAAGAAAAATAGAACATGGGACTTCACCTAATTTACCTGGAAATTGCGCTGGAAACTGTAACGCAGTTCGGGGTCGATTTCCGTGAGGGAGTCGTCTCCGATTCCGTCGTTTTGGGAATTATACTTCTTCTTGCCAGGTACGTGCATTGTGGGTGTTGTACCAGGCTGTGACGTCACTTTGAGCCTCGCGTCTGTGAACTTCTCATCGCTTTCTTGCGGGCCCGCCCTCCATGGCGCTGATGCCAACAGTTCTTTCTTTGTTTTCGCCATTGCTGGGGGATTGATTTGAGCTTCTCTGTTTGTTTTTTCTTATGGGGGCGATAATAGGAAGAAGAAGAAGATGATATAAGGAACTGAAGACCGGACCTTTGTGGTTTTGGATAGAATGGTCGGGGGTACGACGTCGTATTTGTTTCTTTTTTTTTTGCTCCCTATGTTTTGCAAATATGCCCTCAGTCTTTGATAAATTTAAGAATCTCCACTGAAATTCGGACATTTCACATTTCATATCGGCTTCTTGTCAGTGTTAACAGATCATTACTCAATTTGATTTCTTTCTAGATTCATGGCAAGCCCTTAGTACATCTGTAGTAATTTGTTAATTTTGGAAATTGTTTCTGTTCATCTTTTTCTTACAAATTATCAAATATGAATGCAACTGCATGTTAAAAAACCATTGTGTAGATCAGGACCATCAACATTAATTTCAGTTTCTCTTCTTACATTTTCCCTTCTGCGTATGCATAATAGTGTATACTTTGGTTCTCCCAAGTTTTTCAATCTGACACATTTCAAAAGTGGTAAGAATGAAATAATAATTGTACTCATAAATGATGGCATAAAATAAAAAACCAGAACCCTCCAGAGTTCATCCATACCAGAACAGAAGAGCAAATAACAAAAAGAACTTATTGGAAATTCAATGCAGTTGCAAGGAGCATAGCATCTCTACGGACAGAAAGGTCTGCCTGAACGACTTGGGATTGTGAAATGCCTGATTCTCCCTTCTTGCTCTCTCAAGTAACCTTCACACAGCAATGCCTTTGAGAATTTGTCCTCCACCACTCTATCAACATCATGCACGAACACATCAGTCTCACCATTTTCTCTGTTTCTTGCCATCAATCCGGCGGTGTATATGGCGCTCATCCGTCCTGGTGCACCGTCGAAGTACCCTGTTGGGGCGTCCACCATGATCAAATCCCATTCTATATCGTACACTTCGTTAGGCAAGCCCTTTAGAGCAAGTGGGCATTTCGAAAATCTTGGATCACCAACAGCTTTGCACTCTTCTTTCGTGCTGATCTCAAGGAGTTCATCTGCTTGTGTCACCTTTGTATCATACACAACATGGTACGATTCTAATGATGGGATTTGCCTTTGGATTTGCTGAATCCATGACTTGTCTTCTTCAAGGAAAACCGTTCGCCCACCGTGGTTGAGTGCCGTCCACATAAGGCTGTCGTGGCCTAATCCGAACACCAAGAAGTTGCAGGGTGACTTATTTTCAAGCACTTTAAGGGATACGGAGATTTCTTTCAGGGTTTGTTGAGGGGTGATGTTTAATGTTGCGTAGTGGACTAAGGCATGTGCTAAAGAAGGTGAGATTTTGGTGCATGTTGGTGTCAAATTAGGAAGAGTTGGGCAATCTGTTGGCTTTGGTTCTTCTGGGAGATCTGATGAATTTACAGGATGGATGGCTGAAGTTGAAGAAGAAGAAGTCTGGTGGGAGTATGAGAAACTTGATCTGAGTGTCAAGAAGAGAAGGAAAAGAAAGAAAAAACAAATCAAAATGATCTTGAGATTGAAGGGGTATTGTGGTTTAGCTCTCATGTTTCTTTGCTATCTTGTGAAGGGAGAGAGATTTTCAGGGTGGGTGCAGATGATTTCAGAACTTCTTGAATTGAGTCAAAAAATCATGTAACACAGCGTCTGCTTATATTCAATGAAAGATACTGAAACTCAATTCCAAGAACTCAGGTGTTGATCCCTACTGCTGTTAATGAGAAAGAAAGGAGAGAGGAGATTTGAAGAGTAGAGTTCCTTGATAAATGGGCAGGAAAAGAAGGCACTGCTTATCAACTTTTTTTGAAATATTACTGTTTTCCCTTAGAAATGAAGCCAAGAGTTGAGGGGTTGATGATGAGACAAAGAAGTAATGATGTTTCTGGTCGTGCAAGGCAGAAAGTTTCCTACATGGTTGGTGACATACTTTTTTAGTGCCAGTAGGTGGTATTAGGTGACATTAATATCCAATCAAACAAATGACTTCAAGACTACTTGTATTTATATGCTGGGTATTATTGAAAGTTGTATGACATCAGAGCATTAGGATTTAGGTGAATTTTGACACGACCCGACACCAAACGTGCCTGCAGATAAAAGTATTACTCATATGTATTGTATTATAACAGCCTATCTGCCCATATCTTAGTAATCCAGCCAGATTAATAAGACTTAATGCAGATTAAGAACGGACAACCAATTATTCCAATTGTTGTTTGGACCATCATACATTAAACTTTGTGGTTTACATAAAAATCAAGCTGTGAACAGGTGACGTTGGGGGCAATTCGTCCTACATGAGTATTTGTGAAGAAACATTGACCCCACGAAGGGTCTGAAGGAAGGGCATTTGGAGACACGTTGACAAACATCAGTGTCTTTGTATCTCCACCTAAGTAAGGTTGGAAGGCAAAGAAAACTTATGGGATGAAGCCATCTTGAAGCAAATGAGCGACACAAAAGACAAGAATGCAGAAGACATGTTCTGTCGTGGAGAAGATATATAGGTGAGGTTGGAGTTCCTACAAGGCACATATCTCTCCTTCTTCACTAACGCAGATATGATATCACCTAGTGATGATAAGCTCTCATTCATACCCTATGTATTGCTCATCAACAAATGAATGGGTTATAAGACAAAGGTAAGCTTCTCCAAGAAACAAAGTAAGATAATTCTCATTCTGATACCAACATTTCTATTCAATTGATCCCCTATGGCCTATACACCCAGTCTTGGATACCAGCAAGATCAATCAGAACCAAAACATCTTTTATTTCTTCACACGCGTACATGATACAACATGTCAATTGCAAACCATGACTTAGTGTTAACACCAAAGAGTGAGACACGAAAAATAAAAAGCTAGTTGTTGTTGCATGAATAAGTTAATGTAAAATTTAAAAAATTGAATAAGTTTGCTATCTTATTAGTTGAAAGCAGTTTTTACTTCAAAAAAAAATAGTGCAACATTGTCTTTAACCTTCATTGTGAATGTCGAGTCTTTCCTTATTATTAGTATACATTTAAATAAATATAGATATAGATTGTGTTGGATGAAATTTCTTTTGTGCACGCAGACCAATTTTTAGTTACATGCATAAAATTCTTTTATTATGAAATCACTATATCATTATTAAAATTAGTAAGTGTAATTATTATTTCATCGATATCATTAGAGAATAGAAAATATTTGAAATCTCAAAAGTTTCACAATTTGACGAATCTTAAAATAATTCCAAATTTTCAATAAAAATCCGAAAGTAATAAAATACAAGTTAAATTCGAGAGAGAGTAAAGAAGTTGAATCCCAACCAAAATTTCAAGATAGTGGTGAATGTTTAATACTATGATAGCGTACAACATGATCCCAAACAGGACAAACATCCGATGAATACAGAAAATTTTACAGAGGCAGTCTGCGAACGAACAAGAAAATTCATCAACTGCAACACAATTGACAAAAGGATGAATCATGATATTTATCTACAAAGATGTATATATTGATTCTACAAAACTAGATTTCGAGCTGTGTTCAACCACCCACAAGAATTGCAAGAATCAACTGTCAAAATTATTCATTTGTTCTAAAACCTATAACCAGAACCAGATGGCGGAGGAGCTGGTGGCAAACGGTTAGGCGTACGGCGGCTGCCAGAGTTTGCACCAGAGCTTATGTCGCCATTTTGCGCAGGGTCACTGTTCCGGCGGCTGTGACCGTTAGACCTAGAACGCCATGAATCAGTTGGACCATTGGCAGCTGCATCAAATGCAGATCTCCAATCTTCACCGGATGAGGGACCAGCAGCAGTTGGACTACTTTCTGCTCAAAGATAATGAAAGGAAATGTTATATCACAGGTTAAAATGCTGTAGTGGCAAAGTCCATGCTCCAGCTATCGAAGCAAAGCTCCCACTATCATCCACACAACATACAGACACTCTTTTGCGCATCTATATACACGAAACATCCACGGTTTAATAGGTTTAATAAGTTCATGTATATCGTGTTTACATATGACAGTGCTATAATAGTATAATGCAATATCCAATAAATTTATACTGCACTTTTACCAGAGATACAATGCTGTAATATATTTAAAAAACATTACACACAAAGTATAAGTTTCACTACATCTTATTTTACTATGTAGTGTAGGATTTAATGATATCTTCTTCACGCACTAGCTTTGGAACTTCTTAATAGGCATGTCAATCCTCTATTGTCAGCATATGATAAATTCCTCTAATGATCGATTAGATTACAGATAATGATTACCTGCTCCGCCACCATCTGAAAAGCTGGATGCCGCAGCTGCTCGATTGTCATGAATACTTAGTTGTCTAGTAAGCTTGGAAAGAAGAGATGACTGTTTCTGGTAACGCTCCCTCCGACCCTTGACATTCTGGTCCTCCTGGAGCAGCTCTTCTATTCTTGCCATGCTTTGGGCACTACATTCCAAATTAAATGAAGGCACGTTACAAACACAGGGATAAAGACAAACCACATGAAGTTCTGAATAGAAGGAAATGAAGGTTCTTACAGACAGTTCAACGCAAAGAAGCGGGATCAGCAGGTATATTTCTTATACAAATTTTGTCATCATTAACAATACGAATTGAAAGCAGAATTATCCTATTACATAAATGATAACAAACTCACCTGACAGAACTGTATAGCTTATTAAGCATGTCTTCTTTTGCCTTCTCTACTTGGCAAAGAACAACTGCCTGCAAACAAATACAATTTAGATGAAAAAGTAGTTTCAACTAAAACAAAGTCCAACAGATATTTTCTATTAAAAGACGACCTTTGGGACATTGGCTGCCAGACTGTTAAGAACAGCTTCAACATAACCACGTACTTCCTGAGCCATCCATCGAAGTTCTTCTTCTGGGTCCACAGGTCTTCTGGGCATTGTATCCTACACGAGGCGACCAAAAGTGAGTACATGGGTGCAGGTCTTTAGTTATACACAGAAAGGACTGCTCACAGGTAACAGGTCAAGGAAGCCAAAACTATATAGCAGCATACAACAAGGATTTGTAAGATGCTAGTAAGGTGCGAGGAAAAACCTTTGTCCCTTTTAACTTGGAAAATATTCCGATGTAAACTTCAAAAAAATTAGCAGATCTTCAATAGGTTATGCACAGGAATAAGAACCACCAAAGTCATTCAAGGAGCTATATGCATAACAGATTTTGGGAAGGCCAGAAAGTTCATGAACTTACAAGAGAACCATCAGAAAGACTATGCCGCATTGGAGGACCTGATTCTCCCTTCACTTGACCTCCTTTAGAACTGATGACACTTCTTAATTTATTAAGCCACTCTGTCTTTTCTGCCATAGTCTCAGCCTTCAAACAACAGCGCTCTGAGCTGCACGACATCAGGGAACTTCTAGTTAGTTGTTGAATTAATTTAAAAATAAGCTTCGGCAGCCAAGGGTTGCAAGAATTGATAGTACATTTCAGAACAGTCTTATAGGGAACTCTGCTCGTTAACTTGAATGCAAGACTTGGTGCTTTTCCTGCATCTGGACCATTTGCTTTTTTATCTTTAGAACTCTTTGTAGGGGCTTCTTCCTCCTCTAAAATTTCTTCCAGATTGCATTCCTTATATTTCATCCAAAAATTACAAGATTAGTCAGTCTTAATAGAAATTTTTGCAGCCCCAAATCATGAAAAAAATTTCAAAACCTTATGTGTTATGGGGCTTCAAGAAAACACAAAAAGAATATCATAGCTTTAATACATGCAACGAAAGAATAAAAACTGATGGAAAAACAAATATAAGAAATGAGAAAAACATAGCAGGCATCACTTCTTCTGCTACTTTTGCTCTACATTAAAATGTTCTCTAGAATGTATCTTTATAATTTAAAAAAAAAAATAAAAAACCACTGAAGATTTTTTGTCAAGTTCACAGCAAATAGGAAGAGAGGGATTATCCGTCAAACAAGTAGTCAACATATGAAATTGTACAAAAATGCTTTGGCAAGTTGCAAGAAATAACATGTCTCTGTACATTAAGGCTCATTTGAATATTCAGAACATATCTAGTAAGTACCTCCAAAGTGATGACGCCACGAAAATGTCGCTCCTCTTGCTTCTTTGTATATCCAAGCTGCAGTGGTCATAATTTTTCATCACAACAAAATAATCAAAAGCATTGAGGGAGATGAATAACAAGAGTTTACTTATTCTGTTATCGAATGTGGGCACTTCTAGTATGATTTAGCACGAGGACATTAATTCTTCAATGAATATAGAAGAAAGCCCAAACTCTTAACAAAATTTAAAATTAGCTTATTGAAGTAGCAAAATCCAAATATCTGGTTGAATGTGGTTATTAGTAAAGATCTCTAATAGTAAGTTAAAAACTCTGACCATAACAGAAATGAAAAATAGAACTAGTATAGTGTAAGCAGGGTTCAGATATTTATCGAACAATCACGAAAATAGTTAAGAGACTACAAAAGAAAGTGCCAACCACCGTTTGATTTCATTAAAATTCTGAAGCCATTATCTTGTTCCAATGATTTGAAAAGTTAAATCTACTCACTTTGCCTGTCTTTTCATTTAAAACAAACCATTTTCTACTCCAACCATTTCTTTTGCCGCTTCTCTTCATAAGAAACCTGCAGAAAGGACAGAAGGTAATTTCTCAAAACAATGCCCAAATATGAACATCAACGATGGGGGAAAAGCAACTTTATACATCAATTGTCCAGCACAATTTGAAACATTTTTCAACAAAATTTTACAGTGCCAACTATTTTATATAGGCTAAATGTTTCTCAAAAAGCCCTATGCACCACGAAGCAAGAGAAAGGAAGAGATCTTTCAAGATCGAATTTCGATAAGTGAATGTATACATGACTAGAACTCATGTAAAGTTACAAAAAATAAATAAATAGCTAAGTTCCTTTTTCCTTATGTCCCCCTCAATATCAATTTCCAGCTTGTTTTCAAGTACGTCAACAAAATGAAATCCCCAAGTTAAAATAACTTCACTTTAAATGTCCAGGAACCAGATTAGCCCAAGTACCAAATCAATGTGCAGATTAATGAGGACTCTGAACTTTTTGTTCAGGTTACAGAGAGATGAACTAGGAAGAACAGTAAAAAAAAAAAAAAAAAGAACATTATTATTGTGATTTGGATCCACAAAAATTAAAGAAAGGTTCACAATGAGAAGAAACAACTCATGGATTATGAACTAACCAACTCATTCACATACCAAAGTAACTCCATATGAAGTGACAGTCTGCATTCCTTAAACTAAATATGCTCTACCAAGAGATAAACGTATGCATGCCAATGGTAGCTATTGTGAAGGAAACTGTTTTGCTTTAACCTGCTGTTATTTCCCCTTCTGCTCCTGCAATCTTCAGTGAAGATCCTTCTTGCACATCTTTATCTTTATCTTGCTGATTGGATTTATTATCCTTCATTGCCTTTAGGTTCCCACCACTTGGTTGTGGACTACTAGCCTAAATGCAGGAAACAAGATACATGGAGAAAACATAACATTAAATGAAACCATCCAGTAAAATTGTTACTGCATGCAATTATGCGTAATTCGTATACAATTAACCGCAGACACCATACAATTTCATTCATACACGAAGAAATAAATATACTCAAAGGGTGTTTACCCTATTTAATATGATTGCTCCGCCTCAGCTGCCTTTTTGGAAGATCGACCTTTCAGCTCCTCTTCACGTCGTTGTCTATCCATGCTGGGAAAAAGCATCAACATAATAAAAACTGTAAAAACATATATCCAAAGGCAGGGAGCTAGAACTGAATCAATTGTTGGGCATACCGCCTCTGCACCAGACGTATAAAGTGTTGTGGAGGAACAAATGCACGTTCCATGTCAACAAGTGCAACTACCATGGTTTTAGCTTCATTCTTGAATCCTTCCAGAGCAGCTGTGGCAATTGCCACAACCTACATAAATTGCAGAATAGAATACTCTGATGATCCAAGGAAATGAAAAGATACACATATTGCCCAGATGACTGAACCGAACGCAACATTCATGTTTACCTCTCGCTTAAAAGGAGGATATCTTCCAAGGCCTGGTGTGGCATTAGCAGCAGATGAGACAACATCAACAAGCACTCTGTGCACCTATGAAAGGAAAGCAGAAGTTGTTAAGGAGGAACACGCTACACCAACAATAAAGACAAGCAAATAGATAAATGAAACAACAACGTCGTTTACCTCATCAACACAAAGGCGTGAAGGCTCTTTTGCCAGCTCCAAGACACCTTTAATTAATGACCTCAGCCCTTTCTCAGGAGAGATAAGATAAGGTTGATAACCATCTGCTTCGAGCACAATCTGGTAAAAATATGAAAGCATCAACACACACACAAAAGAACATTAAGATTTCAAAAGGCAAAGATGCCATAAAGGAGAACACAAACCCTTTTAACATTATTGATGTCAAAATGTCTATCTAAAGGTAGCTGCTTGATCCTATTTGGGAAATTGCCTTCGAAACTAGCAACCACTTTCCACCCATCACCCTGGAAAAGGTAATACAATCTTAGCACACTGCCAATAAAATAGCGCTCGAACAAGAATATACATCTGTATCACAAAGCCAAGAAGACAAACAAATGACATCTTGCAGAGACAATTAGTTCACTGAAAGGACCGCAGCAATAGTGATGGTATATAAAAGGGAACCACTTCAAGTATCCCAAAATTCTCTTTCTTTAGCGGATAATGTTAGCAACTTAGCATCACAGGCACAAAGGACATCACAAGGAAATAAGTGTAAAGAATAAGAACATCAAGCAGTCTGCTTGCTCAAGCTCAACAGTTAATATCATAATAAAAAACATATTCATATGATTATTTGAGATAATCTATTCTGAAAATCTGTTTCTTGTCAAGTTTTTAGGTGTTTGCTAGGTTATTTGCTTAAATGAAGTTCCAAGTAAAAACACAATAATCAAAATCATAGATAATTTGCATAATGTCCTCTACTTGAGTCAAGTTCAGAGCATTGCCTCTCCAGTCATAATGTGCTGGAGGAACTTATCCTCAAATTCACGGCAAAGTTCCAAGGCTAAAGCTCTTGTGCCCTCAGAACTCTGAACCATCTGTTCACCAAGTCTGAAAAGTTCATCCTGCACTATCTGGGACTTCCCCTGAAGCCTGCAGGAGTTGCAAAATCAATAAATAAATAGTCAATAAAGGAACTATACTGAAGAATACTAAGGAAGAAAGCTCAAATTATAGGCATCAAACATCGGAAACCAGTATCATAACTTTTGTGCAGCAGACAGAACTTATAGAACCAGAGAACAAACAGAATTAAGGTATAAAAAGACAAAGCATGAATAGAAAGAAATGAAATGCAGCAGCATCTATAGGGTACTTCAATTTTACTAAAGAACAACATTGCACTGAGGAATCTGTTTCTGGATTTGATGCTTATGCACAATGCAGTTCTGCCTACAGTGGTGACCGCATTTAGCTTGTTAGATGTCTAAAATGTTGGGGTAAAAGAATAATAATCCTTCAGTATTACTCAAAATTGAAATAGAACTCAACAGGGCATTAGTAAACTTATGTTAATTGTGTTATGCTTTAAAAGCAGTGGTCATAAACACAAGCATCAGCAAGTGCAAATCAGCTTACAGGAGTAGTCAAAATATCAGATGGAACATACCCTGAGAGAAGATTTGGCAGCCTGATTTTCATGCGATTTCGGATCTGTTGAGCAAGAGTCTCTACCAAGGCTAATCTCCCAAGCTTGCTTTGAGGGGCTCCCGTCAGTATAGATTTCAAGCTTTCAGTCTCTGCTCGCCAAGCAGTTTCTAAAGAATTATCAGCCCCAACACTCCCTGATTGAGCAGATGCTATGGAGACAGATTGACCAATCAAAGCAACCCAAGGTATGTCAGATGTACTTCTAGGTCCTTGATTTAATAAAAGCGCCTGCACAGCAGCAAGGATTTTCGGTTCTGAAGATGCTTGATCTATCTTGCTAATCACTCCAACAGTTCTTGTACCTAATGAATATAAGTCAATATAAGTTATTCACATGCATATCTCAAAATGGGTTCTGACAAATATATAATCAGCAGAGAACTGTTTCTTTTTTGGAGTGAATCAACCAAGATGAAATGGATGTTGCAAACCCACATTCTCCATCAAGCTCTTTCGCAATCCTGATAGCTTTTGCTGAGGCCACTTCTGGAGCCTGGGTAGCAGGTATTACAACCAGCAATATTGCATCACTATGTTCAGCGTACTGACTCTGTAATGAGGGAAAAAGCTATCAGACTCTGCAAAAATCAAAAACTGCCGGTCCTACAACTTGGAATCAAATGACACAAGTTTGCTAACAGTAAGGTAGAAATGAAGCATTCAACTATTCAGTATTAGTTCAAACTTCAAATGCATTCTATCTCAAATTTGGTATCAAGCAAAACCCAGTTGAAAACTACTTCTAAATGTTGAAATTTCCAGGTTAGGTTCAATTTATCCAGGATCTCTCTCTATTTACTAAAATCTAGGTTAGTGACTGACCAATACTACTAGTGTCAAACACACTAGTGCCAAGAAAAGGGAAAAAAGAAGCAGCAACTATTGGTGGAAAAGATGATAAACAAAATGTTCTCCAAGAGCCACTTACCAATGAATCATCAAGATTGCCCTTATCAACTCCAGGCAAATCAATCAACTTTAGCGGTGGAGCTGCAAAACAAGAAGATCAAATATTAGACAACTTTACAATTGCAAAAATAAAGTGCGAAACACCTGTGTGAGGATGTAAAATAGACTTGGTTACTTCTGGAAGCTTAATATATTCAGATATTGCCATATGGACAATCTTAGCGCATAATTAGTTCCTCCAAGTATCCAAAAAACCAAAATCGACTTCATATTTGAAAAGAAAGTTTAGACTATCACACTCGATGAAGCAACGAAGATGACTAGAAAAGATTCAATATTTTAATTTCCTACTTCATGACAAATAATATATTTTTCCCTTTCTGAGAAGCTCCCAAATGCATTCAATCTACAGGTGAGGACTAAAGCACAATAGAGCTCACATGATATTTGTCAATTAAGTAGCTCAAACAACTGTTAAAGCAACACACCTGTACTTGTACGGAGATTTAAATATATCTCATCACGACTCTTGCCAGATATCTTGCTCAATCTGTCTTGTAATGAATGTCTAAGAGCACCTATGACAGATCAGATAGATAAGATGAAACAGATACCTTCTAATGAGAAAACCAAGTAACATTCATTTTTGTATTGTTCACAAACAGAGAATAGAGTGCCTAATTTGATGCTTATCTGTTTTAGTAGTAATATCAATTAGAGTCCTCACTTGCAGAAACTGGTTGAGATTTACTATCAATCTGCAAAATAATGGATTTGCTGCTTAGTGAACCATCCCTTGTTAAGTCAACACGTATTGGAGCACGTGTTGCGCCACCTTCACCAGTTGGCTGCAAAATTGAAGGATAGCCTTTGAAAATCTGGTTTCTAATTCAGAATTAAACTATAGTTCTAAAAGAATCTATAAACTAGGATACTCACCAGTGCAGGATGCCCTATTAGACTATTCAGTACCGCAGACTTACCTGCACCCTGAAGATATAGTTCACAGTTGGACTTAGTTTTTTAATGAAAATATAAAGAATGAAAGTAAAGTGAACATAAATTTTCATTTATAGTATAAAGGATGGTACACGAAAGGCAACTTCAAGGATCACATAATTTTTCAATCTTCACCAAGATGCATGCGTATAGATAGATTCTTAAAAATGCCTACTCTTGGTGCATCATTCACAATAAATGTTTGTATCCTAGGCATAATTGGGAAGCAAGCTTGTAACTTCATCTTATTTATAACTCGTAAAATACATGCTTCAGCTGCTTAGACCACAAGATTGACTTAATCATGAACACTTGCCAACCCCTAAGTTCCCAGATACTGTAAATGGCAGAATGACAGAGCCAACAACATGATTTCTTACAGAAAATTTCATTCTTCACTAAAACCTTATTATGCATTCTTGTTAAGTAACTGCTAAGTTCTACATGTATAACAAGTTAAAAAGCTTTCTCAGAGAAGATGGCCTCCACTCTCCACTATTTGACATTGTTTCGTGGAAGCCACTAGTACTAAACCTACTGAAGCATAACATATGTTCAATATGATAGAACAGTTAGTATTGCCATCAACTACTTGAGCTGTTACACCTTTTTGCTGTAACTTGATGCAGCAGTTGTAGCCAAACTGAAGATCCTCACTAAAAAATACAAAGTTCAGAAGTACTTAAAAGAATACAAGCAAATTCTCCACAATTCAAGTTTCACCAAATCATATTTTAATTAAGTATACCTAAGCTTACAAAGCCAATTTAGCAATAAATAACACTGAAAGAAGTCACACGTATATGATATCCAAATAATGGCAAAATGCAACATAGAGAGTACCAAAATTTCCAGTAATAAAGCCAAAGAGTAGAAAGGAAATTTGACAATATAATCTCTTACCCAGGTTACCTTACTACACAAAAACAAACTTCCAACCTGAGAAAACTAGAAAACTACGACGAACACGGCCCTGGAAGAGAAGCTAAGCCTATGAATTAAACTAACTCCTAATAACACAGGCAGTTAAGGAAAATCCAACTCTAAGAGTCTGGAACACGAAAAGTACTACACGTTAATGGCAGAAGTAAAACCACAAAACCTTCCAACAAAAATCTTTAATACTCTTGCTTTAGTTACATCTTAGTTGATACTAGAATTAGAACACTCAAGATTGTAAAACAAATTATCCTTTTTAATTTTAGACATTAGACTAAAACAAGTTATCCTTTCAATTCAATGCCACCACACATATTGTCACCTTTCGAGGCTAGAATTTCAGTAGGTTCTCATTTGTAAATAAAAAATAAATTCACGCAAAATAATGGAAACAGTAACACAAATTAAAGATCATTTCAAAAATTAGAAAGCACATTATAACCACAGCCCTCAAGGCAATTGTTAGTTTACAAGATGCAATTTGAAAGCTAGACCTATCAGAAAAGAAACACAATTTATCCCGCAACTTTGACGCCCTTTTAACTTGCCTCTACCATCCTACCAAAGCAATCATAAAAACAAATCACAAGCTATGGAAAAACAGAGAAAAAGCAAGTTTTGTAAATAAGAGTAAAGATGCTATCAAACTCAAATTTATTCATGTCGAAGCTAGTTAATCATTCTAAAAGGTAAACTATAATGTACAACAGCAAATACTAATCTTTTGCTCTATTAGAAAACTACTTTAAAAAAAAAAAAAACCTTCTACTCCAAATCAAATCCCACTCTTCCAATCAAAAGATTAACAAAATTCCACGATCCAGTACAATCAACACTGAAAACCGCATCAAACGACCAATTGCTGATACATATAAATAAAAGAAAACTTAAGACGGAGATCAAATAAACTAAAATCTCAAATTGAATCAAAATTCCAGATCCAAGCATTAAACTAGCCCAGGAGATCTAACACGACAACTCCAGACTTTATAAGCAAAAAGCAACTTCAGACAACGCGCTGATTAACCATACTCACAGTGTTGCCGAGAGCAACAACATTGAGGAAAGTGGAGGGGCGCTTGGAGGAAGCAGAGGACGGCGTCTCATCCACATCTTCATCGGCAAGCAGCGACGCAGCCTGCCGCATCGAATCGGAGAGCTGGGCCAATTCCTCGATTGCCTCCATAGATTCCAATCAATAACCTCCCCTAAAATGAAAAACCAGATACAAGAAACGATGTATTCCACCAAACCACTGGATCGAAGCACCAATAACCGCAGATCCAATAGAATGGGAGGAGATCGAGCTAAATAACTTGTGTATAGGTATATTGCAACTATTTGTGTATGTATAGATTTTACAGATATTAGGGTTTGGGAGTATTTGAAAGTTTGAACTTTTGAAAATTGGGGAAAGAAATGAGAATGGTCAAGAGAGAGGTCAGGTCAGAGAGAGTCACAGTGTTGGGAGAGGTAATAAGATGAAGAGATTATTATTTTGTTCAATTTCTAAACCCAAATTATAGTCTCCGGAGTCCCTTCTGCATCTGCATATTCATTTTTCATTATTATCAATATAATAAAATATTTATTATATAGTTATGTATGAGAAGAGTATAAGAAAGTTGTCATTAATTCACATTAGGAAATTTACAGGACGGCACACCTCACCTGCCTCTGCCTTCTGCCCTGTTCTTATAGTGGATCCACCTAAGGAAGCACAATTTATGTTAAATTTTGTTCCCAGCTAAATACTTTTTTTCTAATCGTAAACAAAATAATAATATACGATATTATGATATCACTTCTTAGCAATTATGGGTATATTTATAATTAGTGAGCGTCAAGAATGAATTTATATCATTTAAAACAGTGTATAATTAGCAAATGAAGAAATTTATTAATTTCATTTTAATTCAATTTAAAGAAAATATTTAACTAACAATTTATGTCGTAAATCATTTTGTTTTTACGTTTACAATTATAATTGAGATATAATGAGGTGAACTCAATTTTGATGAGGTGCAGTTGGTAGGTTTCTTTGGTGCTTTTTTGAGTTTTTATTTCATTGTCGTTTGGGAATTGGAAGGATTCCAAGTTCGATCCATGGGCTGACAATTTGAAGCCCATAAAGATTGGACTACTGTTTGGGCCCACATTAGTCTTTCTTTAGATGAATTTTTTAATATGAATAATTGTTTTGCCCGAATCGGATGACTTCTTATTGCATAACATTTCTAAGGTATAAAATTTTTTGCCTCTATTATTTCTTTATGTAAATGATATGAGATCGATTTTAAATCATTAAGTCGAATTTAGTTGAATGTAAACGAGTAGACTTCCTTTGAAGAAAAAATTTTAAACTTCAATTATACGAAAAGATTATAGAAACATATCAAACAAATATAAGGCATTCATGCCATATTCAACAACAATCCTAGTAGCATATATCATCTTGATACGCAAACTTATTCCTTAGAAAACACAAACTTAGTAAAGGTGATCTGGAAGTGTAGGTTCCATGATGATAGAAAGAGGTTTTTTAGGATGTGTAGTGAGACCATACTCTTCATCCATGCTTATGTCTTCAGGTCTCATGCCATCAACCAATTTCAATTCAAATCCATGTAACAAATTGGCCAACATTGTTCGGACAACCTTTAGTCCTAGACTATATCCAGGGCATCTCCTCCGACCTGACCCAAATGGCAACATGGCAAAATTACTCCCGGTAACATCTATGTCTTTGTTCAGGAACCTCTCTGGCAAGAACTCTAGAGGTGAATCCCATGAGTTGGGGTCCCTCCCTATGCTCCACGTATTGATGAGAACAGTTGTTCCCTTTGCTATGTCATAGCCTGCAACTTTGCAGTCGTCCATGGCGTAATGGGGTGCCAATAATGTAGCAAGTGGATGTAATCTCATTGACTCCATGATAACAGCATCTATGTAAGGCAGTTGAGAGTAGTCTTTCTCTTCTACCCATCTGTTTCTTCCGATTACCCTGTCAAGCTCTTCTTTAGCCTTATTCATGGTCTGAGGGTGTTTTAGAATTTCATGGATAGCCCATTCGATTGTAGTAGCTGAGGTATCTGTCGCACCAACTAATAGGTTGTAAATATCAGGGGGAAAACAAATTAAGCCTGCTGCATGTCTTAATTACAAGAATTTGAATAGAAGTATGTACAATTATATATATTCTCAAGAAACCGAAATGAGAAATTGGTACCTGTGCTAATGCCTTGACATGATTCCTTGTGAGTTTAACTTCAAGATTAGGATCCTCCGCCAGCTGCAATACTGCGTCCAGCACATCTTCTGGAATGAAGTCTTTTTGTGCAGCCTTTCTGGTCAGGTGCCCATCAAGCACGTAGTCATAGAACTTGTCCAGTTTCTTGGACAAGGCCTTCATTCTCTTGACGTACCCCTGCAGATCAAAAGAACTTAGCCATGGTATCCAGTCCCCGATATGGAAAACTCCACCAAAAAAGAACCATTCGTCCAGCATTCCTCGCAATTCATCTAGCTTTAGAATTGCGTTCTCATCTTCAAATTCGGCAGTACAGTATTTGTTGCCAAATACCATCCTACTTATAGTTGATAGGGAAAGACGTGATAAGTGGTCTTTAAGCACAACCGGCTTCCCTGAGAGGGAACACAGACAGGAGAGGAAATTACGGCCCTCCTCAATACGAATATGCTCGAAAGATTCAAGTTTTTTAGCATTGAACACCTCCGTAAGGTAAATTTTACGGGTTTGGCGCCAATGTGGTCCGTAAGGAGCCCAAGTCATGTCGGAGTAATTGTAGCTAATGTATTTACCGGCAGCAAGTGCAGGTCTAGAGGCGAACACCGTATCGTGTACCCTTAAAAACTGTTTGGCCATATGAGGTGAGGATGCAACCACAACTGGGAATTTCCCAAACTTGAGTTGCATAATTTCACCATATTTTTGGGATAGGAAGTGAAGGGATTGATGGGGGATGGGACCAATGAGGTTCAAGTTGCCAATTATAGGCCATGGGTTGGGACCTGGTGGATGCTTTCGTTTCGGTTGCGGTGGGCGGAGGAATTTGGAAAGAAAGGCGGCCGCTACGCCTACTACAGCTAAACACAGTAATGCTAATAATGCCGAGGAGGAGATCTCCATTTGAGGCGGCAAATATTGATGTGGAAGAAGCTGTGGCAGTAAGTGTATTTATAGTTGAAGTTAGATTAGAATCATGTGAAGGAAATCCACCAAATCCTAAGATAATTGCTGACGTTATTGATTGCAGATATTTGAGTATTCCCGAATTGAGACCACAAAGGGATTTTCTTTAATAATAATTAGATATTGGGTCACATAGAATTTGTGTGCGTAATTATACTAATATTTTATTTTATTAAAATTCATAATTTATTCCTATATATTAATGGTTGTCATTGTTTCGTAACCTCACATATAAAAATTGGTGATAGCCTCTTTTAATGCATTAATCATCAATACATTATATATATGTTATTATAATTAAATTAAAAATTAAAACTTTGTACAATATATATTATATTAGTAGCAGTTATTATATTTTTACATGCAAAATTAATACTAATTTGTTGTGTTTAATTTAATCAACAAAAAAATAAAACTAAAGTGAGTAAATTAAATTGTCGGATCACAAGTATATGAATTTTATTAATATGTAGTCCATGCTGACGATATTTATTTCTCAAACAGTAAATTCAGCACAATAAAAATTGTTTGGAAGCGTAGTTCCATTATTAAAGAAAGAGGGTGTTTAGGATGTGTAGTGAGACCATACTCTTCCTCCATGCATATATCTTCAGGTCTCATGCCATCAACCAATTTAAAATTAAATCCATGCAGCAAATTAGCCAACATTGTTCGAACCAGCTTAAGTCCAAGTCTATAACCAGGGCATCTCCTCCTTCCCGACCCAAATGGCAAGAAGGAAAAGTTACTCCCTTTCATATCAATATTTTTACCCAAAAATCTCTCTGGCAGAAACGTCAAAGGCGAATCCCACAACTTGGGGTCCCGGCCGATGGTCCATGTATTGATTAGGATGACTGTTCCCTTTGGTACGTCATAGCCTGCGACTTTGCAGTCCTCTGCCGCGCAATGTGGTGCTAGAAATGTCGCGATTGGATGTAATCTCATTGACTCCATCATAATGGAATCAATGTAAGGCAATTGTGAAAAGTCCTCCTCCTCCACCCATCTTTTCCTTCCAACAACCTTGTCTAGCTCTTCTTTGGCCTTTTCAACTATGCGAGGGTTCTTCATAATTTCGTGAATAGTCCATTCAATTACTATAGCTGAGGTATCTGTGCCACCAGCTAGTAGGTCCTATGTATAAATATGAGTATTAATTATCATGAATGAAACGACTAAGTTATTATGCACCCACGCGGGTGCAATCACACAACAATTGTTGGAACCAATGATTCCTTAGAGGCGAGAGAAATGGAGTTTTAATTACGACAAGGACATATATGGCGCGGCACATATATATATATATATATATAGTTAATTACATTTAGACCTTCTCATAAAATGCAAAATTACACTTTTCTCTAAAAAAGTTTCAAAATTATACCAACACCCCCTCTAAAAATTTACTAGTTTTAGACGAAAAATGTTGACGTTAGTAAAAAAATTACATAAATTTTCAAGTTTACCCCTCATTTAACATTCTTTTGTAAAATTTTGTACTTATAAGGAAAAAAATTATAATGATGTTAAGATATTATATCTATTCCTTTATAATATAAAAATATATAAGAGAATGTTAAATGGGGAGAAAAATTAAAAAATTTATGTAATTTTTTGTTAGTACTAGTTTTCGTGGCAAGTATTTTCCGCGAGCATACAAGAATTTTATTGTAAGAGATGATAAAAGAAGATTATGAAAGAATAAATTATAACTAAATTATGATAAATGTGAAGAATTAAGGCGAGAGAGGAATTTGGAGTAGTGGGTAGTTAAGAAAAAGAAATAATTATGAAATAATTAAAAAATATTAAAATTACTAAATTGGCCAAATTTTTTAAAGAAAAGAAAATAAATGAAGGGTAAATTTGGGCATTCTAAAGTTGGTACGTTAAATGAGTTTCCTTTTATAATAGTATAGAAGATTATCATTTTTCGTTCAAATCCTAACGAAAGTGTGTCAGGTGTAAAGGAAAATCTTTTAGAGGGAGTGTAGTGATTTTAAAACTTCTTCTGGGAAAAGTGTGATTTTGCATTTTTTGGGGGTTTAAGTGTAATGAACCCTATATATATATGATGCAGACAAGCGTCCCACATCGGTCACAGATGAGGAGCTTGAGTGGCTTATAAGCCCCAGGACCTCATCTCCCTAAAGAGACACTTTTTCAAAAACAATCCTGTGAGGCTCGTACATATAAGTCAAAGCGGACAATACCTTGAGCAATGAGACACGGATCAAATCGCATGTCGCATCAATATATATACATGTACATACATGCAATTATTTTTAGTTCATGTAATCAAATTGTAAATTTGACACAAAGTAGTAATATTTGCGCCATATGCATGTAAATTAATTTTATGATATAATTCTATAATTTTATGAGGTAATTAATATTAAATGAAATGAAGTGAAAGAAAATATATTGAATTAATATACCTGTAATAATCCCTTGATAGAATGTGTGGTGAGTTTGAGTTGAGGATTAGGAGGATCCTCAACCAGCTGCAATAACACGTCTACCATGTCTTTGGGAATTATATTGGAGTCATCAGCCCTTCTATTTTGATGATCATTCATCACATGGCTGAAAAACTTGTCAAACTTTTTGTTCAAAGCCTTCATTCTCTTAACATATCCCTGTACATCAACAACACTTAGCCATGGTATCCAGTCCCCAATATTGAACACCCCGTTGAGGAAAAACCATTCATCAAGCATTCCTTTCAATTCCTCCAGCTTTACTACAGACTTGTCATGTTCTGATTCACTAAAATACTTGCTGCTTAATACCATCCTACTTATAGTTGATAGAGTGTAACGCGATAAATGGTCCCTAAGCACGACAGGTTTTCCCGACAGGGAACTTAGTCGAGAGAGGAAATTATGCCTTTCCTCAATACGGATATGCTCAAAGGAATCGAGTTTCTTGACATTGAACATCTCCGAGAGAAATACTTTACGCGCTTGTCGCCAGTACGGGCCGTAAGAAGACCAACTCATGTTTGAGTAATTGTAGCCAGTGTATTTACCGGCAGCAAGTACAGGCCTGGAGGCAAAGACTGTGTCGTGTACCCTTAGGAACTGTTTGGCCATCTCAGGGGATGATGCCACGACAACTGGAAATTGTCCAAATTTTAGCAGCATAATGTCACCGTATTTCTGGGATAGATAGTGAATGGATTGATGGGGGACGGGACCAACGAGGTTCAAGTTGCCAATTACAGGCCATGGCTTTGGACCTGGCGGAAGCTTTGTTTTCGTTTGCTGTCGACGGCGGAGTATTTTGGAGAGAAAGGCTAATGAAGCTAAATATGATAATGCTAACAATGCCCAGGAAGAGATCTCCATTGGGGGCTAATCAGTGATAATTATACAAGTGATTTTTTCAGAGATAATTTGTTTACAGGGTAGATTAATTAGCCTACTTATATATAGTTGAAGCCAACTCAATTAATCAACAAAATTACATTTTTGGTCCGATAACTGTAGACAGTTAGCATTTTTTATCCTATAACTTACTTCATTTACAAATTTTGTTCGTTTTTTTTTAATGATTTTAGTTATGAACATATCATATTTGTTCATTTTATGACAAATTTAACCATATGTTAACAATTTTGATCTTCTTTACACTGGAGTAGATCTTCTTTTTTTTGTAACTGCAGGTTATTAGGACCAAAATTGTTATTACATGATGTATAAAGGGAAAAATGCAACAGGGGTAAATCGCTTCATTTTAAAAAACATAAATGGGTAAATTGCCTTTTTTTTTTTTTTTAATAGGGAGGTAATTTGTTCGTTTGCAATACCACAAGAGGATAAATTACATTAAATTCGATGTATAAATAAAATAAATTACAAGATAAAAAATACTAAATAAAAATATAATTTTTGCGTAATTAATATAATGTAGTTAAGGCAATGCAACAATTAATATTATTAATCCTTGTGACGTCTAGCAGATATCTCTAGTCACGCACCCTTGTTTATTTATTCTAACACCTGTTTTGTTGGAAATATAAACTGAAAATATTCCAAAAATAATAATGTAATGAAACAAAAATTCAATTTAAATAATTTAATATAATATAAAAAGTAATAATATGCTTACTAAACATGAAATTTCCTGAAACATAAAAGTTAAACAAAAATAAATGAAAAATTGCAAAAATTTCGGCAATGAGTATAACTCACACATAAAAAAAATTGTTTTTAATTTTTAATTTTTAATTTTCCCCACAAATTAACATCTAGAAGCGTGGCCATAATTGACTCAACTCATCACATGTTTTGGCTCCTGCAAATCTCTTTTCTCAATTTCACACGCCTATGTAAATTTTATTTATTCATAAGTCAAACTTTTATATTTCTTATAATTAAGTTGGAGTGAAATTAATTAATATGAATACGACACACGTACGCATATTTTGATTGGATCCAAGTCCATATCACGATTTTATTATTGTTGACAATAATATTTATTTATTAATTCGAATCGTGTAATTCAAATCTAAGAGTGACGTTAGGTGTTATTTTGTTTGATCCAAAGTAAAATTTATAATCTGTTAGTCGTAAAGGTGCAATTATAGTTCTATCATCTGCACATGACTGCTAATTTGATATTCGAGAAATGCCAAAAGTCATATTTATTTTGTTATTCTTGTCCTGATCATAAATATTTTTAAATAAATTATTAAAGTCGAGAACTCACTCAAACTAGTGAAAATTAACCTCGGACCACGGATGAAGATCTATTGAACAGTTCAATAGAGCATAACATTTTATCTAAAACAATATGTATCAAAATATTCTATAAATTCACTTTATAAATTTTATTATTGTGTGCCCGTTTCAAGTAATTACTTGAGTAATTTAATTTTATGAAATAAAATTTGAATGTTGCAATAGTTGGAATATTTATTTTTTTTTTAAGGTAAATAATAACTTTTAAAGTTAAGGATGAACAGTCAGTGTATTATAATAAACGAAGTATATAAAGGCAAAGTGTATCTACCCGCTGAAAAGGTTCTATGTTGAAAAAAGTTAAAGAGAAGGGAACTACACTTGTGCGAGGCGGCAAGCTTGCTTGTATACTTGTATTTTATTTTATCTTTCACAATTATATATTATAGTAATACTTTAATAAATTAGATAATATATAAATTGAATATAATAAAATATATTGAAATAAAAAAACTCATATAAATAAAATAAATATTTACATGTCAATGGACTTGAATTCATGACGTCGAATTTGTTCACGAGACTTTAGTCATTGAGAGAAATTAAATCAAACTCATTATTTTATTTTTCATATCTCAATTATATATCGGTCCTAGCTAAAATCTGTCTTTGTTTAAGACTGTAACATAAGAAAAGGGCTAAATTCACTTTGCCTTTTGAACTATATCTTCCATGTAAAATTTATCCCCACAACTTTCAGATGTAACACTTGTTTCTTGATTGGTCAAAATTACATCTCGTACCTTGAATAATATCATTGTCAATATATTTAGTATTTTGCACATTAAATTGTCACCAATTATTTTCTAACTATTTTTTTTTTGTTGAATAAGTGAAGAATTTAAATTAAAGTTGGAGTAATAAGTTAATATGTATAATAGATACACAACAAATATAATAAATTTATATATATCTCTAAAAAGAAATTGACATTAATTTTATTGAGTTATATATATATTTAGTGCTACTAATTGCTTCAAGATTATCTTGACTACATTTATTCCCAAAATAATATAAACTCAGTAAAAGTTCTCTGGTAGTATAGGTTTCATAATGATAGCAAGAGGCTTTTAGGATGTGTAGTAAGTCCATACAATTCCTCCATGCATATATCTTTTGGTGTCATTCCATCAACCAACTTTAAATTAAATCTATGCAGCAAATTAGCTAATATTGTCCGAACAAACTTGAGTCCGAGGTTGTATCCAGGACATCTCCTACGGCCAGAACCAAATGGCAAGAGGGCAAAGTTACCTCCTTCAGATCAATTTCTTTGCCCACAAACCTCTCCGGCAAGAATTCATTTGGCGCATCCCATGAGTTGGGGTCTCTCTCGATGCTCCATGTATTGACGAGGAGTGTTGTCCCCTTTGATATGTCATAGCCTGCAACTTTGCAGTCCTCCATGGCGTAATGCGGGGCTAAAAATGTCGATAATGGATGTAACCTCATCGACTCCATGATAATGGCATCAATATAAGGTAAATTTGAGAAGTCTTTCTCTTCAACCCATCTGTTTCTTCCATATAACCCTGTCAAGCTCTTCTTTTCCCTTTTCAACTACGTGAGGATTTCTTAAAAGTTCATGGATAGCCCATTCGATTGTCGTAGCTGAGGTATCTGTGCCACCAGCTAGTAGGTCCTTTTTATTTTGTCAATAGAGAAAATAATTAGCTAATGACATGATGACCACAAGCACACATGATTAGGTAGTTAGGTAATGAGAACTGAAAATGAATACATAAACAAACAGGTTCAATTTTAGTTTCTGAAACACTACCCGAAGTGAAAATATGTTTGTTTATGCTTATATTTATGGAAAATATATTGATTTGATGTCACAATTCAATATAAAATGCAATTTCATTAACTAATCTAAATATATTCTTATTTTCATATTTTTTACTTAAATTAAACAGACAATGACAACATAAACAAATAGGATTTCTATATTTTAGGAGCCAAAGAAAGGTTTTAGGAAGATGGGCATGTGGTATTTGTACATGATATGTGCAATTAATACTTTTAGTTCATACCTGTAATAATCCCTTCATACGGTCTTTTGTGAGTTTGACTTCAAGATTTGGATCCTCAGCCAACTGTAGCAATGCATCCACCACATCTCCTGGGACGGAGTCCTTTCCTGTTGCTATTCTAGTTTCACGATCATTGATCACGTGGCTGAAAAACTTGTCCAATTTCTTGTGCAAAGCCTTCATTCTCTTAACATATCCCTGCAGATCAAGAAAACTTAGCCATGGTATCCAGTCCCCAATATTGAACACCCCATTCAGCAAAAACCACTCTTCCAACATCTCTTGCAACTCATCCAGCTTTACTACAGACTTGTCATATTCTGATTCACTAAAATATTTGCTGCTTAATACCATCCTGCTTATAGTAGAGAGCGTATAACGGGATAAATGCTCTCTAAGTATGACCGGCTTCCCTGACAGGGAATACAGACGCGCCAGGAAATTACGCCTCTCCTCAATACGAATATGCTCCAAGGATTCTAGTTTTTTTGCATTGAACACCTCAGAGAGATAAATTTTACGTGCTTGTCGCCAAAAAGGGCCGTAGGGAGCCCATGTCGTGTCTGAGTAATTGTAGCTCGTGTATTTACCAGCAGCAAGTGCAGGTCTAGAGGCAAAAACTGTAACGTGTACTCTAAGGAACTGTTTGGCCATCTCAGGAGACGATGCAACCACAACTGGGAATTTCCCAAACTTTAGTTGCATAATATCGCCGTACTTTTGGGATAAAAAGTGAAGGGATCGATGCGGGATTGAACCAACCAGGTTCAAATTGCCGATGACAGGCCATGGCTTTGGACCTGGTGGAAAGTTTTGTTTCGAGTGTCAGACGTCTGAGGATTATTTTGGAGAGAAAGGCCAATGCAGCAGCTAAATGTAGTGATGCTAATAATGCCCAAGAGGAGTTCTCCATCAGATGAAGATGATATAGAAGAGGTTGTGGCAGAGAATTAGTACTAAGGTGTAAGGGCTGGTGTACAATTTTGTTTGGAATAAGGAGCTGCTGGTGTAAATTGTTGTGCTGCAAGGAAGAGCAATGTTATAATGTAAGAAAAAAAGGAGGTGTAGCAGATGATGATTCGTTGTTTGTGTCATGCTGGACAAAGAATGCCAAACCGATTAAGTTTTTCCATAAAGACCGATCCACAACTATAATAAAACACCATCCCTATACGTAACCCAAATTTTTAATATATATATATAGATTAATTGATAAACATTCAAAGACATTATATAGTTAATTAATAAATAAATTATAAATTCAAAATTTGATTATATTAAAATTTGAAAGGAATAAATTAGAGAGAGAGATTTGGGGACAAATAATTAAAATATTAGGAACTACATAATGAGTGTTTAAAAAAATTAAATAAAATAATATAATAAGGGGGTGATGGAATAGCACCAATGTCGTCATCCTTTAAATTGAAAGAAACTCAATTCGATTTACTATAATTAGATATGTATTCAGTAAAGCAAAGCTGAGGAAGAGATATCCCGTTTGAATATGCAACAACTTTCATTTCCTATTCTGTTTTCTTTCAACTATTTAATTTAATTATGCAAATAGATCAAATGGAAATTTCCAATAAAATAAAATAATCCTTATTACTCTTTTATTTAATAAGGACTAATGATTTTTCCTCTCATTATATTGATAAATAATTATGAGATTATAAAAAAAGAGAGGTGAAGAGTGGCAGTAGCTTAAGAAAGTGGTGAGAGCTTAGGGAAGCAGCAATAGGTTAAGCAGGTGGTGATCAGAACGTAGGCAAGTGGATGCTCCTCGTTATCATGCATTTGCCAAGATCTCCTAGCTACTTTATTTCCTCTTTATTATTACTATTTCTTTTATAATATTAAGTTATTTTCACTTTGAGTTATTAATTTGGATATGATCCATTCAATTTATTTTTAATTTTTATTTACTTTATTTTAAATCAATTAGATATTAGTAGTTAAAACCTGCTATTATCGTTTATTATGATTGAATTATAATTTTAAAATTATTTATACTACTTAAATTCCATCACGCCAAGTAAAAGAGACCTTTAATCTTTAATTTATTTTCATGAGCTGTATAACTTTTAGGTTGTATAGTTTGGGGTCGCATATTACGGGGTTGTATAGTTTAGAGTTTTTTAGATGTGCTCGTGTGAGATGAACTATAACTTTTTAGTGCCCGGACAAATGGCTCCTACGAAAATATTTTAAAAACTCATATTTTACTTGTATTTATAGTATTTTTAATTTTTTGATCTATTTAATATTTCTTCCATCATCTTATTTCATTCGTCTGCTTATGTTTTTCAAGAGTAAACCTTGCATTTCAATCATGATGGTCTAAAATGCAGTTTTCTCTTCATCGGTCAGTAAAAATGGGAATCATATTTTGGTAATGTATAAATGCGAATTAATTTTGTGGATGGCGTGTGATTTAATTGTAATAGTTTTATTTGTGTAGTGTTTAAGATGTGCATATATATGTAATTTTTTAGATGAGAAGTTGATTGTGCTTGTTCTGACGTTGAAATTACGTGTGTGTGTGTATATATATATATATATATATATATATATATATATATATATAGCAGCAGGGACTAAATTATATACAAATATGATTTACTTTAAATATAATATTTAGAAGAGATACAATCGTAATGCCATTAGAGAGTGCTACAGTATGCATGACGAAGCCAAGTTGTACTTGTAATGCTCACTACAAGTATAAGTTTACTATTCACGACACTCGTGCCCTAGAAATTAATTTAAGGGAATTTTTTTAATCCATTAACTTAGTTCTTATTTAATTTTAGTCCACTAATTATGACAGTAATTATGTTGTATACACTATATTTTATAAAATACTTCAATTAGATAATCCAATGGCTGATTTTTCAAGCTTCAATGATCTCAAGTTGAGGTCCCATGACTTAGTTCGAGGTCATGGGTTTGAGTCATATCGAACGTATAAGTATTTATCTCACTTTATCTGACTTTGTTATAAATTTATTATTTCATAATTCTTATTTATATTGATGTATATATTCGTATTACTCAATTGTTCAATTTATTCAAATATTAATGTACTTATGTAATTAGCGCTTCTATTGTTTTTTTTTTTTTTTAAAGAAAAGCTTAGTAAATGGGATCAAATTTGTACACTTGGGAGGACTAAATTTACCTAACTTAAGGATACTAAACAAATTGGCTCATTTATGGAGCATTAATATCCACAACAAATTAAAAGCTTAGTAAAAATCCACATAAAATCACCTTACGATCAATCACTTTATGGAGCATTTGAAAAGCAAGAAATGAGCCATTTCTCAAAACAAACCAATAAATTGATTGCAGCCAAATTTGGCACAATATACAACCAAACACCAAAGATTATAAAAAAATTAAAGTAAGTACAATTTTAGAAGACCCCCAAACATAGATGGTGCCTCCAATAGTAATCCAGGAGTTTAGCCATGCCAAGTTTGATAACCATGTTATCTTTAGTATGTCTTTAATCAATTAGTGGATCATTTTGGGTCAAAAGTATGTTATCTTCAATTAGTCTCCCTGGAACAAATCCACCCTGGGATGGAGAGGTGATTATGGGAAGTAAACTTGCAATTTTGTTGTACTTGAATAAGATCTTATTAGTAACATTGCATAAAGAAATAGGACTAAAGTCACTCCACGTTTGGGGATTTTTTATTTTGGGGATCAATGTAATGGTGGTAGCAGTGAAGCTTCTACTATTGGGGATCAATGTATGATCCATAGTTTTATTGAATTATATATTGTGCTACTACTTGCATCAAAATTATCTTGACTATATTTATTCTTCATATAATATAAACTTAGTAAAAATTCTTCGGTAATAGAGGTTCCATAATGATGGCAAGAGGCTCTTTAGGAGGTGCAGTAAGTCCATACAGTTCCTCCATACATATATCTTCAGGTCTCATGCCATCAACCAAATGTAAATTAAATCCATGCAGCAAATTAGCCAATATTGTCCGAACAAACTTAAGTCCAAGATTGTATCCAGGACATCTCCTCCGGCCAGAACCAAATGGCAAGAGGGCAAAGTTACTTCCCGTCAGATCAATCTCTTTGCCCACAAACCTCTCCGGCAAGAACTCATCGCGTGCATCCCATGAGTTGGGGTCTCTCCCTATGCTCCATGCATTGATGAGGATTGTTGTTCCCTTTGATATATCATAGCCTGCAACTTTGCAGTCCTCCATGGCGTAATGCGGGGCTAAAATTGTCGACAAAGGATGTAACCTCATCGACTCGATGATATCAAGATAAGGTAAATCCGAGAAGTCGTTCTCTTCAACCCATCTGTTTCTTCCAATAACTCTGTCAAGCTCTTCTTTTCCCTTTTTAATTATGTGAGGATTTTTTACAAGTTCATGGACAGCCCATTCAATTGCCGTAGCTGCAGTATCTGTGCCACCAGCTAGTAGCCCCTTTTTGTATATATATTGTGAGGAGAGAAGATAATTAGGTAATAAAATGATGACCACAATCATACATCCAAGAAACCATAATATTATTATTAGATAATTAGGTAATGAAAATTGAGAATGAAACCCCAAAAACATTGGAGATGACCACAATTAGGTAATGACATAATGACCACAAGCACACGTGATCAGGTAATTAACTAGGTAATGAGAACTGAAAATGAATACATAAACAAACAGATTCATCAATTTTCAGTTTTTAAAACACTAATCAAAGTGAAAATATATTTGTTTATACTTATTTTTATTGAAAATATATTGATTTGACGCCACAATTCAATATAAAATAAAATCTCATTAATCAATCCAAATATATTCTTATTTTCACACAAAAATCATTACAAAATTAAAAACACATATTTTCCACTGAAATTGAGAACTGAAAATCAAAACATTAACAAATAGGATTTCTAGATTTTAGGAGCCGAAGAAAGGTTTTATGAAGATGGGCATGTGGTATTTGTACATGGTATGTGCAATTAATACTTTTAGTTCATACCTGTAATAATCCCTTCATACGGTCTCTTGTGAGTGTGACTTCAAGATTTGGATCCTCAGCCAACTGAAATAATGCATCCACCACATCTCCTGGACCGGAGTCTTTTCCTGTTGCTATTCTAGTTTCATGATCATTGATCACATGGCTGAAAAACTCGTCCAATTTCTTGTGCAAAGCCTTCATTCTCTTAACATATCCCTGCAGATCAAGAAAACTTAGCCATGGTATCCAATCCCCGATATTGAACACCCCATTCAGCAAAAACCACTCTTCAAACATCTCTAGCAATTCATCCAGCTTTACGACAGACTTGTCATGTTCTAATTCACTAAAATATTTGCTGCTTAATACCATCCTAGTTATACTAGAAAGCGTATAACGGGATAAATGCTCTCTAAGTACGACCGGCTTCCCTGACAGGGAATATAGACGCGCGAAGAAATTACGCCTCTCCTCGATACGAATATGCTCCAAGGATTCAAGTTTTTTTGCATTGAACACCTCAGAGAGATAAATTTTACGCGCTTGTCGCCAAAAAGGGCCGTAGGGAGCCCATGTCATGTTTGAGTAATTGTAGCTCGTGTGTTTACCAGCAGCAAGTGCAGGCCTAGAGGCAAAAACTGTATCGTGTACCCTTAGAAACTGTTTGGCCATCTCAGGGGAGGATGCAACCACAACTGGGAATTTCCCAAACTTTAGTTGCATAATACCACCGTACTTTAGGGATAAAGAGTGAAGGGATCGATGGGGGATAGAACCAACCAGGTTCAAATTGCCGATGACAGGCCATGGCCTCGGTCCTGGTGGAAGGTTTCTTTTCGGTTGTCGTCTGAAGACAATTTTGGTGAAAAAAGCTAATGCAGCTAAATGGAGTAACGCTAATAATGCCCAAGAGGAGTTCTCCATCAGCTAGCCGCATGCAGATGAAGATGATATAGAAGAGGCAGTGGCAGAGAATTGGTTGGGATAGTACTAAAGTCTAAGGGTATTTATAATTGAAGCTAGTGTAAATTTCTCTTTGGAACAAGGAGCTGCTGTAAAATTGTTGTGCTGCAAGGTAAAGAAAATTCAATGTTAAAATTGTAAGAAAAATTGGTAGTTTTCTCTTAACCGTACATCTATTACACGATCTGGACTAAAATTTTTTGATGTAACAGACGATGATTCATTGTTTGTCGCATGCTGGACAAAGTTTCCACTCTTCCGTAAATACTGATCCACAACTGTATAAATATTAAACACCACCGGCATATGTAACGTCCAAATTCACTAAAGCTGAGGAAGAGCTCTCTCGCTTCAATATGCAATAACTTTTATTGCCTATCTTCTCTTTCTTTCAACTATTTAATATAGGTAAGGTTTCTTTGGTTTAAATATTTTTTCATTAGAAGGTTTATATTATTCTATTAGTGGTTTATTAAATAGTACTTTTGCTGTTCGGTTTAATAGTTAATCCAGAATTTTATAAGTTTGAATAATTATAAATTAGTGATTCATTAAATTTCTCAATTGAATTAGGAATGCTATAATTAATTAATTAAACTATTTACTTTATTATATTTGATCCCTTCTATAGTTAATGTGTTCAATCTAATCGGATAGACCGCCAGACAATTAATTATATAGGTATGTGTTTAATTAGTTTTTATAATAGGTAAAGCCCGATGAAAAAGTAGATAGGGATATAAAAAAATATATTTGAAAAATATTTTAAAGCTATATTTGAAAATATTATATTTATTAAAAAAATATAAGAGTTTTGAGATAATTTAATTCAGAATTGTTAATGAAAATCGTAGCTATAAAAAAATGAGGATTTAATAAGATAAATTCTTATAAATTAGTTAACAAACTATATATATCTCTAGGAAGTCGAGATTATCTAGTTATTTAAAAGAAATAAAACGAAGATTAGAATATCAACAGAAAGAAAATATTAAAATATTGATGTGAACTGTATGAATAATATTTAATGTTCTATTTAAAAATCACGATATTTTTGATATATTGATTATATGCATTAATTTATTATTGGATACAGGGATAAAGTAGGGGATCAAACAAATTTCTATATGCTAATTAAACCACTAGAAGATCGAGGTAAGTAAATAATTATTATTATTGATGGGTGCTTATTAATTTGTTATAATTTTCATAATGTTTGCCTATATTTTAGTGTTGAAACACTCTAATCAAGGTTAAAAGAGGTATTTGGAGTGAAAGTGAAGAAATGAGGTCAAAACTAGTAAATTGACAGATTTGCACATTATGTTAGCCTTGCTCACATGTAACCTTGCGGGAAATCGACGAAATAAGGGAAACAAAGATGAATTTTCTGGAGAAAAGATGGTTGATGTATAAATTCTATTAGCCTTGCTCACGCATAACCCTATGGGAAATCGACGAAATAAGGGAAACAAAGATGAACTTTTGGAGAAAAGATAGTTCATGCATGAATTATAATGAGTGTTTGAGTGAGATTCAGAAAATCGCTTTTCAACTCTTGGTTTAAAAAAAGCATTTTTGAGGTATTTGAGACATCAGGTTCTGCCTTTTGAAACTGCTAATAAAAGCATTTTTGTGTCAAAAATTAAAAGCACTTTTTTTTCAAATAAATTCAACTTCATTTTTTTACTACTTTTCTATCATTACAATAATCTTAATTTAACTTTACCGTTTTTAAGTTATTTTTAAAATTAATATTGAAAATTAAATAATTCGAATAATCTAACAATAATTAAATTTACACTTCACATATTAAATCACCCGTCATCTTTCTTTCTAGTCTATGGTTGCTTTAGGATTTTCGGTTTTGCTATGAACATGATGTGTAGCTAATTTCCTTTTCTGATTTAAGAAAAATGTTGAATTCAATTGTTATTTTGAGATATTGGTTTTAATATAATTTGGCCAAGTATTTCTTGTCTTAATTTACTATTTATCAAATGATTATTATTGATAGATCTGACAATTTGATTCAATATTAATTATTCTACTGTTATTCATGAGTTCAGTGATTCATAATGTCATGAATAAGTGGAATGGGTAGAAAAGAAATTAATTATGTGCTTTGTATGATTTATTTATAGGGACAAGAAAACTAGGTTAGATAATTGCAACCATTTCAACTGCTTTATCTAGGTTTAATAGTTTTCACTGATACAAATACTATTATTGAATTGATATAGAACGTTATTGTGCCCAATCTTTGAGATAATAAGTTTGATTCAAATGTTTGAGTCAAATCAATTGCGGAGAACATGAATTTATTATGACTATTCTAATAGATTTCAAAGTTGAATGCTTGATCGTGAAATTAATCTTGTGTGATCAATGATTAACATAATGTACGATTGGATGATACACTCCCTTGGGTCGGAATCATTCTCTACTGATTTCTTCCTAGTAATTTATCTATGCTTTCTATTTAGTTTCTAATAACTAGTAATTCTCAATTCAAACCCCCATTATGTTACTGCAACTAAGACTGAGAAATTCATCAATAGTTCCATTGAAAATCGACCTAATAATAAATTTTACAATTTTAAAATTAATAATTAATTTTAACGACTTCGACAAAATATCACATAAATCTCTCCTCTTTATTTGTTTAGTTTAATAGGCAAGTGACAATAGCTTAAGCAAGTGGTGAGAGGTTAGGTGAGTAGCCAGAGGTTAGGTGAGTAGCAAGAGGTTAGGCATGTAGCAAGAGATTAGGCAAGCGGATGTTCCTCGTATTCATACACGAGGCGAGAACTCGTACCTTTGTTTCCTCTTTATTATTACTATTCTTTTTTTTTTTTTTTTATAGTAGACACCGTGTCACGTAATATTTACGCGTATAATTTTATTAAATTTTTTATTTTATTTAGATTCATAACCAATTTATTCTTGTATATTAAAGTTTATCATTGTTTTACAACCTCACATGCAAAAACTACTTATATCTTTCTTAATGCATTAATTGTCGATAAATAAAAAATTAAAATTTTGTACAATATATATTATAGTAGCGATGATTATATTTACATGCACAATAAATACTAATGTACTATTTTTAATTTAATTAATAATAAAATTAAATAAAAATGAGTAAATTTAATTTGTGAGTGCAGCAATTGCATGGAATTAATTTTCTTAAGGGACATAATTGAATAGTTAATTCAATATGAATTAAGAAGTTAAAAAAAAAAACAGATTCTTTCAATGAAATGTCATTTTTGACATTTAAAAAATTTGGTGTAAGTGGTACGATAACTACCATTTTGTAAAGACTTTCTTTGTTTTTATAATAGTATAGATAATATTAGTACGTAGTAATTATTTAATCTTTAATTTATTTTCATAAATAGTATATTTTTAGGTCGTATAGTTTGGATTTGTATAGTTTTAGAGTTTTTTAGATGAGCTCCTGAAAAATTAGTTGTTACTTTTTAGTGCTAAGATAGATGACTCCTACGAAATGGTTTTGAAAATTCATATTTTTACAAGTGTTTATAGTATTTTAATTTTTTTGGTTTATTTAATATTTCTTTTCTCATCAGTTTTCATTAGTATATTCATATTATTTGATTAGTGGGTTTATTAAATATTATTTTTACTATCAATTTAATATCTAATTAAAAAATTTTATGAATTTGAGTAATTATAAATTAGTGATCGATTAAATGTCTCAATTGAACTAGAGATGCTGCATTTAATGAATTTAAACTACTTAATTTTTTAGATTTAGTCCTTTCTATAATTTATGTATTCAATTTAAGGTAAAATGCATACACCCCAACGTATGGGGTCATTTGTACTTTGCCCCCGTTTTTTTTTCTTGCACTTTTCTATCCATTTTTTTAATTTTGTTGCATTTTACATTTTCAAGGGAATAATGATGAAATATTTCGTCCGCGTGTGTATACGTGCCTGAGGGCGATTTTGGGTTGTATAAAATTTTTGCAAGGATAAAATGAATGTTTCAAATTTAAGAATTAAAAATTGGGGGGGGGGGGGGAGGTTTGATACTTTAAAAAAATAATTGATGTATGGTGAATACTTTAAAGATATCACATGTATTTAACTCTAAGTAATTAGATGTAAAAAAAATGACACTTTCTCATATTTTATTTAACCAACATACCAGTAAAGTAAAACTAATTTAGTAGAACACGTGCACCATTTTATCAGGCTTTTTTTCTGGATTAAACATTGTAGAATTGTTCTAGTTTTGGGCAAGACTTTGTTGGATATTATTGTACACTGCCAAAAGTTATAAACAATTAATATTTGGCGATTATAAGTCTGAGGCTGCGCATTTCCAATAAGACAAACTACACCGAAAGAAAAAAATGGTGCATTTATTAAAAGACATCTCCACAACATCATCTCATCATCCTATGACTACTTTTTTGACATATTTCTTTATTTAAAATAAAATAATTCTTACATGCTCATATAGTCAAAAGTATGACCGATAACTTTATTTCAACTATATATAGTGATGCTATCTGCATCAAGATTATTGATTATGTTTATTTTTCAAATAACACAAATTCAGTAAAACGTTTCTGGTAGTATAGGTTTCATAATGATGGCAAGAGGCTTTTTAGGATGTGTAGTAAGTCCGTACAGTTCCTCCATGCATATATCTTTAGGTGTCATTCCATCAACCAACTTTAAATTAAATCCATGCAGCAAATTAGCCGAACAAACTTGAGTCCGAGGTTGTATCCAGGACATCTCCTACGGCCAGAACCAAATGGCAAGAGGGCAAAGTTACTTCCGGTCAGATCAATTTCTTTGCCCACAAACCTCTCCGGCAAGAATTCATTGGGTGCATCCCATGAGTTGGGGTCTCTTCCTATACTCCATGTGTTGACGAGGATTGTTGTTCCCTTTGATATATCATAACCTGCAACTTTACAGTCCTCCATGGCGTAATGGGGGGCTAAAAATGTCGCCAATGGATGTAACCTCATCGATTCCATGATAATGGCATCAATATATGGCAAATTCGGGAAGTCATTCTCTTCTAACCATCTGTTTCTTCCAATAACTCTGTCGAGCTCTTCCTTTGCCTTTTCAATTACGTGGGGATGTTTTAGAAGTTCATGGATAGCCCACTCGATTGTCGTAGCTGAGGTATCTGTGCCACCAGCTAGTAAGTCCTATGTATATTGTCAGGAGAGAAAGAATTAGGTAATGAAAACTGAAAATGAAACTGCAGAAACATTGGAGATGACCACCATTTGGTAATGACATGGCAACCATAAGCACATGTTATTAGGTAACTAGGTAAAGAAAACTGAAAATGGAACTGCAGAAACATTGGAGATGACCACGATTTGGTAATAACATGGCAACCATAAGCACATGTTATTAGGTAACTAGTTAATGAAAACTGAAAATGGAAGTTTTCAGTTTTTAAATACTAATTAAGGTGAAAATATGTTTGTTTATACGTACGTATTCTCATCAAATATATATTAATTTGACACTACAATTTTATTAACTAATCTAAATATTTTATTTTTAAACAATGATCTACAAAATTAAAAATAGAATATTTTTCACTGAAAACTGAAAATGAAAACATAATCAAAGACGAATTTTAAGGCAAAGAAAGGTTTTAGGAAGAAGGGCATGTGGTATTTGTACATGATATGTGCAATTAATACTTTTTAGTTCATACCTAATAATCCCTTGATGAGTTTGACTTCAAGATTAGGGCCAACTGTAACAATGCATCTACCACATCTCCTGGGACGAAGTCTTTCTCTGTTTCCATTCTAGTTTGATGATCATCAATCACATAGTTGTGGAACCTGTCAAACTTTTTGTACAAAGCCTTCATTCTTTTAACATATCCCTGCAGATCAAGAAAACTTAGCCATGGTATCCAGTCCCCAATATTGAACACCCCATTCAGCAAAAACCACTCTTCCAACATCTCTTGCAACTCATCCAGCTTTACTACAGACTTGTCATATTCTGATTCACTAAAATATTTGCTGCTTAATACCATCCTACTTATAGTAGAGAGCGATAAAATAAAATCTAAGTATGACCGGCTTCCCTGACAGGGAATACAGACGCGCCAGGAAATTGCGCCTCTCCTCAATACGAATATGCTCCAAGGATTCTAGTTTTTTTGCATTGAACACCTCAGAGAGATAAATTTTACGTGCTTGTCGCCAAAAAGGGCCGTAGGGAGCCCATGTCATGTCTGAGTAATTGTAGCTCGTGTATTTACCAGCAGCAAGTGCAGCTCTAGAGGCAAAAACTGTATCGTGTACTCTAAGGAACTGTTTGGCCATCTCAGGAGACGATGCAACCACAACTGCGAATTTCCCAAACTTCAGTTGCATAATATCGCCGTACTTTTGGGATAAAAAGTGAAGGGATTGATGTGGAATGGAACCAACGAGGTTCAAATTGCCGATGACAGGCCATGGCTTTGGACCTGGTGGAAAGTTTCGTTTCGGGTGTCGTCTGAGGATTATTTTGGAGAGAAAGACCAATGCAGCAGCTACATGTAGTAATGCTAATAATGCCCAAGAGGAGTTCTCCATCAGCGGCATGCAAATGAAGATGATATAGAAGAGGTTGTGGCAGAGAATTTGTTGTGAGGGTAAGGTTATTTATAAGGGATAATTACACTCCGCTCGTATGAGGTTTGGAGTAATTATGTGTAAACCTTATGTAGTTTGAAAAATTATATCTAATACCTCTAAGTTTTTGTTTAATGTACCAAAAAAGTGATTCCATAAGTCAAAATTCATTAAATTTATTATTATTAACTAAAAAGTCAGGAAAAAAATTCGTATTTATAGCAGGTCACTAATAAGTTAATCATATTTAAATATCAGTTTCCATTCTTTTTTTTTTTTTTTGTTAATTCATGTTAGTAAATTCAGTAAAGTTTGATTAATAAGTAGCGGAACTTATTTGTTAAACGAAATCAAATATCAAGGGTACTGAATGTAATTTTTTAAATTATAAACTTTAGAAAAAAAATATAATTATCCATAACTATAATTGCGGCTGGTGTAAATTGTTGCGTAAAAGACGGGGTCTAGTAGACGAGATATGATTCTATGTTTGTCGCATGCTGGACAAAGAATGCCAAACCGATCACTTCTCCATCCATACTGATCCACAACTGCACAGATACCAAAACCTGTGCATGAAGAAATAGAAACGAATTTGTATTTGTAATGTTAGCTTCAGGCGGATAAGTTGAATATTCACCGCAGCCATGCCCTGGAAATCAACTTCATTCAGATAATAAAGTTAAGCAGAAAGCATGAGAAGGTGGTATGCGTACGTAAGAGCATCTGACAAAGAATTTTATTACTGGAACTATATGTTTGTGGTGGCGAAAAAGTACATATATCTTATACTATATGCTCATCACGTGTATGCTATGTTTAGGGGGAAAATTTTTATTAGGAACTAGCTCGGTCGAGACTGAATCAATTATAGCACTTGCTGTGTGATTGGAGTACAATTTAGGGATTGATTCGACTAAATCAGATTCGAATAAGAATTCTCATTTCCAAGAAAGGGTTATTGTTATATATTGATCAACATCATTAATTCCGCTTCACAGTTCAAGATTGACTAAACCCTTTTTTCCCCTTTCCATTAAGGTTTGTAAGCAATTAAGATAGATCATGTTAATTAGGAAGTTCCACTTTACAAATTAAGTTCTTCTCCAACAGTATGCTGCAAATTTAATAAGGGTTAAAAGCAATTTACCCCCCTGTGTTATAAACAATGAGCACTTTACCCCCTGTGTTATAAAAAAGAGCAACTTACCCCCCTCCGATTTAAATAAAAGTGCACACTGCCTCCCTAGACTAACCTGGCTTATAATTTTTACTGCAAATACCAAATTGCCCCTTCTTTTATATCTATTGTTGACTAATTGACCAACTCTTCATTGACCGAAAATCAGCGTTTTTTTCTTTGGAGAAAACCCATTTACTTCAAGGTTCAAACCCTAGATCTAGGCAAAAGAAAACGCAAAATTGGCCGTTGAATCGAACAAGAAAGTGTTTGATCTTGCAAAAACTAGTATTACGAAGGTATGTGACCGTATTTTATGGGTTTTTTTAACCCCTTTTTTTTAGTTGGTTGTAGATTTGATTTCTGAAAAAAAAAAAAAAATCTATGTAGGGATCGTTCACTGTTAGAGATCGAACAAGGAGAGTGTAAATCTGGTGTATTTTGTCTCAGGTATGTTATAAGTTCAAGTTTTTGTTTTTTTTTTTCTTAACTGTTAATTAATATTTTCTTTTGTTCTTCTTTTGTTTTCTTTTTGTGTTTTCTGTCGCTGAAATAGAGAACAGACAAGAAACGTGTTGGATTTTCAATATGAAGGTTAGTTTTTTATACATTTATAATTTCTTTGGTATATGTTCGGTTTGTTTTGAGACAAACATGTGGGGTGGGGTGGGGTAGGGTTTGTCTACTTGAAATCTGCATATGTTAATTATTATAATGTGTATGTCTTTTTTTATTCGATTTTGCTTAGAAATTTGGGAGACAGACATGTGAGGTGGGGTAGGGTTGTTGTTTTCTGTTGGTTTTTAGTGTTGATGGGGTATATTCTGTGCAATATACCCCCCTGTGTTTGTATTTTTTAATACTATATTTAAATATGTTGTTGTTGATGATGTATACTCTGTGCAGTATACCACCTGTGTTTATTCTGTCCATTTCTGATGCATTTTTGTATGATTGTTTTATTATTTGCAGCATACTGATGAGTATCATGACATAGAGTTTTGGTGGGGTGGCAAATTTATCTCTAATCCAAAACTTAGATATGAAGGGGGTAGTAAAAAAGTGTTTGAAAAAATTGACATAGATTATATAGGCCTATATGATCTAGGTGCAATGTATGAACAATGTGGGGGGAAGGGTTCTGTTTTAAAATTTTATTACAAAGATCCCACATTATCTTTAGAGATGGGCCTAAGATTAATAAAAAATGAATGTCCTGATATCTGTATAGTTGATATGCTACGTATTCATAGGGGGTTAGATGTTCCAATTGTGATATATGTGGAGGATGAGGATGTGAACCACTTCAGGCAGTAGATAGTCAAGGTAATCTAATTGTTAGACACAAGAAGATGAGATTATGGGTTTATTAGAAGGCATAAATTTTGAGGTGTTTAGGAATGGGAATGAGAATGAGATAGAGGGGTTTGAGTGTGAGAGAAATGGTGAGGGGCAGGTTTCAAAAGGGTTTGAGGGGTTTGAGCATGAGGGTGAATGTGATAGGCATGATTGTGAGGGGCAGGGTTTAGGGGAACAGGGTGAAGATGGTGAGGGGCAAGGGGTAGAGGGACAGGGACATGGTGTTATTGGTATTGAGACTGTAACTAAAAGAATGAATGAAAGAATGAGTGAAACATTGAATGAAAATGTGCTTGAATCTGAAACTGTGACTGAAATGAATGAAAATGTGCATGAATCTGTTAATGAAACTGTGACTGAAAATGTGCTTGAAATGAATGAAACTGTGACTGAAAAACTGAGTGAAAATGTGCCTGAAATGAATGAAACTCAGACTGAAACTGTGATTGAAAAATTGAGTGAAAATGTGCCTGAAATGAATGAAAATTTGGGGAGGGATAAAGGTAAGAGAAAACTATATGAAAGATTTTTGAATGAGTCCTCATCAGAGTTTGATGATTCATCTGATGAGGACTATGTACAGTCGAATTCTGAAACTGATAGTGATACACAAAGTCTTGTGTTGGAAGATGTTGAGGCTGAAAGTGATGATGACATCTTTTTGAATAAAAATCCAAGCAAAAGGGATTTAATAAAGAAATTGAAGAGAGTGATGAAAGATAAAAATAAAACTGTAATGACTGAACAAATGCCTGAAATTGGGGATGGGGATTGGGCTAGTGATATTGGGGATGAGGAAGATTTGGCCAGTTTACCAGGTAGTGATGATGATTCAGTTGATAAACATCCTGTGTATAAAGAGTCCACAACAATAAAAGATTTGAATTTAGTTGTTGGAATGAAATTCAAAGATGCTGCAGAGTATAGGTCTGTTTTAAGGGATTGGTGCATAAGAAATGGCTACGATATTGAATTTACTAGAAATGAAGCCAAAAGGGTGACTGCCAAATGTAAAGTAGAATCCTGTGAATGGAGAATTCATGCATCACCAATAATGGGGGACCTACTTTCCAAATAAAATCACTAAAAGGCAATCATACATGTGCAAGAACTTATGATAACAAGCTTGCTAATGCATCATACTTGGCAAAAAGAATTGAAAAATCAATCAGAGATCATCCTACAATTCCAATCCAACAACTGAAAAACAGAATTCTAAGAAAATGTAATGTGGATGTGAGTAGATTCAAAGTGATGAGAGCTAAGAAAAAAGCCTTGAAGCAAATTAGGGGGAGGATGCTAAACAATATGAAATGTTGTGGGATTATTGTGAAACTGTGAGAAAATTCAATCCTGGCAGCAAGATAATTCTTAGAAAATTTGAAAATTCTAATCCTCCCATTTTTGACAAAATGTATTTCAGTCTGTGGGCCTTGAAAAAAGGGTTTTTGGAGGGTTGTAGACCAATCATAGGGTTAGATGGTTGTTTTTTTAAAAACTTGTTATGGGGGTCAATTACTTGTGGCTGTTGGAAGGGATGGAAATGACAATATGTTTCCAATTGCAATGGCTGTTGTGCAATCTGAAAATAGGAGACATGGTCATGGTTTGTGGGTGAATTACTTGATGATATAGGTGGTTTGGGGACTAGTAAATGGAGTTTCATTTCTGACAGACAAAAAGGGCTGATTGAAGCTTTAAAAGACTTGGTGCCTGATAGTGAACACAGATTCTGCATTAGACACATGTATCAAAATTTTAAGCTCAAATTCAAATCTGAAGAGTTAAAAGAATACTTTTGGAAAGCAGCTTCAACTGCTAACAGGAAAGATTTTGAGAAATACATGAAGAAAATTGAAGAAATTAATCCTAAGATCAGTGATGATGTTGAGACTGCATCTGATTGGTTGAAAAAAATCAGTCCTGAACATTGGGCAAGGTCTTTTTTTCCTGTGCATAGCAAATGTGACATTCTAGTGAACAATTTATGTGAAAGTTTTAACAACTACATCCTTGAGGCAAGAGATAAACCAATTATTAGCATGTTTGAATGGATTAGGACCAAGTTGATGTCTAGGCTGCAACAAAAAAGGGATGGTATGGAGAAGTATTCGGGGTCAATCTGCCCAAATGTGATAAAAAAGATAAACAAGCAACAATCACAAGCTAGACATTGTTTCACTAGGTGGTGTGGGGGTTCTGAATTTGAAGTAGACCATTTTCTAGATAAGTTTGTGGTTGATTTGGAGAAAAAACATGCACTTGTGGCATGTTCCAGTTGACAGGTTTGCCATGCTGTCATGCATGTGCAGCAATTGGGTCAAAAAGATCAAAACTTGAAGATTATGTTGATGATTGTTACACCAAATCAACATATTTGAAAGTATACAGTGAGAAAATTCATGCTGTCCCTGGTGCAAAAGACTACATAACCACTAGTTTTGAACCCTTCAAACCACCCCATATGAAGAAGAAGAGAGGTAGACCCAAGAAGCTAAGGAGGAAAGGCCCTGATGAGCTCCAATCAACATCAACCCGGAAGGGGTTGACCCACACTTGCAGCAAATGCTTGAAAACAGGCCACAACAAGGAAAGTTGCAAGAATCCCATTCACCCCAAGTCTAAGTTTTTCAAGGTATCTTAATTTATTTTCCTATTTTCCTAGTTTCATGTTTTTTAAATCTTATTACACTATATAGTTTAATTCATCTAATGTATGTTTCAGGAAAGTATTCCTGAAGAAATGTCTCAAGGGTCTCAAGCACCACCTATGAGCCAAGAACCAGCGGGGGTAAAATTCTGTCTTAAGGGTAAATTAAGCTTAATTATCTTTAGAGATGGATAGCCATCTAATCAATTTTTTTGATAACTTTCATAAGGAATCAACAAATTTCATAAGCAAACAGCAAAAAGAAAGTGGTCAACAGTTTGCATCAAGCACAAAATCAGTGGTAAGTTTTGTATTTTTTGGATCATTTTCTGGGAATACAATCTTGAAAAAAAAGTAGTCATGTTCTGGGATTTTTTTTGCAGGAACAAATGGGTTATCAAGGGCCTAGGAATGCATCACTTTTGGGAAAAAATAGGACATACCAAAAAAGGCCTACGATATCTGAAGTTCTGGACAAAATTAAAGAGAGATCTAAGAGAAGACAACAAAAGTAGTTCTGGAATGTTTGATACATCTATTTTGTTGGTGCATGAAATATTTTTGTATAGAATTATGAAGAATATGTGTTCATGTGGATAGTTTATGTGACAAGAGTTGATTTTTGTGGATTATGGAATTTTTTGTAACAATGCAACAGTGCTACGTTCAGCTTTGGTACACTGCAAAATTTATATAAGTTTTACTTTTCTGCAATTTCAAATTTTTGAAGCTTCAGTTTTCTGCAAATGTAAAATTTTGAAGTTTTAGTTTTCTGCATTTGCATATTGCATTTGTACAGGTATAGAACATAATTATTATTAGGACAGGTTTTGGTTCATTGCAATATTTTTCTGCAAGTGAAGTACCAAATATACCAGATTTCACAATTAATTTTTAAACATCAATTGCAATATTTTAAACATCAATTAGAATATTTAAATATCAAGATGCTACACACATAATTTCATTAACCAAAAGGAAGGTTGGTTGTAATTTTAATTGGACAAGAGAGGGCAAAATTGTTAAAAAAAAAAATAGAAAACGAGTTAATTGGACAAGAGAGGGCAAAATTGTCAAAAAATAGTGAAAATCAGTGCCCAAGTTGCAGTGTTGGCGTGTGTACCACACTTGCGGGCTTTAGGGGGCTTGTTGCTCCATTTTAAATAAACACATGGAGGTAAATTGCTCTTTATTTTTTCACAGGGGGGTATCTCGCACTTATTGTATAACACAGGGGGGTAGCTTGCATTTTTCCCAATTTAATAATAGTACGTAGTAATGGGCTAATTAGACATTCATTATTTTAAGCAAATGTAGTGTATTTACCGGCAACAAGTGCAGGCGTGGAGGCAAAGACTTTTAGGAACTGTTTTGGCCATCTCAGGGGAAGATGCAACTACGTACAATTGGGAACTTCCCATGCATACTTTACTTGCATGATATATATATCTCCAAACGTACGTACATTGGGATAAACTGTGAAAGGATGGACGTGGGGTGCAGAATTGGCGATTACAGGCCATGGGTTTGGGGCTGGACGTACGTGGGAATAATATGATACAGAGATTATTAAGGTTGTGGCAGAGAATTTGCTGAGAGAGGAAAGTATTTTTATAGTTTGAGGCTGCTGTAAATTGTTCTGCTGCAAGGCCAACAATAATCTAAATATTAATTTAGAAAAATATATATTTTTTTATATACATGTAAGAACAACGTGCACAGAAGAAACTAGTAATAATAATAATTGAAAACTTAGCTTGCTAGATGTCTATTGTTTTGATTATTTGATGATTAATTTTATATTTATAAATAATTAAATTTTACTCTAAATCTTGTTAGGCATTTGTAATAGTGTTGGTGCACTACTATAGAGTATTTACACATATGCTATATAAAATTCATAGAAACTATTTGAAACTTCGGATTTTTGGAGTTGGTATATATGAAGGATTAATTAATTAGCATCTAAGTTATGAAAATAGAAATTTAAATACGAAATTCTAATCGGTACAAGTAAGTTTTTATTCAATTGCACAATTATACTCTTTGGTTGTTATTTATTTATTTAGTTCATTGCATGTATGTAGATGGAATCTATACATAGACACGGATTAAATTCTTAAAAAACAATAAATAATACACATACCAAGAAATGTAATAATTAGGAAACTAGTAGTTAGAAGAATGTAGTAATGGATTTAAATAGTTTAATGAACTTTTGAAGTCTTAATTATCCTAATTATAGTCACCACATTCAACATATTTTTTATTAATTCCATTACTATGAAAATTTAATTTTGATAATATATAACAATATTGTTATAAACCATTAAAGCTACATAAATCATGAGATATATTAATTAAAATTAAAAGAAACATTTAAAATTATTCATACTTCCATATATAATAGTATAAATACAAATATAGATATATATATTTCAAAAATAGCAGCTCTTACCATACACATTAATGCCAACATTTCCCAATATTTAGATATATGTCCTAATCCTTTGAACCTCGATCAGGATCGTTTTCAGCCTTGTATTAAGTTGCATGATTAAATAAAAAAACATGTCTGTTTTAGTCGGTGTTTGTGTCTCTCACGTTCTAAATATCAGGTAATTAGCTAAGATTTGTGAATCTCGGACACCTGAAGAAAATTGGGATAATTTGTTCTTGGGCATCGTAATATTCAAAGTCTGATCGAGGTGTTGGGTACGTGTCCAATCACACAACCTAATCTTTACTAAATTTCAGATTTACATGCGCCGTAAAATTGTTACATCATCATAGGTTATTTATAATACATATTATTTTAAATATTCAAATTACAATAGTTAATGTCTAACAAAAACTATTACAATAATCATATCGTGATAGCAATAATCATATATACCTGATTAATAATATCAAATAGACTAAAAATCTAACTAATCAACACCTACTATTACAGTATATTATACTTGCTATGCAGTAGAAAAAATATCCCACGTATATTCGCAATTGAATTAGGCATCATTGGCTATTCACAATATTTGTTAAGAATATATATATATAAAAAAAAAAGTTGCTGCTTAAATTTATTTAGCTTTTCTTTTCTAAAGCTTAAAAAAAATTAGAGAAATTGGTGCATTGTACCAAAACTTGAGAAATACCACAAAAATGAAAGAAAAAATAGCGAATTATTCCTTACAAATGAAGTTTTCGTTAATTTTAATGGTTTTATTAACGGAAGGTCTAAAATTGCAACCTCAAATTAAAAACCAAACTGCATAAGTGACTTAATTTGAGGACTAAAATAACCATTATCCCTACTTATATGAAGTATTTGATCCTCTAGTCTAAATTATATAATTTTAACACATTTTGTCATGCAATTATCTAATGAGCAAAGTAAGTATTTCAATTATTTATATAAGACAAACATAGTCCTTTAATATTTAAAAAAAAGTTGATGCTTTTAGTCCTAAAGTTGGCCAACATTTTACACGTTGGCTGGAAAGAGGAAAATTAATATCCCAAATTCCCAACTTTAATTTCCCTCTTCCTCCTAAATCCTAATAACATCTAAATTCAATGAAAGACAGCTCAATTTCTTGTCCTGATCCATGAATTGCGCCTTAATTAATTTATCTAATTCATTTCTATGCATTAACCCCTCTTTCTACGAATCTTTTATATATTATAATCTTTTTAGGAGATTTAGGCTTTATTTTAAGAGAATACAGACATTTTCTAATAGGATTAAAGAACTTAGGTTTGAGATAATAGAGAATTTTGGGGAATTAGGAATTGCGTCTTTATTTTAAATGACTAAATATATTCAATGTCTAGCTATGATTTAAAAGAAATGCATGAAAATACGTGTCTTTTCTCCAGAAACAAGTCATCGAGAACTAAATAATATTAAAATTTAAAAACTAAATATATATATATATTATATATATATATATATATACTATATAAATAACTATAGGACTTAATTTGTTCACTAAAAAATTATGAAATAAAATAATATACGTCAAAATTATAGAGCTTATGTAAATCAAATATTTTTTCAAAAAAAATGAAAAGAAAAAAGAATTACAACACATCTATATTCATCATATATGACTAAAAAGGAAATTTTGCCTACTTTGCACACTGCAAACAATTGTAATTGATTATTTCTGGCAATTGTAGCAATAATTAGAGTCTAAGGCGGCGCATTTCGACAAACTACACCGCAAGAAAAAAACTACGATATTTATATAAAATGGATGCTGATGCCATCATCCAATTCCAGATGTCTTCTCCTGACAATTAAAAGACAAATTAATCTCCACAACTCTTTATGATAAGTTTCTGCGATGTTTATTCTTATCTTCCTATGACTCATGTTTTTGACATAAAAAAAAAAAAAAAAAAATTCTTACATGATCCAATGGTGATAAGTTTATTGAACTACAGTGCTATAAATTATCAAGACTATATTTATTTTTCAAATAATGTGAACTCAATAAAGATTCTTGATAATGTAGGTTTTATGACGATTTAGAATTGTAGTACGTAATTTCAAAGAGTTCCTCCATGCATATATTTTTAGGCCTCGTGCCATTAACCGAGTCCAAATTGAATCCATGCAGCAAATTAACTATTGTTGTCCGAATATATTTGTATTCGGGGCATCTCCTCCGGCCAGAACCAAATGGCAAGAGGGCAAAGTTACTTCCGGTCATATCAATTTCTTTGCCCACAAACCTCTCCAGCAAGAATTCATTGGGTGCATCCCATGAGTTGGGGTCTCTCCCTATGCTCCATGTAGTTATGAGTATCGTCGTTCCCTTTGATATATCATAGCCTGCGACTTTGCAGTCCTCCATTGCGTAATGGCATGGGGTGCTAAAATTGTCGCAACCTCATCGACTCCATGATAATGGCATCAAATTGGAGAAGACATTCTCTTATGCCAATCTGTTTCTTCCAATAACCGGCCTGTCGACATCTTCTTTGCCTTTTCAATTACGCGAGGAATTTTTAGAAGTTTATGATAGCCTACTCGATTTGGTAGTTGAGGTCTCTGTGCCACCAGATAGTTGTAGCTAATAACATCATGACCGCAATGTATGCGCAGTTAATACATTTTCGTTCATATAAGCAAAATGTAAACTAAGCCAAGATTACTGCTCTGTTTTCATGAAAATCAGTAAACTAATCTTGAACGGTTAGAATTAATAAAACATACCTGTAATAATCTTGATATTGTCTCTTGTGAGTTTGGCTTCAAGATTAGGATCATCAGCCAACTGTAATAATGCGTTTACTACATCTCCTGGAACGGAGTCTTCTTCTGTTGCTATATATCTAGTTTGATAATCATCAATCACATAGTTGTGAAACCTGTCAAGCTTTTTGAGCAAAGCCTTAATTCTTTTAACATATCCCTGTAGATCAAGAGAACTTAGGCATGGTATCCGGTCCCAATGTTGAAAAACCCATTGAGCAAAAACCACTCTTCCAAATATATCTCATACAACTCATCCAGCTTTATTACAGACGTAGCATAATCTTATTCAAATTGCCGATTACAGGCCATGTGTTGAGAAATTAACGCTATAGAATATAAGAAGAAATAAACACAAGAATTTAATGAGGTTGGCAATGTGCTTACGTCCTCTGGAGCAATGCGATTGTTGTATTTTATTTCTCAAAGAAAATTCTTGTCATCATTTTTACAAGGTTACAAATACTAGGTTACTTATTTTCCTAGAGAAAATTCTTTTCATTACTTTTACTAGGCAATGTGCCTACATCCTCCGCTCCACTCCAGCATCTGTCCTATTTCTGGTATATGAGTCATACCTAACACCATGGCTTCGGTCCTAGTGGAAGGTTTAGTTGGGTGTCATCTGCGGATTATTTTGGAGATAAAGGGCAATACAACAGCTAAATGTAGTAATGCTAATAATGCCCAAGAGGAGTTCTCCATCAGATGAAGATGATATAGAAGAGGCTGTGGCAGAGAATTGGTTGGGAGAGTACCAAGGTAAAGAAAATTCTACGAGAAAAATGTAAGAAAAAGAGGGGGGTCTAGACTTATGGTTCAATGTTGCGGTATCGATGGATATGAAACAAATACATTATACTATGTTTAAAAAATTCTAATTAGCTATAGATCAGCTGGCAGATTAGTTGAATAATTCGCTTATCTTTTCCGTTTCTCAACATAACCCACAGAAGATTTTTCCTCACATTATAATCACCAATAGTAAAACCAGAATTAAACTTAATAATATTTTTAAAATATATACTCACATTACTTTTTTTTTTTTTCATCGTAATTATAGTATAATTATTAGAGATATAAAGATTATTTTATTTTTTTAATATTTTACACAAGCCTCGATTGTGTCAACTACTATATTAAAACAAAATAAGTATTACAGGATCAAGAGTTGAAGGTATAAGAACACTGTTACAACAGTAGTCCTACTTGGATCTTGATCCACACTTATTCCTCAAACAAAAACTCGTTCAGTAAAGATGGTCCGGAAGTGTAGGTTCCATTATAATGGTAACAGGCTTTTTAGGTTGTGTTACGAACCCGTAGAATTCCTCTATGGTTACATCTTCAGGCCTCATGCCATCCTCCAAATTCCACTTAAATCCATGCAGCAAATTTGCCAATGTTGGTCGAACCATCTTAAGTCCGAGGTTGTATCCAGGACATCTCCGGCGACCAGATCCAAATGGCAAAAGGGAAAAGTTACCTCCAGTGACATCAAAGTCCTTGTCTAAAAACCTCTCTGGCAAGAATTCTTCGGGTGCATCCCATATGTTGGGGTTTCTCCCTATGCTCCATGTGTTGATCAAGATCGTTGTTCCTTTTAATATATCATATCCTGCAACCTTGCAGTCCTCCATAGCGTAATGGGGGACTAAAAGTGTTCCGATTGGATGTAACCTCATGGACTCCATGATAATGGCATCAATGTAAGGCAATTTTGAGGTGTCCTCCTCTTCTACCCATCTGTTTTTTCCAATAACCCTGTCAAGCTCTTCTTTTGCCTTTTCAATTACACGAGGATTTCTGAGAATTTCATGGATAGCCCATTCAAGTGTGATAGCTGCAGTATCTGAGCCACCGCCTAGTAGGTCCTACATGCATATATATTGAAGGGAGAGAAGAATTAGGTAATGGCATGATGATGATACTCTCACAACAAAGAAATCAAGATTTCTGATGATTTTTAGGAGGGAGAGAGAGGTTTCATATAGGCAGCCATGCATGTGATATTTCTAAATAAGATGTGCAATTACAAATGGTAAATTAACCCAAGCTTGATCATCATATATATATACCTGTATTAATCCCTTGATACGATCCCTCGTGAGTTTAATTTCAAGATTATTATCCTCAGCCAACTGCAATAACATGTCTACAACGTCTCCGCAGATTGAGTCTTTTCCTATTGCCCTTCTAGTTTGATGATCATCAATCACATAGTTGAGAAATGTGTCCAATTTCTTGTACAGTGCCTTCATTTTTTAACGCATCCCTGTACATCAATGAAACTTAACCACGGTATCCAGTCCCCGAAATTGAACACCCCATTAAGCAAAAACCACTCATTCAATAGCTCATGCAAGTCATCCAGTGTTACTGTGGACTTATTAGTTTCTGATTCACTAATGTATTTGTCACCAAAAATCATCCTACATATAATGGAAAGAGAATAACGGGATAAATGGTCTTTAAGCACAACCGGCTTTCCTGATAGGGAGCGTAGACGAGAGAGGAAATTACGCCTCTCCTCAATACGAATATACTCAAAGGATTCTAGTTTTTTGGCATTGAACACCTCAGATAGATAAATTTTACGAGCTTGTCGCCAGTGTGGACCATAAGGAGCCCACGTCACGTCTGAGTAATCGAAGCTAGTGTATTTACCGGCAGCAAGTGCAGGCCTGGAGGCAAAGACCTTATCGTGTACCCTTAGGAACTGTTTGGCCATCTCAGGGGAGGATGCAACTACAATTGGGAACTTCCCATACTTTAGTTGCATAATATCGCCATACTTTTGGGATAAAACGTGGAAGGATCGATGCGGGTGGGAACCAAGCAGGTGCAAATTTCCGATGACAGGCCATGGCTTTGGACCTGGTGGAAACTTCCGTTTTGGATGGTGTCTGAAGGTTATTTTGGAAAGGAAGGCCAATGCAGCTAAACATAGTAATGCTAATAATGCCCAAGAGGAGTTCTCCATCAGCAGCATCCAGATGATATAGAAGAGGTTGTTGGCAGAGAATTTGCTGACAGAACAAGTATATTTATAGTTGAAGCTGGTGTAAATTGTTCTGCAGCAAGGCCAATAAAAATCAAAGAAAAAGTTGGTGAACATGTAGCAGAAGATGATTCATTTTTTGTCGATCTCTAGTCTCACCCCAGCACCATTCCGGGCAAAGAATACCTAACTGATTCTTTACATCGATTTCCAGAACTGAACACTCATATGCATGACGAAGCAAAGTTTTACAAGTATTAACGTTTGCTATAAGTAGATATTTGATCAGTAATCCCCGCAACCGTGCATAACTACAATTGTGTAATGATACCAAATTGAAAATCTTGCACTGCTATTACATATTCCAGTGATCCAGAACAGACAAGAGAGCTGCAAGTTTCTTCCTGGCCGAGTCTCGGAGCCATGCGGTGGTGGAAATAGGATACGATCGTCTTAATGCCAAAATTTTCCAATTGTAGATGTCTTAATGGTTTGAAACTCATGATCATTTTCAGGCTTGAACACGATTTAGTAAAATTCATGTCTATTTTAATAGGTGTTTGTGTCTTCCACGTTCTGAAATTCTTTTAATTTAGCTAAGATTTGTGAATTGGGATCATCTATTTCTGGGCATTATAATAATCAAAGACTCATGAGGTGGTAGGTACTTCTCCAACCACACAATCTAATCTATAATATATATATTCCTAAATTACAAATTTGGATGCATAGTGATGAAAATACATCCTAACCATTATTTCAGATTATTTCTTGACCTTAGAAATTTCGCATTCTCCTTAAATAAAATAAAGTGATTGCTTCATGCTTTTGGGTCATGAAAACTGCACTACAAAAAAAATTAGTTTTTGTTACATTATAAATGACCACGACTTAAAAATTGTGATACATTAATATTATTAACTACGGTTGACCAAAATAAAAGCAAAAAATTTAAACTTTAACCACGATCGATCAATATTGGTCATGATTTTTAGCCATAGTCAAAAACCATAGAAACAACGCCTAATGGTTGTTGTGAAGCCGTGGTTAATTTTGTATTTGTTACGATTTTCTTCTTTTGACTATGATGATTAACCATAGTAAAAATCATATTTTTTCTAACGCAGTAAGAATTCTATACAACAATAGTCCTACTTGCATCAAATTAAATCATCTTCCATGCCTACATTTTTACGAAAACAATACCTGAAAAATAATTTTTAAACCAGCAATCTATATATACCTTGGGATTGATTTCTCTTTAATTAGAGTAATATTTCAAAAAGAACCTCTTAACATTTATAATATATAATATTTTTTTAATCATAATTAATCAACATTAAAACTATTTGCATTGATTTTTAGGTGTGGTTAATATTTTTGACTCGCCTGCAGAAATGGCTGGCGAGTTCATTAATTAGTATTGTCCATAATTTTTTACCTTTAACTAATTAATCATTACAAAAAGTTATATTTCTTCATAAAATATACATTACTTATATGCAAATCCAATTTACTAAGTTACACCAAAGAATTAAATACAATTTATCCCCATACTAATGAAAAAGTACAAAAAAAGTCCGTTTGCCGGACATGCCGGCCCGTTTGCCGCTCTCCTAATTCATGTATCAATCAAAGTCTAAGGTGGTCGACAAGAAGAAAAAGATTGGGGCATGCATGCATGATGCATGTATCATGATACAATATTTATATACAATGGATGTTGATGTGCCATCATTTATATATGAATTCCGGATATATAATTATTTTCTAACAATTAGAGCTGATATTTATATATAATTACTTGACTTAAGGGGAAAGACATATATCGTCATAATCCATGATAATTAAATAAGTTTATGCTCTGAATCACGCGGCTACCGATTTGATCAAACTTTGTCAGCAAGCCTTTATGTTTTTGAGCATTCAATGACTCTTGTTTTTTACATATATATTCAAATAAAATAATTATTACATGATATATCAAAGGTTAAAAAAGTATGAAAATTCTATTCTAGTATAAATGTAGTTGCATCAAGATAATCTTGAGGCAAAATTGTAAAATCAGTTCTGTATGTATAGGGGGTGGCAAAATTAGTCCATAAGTACTGGACATACAATTTTAATCCTGTAAGTTTCAATTTAGTGGCAATTTTAGTCTTTTCGATAATAAATTACCAGATTTTCGATGGACAAATTGGGGCTTAAGGTTCCGATACTGCCAATTGGGCTTCAATTTCTATTTGTTTTCTTACTTTTTCTTATGTCAGCCTTCTACAAGGATGCTACGTATTTAACTCAAGCCTAGTTGGCAATCGGAATCTTAAGCTCCAATTTTTTCGGCTAAAACTTGGCAATTTTTTATCGAAAATACTAAAATTGCCACTAAATTAATACATATATGATTAATTTTGCCCCCCGCCCCCTATACATACAGGACTAATTTCGTAATTTTGCCATATTAATTATTCCTCAAACAGTGAGAACTCCATCAGTAAAAATTCTGATATTGTTTTACATGAATTAATTACGTCCAAGTGATATAGTTCTTATATATATAGTCTTTCACATTGATCCTACATCAGAAATGATCTATAATATAATTCATTGATATTTTATAACTTACTTATCAATAAAAATGAACAAATATAAAGGTTTACTTTAAAAATAAATAAAACTAGACTAAAATGAAATCATAATTAATTATCATGATAAAAGGATGATTATTTTTATTATGTCATTGGATACTGGATATATTGCATTTTCTATATGAACTTGAAAAATATTCTGATAGAAATTATAAATAATAAGTTTAATATGATTTCATTGACTATGTGCAGTTTAACAAAAATAGCATACTTTTCCACAGAATTGACACCATCATCATGAGAAACTTTTATACTTTGTCACATGATATTAATAAGAGGTGTTTAATTTTAATTGTTGCATCTATATATATATATATATATATTAATATATATATATATTTCAAGTCCAATATTTTTAAATCATATCTATTAATTTGTTGGATGATGTAAATACAAGAAATAACAAAAAAAAAAAGATATTTATATTGATAGTAAAACAATTGTGATATGCATTTTCAGAGAATTTTTAACTCACAATTATATTTTGGAAAAAGTTATCTAATTTATTAATGCATAAAAAGAATAAAAATACTCTAAAAATGTATACCTACGGAATAAAAGCATTCCCATAAAATACTAACAAACAATATTTTTATTTATCCATAATTGTACGTTTTATCACAAGAACTAGAACATCCTTGTCTTAAATTAATGTTGTCTTACATAATTAAGCATAAGATTTGTTGAAAAACACTTGTAATAGGCGCAGCATGCGTATATTTTAGTAAAGGTGGTCTGGAAGAGTAGGTTCCATAATAATGGAAAGTGGTTCTTTTGGGTGTGTAGTAAGGCCATATTCTTCCTCCATGCTTATCTCTTCTGCCCTCATACCCTCAACCAATTTCAGCTCAAATCCATGGAGCAAATTAGCCAATGTTGTTCGGACAACCTTGAGTCCGAGATTGTACCCAGGGCATCTCCTTCGGCCAGACCCAAATGGCAACATCGCAAAATTACTTCCCGTCATATCGATTTCTTTGCCTAGAAACCTCTCCGGCATGAATTCTAAAGGTGAGTCCCATCCAATGGGATCCCTCCCTATGCTCCAGGTGTTGACTAGAACGGTCGTTCCTTTCGCTATGTCGTAGCCTGCAACTTTGCAGTCGTCCATCGCGTAATGGGGGGCTAAAAATGTGGCAAGTGGATGTAGCCTCATTGACTCCATGATAATGGCATCTATGTAAGGCAGTTGAGAATAGTCTTTCTCTTCCACCCATCTATTTCTTCCAATTACCCTGTCAAGTTCTTCCTTGGCCTTTTCAATTATCCGAGGTTGTCTTAGAATCTCGCTTATAGCCCATTCCACTGTAGTAGCTGAGGTATCCGATCCACCAACTAATAGATTCTGTAAATATCAAAAGAGATCAAAATTAAAGCAGGCTAAAAAGTTGGAACGAAAATATCTAAGTATACATTTTGGAGAAACCATGAACGAAAATTGACAATATTAGTAAGTACCTGGAGTAATCCCTTCACTTGATTCACTGTAAGTTTAACTTCAAGATTAGGATCCTCAGACAGCTTCAATAATGTGTCTACGACATCTTTCACAGTGGAGTGATCTTGAATTCGTGCAGCAGCCTTTCTAGTTAGGTGGTCATGAAGCACATAGTCGTAAAAGCTGTCCAGTTTCTTGGACAAGGCCTTCATTCTCTTAACATATCCCTGCAGATCAAGGAATCTTAGCCAAGGTATCCAATCCCCGATTTCAAAAGCACCACTGAAGAAAAACCACTCATCTAGCAACCCTCGCAGTTCATCCACCTTTATAATTGCATCATCATTCTCATCTTCAGTTTGATCAATACTGAAGTATTTGTTGCTTAATGCCATCCTACAAATAATGGAAAGAGTGTAACGTGACAAATGGTCTCTAAGCACGATTGGGTTCCCCGATAGGGAACGTAGACGAGAGATGAAATTACGCCTCTCCTCAATGCGAATATGCTCAAAGGATTCCAGTTTTTTTGGATTCAACACCTCTGTGAAGTAAATTTTACGTGCTTGTCGCCAGTAGGGGCCGTAAGGAGCCCATGTCAGGTCGGAGTAATTATAGCTAGTGTATTTACCAGCTGCTACTGCAGGTCTTGAGGCAAAGACCGTATCGTGTACCTTTAGGAACTGTCTGGCCATGTGAGGGGAGGATGCAACCACAACTGGGAATTTCCCAAACTTGAGCTGCATGATTTCACCGTATGTTTGGGATAGAGAGTGAAGAGATTGATGGGGGATGGGGCCAATGAGGTTAAAGTTGCCAATTATAGGCCATGGCTTGGGGCCTGGTGGATGTTTGGGTTTGGGGTGTGGCTGTCGTCTGAAGATTATTTTGGGAAGGAGAATTAATAAGGCTAATGCAGATAAACATAGTAATGCTAATAATGACCAGGAGGAGGAGGAGGAGGAGGCGGAGGCGGAGTAATATTCCATCAGTAGCGTACGTAGCCGATGATCGATAGAGAAGTGGTTGTGACGGAGGATTTGTTTGGAGAGTGAAGGGTATTTATAATTGAAGCTGCAGCAGGTACATAATATGTATCCTGCTTCCAAGAAAAGTCAATCATACAAAAGCATGTTAATTTGTTTTATATGTATTAATTTTTATTAATAATATATTGATTTAGCGCCACAACTTAATATAAAGCACAATCTCATCAGCTAATCCAAACACGTCACTTCACATGAATATACAAGATTAAAACACGTTTTTCACTACTAAAAACTGAAAATACAAATGGTAGATGATTGAGTGTACGTATGTCAAATTTTTCTGCTACTCATCATCTATTAGTAGTAGTATAGATAATTGATCAAATAATTTGCATGGTATTCATTATTCGACTTTCATTTTGTCATATCATATCATATTATTTAAAATGAATACCGCCTCATAATTTCATCTCTCTCCAGGATGGATAATGAGGTAGACAAGTAATTGATTTTTTATATATGTTTCACAAGTAATATCTAGTATTAATTATATATATCATGGATCATATTTCAAGTCAAGCTTTAACGTGACTAAATTGAGATTAATTTTATTTTTATATTTTTCATATTTTATCAAAAACTTTTCACCCCTTTTCATTCATTATTTACTTACCAAATAATTAGCTAAGATATTTATTTATTATAATTGTAATGCCAATTCACTACCAAGAAAAATTAGAAAATTAGCAACAAAAAAAGTTAAGGGACAATATTATTGTTGTCACTTTACATATATTTAGTGGTGAGAATTGTTTTATGTCACAATAATAAATTTCAAAGTTTTAATAGTAATATTTATTTTGTAAAAATTGCAATTACCAAGAGTTAGTTGAATTGACACATATATAATAACAATTTAGTGACGACAAACAATTATCTTTATTGTCAGTATATTTGCGTCCTCACTAAGTTGTCACTAATTATTCATAATAATAATTTTATGCATAATTCTTGTCACTAATAATTATATAGTGACAATAGCAAAATTGTTGTCATTTAAAATATATTTTCAGTGATGATTTTAAAATTATTATCTAAATATTGTCACTAATATTATATTTTATTGTAGTGAATTTTCCAATTGTGATAAATTAAAATGCATTAAGAAATTATTTTAATAAATTTAGATCCAAAAGTAACACAATATAATTAATAATGCTTTCTGTGTATAAACTAGAGTTTTTTTTTTAAAGTAAAATACTATATATTCTTATACTAATCTATTCACTAATTTTTATAATTTTCTTAAAATAATGTTAATCTTATATGTACTCATTCAAAATTGTTTAAAAATGAAATTGGTATTTGAAATTCAATATATATATATAGTTTATGCTATATTGTTTGTGCTACATATATATATGTTTCTGTTCAATTTCCTTCTCTTTAAAGATTGTTTAGTTTATTTAAGTATATAGAGTAAATCTTTTCTTTATATTTATTTAAAATTTTTATTCAAAATTATTTGTACTAATCTTATTTTGAACTATTATCAAGCATGCAACACATCATATATATGTTAGGTGAAGATCATATGAGACGAAAAATTACAAAAAAGAAATTGATAAAAGTTGAATGTAAATATATATATAAATAATGTAAAAATTCGTTTTGTTTTTTCTTTTTTTGGTCAACAAAATAAGCAAGCATGAGATGACCATATATAATAAACTCAAGTCATCACATGTTTTGGCTCCTGCACATCCCTTTTCTCAGTTCACACGCCTCTGTAAATTTTATTTATTATTATTCTGATAAACTGGAAGGCTATAATTTGATAATGTTTCTTAAGATTATAATAGAAATTTGTTGGTTAAAATCTTATTCTTCCACTTATTACAACCTTATTCTTCTCCTTTCTCTAAAATCACATTCTTAATAGATCCTTATTATACATTCATGCGCCTCTAATTGTCTTTAATGGTGACTTCATACATAATACAATTCTTATCACTAAATAATTAGTGAATATCATTTACAAGTCGAGGTATCGTCTCATGATAACATTGAATTCTCATTTAATTGTATTAAATAAGTTATTATTATACTCTAAGTTAATCAATTTACTCCAAGCTTCCCGTTTTTCATGCTTTACGAGAGAAATAAAATCATTGTCCGAATTGGGCAAGTTGCCGGTTTCCATCAGAACTACATATAAGCATACGTGGAAAGAAAATTCAACAAGTATGTTCTACTTCTATAAGCAGACATAATAGTTGAATATTCATCAGGGGCAGCCATATAATGTGCAGTAATTATAAGGAATATTACTGTTCATTAAGAAAAATTGATATTATTATTATAATACTGATTGAAACTTTAACCCAACCTAACCTTCTTTCAATATCCTAAAAGTAATGATACCAAATTGAATTGCACTGCAGTCATACAAACTCCACTAGACATCGACCGTCGACGGCCTCACTCTCTCGGAGCTGGAGATGAATACTATGTGGTGGCGGAAGTGTATGTTTGAAACAAGTAGGATAGTATCTTCTTGTACTCTCTGATCTCCATGCCGGTGTTATGATCAACAAGGTAAGGCACCTGCGTTCCACTTGACTATATTTTTAGCTATTCAAGATTGATCGGGCCCTTTTTCCAGTGGTTCTAAGTAATGTAAGTTGTTATGAAGGCTGACCTCTTCTGATCCGGACATCTCATAGAGCAACTTTGCCCGTTTTGACCCATTACCCACGCTCTGTAGCACATAAGGAAGTTCCAGTTCGCAGAGTGCTTCACGAACAATTCGAGCATACTGCATATAATACGCATCATATTAATTGAATCTCAATGCACCGAGTAAGGTTCATTCACCCATTCTCAAATACAGACCAAGAACTTCTTAAGCTATATTATCAATTTAAGCCCTTTGGTGGTATGAATTTCTTCAACAATGTAGTGGCCTATGGTTAACAAAGGAGGAGGTACTGATGATATGTATGTCATCGTGATTTCGTGACCTCTAGTACAGGATTTCTATTGCAGCAAAGACCATGAAGCTTCAGAATTCAGTGCAGCAGTCTCAATAATGATTGCCGTACATGAGAATTAATTTTCTTCGATTACAAGAGTATTAATTTCCATATATGTTCAGCATTCCATAACTGGGAGTTCATTGCTAAAATAGACAGCAAATAGAAAGAAAAAATAGAATTGGAGGAATGTAATTGAAGCTTCCTTTTAATGTGAGTGCTTACAGGATTGTTTTCATAGGAGAAAAGTTCCAATTTCACTGGAGGTAGTTCTTTGGTGGAATTTTTCCACAATGTCATTCCTCTACCTGCTCGGAGTAGGGTTGGCATCCATCCAGTGAGAAGTGTGCTGCACATGCAAAATGAATCAATTGCAAAGCAATAAACGCACAAATGAAATGGTGGCTAAAGCACAGTTTCTTGTCCCTGTGCACTTCAAGATGTTGAATTGCGGTAACCACATATCTAATGAATGTAAAAACCAGTGGGACCACCCCCTGTCTTTTGTTTCAGTGAATATGTTTACGGTCATTTTTAGCTGTGACCAGTGGTCTACCTAAGAAGATCCTCATCATGAAAAGACAAGACATATATGAAGTAACTGTATTACAAAATCTGAGTCCCCATTTGGGGCTAAAGGAATATCACAACCTGAAGCAAAAGTAGTGTAGTTGACCAGATGAGAAAACTGCAAACTTACTTTTATCCATTACTTCAGTTAACCTCTAACCAATCAAGTCATTAACAGAGAAAATACCTCTCCAACAGGCCAAATGAGGGATTCCTTTTTCCACCATATTGCTCAAATAAGTATTTGACAATATCACCTACAGACGAAATCCCAATCGTTAAGTAACTTAATAATATAAAAGCGGGTCAGAATCTATAGGAAAACTCAAGTCAGAGATCTCGGAAAACAACACCAAAACTATTCTCTTCATAACGCACTGGAAACCAGAGTGAAAATCTAGTAAAAAAATCTAATTCCTGCAGGAAATCACATAAAGGACATGAATAGAAGTCTAATATGTTGAAATACCACCGCCATCACTAGCTAACACACATGGCTAGAATACAGTACATTCAATGTTGAATGACCTGTTGCAAAGAAGCTATTGGTTTTCTTTTTGCTCAATCTAGGTACAAGATTTATTATAGGCATTTCATATCTAAATGGTGTTTAGCAGGAAAAACATCATTGTACGTACTGCTTTCATACATTGAAGTTCCAGTATTGGGGTCAACAAGGAAAGGAAACCTGCAAAAGAATTTGAATTATTCGTTAAGCAAAGAAGACACTCAAATGTAAGGCCACAAACATCCTACAAAGTTGAGAGACTCAAAACCTGGGAATGCCCTTAACATCATACATATCCAAAAAAAAAAAAGAAAAAATTGACCATGCAATTCCATGTTTATGGATACCTTTTATGATTTCATGGAAATGATTGACCAGTGAACAAAATATTACTTTTCAGGATCATCATAATATGACTGAAGCAATTAGTTTTTTTATTACACATGGATAAAACAATGATAGTCAAAACCAATAAACGAAAATGGAAATGACGTTTGCCCAAGAGAGCAGGTATGGTGCACACTATCTCAGCATATTAAAAAGGTTATAGGTTCACGGAAATATGAAGAAAAGATTCATACTGTTCCCTGCCACCAAGTCTTCCAACCATTGCCCTGTGTCTTACTGATCCTTTTGGACATGGAAAAATCTGCACAAACGAGTGCCCATATTGAAGAGTCAATCATTTGCAATCACCTCAGGCCTCAAATTTTTTTCAGAGGCAGACAACTTTATTGGCAAGTGCAACTCGGATACTCCATGATGCATCTTATATGAAGATAAGGAAAGAAATATACGTGCCAAACAGTTTCAGTTATGCACCTCTACAGATAGATCAAGCTCCGTGATGGCCTCTCGAACCCTCCTGCAGAAGGGGCACGCCTCTGTTGACAATTCCTATAACATTTCAGTCAATCCGAGGTCAAAGTGATAAGAAGGATCAGATGATAATTTTTTTGCAACCAACTCAAGGGCTTAACTGAATATGATCAAGAACTAAAAGAAGTAGATGAGAGTAAAGTTATTAGCTGTATTGTAAAAAAATGATGAATTTTAGCATTTATCTAAGGGAAAGGGAACTTACCAAACTCAAAAAGTTGCAGATGTCGCGGAGGATCTACCTTTTGTCGGTCGTCTAAACCATCAGATAGTGATCTTGACCCCCATGGAAATCTTGCTATAGTAGATAATGAAGACGTAACCTCCTATATTACGAGGAAAAATTACAGAGGCATAAAACATATAGATAACACCTAAATAACATCCAAAGAAACTCAAACTCAGAAAGATTTCACAAGCCGAGACAGATGAAAATCAGCAACAGGTTTTGAGAAGTGAACAGGATGGAAACAACGCAGTAGACAGTATCTCCATTAAAATGGGATGGCTTCTTCTCGGTTGGAGAATAACATTATTGTGATCAAAATACTATCAAATTCTTATTAAAGTACTATCTGTTAAAATACTGAAGGATAAGGTGAAACAACATGTGGAACTATATATATGTGTACCAACTGATCATATCAATATATACAAAGTAATGAGAATTCCAAAATCCATCAAGCACCAAGACTCACACATTTTCTGCCTACTAGTATTATAGAACGAAATAAAAGAAGTCTGCAAATACCTCTAGTAGATAGTTCCGCGGGCCAGAAGGATCTTCTGCCTACAAGATGACCAAACCGTACATAGTGTAACTCGAACAACAAATATTACGATATGCTTAAACATTCAACTACCAAGAAGCTATATATTGGTAATAATATAGCGTTTTCTCATTAATGACTCACGGAAAAGAGCTTAAGCAAAGGGCAAAGAAGCGAGAGGAAACTGGTAGATGGGCTGCTGCTACCACTGCCAATAACTTCTTCTTCTTGAGAAATCTGGGCTTCCTGTTCTTGATTCGCAGAATTTCTTGCGTAAAATCTGTTTCTTTTGCCAGAAACCACATTCTTACTGTAACTTGTGCAGGAAACGGCGAGTAGTGAAGCGGAAGGCTTAAAGTCGACGAGATTAAGAAGTGGGATTTGAATTCTTGCGAGACATTTACGATTATTGTGGAAATCTGCAATAAAAGATGGATTTGGGGAAGAAACTGTAAGGGAGTGCATTGAAGATAATTTGGTGGTTGTGGCAGTTTGCTGCTCTGCTCTTCCCAGGAAAGTTGATACTGTGAGAGTGATGTGGACATATATCTTTATCTATTTTTTTAAAATAACTAGATATTGCTGTATGCTACTACCAAATGAATGTGAGATGATAAAAAAATAAACTATTAAAAGAATAAATTAATATATTTTAATTAATGAATTTTTATTCATAATTTGTTTTATTAATATACTTAAATAAAAAAATTTAAACAAAAAACAAATAATATAAATATAAAATATAAAATGAGAGGGAGGGAGTATAATTATTGATGATAATGAAGGATGATTTGGCAGTTGAGAAGCAAATGGGCTTAGCTTTAGCATTTCAACTTTTAGGACTATTTTGTACAACGGGAATTTTAGATTGTCCAACTCCAAAGATGATGGTAAATGGTAAATGGTCTGGTCTGGTCTGGTCTGCCTTCTCCTCCCTTATTTATTATTATTGACCATAAATGATTAGTTTATTAGAACAGATTTACAAGTTTAAATTTAGGATGATAATAATTTGTGGTATTAATAATGTAAATTAAAGTTTATAATAGTAATGAGAAGAAAGAGTTAATTAGAGCTAACAAGTTTATAGTCCCTAGTTGAACGGCACAACTTATGGAGCACAACTCCATTAAATATCAAACTCCTGGCCCCCACAACACGGCGCAACATATAATATCCACCCCCTTCTTCCGCTATCTTACACCCCATCATCTCCACTTCATTGTCACATTGCGCGCCTCCCTTCACTCGCCTCGCCTTGCCCTGCCTTATCATTCTGTTAATTATTCAGCATATTCCCTCCTCTCCCTTTCTGGCTTTCTCCTCTCTCTCCTCCTCCTTCCTTTCACTTCTCTTCTCACCGTTCATTCCCCCCCCCCCCCCCCCCCCTCCTGCATAAAGCAGAAAAACAAAGAGAGAGAAGACTAGGGGCAAGGTTTGCTTTCTTCTTGAAGATTTCTCTGAAATTATGGATCTGTCGTGTCTACATGCCAAAAGCAATGCCTTTCTGCTCAGAAATTCCTTGTCCGAGAAACCCATTTTCTGGAATTCAAGAAATCATACGGTTGCTCCCGAAATTAGGCTTTCGCCCAAGGGATCTTTGCCCGGTTATTGTAGGTATCGCTCGGTTTTAATTAAAGCTATGGGGAAAAAGAACCCGGAAATTCCAGCAATTCTAATTCCAATTCTTCCTCTTCCGGTCCGGTAAATATCCTATCTTAGTTGTTGTTTTATGTTAAACACCACTGGAATCATAGGTAGTATTCAGTTGACTATGTAACCAGGTGACCTTATTAATTAGCTTCTTTTTCTTTCTCTTTTTCTAGGCTTAAGTTACTACTGGCATGTGAAGTTCCCATTTTTATAACTAGAGAACCTGTATTGTTTTGAGGGCTGTGATCAAAAGTTCCACCTGACTACTGCATGTGTTGGTCGCCATCTTAGAAGCTACCCACTTAATAATTCATAATCAAATAAACAGAATTAAGAATGTCAAAATGTACTCTGAATTTGTTGTTTTATGATAACCATTGGCAAGTCATATTCATTTATTGGAATTGTGATTTGGAATATATTGGTCAACTCTGTATGTAACAGCGTGAAGCAGGGGTGGGTATCATACTGACATAACTTAGAAGGAGATATATATTCCTACAGCTTAGTGGAGTCCGACGGATGTTATAATGCTGTGCCCTCAATGCATCCACTGCCATGTGGTGATAAAGCTTAATGTGCATTCTGATCATTCAGCTGTTCATAGATGAATAGCTGAGCCCACTGACATAAAATCTGCCTTTATATCCAATACCTTCCATGGAGTGGGATGAGTCTCTGTCCAGGATGGATATGATTCTAGGAGTAGTAATGAAACTTTATCTCGATGAAGTAATGCAACTTTTGCTTTCGTTGGTCTGCTCCTACTATATAGACAAAAGTCACTCAGCTTCATCAGAGAATAAAATTCCTGGAGATTTGCAATTTCCTCCTCAGTTTTTTAGATCAAAACCAATATTTACTTTACTATTATCATCTAGTGTTGTACAATAGATTGTGCGATGAGTCTGAGTACTCTTTTCCAAATGTGAAGTGCCAAGAATCTTCCTTTATGTTGTAACTCTTGGCAGTATGAAGGATTGTACAGGATGGATATCCTTCACTCCATGGCGGTTTTGTTGTCTTAATTTCGTGTTTTAGACATTGTATTAAGAAAGAGAGGACAAAACCTGTAGACTGGAGATAGTGCACTCATGAATGTTTACATATGGGATTTGATTGTGCACTTCACTGATGACTGATGGCCGGAGCACAAAAGTCAAGATTTGTCATTCATTTGATGTGGATGGTTTGTTTTGCAGGGAATGGTGATCATTCTAAAGCTGGAGGAGACAGCCTCAAAGGTAAACAATCCTCCTCCTGGTGGCAACAAATCTGGTGATACCAGCCCACAAAAATCCCAATGTAAGCCCTTGGATTGGAGAGAGTTTAGAGCATTGCTCTACATTCAGGAGCAGGTATTCTTCTTCCTTCTTGAAGGCACTCATTCTTACGGTTTATGCATCTCTGTTTTCATGCTGAGGAGCCTCAAAAGGATCACCTTTCTCCATCAACTTGATTTGGCTGACTGTGTACTAGATGATCATGAGTGTTAAATTTGATTGTTAACTGTTTAAAAGATGAAGGTTGATTGATGTACAAAATGTTGTCTCTCAAGTAAAACTTGTGCTGAAATATTCTTCCAGACCGAAAATGCAGACTCTGCTCACAACCAAGATAGAACATCCTCGGGACCAAAATCTCTTCCCCTCAAGTGGGCACACCCTATTTCAGCACCTGAGAATGGCTGTCTCCTTGTTGCTACAGAAAAGCTCGATGGAGTTCGCACCTTTGAAAGGACTGTAGTTCTTCTCCTAAGATCTGGAACAAGGAACCCTCAGGAGGGGCCTTTTGGGGTTGTTATAAATCGACCACTTCACAAAAAGATGAAACATATGAATCCCACTAATATTGAGTTGGCAACTACATTTGCTGACTGTTCTTTGCACTTTGGTGGGCCACTTGACGCAAGTATGTTCTTGTTGGGAGCTGGTGAAGCTGCTGGACTTCCTGGTTTTGAGGAGGTTATTCCTGGAGTATACTTTGGTTCCCGAAACAGTTTGGATAAGGCTTCGGGGTTGGTAAAGAAGGGGACACTTCGGCCTCAAGACTTCAGATTCTTTATGGGATATGCAGGGTGGCAACTGGACCAACTAAGAGAGGAAATTGAATCTGACTACTGGTATGTTGCTGCATGCAGTGCAAACTTGATATCTGGGGCTTCCCAAAGTTCTTCCTCTGATGGTTTGTGGGAAGAGATTCTGCAACTAATGGGAGGACACTACTCGGAATTGAGCCGCAAGCCTAAGCAAGACATCTAGTTCTTTCCTGAGTCATTTTAACGTAAAAACAAGGCCATCCTGCAATGAGAAGTTCGTCGAAATGTACAGTATTTGACTTAGAGACATAAATAAGTAGAAATTTTTTTTTCTCCTTTCTTCCCCTCTTTTTTAATATAAATAAGGTTTCTATTTATGCATGTAAGTACCAGAGGTTTAATATTCTGAATGGTAACCTTTACTGCAGACATTTGATTTAAGTTGCACGTCCCTTTACATATGTTTGATTAATATTTGTTGTTGACTCATTAGGAATTCCGGATTTACTTACAGTTGTTATCTACATTGAATTTGGTACTCTCTCTCTTTATCATGCATTCCTTTGACAGTTCATTTTCAAGAAAAACTTTGTTTCCATAAGCATACATGGCATCCTATAATTCTTTTTCCACCTACACTTTTGAAGCTATTTAATGAAGAAAGGAAAGGATTTACATTCTCTAAAAATGGCAACACTGAGGAACACTGTACTATACAAAAGACCAATCCCCTCCCATGTAAGGCACAAGTCCACGTACAAAACAAGTATGACCCTTGGCTCTATTAGCACCGTCGTAAGTCTAAAATGAAAAACTAAGCAGACTTTACTCTCAAACTGGCCACACTTCTCATCTGCCTTCCACCACTCTTGGCTGGTCCAAAAGCTCCATCTGCTACCCAACAAGATAAATATACAATCATATTATTCCTTCGCTGGACAAGGCAGCAAGGCACCATATTTAATGGTAACTACTTGTAGCCTAAGCAGTTCTTGGCTTTTTCTTGTAGTCTAATTGAGAATTTTAGCCATTCTGTTTTGACATCCGTGCCTTGCGCACTGCCTCTTGTATTTGTCTTTCATGCTCTTTTAGCATGTCGTCCATGTTCCCCCCTGGAGGCACCAACGGTCCAGAGAAAAGAATCCTGTTTCTCTTAGGTGCATAACCCTGAAAATTCAATTTAGTTAAGCTCTCGACATACTTATAAGACCTGAAATACAAATATTGCTCAAAATACTCGAGTTACTTCATGGAAATGTTAAACTTTACATGTTTGTCTAATCACTTAACCAAATGGATGATAGTGATAGTATATGTACTTGATTTATTCTTCAATTTACTCACCTAAGCTTAAGATAAAGAGAAGCTAGCATGGAATGCAGACTGTTTCGAATTTTACGCATAAAAGAAAGTATCCACTCAATAATGTGCAGTTCAACTTGCTTGCAAATCATGTGTAGATTGCTTATAGCAAATAGAAATAGCCAGTTTTGAGAACATACTACTGAGTCATTGTTCGACGTCCTGCCAACCTCCTTGAGTTGGTAATCTGATATGTCTGCTACTGATTGACGCACTTGAGAGCTTTGTCTTGTGAGTCCTCCGCGATGTTGAAAAGAGACTAGTGATCGTGCTGGGACTGACAGACCAGGATCATCCTCTATCTTCTTATAAGCATATCCTACCGCGTTGGGGTGAATCATTGAGTTAGAATGAGAATATCCGTTGTTCAAATTTCCTCTTGGGGGCTCAATAGGGAAACCAGTTCCACTGCCCTCCTGTGGGTTGTACATATAACTTGTGCACTTACTAGACTGTCCCTGTTTACAAGATTCAACAATAATTTTGATGAAAACTAAAGCAGTACTATACAAAAGATAAAAAAAGCATGTGAACAGGTAGAAAACCTGTCCTTCCGCAACAGCCTTCTGTTGTCTTGAATGACTCCTTGTGTGTTCAGCTCCATGTCTTAACACTCTCAGCTTTTCTTGGAGAAGGAAAGCCTTTGTTAAGCAAGGTTTTCATATTTAATGTTGAGATATTATTGTGTGTGCTATTAGTTGAAATGTTCACCTAATATTTGAAGGACAAATTAGCTGAAAATATAGTGAAGATGTCTATTTATTTATATCATCACATCAAAAATTCTGTAGGCTTTTATAACATTGATATTTTTCCAGTATCATGTGTGAGGTACTGACAAGTGAAACTTTTGAGTGCAAAAGAAGACCTAAATATGCAAGAAATGTTGGGATCTCCATGCAGACAGTCTTTTATAGAATAGGACGTTAGCAACTTACTTTCTGGCCTCCTCTTCTCTGATCTTGGCATCAAGCTCCTTACTCGGAGGATACCTTGGTATGTTAGATGGCTCGCACGGTGGAGGATTTGATGTGAAGAACTGAAACCAAGAAATGAAACCTGAATTCTCAGTATCATCTCAGCTATTGAAAATGGCTGAATTTTGTAGATAATTTATATTAGCAGGCAGGGAGGTTCTTACTGCAGACGCATATATCAGAATGATAGAGCAAATATACCTCACTTTTAAGTGCAGAAGAAGCAGTACCCCTTTCCTCCGGATCAATAGAGAGGAGTACTTCCACAAGAGCCAAGGCTGATGAAGGAAACTCTTTGAATGTATCAGCTACACGGCGCTTGTATGTGCGCTGTGATTTAAAACTAGAAGCATGTGGTAGTTTTGTTTTCTTCCAGTACTCATCTGTAGGTGACCACACAGCTTGAATATCTTATGCATTTGCTCCACCTACAAAATTATTTGATTATTTCACTTGATGCCGGATTTTGGTTAATCCAAATAATATGACAAGAATATGAAACAGAACTATATTCATGCTAACAATAAATAAATAAATAAAGAATCTTGAAATACCTCTGTTCTTCCAGGCATGATAGGCTTCCCAGCAAACAATTCTGCAAGAATGCAACCTGTGCTCCACAAATCAATTGCTGGTCCGTACTCTGTTGCACCAAGCAACAGCTCGGGAGCCCTGTACCAGAGAGTTACCACCGACTTGTTATGGCTGATTTTGGCCAGGCTCAAAGGTTGTAGCCAAACCGAAGTCTCCAATCTTAAGAATTCCATTATTGTCGACTAGAAGATTTGAACCCTTAATATCTCGATGAAGAACACCACGGTTGTGGCAGTGTTCTAGTCCAGATAAAATTTGCTTCATATAACATTTAATCTGCAATCACAAGTAGTGTCGTATAAGATATCATGATAGAGTTCTCAATGTTGTAACTAGGTAGATTTGGAAGACAAACACTGTATGTTATCAATTTGTAGTTTCCTCGTGTGTAGAGGGTGCAAAAATAGTTTTGACATCATAAATAACCAGACAACCAAAAAGCTACATACCTGTGGTTCGGTAAATTTGACCCGGGGCGACGCTAGAAGTCCAGCAAGATCATGCTCCATGTAATCAAATACAAGATACAAGCTTCCTGAGACTCTTGATGTCACTATAGCATCAAGCTTCATGACGTTGGGATGGTCTAGCCTACGTAGGATACAAATCTCCCTCGCCATGAAACGAACACTCTCCGGGTCCATCTTAACAAATCTTACTTTCTTCATTGCTACAGTTTTATCATTTGTTAAATCACGAGCCATGTAGACGCTGCTGTATGTCCCTTGGCCGATCTGCATAAACACAGGCATTTTTTAAAGTAAATACACCAAATATGAATAAGAAGTATCATAGTCCCTGTGAAGCCATATAACTCTTTCAAGAAAGTATGGATATGCCACGACTTCTTTTCCACAGCTGCAATTATTAAGAACTGAAACTGAGATAAGATAAAACGAAGAAGTTATAGAACTGACTTTGTTCACTTTCTCGTACGAATCTGCACTTCGAGGAGCCCAACCTTTGATGGCCTCTGCCGCAACTGAAGACAGCCACGACGGCCATCCTGCGGCTACCTGCTCGCCTTTGACACATTTGGCATACTTAGAATCCTAGACATTGGCTGCTGCATTCCCTTAGCTCCCCCCAATTCCGTGGTTGAATTCCGACGATGACCATTTTTAGGCCTTTCGATGATTCTTGTTTTGGAATTTTCCTCAGCATTTGCAGGCGGAACGACGCTCGTGTTGGATTCCATTGATGTCTTGGATCTTGAATGAAGGGAAGCTTCATTTTTTTTATCCCCTGGTCCTACTATAACCTCGTCTTTCTTCAAGGGAGAAACCACCTGCGCTGATGATTTGCTTGGGTCTTTTTCTTTCTCCTTTTCATTTTCTGCAACAAAATCTTCTGTATCTGATCTTTTAGAACAAAGGCAGCCCATCTTTTCTCAAAAAAACTCTATTCTTGATGCGAAGAAACCTGAGTTTCAGAAAAATTCATGGCAGCCCCAAACAACGTGAGAAATAAGGGCAAAAACAAGAATGTTGATCACACAAATCCCTTTTTTGCCACAATGCAAATCTAGGAGGACAATGATAATTCTTGAAAATTCAAGACAGCAGAATCGCGTCAGGTGTCAACAAGAACTCAACTCTTCTCAGAAATACAAAACGAAAGCCACTCAAGAAGGGCCTTAAGCTGAATAAGTTATGCAGATACCGAAAATATATCAAGAAGGACGAAATATTTGGAGAATCCAAAGAAACACAACCGCAAAAGGAATTACTAAATTTCAAAAGCCCGGACCAGAATTAATCATTACATCAAAGAGGGGTATTCTGCAATTGGAATCTGAAGCATATGAAGATATATACACAAAACACAATGTATATTCAAGCTATGCGTATGAATTGATGCAAGAGTTCTGGTCAAGGTTTGGAGGCGCCTTATAGGAGATTTTGGGTTCCAGAAAGTTTTTATTTTTTTTTCTTGAAAATCAGTGATTGCTGCTACCAGCGAGTAACCCACAATTTCTACATTTTTTTGCAAATGATGCATAACATCAATTCTTTTTGAAGAAAATACAAAATAAAAAAAAAAAAAAGAAATAAAATAAAGCATATCCAAATTTTGCTGATGATTGAAGAGGGGCAGAGAGAGAGAAAATTACGGGGAGTGGCGGGCACCTAAGAATGCGTGTGACCATGAGTTTGAAAGAATACAATTGCATGTTCTTTCAGAAAGTAAAACTAAGACAGCTGATTAATTGATTACCTTAAATAGGAATGTTGGGTGACAGGAAAAGCAGAGCTGCCTCTGTGTGCGCGCAGAACCCAAACGTTGTTGCATGGAGACATAGTACCACTGCATGCATCTTCATCTTCATGTTCTTCTTGTTTTGCAGTACTTTGTTTTCACACACAACACACAGTAGAGGTAGAATTTTATTTTGTTGGGGAGTTGCAGAAACGTTGTTGAGTTTGAGCTGAAGCCCACCTCCACTTCCACTTCCACTTCCACTTCCAACTTTCAACTGCTTTCAACTTGAAGACGTGCGTGGCATTAAGACGCACGTGGGTCCCACAATGTTAGTTGAGTGCCGACGTGGAAATTGGTTGATTTTTGTGACAAGTACGGATTTATTAAATCTGATGAGAAGTAATTTCTTTTTTAAGTTTTTATGAAAAGAAAAAATCCATTGTGTATTGGTAAATGGTAATGGCATACCCAATTAAGAGAAAAGCCTGTAAATTCCGACTATGCTATTTAATTTTATATGCCCTTCTTCTGCTCAATTTTTAATTAAGGTTTCTATTATTAATTAAAATTCTAGTATTTCATTCCTCCTACATATCATGACATGACCTATACATTTTTTTCTTTTAGAACACCCACTGCTCGTGTCAGTATGTGTTTCATATTATATGGGTGTTTTTTTCCTTTATATTTTTTATTGTTTTTTAATCATGTTGATGTTGAGATGTATTAAAATCTCACAGTACCATAATGATTGAAGAATTTTTATGAAAATTTTAAAATTTATGGGACTAACCTACAAAATAGCGATTAATATTCTGATTTTTAAGTCATTAACTGAATTGAGAGAAATAAGTTGAAAAATATTACGGGGAAAAAAGGACAAAGATGCGAGTTAATACTGAAATAAATGAGGTGCAATGCTTGAGTATGAAAAATAGAGATGAGGCGCAGTCTTGTTGTTGGAGAGGGCAGTCACTCAGTTGTTGACTCGCACTAGCCTCTCTTTATAGAAAATTTTGGGAGAGACTCGGGTGGGTTTGTTATAGGCAAACTGCATATCAATTATATTACATATATCTCATTTAGAGTTATTTGAAGGAGTTATAACCGTTTGAATAAGTCCTGCCTAGTCAAGAAATAAAATCGGTTACTAGCAACTTTGACAACCACCTGCAATTGATATATAGAGTCATATTTTGGAGTGACGCGGTGATTTTATTGTTTGGTACTTTGGCCTGCTAATTAGGCTCCGTTTATGAGCCTTGCCTCATCAATCTGGCTGGCAGGAAGGACTGGAGCGCTTGTTGTCCGAATTGTGTTTGTGATAGGGATTTTGGGCTTGTTGGGATGGGCGTGGAGGGTCTGCTCACCTATATTAGGTTTAGTCTATTAAATATATATATTAGGATAAATTACAATAATTTTTTCTAAAATTTATCGTATTTATGAATACCCCCTCGTTATTTGAAAAATTACAAAACTTTCTTTAATATTTGATAAAATTATGTGATCTTTGGATAGATATATGAAATTGTAACTTTGCCCTGTATTATTTTATTTTTTTTAAAAAAAATTAAAACTTTGTAAAAAAATCGAATGGGGTGGATGAAAAAATTTTAAAACTTACAAAAAAATTATCCACTTATTCCATAAAAAAATCAATTTTTTTTTTAAAAATAAATAAAATTATAATTTTTAAATCCACAAGGTCATTTTGATCAATTAACCATAAAAATAGTTGAAAACCTAACAAATTGGGCTAATTGTTAGACGGCTGTTAAATTGGAGAGGATATTGATAATTTTTCAAACAACGAGGGGTATTCATAATTATGTCAAACCTCAGGGGCGGAAGTAATTTACCCTATATATTAATACATTTTATTAATATAATTATGTAATTAACATTTAAAAAAAATATATAAAATTAATCAAATTATATAAATGATCATTTTATGCAAGTCCCCATTTCTTGGAAAAATAAAAGAATGACACAAACACCAGGATCATATTGTTGCTTTACTCCCTCTGAAATAGAAAAAGAAAAGAAAATGATGAGGATATTGGTGGTAGCTAGGAGAGTGGGATGAGTACGAACATCATGAATGACATTCTCATGCAGAAGCTCCAAAGAAGGCGTCCAGTGGACAGGCACAACGTTTTCTCTGCACATCAACACGTGTTCACCGCCATGCACCCTCTCCAATTTATCTATCTTCCTAGCTACCACTATTTCTCAATTTCTCTCCCCCTCCAAACCCCCAAATCAGCACTTCCATCCTCTCCTCTTTCCCTCTTAATTTCATCTCAATTCACATAAGAGAAATGGATCTGATGAACAGTCTGCTCAACTTTGTCGTGCCACCAGCAAGCCTGCTCATGCTGGCTTTTACTTGGCCGACTCTCTTCTTCATCACCACATGTGAATGGCTTTACAACACTTATTTCAACAGTGAGAACATGGAGGACAAAGTGGTTCTCATCACTGGTGCTTCTTCTGGGATTGGTGAGGTAATTTCCGTTCACCCATTTTTAATTATATTTATATGTTTCCCTTTTAAACTACATTATTTATAACATGCATCCATATTTTAAATTTTTTAGCAATTCTCTAGAATCATGAAATGGTGTGGGTAATTATTCCACTTTTGATTTTTAATATATATACTGGAATTTATGATTTACACCCTAATCAATTTGAGATAAAGAGTTCCAGTGTCATGCGCTGCCAGTATCTCATGATATTCTGTATCTGTGGTGGGGAAGGTGGATGGATTGGTGACGTTTATTTTAGGTGAAGAAGGGTAGGGAGTTGATCCTTTTATTGTTTTCAACATAATTGACCCCACCTCCGTGTTCGTGTTCTTAATACTATTGTATCCTGAAGATCATAACCGAAAAACGAATGCTTGTTGCAATTAACACAGCAAATTGCTTATCAATATGCAAAAAGAGGGGCCAATCTTGTACTGGTCGCACGAAGAGAGCACAGGTTACGAGGAATAAGTGAGAATGCGAGAAGGTTGGGGGCGCCAAATGTGTTGATAATGGCTGCTGATGTTGTCAAGGAGGAAGAATGCAAGAGATTTATCAACGAAACAATCAACTATTACGGACGTGGTAAGCCTAGTGTTTGTTTATGAATTTTCCTTAAACTCTGATGCTTCATCATTTGATCAACAGCTACAAGATGTCAATTTTGACTTGCATATAAACTAACAAAAAATGTGATGGATCAATCAGATTAAAGATTTCGGTATTCCAATCTCTGTTTCCTTTTCCTTGTTTTCCTCTTGCAGTGGATCATCTAGTCAACACTGTGAGTCTTGGACATACTTTCTACTTCGAGGAAGCTACAGACTCGAGTGTGTTTCCCATTTTAATGGTACTATCTGGGAGCTGAAGTTTCTCCTGCTGTTGCAATTGCATCAAAGAAGCTGCATAAAAATTTCTGCTGCTAGAGAGTTACCCGTGAGATTAATAGTAATTTGTCTTCATGTTCAGGATATAAACTTTTGGGGCAATGTATATCCAACCTATGTGGCGCTGCCTTATCTTCGGGAGAGTAATGGCCGTATTATAGTGAATGCCTCAGTTGAGAATTGGTTGCCTCTGCCAAGGATGAGCTTGTACTCTGTAAGTTAGCATCACTTACAAGGGAAGGAAGTAGTCATACATTCTATTTGATGGGATCGAAAAGGAATAGGATAGAAATAATAATTACAAATAATATATATTCAGAAAAGAATTTTATAGCATTTATAATTTAATTTGAATTTCTTAACATATCTAATTTCTTTCCTAGTTGAATTCTATTTTTTCATTGGATTAGGACTCTTTAATTGTATGTTTGTAAATACATGGACTAAACTCATTGTTTAGTACCCTTTGGATTATTGAATTTGTATTTACTTCAGAATTTGCCAGTTTTTGTATAGTTAGTTTAGTTTAGTGAAATCGACCTACATCATTGTCACTTACTGCAGATGACATTGTTAGTTTCTTTGCCTTACTTTTGCAGGCTGCGAAATCAGCACTCATAAACTTCTATGAAACGCTGAGATTTGAAGTGAAGAATGAAGTCGGCATAACAGTTGCAACACATGGTTGGATCGGAACCGAAATGACCAGGGGTAAGTTCATGGTGGAGGAAGGCGCAGAAATGCAGTGGAAGGAAGAAAGAGAAGTAAGTTCCGTCCCCAGATTGAAGGATCAATTTGTCACTTCTTTCTTGCAATAGAAACTCTTCTTTCCTTCATCCTTGCTAAACTCTTCATTCATTTGTCTTTGTGCATTTCTGTAAAGGTACATGTAACTGGAGGCCCAGTGGAGGAGTTTGCAAAGCAAATTGTTTCAGGAGCTTGCAGGGGAGATCCATACGTGAAATATCCAAGCTGGTACGACATATTCTTCCTGTACAGGGTTTTCGCTCCTAAAGTCCTCGACTGGACATTCCGCTTTCTTTTGACAAATGGTGGCGCCAGAAGAACTTCTTTCATCGGCACGGGAAGGCCACTTCTCGAGACTTCCTCTCCTAGGAGGAGTGCGGTTCTGGAGGGTTCCTCCCCTAGAAGACTTCCTACAGGCTCTCTGACCTTTACCCCAGCCTTTCAGCAGCAGAAAAGCGAGTGAATGACTTTCCCACCAAGCACATCATCAAACTTCTATTCCATGTTTGTTTTTGCTTTTGTATTTGTGTAACTGTTTAACAAAGTTCTTGGAGGAACACATGGGATGTGGAGATTTTTTTTCACTGAGTTGAATAAGAAGCAATAGTTTGCTTCCTCATTTTGTGATCCATTGCATTCCCATACTTTATTAATCTTCGTATCAACATGGACAAGATTGGAAGTGAAACATGAGCCTGCGCCCGTTTAAGGATATTATATATTGCAGCATCCAAAAACATACATAAGAGTGGCGTTGCCTTCCCATGATCGGCATCGCACAACAGCCGAGAGATGGGTAGCACCCGGAATTTTTGTCACCCTACATTCAAAACTATCACCTCATACCATTGCACACAAGCTAATGAGAGGCTCTCACAGTGGGCATAGCTGCAGGGCCAGTAGGGCCTCCGATGTCTTCCACCATCTTCTCCCCCCGTTTTGGTCCACCGTATTCACGAGAGGCACGAGCTTCCTGCACGATGTCCGTTGGATATGTTAGCTTATCCTTAATGGCCTCCTTCACGCTTCCTACGGCACCATAGATGTTCTTTTTGGTCCCCGGTTCAATCGCGAGAGAGATCTAGTAACTCATACTTTCCTGATAATAGGAGGGGGCAAAGCAGAGAATTTGTACAGTGTACATTATATATCTTATGAAGAATAAAGAATCACCCATCAGCCGCTGTATCCCAGTCTGCTAAAGCCCTCTGCTTGCCCTCATCGTAGACACCCTCTTCGTTAAGCTTCAGGTCTTGCATCTTTTGTCTAGCTCTAAATTCAGTTTCCCCGTATTTCTCCTGCAGAACCAATTTGCGCAGCTCAGTTGTTTTTAGGAGAATTAGACAAATAGACACATAGAATCACATTGGCTCACCTCATTTATATCGCCGCCTTCTAGAGCTTTCTGATCAAGATCTCTTTTGCGTTCCCAGTAAAGTAGTCCCTAGCTCTCCGTGCTGCAGCCGTTGCCGACTCCTTCTTTTGCTTTCTCAGTTGTTGCATTCTACTGGCAACAGCACCCGACTCTTCTTTTGCTTTCTCAGCCGTGTACTTCGTATACTCACTGGCGGTCTCCGTTACAGTATCAGCTGATTTCTTTACCTGATCCACAGCATAATCTTTATACTCACCTGTTTTATATGATGCATAGCTTGCGTATTCACCTGCCTTCTGCACTGTAGTTTCTTTCGCCTCCTCGGCTTTATCCATGGCAGAACCTATGTATTCGTCTGCTTTTCCTATTGCAGTATCCTTGGTTTCCTTGGCTTTCTCAGAAGCGTAATCTTTATCTTCACCGGCTCTTCCCATTGCCTGATCTGCTGCATAATCAGTATAGTGCCCTGTTTTCCCCATCGTTCCAGTAGTAAAATCAGTACTGTGAGTTTTGCCAGTAACTGTGCCCTTAAGTTGCTCAAACGTATCTCCCACAGATTTGAGTTCGCCGCCAAGAACCCCAGGTCCTCTGCTTTCAGATGCCTGTTGATAATTATCTGGTGGACGCTGATACTCGAGCCCAGCTACCTGTTCATGCCTCCTCTCTTTGTTCACATCGTTGAGCTTGTCTACAGCAACTTGGGCCGCTTCTTCAGCATTCTCCTCTTGTCTTGAAGCCATGCCTTCTGATTATAGTAAATATACACTGTACGAGAGTCTGCCAACCATATTCATCAGTAAGCGTACAAAGATATACGTCTATTCTGTAACGACACAAGCAGAAACCGGAAAGCAATCTACATGAGAGTAACAACGGCAAGAGGAAAACAACCTGAACTGATAACTCTGAGCTTCTAATCCGATTTGACTGATTCGGTGGTGGTTTAAACAGGTCGATCTTGGTGGTGCTTAATCTTTCTTGGTTTCAGCTTATATTTTCTACTCAATTTATCTCCGAAATTCTTTCGGCAAAGAAACGACATGTGCTCTGGCATTGACACGTGTAAGAGACGTGGAAGAAGCTTGAGCCATGGATCTTTGCGTCCCTTCTCCTCATCAATATTTCAATGTGGTCTCAACTGTGTTGTTTAAAATAATATTGGACTAAAGTCAATTAATTGCAGAAACATAAATACAATATGGGCCAGGCAATACATTGCTGCCGCCTGGCAACTCCCAACTCATCCGACGGAAATTGACCATCAATGAGAAAAAGAAAAACAGGGAAAAAACAGAGCAGGAAAAGTTCTTGCTCCATGCAGCCTTCACGAGGAAAATTCACTTGCTGGGAATGCAGCATAACTAAAGATAATCTTCGACTGAAACGCTAAGCTGTCCCTCGTCAGTTCTTCGCCGCCAATCGCTCGTTTCGCCCCAGTTGCCGCCATTTCGCTGCCATATGTTCTGTTGTTCCTCCAAATGATTCACTTTCTTCCCCTCTTCATTCAAATTTTCCTTGTTTTTTGAGTCTAACAATCGCGCATCGATAGCTAAACCAGCGTCGGACGCTGCTTTCTGTACCGACCGAGGCGACATCCCGGCCCTCGCGCTGGCGGGTAATACCAAAGGAAAATTGAGATTTTGCGGCGATGAGTCTCGTCGGAGACAGTAGAATGCGACGTCATGTGCGACGGCGGCCGCCTCGGGGGTGGCGTAGGAACCCAGCCACAGTCGCTCCGGCGTGCCGGGAACCCTGATCTCGGACACCCATTTGCCCCATTTCCGGCGACGAATGCCTTTGAATTTCTTGTGGGATGCTGCGGTGGAATGGCAGTTTGCATAAGAAATTTCATCAGATGAACAGCTCATCTTTTATTGTTTGGTGGCAGTGGCAAACAAATGTAGTTTGGAAGTTTAAGGAAAGTTGAGTGGTTATATATAAGTTGAAGATTAGAAAGTCAAATTGATTTTTATAAATGGAAAGTCAAGATTTTCAAAGGTCAAAGTAAAGGATGTTATAATAATTCCCCACTTGTGCAAGTGTGGACTAACTAAAAGGGGTGGCAAGAAAAACGTTGCTTCATTAGCAACTTGGAGAAGAGCTCATTTTCTATTTATAACTATTTGCTTTTGGACTTAAAATGCAATGGATTCACAACAAAAATAGGATCCTTTTATTTTTATACTTCTTTGGCGTTGTGATGATCATTCATTCTAAAGCACATAAATATTAGAATTTTTTAAGGAAAAAATGCAATTTATCTCTCTAAAAAATAAAACAACAATTTATTCCTATGTTTGTAAAAAATAGAGCAAAACACCCCCTAAGCCCAGTAGAGCATTACACTCTCCCCCTTGCAACTGGACATAATTTTTCTTTAAAAAAAAATATTATTTTATATCTATAATTTAATATATTAATGCATATATATATTTATAAAATAATATTATAATAAATATATATATATATATATATATTAATACATAGATATGTTAGTTATTAAAATAATATTATTATATATATATATATATTAATTTTCTTTCTTCTTCATCTCCTTCTCACCGAAGACGTCGTCGTCGCCGCCACCTCCCGCATCTCCCTCGCCTCATGCCGCCACCGATCCCCGCCTCGCCTTCCCCGTCGCCACCTCCTTTTCCTCCCTATCCTGACCGCGCTCAGATTCGTCGCCCCCACCCCTGCCAGATCCTCCCTCTTAGCCGCACCTCCTCCCCCCTCTGCCCAGATCCGCATGCTCCTCCTCCCTCCCCTTTGCGCGCTTGTTGCCAACCCACCTCCTCCACCGGCCACCTTCTCAACCCAGATCAGCCCCCTTCGCCCCTTTTTTGCTAGCGGCCACCTCACAACATTCATCTCTCTCTCTCTCTCTCTCATAGCACGGGAGGATAAATTGCTCTATTTCTGATAACAATTAGGGTAAATTGTTCATTTTTCTTAACACATGGAGTAAATTGAATTTTTTATATGTAGATTTATATAATTACGAATAATTAGAGTTGTGTGAATATATTTTCGAGTGCCTAATACTCGTTTCAAGAACCGCATCACTTTCCACTCATGTGGGATATGGATGGGGAAGGCATTTAGACCAAGGGAAACTAGTCTCTTTCAATAGATTCCAAAAACTGGAGTTGAATATATGAAGATGAAAAGTATTGTGGTGCAATCCAATCCACGTGTGATAATTTCTAACATACGAATAATAGTAGTAGTAGTAATAATAATAATAATAATAATGGAATAGTGATGGGGGGAGAACTAGAAAAGACGGTGTGAGTCTTTGAAGTTGGTCAAAATGTGACCCGAAAGGAAGGAATAGGAATGGGCGATGGGCGATGGGCGATGGGAGTGGTTACTACGTCTTTCCCAAATATCATCATTCATGACGCCATAAAAGTGGTCGCCTCTACTACACACCACATTTTCCATTACCATTTGAAAACAATTGATTGATGAAAGAAAATAGACATCATTTATTTTACTATTTATGTATGTGTTGAGAACTTCATTTTTGACCTTTTCCCCTGCCCATCAATGACCATCATCATCATCATCTCTTCTTTGGATTCTCATGTTACAAAACAACTACTCCCATATGTTATTTATTAGTGATTCAGCTTGAAATGGTCGGCACTTCCTCCACTTATGCCTCATCATCATTCAACAACAATCTAGTTATTCTCTCTTCCACAACCAAAACACAATCGAGACAACTTTTCTTATTTACCAAACAGGCAAACACTATAACTATGCCATACCTAACCTAGTTCGTTTTTGGGAAGTTGGCTTTTTATACAAGGAAGAGACGGATAGAGTTCTAGCACGATTGCTATGACTAGGTTTGGATTTTTGTAGAAAAAAAGACACTAATGAAGCTCTAGCACAATTGCGTATACTGCCAGCTCAAAACTGTACCCAATATTACAAAAATAGAATAAGAAAACACTTCAGTTCCATAAGGTAACAACTACTATCCCTTTCATTTGGAAAGTCTCAGGTGATAAAATTAATTAACTATAATAGAATATATACATACACCATCAATATTGTTTACGTCCTACTAGGGAGGAAACCGGGGCGAAACGATAACATTTGGCAGCAGGAATGTTATGTATACCGCAATCTTGAATTGCTAACTCTTTTATCCAGGTTTTGTCGAGAATCATTGCAGAGCATTTGAAATAGAATAAATGAAATCCAAGAAACCAGTTCCCTTGAGTAGGCCTCTGCCAGTCAATAGTTCAAAATCCAACAGCAACAAGAAGCCAATTACAGCTGCCTTTCCATTTATCAATTCATTCTTCCTTGTGAAGCCAAAACCCTCGAGATCTTCGTCAATGATCATCTTTACCTGTCAAGTATACAGGGCAAATTGGACGATCTTAGTATCTTTACATTATTGATGAGCTATTTCTTCTTCTTTTTTTTATACATGGATTGATGAGCTATTTTATTGATGAAACTATTGGAAAACTCTTTTACCTCATCAACATTGACATCTGATGCCGTTACACCAGGCTGAGCCTTCCCACTGAAAACTATCTCCGTAGATGCATCAGATTGCAAGCTCCCACTCATGCTTATGTAGATATTCTCACCGTCAGTTTTCACAGGGTAGACAAAGAGTGTTCTCAGAGGTGGAGTGAGGGCTCTAAGCACAGGATTCTTAGGATACCACTCTTTAATGTCTCCGCTTCTCAAATCAAATGTGCTATCAGTTGTCGGGCACACTATACATCCATCCTGCATCGAGTCATATGGTGCCTTGTTGAAGAATAAAGTTTGTTCTTGCATACCGCGCGAAGTGAAACAAGAGGAAATCAAGAACTTTAAGATTGTTTAAGAGTAAGGTTATCGGTTAACTTCACATGCCAAAGACACATTTCTTCATCAACAGCGAGTTTAAAAAGAGAAGACAGATTTATGAACACAGGATAAACACAAGAGAACAGTGCATATCCAAGCTTGCAGTATGACATGGAGAGTTGTTCCACTATTCAAGTTCACCAGATTCTACACATGCAACGTTCAAGAGCAAATTCAACCTCATAAATTGAAAACCATTTGAACCCTGCCACACATTTTATAGTGGAATAACTCATTCTTTAAGTCTAGTGAGAATGAACTAACATCCAGGAACTGAGATTAATTACAGGACTTGATGAGCACCAGTCTATCAATTATCAATTCAAATATGTTTATGTAATGCTGCATATTCATATATATAAAATCTTTGGCAATAAGCAAGTGATGATACTAGACATATATATAATCACAGAATCTAGACCACAATGTCACATTTCATTAGTGCTACCCGAAGACATCATCCCTAACTATTGATTAGTAATGGGTTAAATGCAATTAACCCCTGGAAATGTGAAATTAGAAAAAAACCTCCGTGAATTACCCCTGGATTTTGGAAAATTAAGCAAATTACTCCGAAGCACGGGGTCATTTGCTATTTTTCTTTTCACAGATTTTTCTAATCCTTGCACAAGAAAAATACTCACACAGAAACACACAGATAAGTAACTCAAAACGATATTGTTGTTGTATTTGAAAAAAAACGAGACCCATAACACCAAAAAGGTAAACTTTCACACAATAAAGGATAAGAAATTTGTGAAATTGATCACTTAGGTCATGACATTGAGAAAGAAAAGAATGTATCTGAGAGTACCTGAGTGAGCTTAGCATTGAGCAAGCCTTCAGAATAGGCACCCTCAGCAGGAGACCTGTTCTCTATTGCATAAACATCATCTTTATACCATAAGAGCAGTATAGTCTCCCCATCTTGTATGATGACGCGCCGTTCTCCCTTGGGCAACGCGGCCAGAGGCACCACCGGAACCCAGTTCTTGCCACCATCAGCCGCGACTGAGGATGATGATGAAGATGGTGGTGATACCTCAGTGGCCTTGCAAGTGATGAGCCTAATGCTGGTGCGAGAGGATGTTAGAGGAATCTTGGAAGTGGGTTTTGTGAGTAGCGGGAGATGGTGGGAGGGAAGCGGTCTGTGGGATGGGGCGGCGGAGAAAAGGCCGGTGGTGGTGAGTTTGGGGGCTGCAATGGCCATGAGTGGTGGTTATGGGAGGAAGATGGAGAGGTGAATGATGTTGGGAAGTAGAAAGAGTGAAGTCCAGTCCATGGCCACAGAAAAACAAGATAAATGACACGTAAATATGCTTATGGTTCTGGATTTGGTTTGGTTCTCAAATTATACAAATTTGCCTTTTTTTGCTTATATATTTCTTTCCAAATTGGAATCCAATCTAAGAGTCAGAGGGCCAGTAGTGGGTTCAAGTTGGTCTACCTATGATTGGGCCTATTTCTAAATTATTATGGGCTTGGCCCATACACACACAACACATGTTCAGCCCAATTTAAGGTATGATATATATACTCACCTCATTCAAATTAAGAACAAAATCAGAATGAATTTGAAATTGTGTTGATTCAACTTTCACTTTCTGTTCATAATCTTTTTCTTGTTTCTATCTTAGCGTTGCTCGTGGATTAACCTTCTCATTAATTTAGTAATTTCTTCCCCTCCCCGCCCCCCCCCCCCCCCCAACACCCACTTGAACATGGTTGATGCAAACAAAAAGTGGTGCTTTGATTCCTTTGGAGTAGAAAGTAATGAAATAAAAGAGTGTAAGTGAGAGAAAATGTGAGTGCTATTTTCTTTTTTTCTTTTTTGCACAAGAGAGAGATTAACATTGAAATAAAAGTTATAAGTGAAAAATTCAAGTGTTCCTTTTCGACTAAAGCTATCGCATGAAGGTGAAAATTTGTAATATGAAGGTAAAAAGTGTATAGTATCAAGGTAAAATATGTCTTCTCCCACTAGAGGAACCTCTTTGTTTATAGACAATCATTAGTAAATTGAAGAAATCGAATCTCCCACATATTCGGTGAAGAAATCTCACAGTTTTGGTGGAGTATGATCTCAAAGTGTTTGAATAAAGCTTAATCCCCCACAAATTTGACTTTGTCCTCTCCCAATGATTAGGGGATCCATGATTCTCGGGGGCGCTTGTTGTCCTATGTGAATTGGGATATCTTTTGAGGATAAAGATGTCTTTTTTGAATTTTTGCAGAGATGGATGAGAAGACGCTTTCCCCTAGTTGAAATCTAGGCTTTTAAGGTTTAAAGGTTGCTTTTGGCTAGGGGCGCCATGTGTCCCTAAAGAGGCGGCTAGTCCTTACCTGATTATGCGGGGTATGCCTTCAAAGGTCCTATGTGGATGCCACCTAGGCCAACCTTGAACACCGCGTGATATGATTTTTGACTTTGGCAAAGGAATTCCTAATCTATAAGTTTTCTTTTGGGCCAATTGGGATTCTTTTGACCAATTTACTTCGTAGGGCACTTCCTGTCAAATTTCCTAGAGGCTTATCCCTACTCGACTTCTTAAGAGCAATCTAGGTCCTTACCCAAATTGAGTCTTGCGGTTCTTTAGACTTATGTGATCTCTTTCTTTTCGGAATGTTTGAACCTATTTGGCTAACCCATTTTTAAAAGCATATTGAAAAAGGATTGTGATTATTTTCTAAAACTAGTTTTTTCCAAGGGTGGTAAATTTGGGGGTTAGATGATATTTTGTTCATATATATGTGAAACTTTTTCCCTCACTAGATGTAAATGTGTTGAATGGACATTATATATATATATAGAAAGGTGTGGTCATATTTGTGGACTATATAGACTGCAAATCAATATCTTTTGTTTGGATCAAATCATCCCAATGAAATAAAAGTGTATAATGTTGGGTGTGCAGCATCTCTGGCAAGTTGCAATCGAGAATTTGGGACACAAAATTTACAACTGTTTTCTTATGGTTTTTTTGCTCAAGGTTTTGGTTCTATCAAAAAGAAAAGAAGATGGGAGTATGTGCTGAATAGTGATGGATGAGATGGCATAGAGTTAGGTACCGTATAAATGATGTATAAATAGGGGCATTGGTGCATCCTCTCATTTCATTCTCTTTCCTTCTCCTCCCAAGTTCCCATGTCCATGCATAATATTCTTTCATTTTGATTAATTATTTCAGAAGAAAAGAGAAGCAGAAGATCCATATATATCAGGGTGCGGGTGCGGTGCAGGTGGGGATCATAATTGTTGTTTTCTTGATGATCAGAAGAAGAGCAACAGACGGCATCATCATCATCATCATCTCAGATTGTTGCTCAACTTCCCCCCGGAAACATTAATAGCATTTCTGCTCTTGTTGTTGATCATCATCATCAACTCAGATTTCTGATGATTATCACAGTAGTAATTTGTTATTAGAAGCAGGTGATGATCATGATCATCTTGATTATGATGATGATGATGAGACTGCTCATAATCACCCACACCACCACACAATTTACTGGGAATCCCAACAATTTCTCCTTCAGGTAATTTCAAACTTCTTTTTCTTTTCATATGCTTAATTCCTTTTTGGTTGAGAAATTTTATTATCATCATATATATTCATCTGTAATAATTAAAGAGTTGATGATGGTGAGGTCAACTGCTTTTCCTCTGTCCATAAATTAAGAATTAAATTGAGTATTAATGTTAATTAGATCATCATCATCATCATCATCATCCCTTCCAATATTCTTTGACAGATTTTTGTTTTGTATTTGAGAGCCTGCAATTATGGATGAATCTCACATCATCTTCCAAATTTGGTTATTTCACCGTACCATATATTTCCACTTCTCCTTACATAGACTCATCAGTTTGGCCAAAATTTTCAAATTTAAATGCAGACCATATATTTGTTCTCAACCAAGATATTTTAGGTAATTGACAACTAGAATATAATTACTCATTTACTTACTATAAAGATCAATTGAACATTCAAAAATGAATTATTTTATAAATAATTAATTACCTAGAGATTAGGCCAAATTAAGTGACCCTTTATCTGCATAATGATAGAGTTTGAAATATTTAAGTTTGGCTAAATTACCTTTTTGGTCCCATAAAAAAGGGACTTTTCCTTTTTAATCCCATAATTTACGCGATTTCTGATTTGGTCTCATTTTTTTATGAAAAAGTGTTCAAGTTAGTCCCTAATCCTATTTTTCGTCTATTTTTAATTGTGAACTGGTCAAACCGTTAAGTTGTTGTGGGCTAAATTACCTTTTTAGTCCCGAAAAGAAGGGACTTTTCCTTTTCAGTCCCACATTTTACACCATTTTCATTTTAGTCCCATTTCTTGCAAAAAAAAAAATTCAACTTAATTCCAAATTCTAGTTTCTGTCAAATTTTAACGGAAGAATGGAGATTCCGTTTGGTGAAGCGGAAATTGACAAAAGAAAAACAAGTATTTAGGGATTAGTTAAGATGATGCCAAATTGACATATAAAAATATGAGTTGGAATAAATTAATTGAGTTAATTAGAGAAAGGTAAGTAGTAGCGTTAGTAAGCTGAAAATAGGAAAGGAGAGGAGTTGTAAATGCGACAAATCCATTTACCCAATTTTGGTGCAGGTTATGATTAATGGAGAGTACGTACTTGTTATCCACACGTCTTTAGTCCCCACCACCACCTTATGTATAAATGTTTGGTCCTGTTGCTATCTAACAATATATAATGATGATGATGATGATGATGATGATGATGATGTGTAGTGCACCAAATGATCGTCCAAAAAGAATCAACTCCATGCACGCACATTACAAATATCTCTCACCTTGGAAAACCCCATTTCAGCAAACAATCAAGTATTAATTAATGATCGTCGAAGTAGTTGGTTGAAGCCTGGAGTGTGGAGGTGGAGGCTCTATCAACTCTCACTAAATATCTAATATACAATATGTGGCTCTCATGCCATATCAACAATGTATAATATCATGTGGGTGGGGTGGGTGTGCCCAACCCATCATATCTTCACTTCTCCCTTTGCATTTGTGTGCTTAATTTAGACTTATATATATATATATATATATATATATATAACTCAATTGGTTGGTTTAGTTACAAATTATTAATAGAAAAATGTTCTTCAGGAGATATTGGATCAATGCAACTCAAGTGGTTCAAAATTGAAGGAAAAAATAAAAAGGAACATAGAGATAGCTAAAGATTCCGACTTTTGTAATTGCATGGACAAGAGCTTCAGAGGCTGCATTAAGTGCCTACGCCGAGCAGCAGTCAATCAGCTGTGCAACAAAGGCTTCAATGCTGCCCTCTGCACATCCAAGTGGAAGAAAACTGATAAAATGCCTGGAGGCACGCATGAGTACATTGAAGTCATTGCTTGCACACAGGGAAGAAGGAAACAGATCCCAATCTTGGTAGAATTAGGGTTCCGGGATGAGTTTCGGATGGCAAAAGCCTCCGATGAGTACAATAAATTGATCGATCAACTGCCTGAAATCTACACTGGAAAACTCCAGCACCTCAATGCCATTATTCGTGTAGTTTGTGAGGCAGCCAAGAAGTCAGCTGAAGACCATAAAATTCATATGGGTCCCTGGAGAAAGAGAAGCTTTATGCAAATGAAATGGTCAGCATCCAGTGAAAGGCGATCCTTTGATTATCCTTCAAATGAACTTTTGGTTACTTCATCAGGCCAGGAAACTGTAAATGCTGCAATATCAAGCTTCCAACTTCCCATGGCATCAACCGTTAGAGTAGCTTAATATATATCTGCTAGCTAGCCCAAATCTTTGTAGGAATAATGATTGAGTATTTTGTTTCTGCGGGATGCACAATTTTAAAAACACAACTTTTTTGTCGTCACAAGTCATAGAGTGTGCATGTGTTACGCTTTATACGTAGAAAGTGAGTCCAAAGATTCTGTGAATTACTGTCGCAGTTGGCACCAATGCCCGCGCCCTGCTCTCAGTAGTTTCCAGTCTTTACTTTTTTTACTTTTTTTTTTTTTTTTCCCCTTTTTGTTCAGTATTTTGGCTTAGTTTATGTCTAGAGTTCCAATCATAGCACTCCTGATTAATACCCGGAAACATGGTAAGGCCATTTTTCTGGTTCCATTATCAGGTCATAATAAGAAATTCAGACTGTGAAAGAATGTCGTGGTAATTAGAGTTCCCTTGGCTGGTAGCTGGAACTACTGCCAAGCCACTTCTTAAATGTTAGAAAATAATGCCCTCATAATCAGAGGCTACTACAAGACAGTTGTCTATGATTCTCTTCTCTATTGTACGTATTTTTCATCTGTAGATGGCTTCAAAAGCCCATGAACATTGATCCATCATTCTTGACCACTGCACCTAAAATTCTTCTCACAACTCTAAATGAATCTGCTACTACATAGAATGGTACACATCTACAAAAGTGGACTTCTCTTACGAAATTCTTGATGGAACTTCATAGCATGAATTGAGCACCAGTTCACCATATAGTACCAGCACAAAAATCATGCCTAAAATCCTTGGAATGAGAATGAAAGAATTCTAAAAAGCCCATCTGGGTTGTCTGCATGTACCTGAAACAGAAATTGTATGGGAGCGTGAGGAAGTTTGAGCTTAGTGCCTTGAAATGACAGTGAAAAGTCTGCAGGGTAGAGCTTCAACAGTAGCGAGACCTTTAATTTTCTCCCATAATGCTATGTTCTGGATAAAGGTATTCAGGAGAAAAAGGTACGTACCCAATGGCCAGCATCTTCAAGGACATGCATTTCAACCCCCCCTCCCTCTTCAGCAGCTTGTTCCTCAGCAACGTGGATCCTGCGAAGGTCTTCCAGGGCCCATCTATGCAAACTTCTTTCTGCTTTGAGAAAATTAATATGTACGCCTCGAGGAACATCTTCCACAAGCTTCCTGCATTCTTGAAAATAACACTCCACACTCCCAGCTGTAGGAATTTAATAATATAATATGCAAATTTGGAAAAGAAGGATTTCCTGGTTTCTTATTTAACAGATCTCATTTATTCTTGCAAACACTTGATTACACATGAGGATAGGTAGAAAATTGTCCAACAGATCCTAGAAATATAAACTTTGTATTTGTAGTATTATTATTTCTTTTTTTTTTTTTTTTGGGGGGGGGGCGGGGGTTGAGGGATTGGGAGAACGGCAGTTACCACAGATTTGTCTCTTCATATGATTGATACATGTCTGCAATACCCTTGAGATCGAACACCCACGAGAAGTTTGATGATGATGCTCCATTAACCCCACCCTGACGAAGATTAGTTACCACCCACTGTAATGAAGTAATATGTAAAGGACAATAATCAGAAGAAAAATAGAAAAAAGCATTACTTTTAATCAAGTTATAGGTCTCAAACTGGTTTTGAGAAGTTCTAGTATTAAACCTTTCAAATAGAATAGTGAATATTCTAAGATGGAGAAATACTAACACAGTATTTGACATCTAGAATTTACCTGTGCCACATCTTTTGAGAAGCCATCCTGAACAAGAGCATCCATCACATCCCGTTTGGAAGAGACCTTCCTTGAAGAATAATTTTAAGAAAAAATTACAAGATAGGATCGATTGAATGTGATCACTGTACTCTATGCACAGATTGAAGAAAGGAAAAAAGTACATAAAAGACACTGTGCCACAGTAAAACAGTATGTAAAGGAACACAGTGGTAAATTCCAATACTTCATTGCATGACCTCTATCTGTAAGTTTCAAAAATTCAAATATGTACAGCAACTTCTCTAGAATGAGGAGTTAAACCATAAAATTCCAAATAAATTCATTGGCCAAACAAATAATAGTCATGCTGAACCAAATGGGCAAGCAATGAGAAAAGAAGGGACTAACAGTTCAGCAGAAGACGCGGTTACCTCTTTTGGCAATGTACTGAGGAAAGAGATAAGTTCAGCAGGATGATCATCTCCATCTGCACCAGCTCGAACTTTTCCAGGAGTAGAATCTAAAACCCAAACCTGAAATGCATAGGAAAGAGGCTGAGAGGGTCAAGAAAACAACAAACTCTACAAGATGGTTACTCAAAAGTGAAAAGTTTAAAAGTAGTACACATTATGAACTATTTTGCTCCCAAGGACTCAGGAAAACAAAAAAGAAATATTTTCTCAAAGAAAGAGGAAATTGGGTAGAGAAACTCTTGGCACATTCTTCAGATTGATTAAGAGCATAGGAATACCACAACTTACTCTAACAGGCCGAGCTAGAGGTTTTGCAACCTGATCCACCATGCTCAATGCAACTACAGGAAAAGTAAGTTATTATTAAACTGATTCAAAGGTGTCAAAGGATCCCTTATCATAATGCATCACAACTGTGATCTTTGGTTCACTAAGTATACACAAGGATCAACATTAAGTTACCTTTACCACCAAAGCTGTGACCAACTACTACTCGAGGAGTTAGCTTCAGCTGACCAAGCTAATCAAAAGAAGGAAGAAGTATTGTTAGCCGAAGGAACAATAAGCAAACTCACTTTTTTCAATCACCTCTAGATTGAGAAGATAGAAGGCGAACAGAATTTGAGCCAGTGTGAGAAAATAATTCCATAAAGGTAACCACGCATGGCAATTAACAGTCATATATCCGTACACTTTATAGATTCCTGTCAAAGTATTCAATACTACTCCCATGTAGATTCGGACAAAATGACACTCATTCTCAGAATTACGTACTAGCTTTAAAACATCAAGAGCAGCTGATGCAACAGTATGAGGCCCTCTCTTCTTTAGAGATGCTGAATCACCATGACACCGCAGGTCTACGAGGAGAAACTGAGTCAATGAGAGAAGGATAAACAGTAAGTTTTAAAATGCTTGTGGACTGGAGTTGATTAAGTGGAATGTGAAGTACTGATCAACAAATAGTGCTGTTACAACAATATTCAAAGTAAAAGTGTTTAGGGTGTAAACCAATAGTTGTTAAATTCCTCAATAAAACAAATTAGATATAATAAACTCTGGTAGTTAAGCTGAATGATGTCAATAATTCAAAAATTAGAACCAAGTGCATCATTGATTTACCTGCCATTTAGGGAACTCTTTGGCCAATCTCCTAGCAAAAGTTCTGTCAGAATTTCCAATAAATGGTTTAACATATCTCAAGAAGCTAAAACTGAATATACATGAACTTTCAAAGATCTGGAATCTTCTATCGGAAGCATGAAGAAAAAGTTGATGCTGAATATATTCCCAGGAAAACACAGTTGATTTGTATTAGCCATGTTTTGCCAATCAAGTGTTATTGGAAAGTGCAACTTGATCAGAGAGTCTCCTAACTTACTTTATTACTATTAAATGCAATGAAAATGTTTTATCTTCACATAATCATACAATGACATTAATCTAACTCCAAGGGTACACCTATTCTCTACAGAAAGATAATTTTTTGAATTTAAGATTCCCATGCAAATCTTTCATACAAGAGACTAATGTTTATGCAAACTGACAAATTCTAACAAACAAACAAGGAGGAGAAACTGAATAACTAAATTTTCCACATATAGTTTAAGATGGAAATTTAAACACCAAACATGTTTGCACCATTTTCAAGTAAGTGTTTCCTATAGTGAGTCCTAGGCAGCAATGTTACGGGAAAATAAAATGATGTCAACATAAAAACAAAGTATAACTATTGCAAGTGTCTTATAGTCAATATTGATTTGCTTCCAAATAAATTCTATTCCAATTAAAAGAATAGCACCCACCCCAATTTTTCCTGCTACCTAGAATGCCATGCAAAAGAACAGCAGTTGGAGGTTGTGGCGCTGTTTTGTCCAAGATGTAACTCCACCTCACCTATGGAGCAAAAGCTCAAAGGCACCATTAATTGAAGTTCGAAAAACTAACAAAAAGGTAACCGTTGAAAGAGAGTAGGGATCCTCTCCTGCAAATTGATGATGTTCATGGATATTATGCAAGTAGCTTCATAATGGAAATGCAGATGATTCACAGTAGCATCCCATGATAATTAAAGAAAGCTAATCCAGAAATCACCATTTTAGCAAATTTTATCTACATCCAGAAGAGATCAGGCATACATGATAAGCAGGGATGGAATTCTACTTATGATCTATCTGGTTTGATAATTTTTCACACAAGAGCCATACAGTTGCCACATATACACTTATTATGGGACACCTGACTTGATTGGAAAGAATATATTAGGGTGAGCATCTTTGGCCTTAGTTTAAAACCTCTAGTGTTCAATTTCAGTGGATAATGATCCAAAAATCCACACAAAATGAAGCATGCACCAGGCATTACATTCCGGAGAAGCAGAATTATAGCCTTGAACTAGGATGTTTTTTTCACTCAGATTTCACCAAAAGTTTAGTACTCTGAATATACAAATTCTTTCCATGATTTTTTCTTGTATCAACCATAATATGCATCAACTCTTGAGTATACAAATAACTTCATAAATGTCTTTTCTTTTTTTTTTTTTTTTTTGGGGGGTATTGACAATGTCACCTAGAAGTATAATTGTCTCTGAAGAGGAACACACAGCATCACAATGACCGAAGTTACTATGATACAGTCTCTAATAAAAAGATGAACAGACTCACATCTGCTCCTTGAACAAGATCATAAGCCTGCACAGAGAAATCATCTGATCAGTACAATATTTCTGAAACAGAAGTATCTGAAGACTTGCACTTTCAGAGGTGTTGAGTTTAAAATATGTTCATTTCAAAAAGCAAAAAGCCAAAGATAATATGCAATTTTTATTACCAAAATGTCAGCAGGCTTCACAACAATACTTGTATCTGCTAGCCTCTCATCTACCATTGTCATGCGAATACTTGGACACATGGATCTTCCCCTTGAGTGACTCAAAGCTACCTGAGAGAGGCCGATTATAAGGGCCTGGCTAAAGTTTAAAATTTAAATTTTGCCACACAATTCAAATTTTATACCAAAAGTTACGTAAACTAAAAATAAATAAATAATAAAAAGGGAATGTCACATCAACTCCTTCACATGCACTGAAGCTCAAGTGCATTGCAGAGGTGCATTCCAATTGATATCAATTTAACGGCAGGCACAAATGAACGGCACGCCACCCCCCCTCCGTGTGCCAGATTTGCCTCACAATTTCACTATTTTCTGAATAAACCCTTGAAGCCGATTATGCTCTGCTGTTGAAGACAAGTTTTCATTTTCACTCCATTCAAACAACAAAACTGCAAAGCATAGATTTTGAACTTTCGTCCCGCGATTTAATAAAAGAAAAAGAAATACATGACAAGCAGATTTGAACGAGAGACTCTTTAGAAGCACCTGACTGGAGTCTAAAGATTCCCAATGTTACAAAGAAAAGAAAGACCGAACAAACATAATTCTAATTGTGCCTTCTTAGTGTTGAAAAAGGAAAGAAAAATCACCTCGCCAAACGGCCTTCTGATGTTATATTTCAGCAGCCTGTGGTTGATCGATGACGTCAAACCGAACAGACCAGCTGATCTGAATGCAGGTCGAATTTCACAATGCCGGCACGAAAAATTGGAAAGCGCCGACATTGTGATTGAGGTGATGAAAAGCGAATCACTGGCCAGCAAGAAGGAGAAATCCCAAGGAATGTGGCGGCGGATATAGGGGCAAATTGGTAATGTAAAAGAGGCGGAGACAGCGAAGCTGGATGGCGAGCTTATTCGTGGCTTCAACTCTTTCTTTGAGAAGTTGTGTGTGTGTGTGTGAGAGATACGGTCTCTGTGTCTCCGCCAGAGGAAGAAAATAGACACCAGTTTCTGACTCTATATACTCAATCTAATTGACGGTAATGCCCTTGGGCCCCCCTCATTAGTCATTTCTAGTGGTCTCTCTTTCTTTCCCAGTTCAAGGGAAAAAACACCAAACACTATAACTACTACTACTATTTTTTATTCTAATAAAAAATGTTGAAAAGTGTAGGAAATTTATTCTAAAAGTTATTTCCTGGAATGGACTTAGAATTCACCAATCTCTATTTCTAATTAATAATAGTTGTGCACATTTTGAATGTGCCATAAGGGGTAAATTCAATTACAAACAAACAAATATTGGGCATAATTCAAGATTAGATATAATTTGGGGTGAGGTATCTCAATTGTCAACCCAAGCCATTTACAAAGTTTTTTCCAAGATCACAATATACTTTGGGCTCATGAAAGATTGATATTTGGCAAGAGAGCATTTCAAAACACAATAATGTTGTCACTAGGAGGATGATCTATACAATTGAATAGCTACTAACAACTATATTATACAATCTCTTCAGCGTAACCAGCAACTACACATCATGCTTCAATTATAACCGGTCAGCCAAAAATGGGAATTTCTGCAGCAGCCAAGTGACTCCTCTGATAATAACCTGCAAGAGAAGAAGCTAAGAGTTGCGTCTTCATCAATTCAAACTAAGACAACTTCTGCCATATCATGGTTTTCCATCAGAAGATAACTCCATTCAGTTGACAACGAATGAATCGTGGTTTTTCAAACAATCTCATTTTTTCAGAAAAAAAATGGGCGTGGAATCAATTGCGTATCATGCTGAGACAATATATACTAATTGACCAAGGAGACATGACAATGATAAACTCAACCAGGCAATACATACCAAAGCTGTCTCTCCAGGCTTGATGGCAGGTTCCACACAGTCTCTTCCATAACTGTCATACCAAGTTGGACATCGATGCAGTCATATATGAAATGACAAACTAGTGGTGTTGGGATTAAGGTTGCAAAAATTCAAGATGATGTCTGCTACAACCAATATAAGCAAACTACTAGGTTTCATTGCAAAACAGCACGACCAAGAAAACTCACACTATTTGCCTCTGGCCATTCACTACATCCAAACGATAAAAGCTACATCCTTTGCTGAAAGGAAAAGGTTTTCCCTTCCAATCTGAGAATATTTTAGAAAAATCAACACTCAGGCACTCATAAGATGTCAAAAGTAAGACAAGTGGGTAACGACCAAACGAGACCGTGTCTCACCTAAGTGCCAAGTTACCCCCACAGCACAGGCATCCTCCTCGGATATATCATCAATAGCAAACTGCAAATCTGTGCTGATGGAATCCATAAACTGCTTAAAGAACTCAAGGATTGCCTGCAGTTATCATCAGAACTCTAATAGTTTAAGTAGGAGAAGTTGAGAACTTAAAAACAGAATACGCTTTAGTACAGTGACAAAGAACATCCAGAAACAGTTAAACTATTAACTGAAATCGACTACATCAAAATCATAATCCACGAAGAAGATCACAACATAAGCAATTGAGAGAAATTCTCATTCTTATGATCTTATTGTGATAATACAACATATAATTGAATACATTTCACATACAGCTTCTCTTCCACCAAACTAATTCAAACTTTCCTCTTCTGAATTATTAATATCATAGTCATTACAATAATTTGCAACTCAAACATCAAGTTAGATAAATGGAGCTCTGAAATTCTGACCTTGCGGCCGATGAAGGGTCGAGGGAAAACAAGGTCCTCGTAGATGCAATTGAGGGAAACAAGGTCCTCCACTGAGGCCAAATCTCGACGGTTGATTCCGTCATAGAATTTTCTGACGACGTTGGAAGCTGATTCTAACTCCACCGCAGAGGAAGCAACCGCCGTGGGGTTATTACTCCGCAGCTTCCACCAATTGTTATTTTGGCGACCCACAGAGGCAAGAGCAAGCCCACAAGTATGGAATGTTGGGTTTGGCAGAGCAGCATCATTACTGGAAGTGGAAGCTGCAGTAGTAAAGGTGGAAGCTTGGAGATGGGGGAGGTGGAGGTCTGTTTTGAGATGGGACGGCCCAAAATGGAAGATGGGAATTGTGTGAATCATCTTCTTCTTTCTTAGGCAGGCAGGCGCTACGCTAGCTACTTACTAATCACCATTACCTTTTTTCTATTTATTATTATTATTATTATTACTTCTTCTTTTTTATAATGTTTCTGAGAATAAAATATATTTCTGATACCTAAAATTTTAATTAATGGAAGCTGCTACAAGCTTTTTCTCTTTACTTCTTGTTTAAAGCGGCCTAACGGGTGTGTTCGAATTTTTGAGCTGCTTCATAATCCATTCATTGGAATTGGATGATATCAATCACATTCATTTTGGATGTATTCCATTAATTATGGAAAGTTTTATGTCCTGCAATGTCGTTTCATTCCTAATTTCTAAACATGTAAACACTTTATCTTCAACACTTGAGCTAATAGGGCGTACGCAAATATTCAGTCTCTCCGTCCTAATGTCAATAATACATAGTTCATCACATATGTGTGTTAGCCCAATTACGGGAATCGTCTTGCTATTTTGCTTAATGCATCATTAAACAAAAATAACATGAAATCATAACCACAAAAAATGGAATTAACTCAAGGATATCCAACCACAAAACTGCAGTCAGGATCATACAATTGGTCCTCCGGGTTTATCTAGGAAAAGAAAAAAGAAAACCACAAAATCCATCATGTTCAAATCTCCTATAAAATAAAGAAAAACAAAACTGCTGGTCCTGGATATGCATCAGCTCCCTCAACGATTGGCCTTTGCCACCCTCTCCAATTTCATCCTTCTTCTTTATCGCATAGCTGCATCAAATTAAGATACATTTGAAGACGGAGTGAAATATTAGGCAATAGATATTATACCTTAAACAATATAGACAGAAATATATTTTCAATGGCTAATCAATTCAGAAAGAAACCATCCATTACCTGTTAGAAGACCCCCTTAGCGGCATTGATGAGCTCATCAGCAAGGCATTCAGCTATTGTTTTAATGTTCCTAAAAGCACTCTCCTAGCACCAGTTGTAAGGAGATATATTGCTTGATTAACGCGACGAAGAGGTGAGATATCAACTGCTTGACGTCTCACAACACCAGCAGAACCAATTCTGGTTGCATCTTCTCTTGGCCCACTGAATGGAAATAAGTAAACAGCTTGTGTTTAATCGAAGGTGGAATAAGATTGAAATTCCCAAACAATAGTTAAATACAAAAGAAACATATGAACAGCAGCTTATGTAAATAGGCCTTGAACCCGGTCAATGTTGCAGGTCATGTTGACAGAGATAAGAAAAGTCCAGAGATTGGCAATGGTAGGACAATGTATGTAGCCATATATACAAGGGTAGTCCAGTAAATTATTCCAAACACAAAAGTAACAACCAGTGCTTCGATACCTGTTGATCACAGCATCAACTATAATTTGAATTGGATTTTGGTCTGTCAGTAAGTCTCCAGTGGATGATTCCATTTAACAATGCGAACAGCCATCAACTTCTTTCCATTGTTCCGTCCATGCATCATGAGTGAGTTGGTCAACCTTTCAACAATAGGGCACTGGGCCTTTCTAAATCTCTTTTGTTGGTACCTCCCAGCAGTGTGGGGCATGTAGATAGGGTGCTTTGCAGAAGTTGCAGTGATGTAATCCCTCGACAGACATGTCACTTACCTATACATATTGCAAATTTGTCAATAGAGAATATGTAATCATAGCTATAAAACCATTTCAATGATGCCCCATAGTTTGATAAAAATTATTCTTCACTGGACTTAATTGTCTGCAGACATCTAACATCTCATGATCCTACATTATTATTAGAGACTTAATTGGAAGACTTTTATTTCTATTCAAAATTCTACTTGATTTCCAATTCATATCACAGAAGCGGTAATAGTGGCTAGCTTGTCACAAGTTTTCCAATTTATACAGTCTATATCAGAGGGGAAAAACTTATTTACCCCTGCAAAAAAAAAATACTCGCCACAATTGCTCTAAACCCTCAAATTCAGAATTAGTAACTAAAACAATCAGCACGATTTCAAAACGAAAATAAAACTTAGCGAAGAATAGATAACTGCAACCAAGCCATCTAATCGCAATTCCATGATTTAGAAATAAAAGTATGGTGAAACAAATTCCAAATCTCAAACAAAAAAACTGCACAAAGTATTCCTGGATTAAGATGCAAATAAAGCTGATAAGTATCAGATTTTCATCAAACACACGAATAAATCTACAAAAAGGGGGGGGATCGACATTCATCACACAAGAGCACTCAGAATACAGGATTGAGAAATATTGGGAAGGAAAAGAGAAAATGCAACCTCAACGCCGTCGTAGGTCCAGCGGTTGAAGAGCATGACATCGGAGTGAGTCTTATCTTGAGGGTCCTTGGGCGGCGCGGCTACGTCAGTCGCCATTTGTGCACCTTGAAGAAAGGCCTGGATGGGTATTGGGGGTGGGGCCTCTCAGAAGCTGCAGTAGATACAGAGTTGGGGGGAGAGGTGTTTGGTTGGACTTGGAAGGAAGAAAATAAATTAGTGAAAGTATGAAAACAAACAAACCCTAGGGCTAGGGAAAGGGCTTGAGAATGCATTGGGCTGAAATGGGCTGATGTTAAATTGGGCTGATGTTATTTGGTCTTGGGTTGGGCCACACACACCACTCATCTATGGAACTTAGTTGGATAATGGATACCAACTGAGAAAAGTGAAAACACTCTCATTTTACCATTACAACAACAATAATAAAATTATTATGGCATACACTTAAAGCATAGTTTTATTTCTTTTTACTTGTTATATAATTCGTTTTGAGTTTGATTTACTTGACCATTTTAGTTGAATTATTTTAGTATGTATGTGAATAAACGCTTATGATATTAAGGTAATATTCTTTTATGCATCGTAAAAACCTCTCCATCAGAGATATTGTAATAAAATTATCTATATAAGAAAAGTTTATTTAGAGCTTGATGGGGTGGAAATTATAGTTTTAGTTTGTGATGCCCATAGAATAGATTAACCCAAATGGTTTAAGTATTTCAAAGGGGAAAATAAAAATCACAAGAACATAATGGAATACAAGACCAAAGTGTTCATAAGAGACCCAGTTTGAATAAGGGCCTAGGATGCTCTTAGGTAACACGGATACATCCCTAATAAATCCGGTAGGAGATGCCTTAGGAAATAAATTGAAATAAAGAAAGCCTAACCAACCCAAATCCAAAAAGACCCAGATCCAAAAAGATCTCACAGGTCCACAATGAAGTTTAGGAACTTGAAATTTCCAGTCGAAGTCAAAGTCCATATAATGTGACGTTCATAGGTCGTCTAGTTGGCATATATGTAGAAGTTTTGAAAGCACACGTCACAAAATTAAATGAAGATTAGCCATCTCCTCGAGGACACGTGCCCCCAGCTAGAGGCAACCTTTAAATCTTAAAAGACTGGACTTCAGTTAGGGGAAGACGTTTCCTCAATCACCTCGCCAAAAATTTTGGAAGGCATCCTTATCTCCCAAGACACCCTCATCTGCAGAGGCACCAATCACCCTCGAGGATTATGGATCCCCCAACCACTAGGAGATAACATTCTATTGAATTCATGGAAATTCATCCTAATTCAAACACTTGGAGATCATGCACCAACAAAAATCTATAAGAGTCCTCACCAAGTCCGCGGGGGATTCATTCTTCTCCAATTGGTAGTTGATGAGAGCTCCCCCGAAAGAAAACAATTTGAGTTTGACACTACAACTTTTACCTTCATGCTAACTTCTAGCATTTTATTTAACTATTTTTTTGTCAAGTGGATACAAACACTATTTTTTCCTCGCATCAAATTGAATATAAATACTCCAAAAAAGACACTATGTATCATCATAATAATAAGAGATTTGGAGCGCAAAAAGGGAAAGGCTATGTGTATGTAGGTAGACAAGTAGGGGAGTCAATGGCGCAACCAATCCAAACCAAACCAATCATGATTAGAAGAAGAAAGTGGAAACTTAATAGTGTAAGGTGTGATGATGATGAGATGAAATGTGTGTGTTTTTTATTTTTACTTAATGTCGGTTAGGAGGAATTAAAAGATATTATGAATTGAGTGGAGAGTGTGTAATTAAGAGAACAACAACAACAACATTAAAGATTAAAGCATGCATTATTATTGAGGACTGTTCCTCCTCCTCCATTCCAAGTTTCAAACTAAAAAGCAGCTTTATAAGAAACAAAATCATAGGACTATGTGATTATGACCACCTTTTGGGTTTTGTAAGAGGAAGAAACCGCGTCTTCCAACCCCGTCCCCATAATCCTACCTACCAACTTCTTCCTAACATATAGTAATTAAGGAATAGTTAAAAGTTAAAATATATATATTGAGGAAGATTAAAAAAAAGAAATATTAATATTGGGAAACAGATAAACAGACATTAAGAAAAGTGGTGGTGGTGTTACATACAATCCTCATCCCAGCTTTTCTCATCTCAAACCAAATATCTTGGGCCTTCGGACTTAACAATTACACAAATATTAAAAACGTCTTTATTATGGACCACCAGCAATTCAACTCTCTCTATACTCTATACCTTCCTTCCCATTACAAATTTTCCTCATCTTAATCATTAATGTAACAGTTCTTTTAACATCTTTTCTCTAGACTATCCCATTCCAACCTCCAATACAACAATATTCGGAGCGAATAGAGATCACAGTTCATAATCCTCATCCTTTTTTTTCCCTTACTCCCCATGTAGTCATACATCTTCATTTCATTATATACTCAAGAGTCATGCCAAGAACTACCTTACTGTTGTCATAACATAAATATACACCAACCAATTACAAAGATAATGTAAGCAAAGATGAGAACATGTAAGAATTCTTGCTTTAGGAACTGCCCATGAGCCACTGGTAATTAAGGTGTCTTTTTTCTTAATACCAGAATGAATACAACACTTTGAAGATAGAAATATATTCAAAGATATGTATGATTGATTCCCTAAACTTCACAAATTGAGAACGACAAGTGGCAATTCCGTACTGCTTCTCCCACAATCACCAATGTCCCTCATTTTGTAATACAACTTATATCCACTTTCATGCAATTACGTGGAACCTCACTTCACTCAGCAACATTCTTCCCCCATTGCCCTTTTGCTCCATCTTCTCCTTCGTCATATATATGTGTGTGTGTATATATACACGAGAACCCCCTCTCCTCTACCAACACAAAAGCCATTCAACCCAACAACGCACCACCAACCTAGACATGAAAAGACATGGTTGGAATGAATGCACCACGTCAAAATACATAGGAGTTAGGAAACGAAAGTATGGAAGATGGGTGTCAGAAATCCGTGAGCCTGGTAAAAAGACACGAATTTGGTTGGGGAGTTTTGACACACCTGAGATGGCAGCTGCGGCCTATGATGCTGCAGCATTGCACCTTAGAGGTCCCGACGCACGACTCAACTTCCCGGGATTGGTTGACAGGCTTCCCAAGCCAGCTAGCGCTAATGCAGATGACATTCGTCAAGCTGCTCAGCAGGCGGCGCTGCAGTTAAGGAGTGGACATCAGTCGGAAGAGGTCAATATTGGCTCCAAAGGTGGCAAATCCCCCGCCCGAGTGGAGTTATCGCCTACCCATATTCAAGCCATAAATGAATCACCACTTGACTCGCCTAAAATGTGGATGGAGCTGGCAGGTCCATCCATGCTAGGAGAAGCAGCCAATTGTGGTGCAACTGAGACGGATGAATATGATGCAATGGAATCTTATTCTATTTGGGATTGACACACACACACTCACACACACAAAACAAATATTAAGTATAGCAAATAACTAGATATGACTTTGAATTCACTATAGGGTACTCTCTGTCGTATTTCTAGCTAGGGATGGTATTTTAGCATGAGAAATCCCTCATTTCATGAAGAGGTAGGTAATTGATAAACCAGGGCTATACATGGGACAATTCGTTTTCAAGCACACATATCTTAAGGCCTTCCTATGGCAAGTTTTTAGGCCATACTTCTAACAAGTTTCTTGTATCTCTATCAATTCAAAGCCCAATGAAACTAATTTATATTCCTAAATTGCTAAAGAATCTTTCACTCTTCTTTTAGCACAAAGGATCTTGTTCTATCTTTGATCAGAGATTTCTCTATGAAAAATACGAATCGGAGTTTGAATTTGAAGAAGGGGAGGGGGAAGGAGCCCTTGACCCACAACAGATAGAGGAGGATTTATTCAATCACATAGTTTGGGCTCCTAGAATATGGCGCCCTTGGGACTTTCTATTTGATTGTATCAAAAGGCCCAATGAATTGGGATTCAAATGGAAGAGAAAATTACTATTGCTTTTAAGCTATTTTCATTTTTATTGGTAGTCATTAATTTGTTGATAATACATCTGGGTTGAAGCAAGAAATTCTGCACCCAAACTGAATTTGTAATTTTTTCTCCCAGAACCTAGCAAATAAGGTAGATCAGTCACGTGTGTGTAATTTACTAAATGATCAGGCCATGTTCCTTGTTTGGGAGAGACGTCAACGGGTCTACATCTATTTTAACCATTTGCATCTACTATGAGCACAAATTGGTAACCATAAATTAGCAATTCGCTTCACTCTACGAATTCAGCCAAGCAGCATTTTATCATTTAATTCGCTCCAAACCAAATCACAAACAGAAAAAGAGAACATCAATCCTCTGGAGGAGGGGTAAAACAACCTAACATATTACAATGTCCAGAAGATAATAGTGCAGTTTCTCCTCTGAAATATGAATATAAGACTTCTGAATCAGAGGACTGAGTTAGCCCTTTCACTCCATATTACAGTGACAAGTATATCATCATCTTCAAACTGAGTAGAGTTGGGACAGGCAAATAAGAAATTCCAGTAACGTTATCATACCAACTGATCTATCAAACTAACCTTTCAGAATCAGCTAACTCTCTCAATGATATTCCATATTGAGGGCAGTTCAAAGGCAGAGAGCACTGAGTCAGCAGAAAAGTAGAATATCTTCAATATCTTTTATAGCCCAGAAGAAAAGGCTGCACCACGACAGTTGGTTAATGGAGTGGAAAATGGAAAAATCAACAACTGAAAATAAAAACAAAGAAAACAATTGAGGGCACAAAACTCTAGTGGCAGATAACCTCCCCTGGAAGCATACTGTTACCTTATTCACAGAATATACAAGCATTACTATAAGGCAAAAGATGAGTATGCATTAAATCTGAAAAATGCCTCAAAACTTACTTAACCTTCAATTTTGCAGGGTCAGCAGGTGGTCTACCAAACCAGCTTCATGATTGTCTGAACAATTGATATTTCCACAGTTCATAGCCTGTGAAAGATATGCATAGTCAGACCACCATAAAGAAATAGGAGAACATAGTAAAATAAGAAACATACAATGATTATGAGCATGGACTGTAATGCATGAAAGTAGTTTATGAAACGGTGGCATGAAAACTTCTGGAAGGACTTAATTTAGCGGGAAATAGCATCACATTAACGTTAACGCATGCCTGTTTTAAGAGTTACAGTTCAAAGAAATGTTCAGCAAGGCTTTCACCTGAAGCTTGGATGTCTAGACAAAAATATAGCATATAAACCTTTTGCTCTTCTCTTTATTATCATTTTTTCCTTTTACTCTTTTTCTTTCTGGGAAAGAGAGGGGAGAAGTTTTATACTGTATAAGTTTTACTATAGATGTGAAATAATAGGAGTAGCTGACAAGGTGGGAGAGGCAAATGGAGAGATGCATAGATCAAGTGTCAACCATATTAAGGAGAGCCAGTAGTAAAATTAACTAATTTATGCTTCAACTGCAAATTCATTACAAAATGGAGCCAATAACCTCATGACAAATGTTCTCATGCAGAAAATATAAAAAGATCTAACCTACCAGGATCAAAGAACAACAAAAGAAAAAAATATATAATATGAGCTATTTAAGTAGAGAATCCATACTGAACGGGGAAGTCAAAGCAAACCCTGTCAAGCACAAATGATAGTCATGATAGATAAGTAACTATTTCGAATTATTTTCTTTATCACAGGCGTCTGAGAAGCATAAAGTAATAAATAACCCAAGATTCGGCATGTTTTAGAACTGTAACAAATTTCGTTAGATACCTCCAGACAAGAGCGACCTGAAGAAAGCAAAATGTTATAACCTTTATTTGCATTAACAGTTGTTTACATCTCTAGTAAAACAATGGCAAGAAAAGAAAACAAAGAGGTAAACATGAAGTTAATCTTAACTTTCTTGTGTATGATTCTTGTTCTTCAAAAATGTGATGGTGGACAAAAACTCACAATAACCAACAGAAGTTCCTATATTCTGCTTTGACATGAAGAATTAAAATGCTAAACTAAATACATAATTCAAAATTTTCATCTGGTCAAATAATCAGCTCATAACATCAAGGATGTGACTTGATTAAAAATTTGGAGTGCCTGTTCTCCAAGTCCCTTGCCAAATTTGCTCTCCCAGTTCTCCTAAGTTGCTTCACAATTTTGATGTAAATGCTGAAATTTGGCTTTAGACTCTTTTCCATCATTTTGACAAGCGTGTTCTGCGCACTCACAATATCACCTTTCTCCCGATAAAGGTTTGCCATTAAGCTGTACATCGCATTGCTCGAGGTCTTATAACTGATACTTGAATCAACAACATGCTTGTGAGCTGCCTCATATTGTTCCGCAGTGAACAATGTCTTAACAATGCAAGCATGAGTTGCCAATCGTGGTTTAAGTCCTTGAGACACCATCTGATGAAGCAGCTGGTGAACATGATCCATGTTGCCTGAACTACAAGCAAAATTGATAAGAATCTCAAAGGTTATTGCATCTGGAGAGATACCAATTTCTTTCATTTCATCAAGCAGTCCAGAAGCTTCATCTATTCTACCATTCTTCCATAAACTGCCAAGTAGGTAGTTATACACTTTGGTATTAGGGGCACATTGGGCCTCAACCATCTCTCTGATTACACTATAAGCATCTTCTATAAGACCTCTCCTGCACTTCTCACGAACCAAAAGGCAATAATATGATTCTTTGCTCTCTGTGATTTTGATGACATACCTGGCCATCTCGAACAAGTCCAATTTACAGAACATTTCAACCAATGCAGAAACACCAGAATTGCGACAAGATCCCCCAACTTTGTTCAACAAATCCACCACCTTTTTAGTGGATTGTTTTAATGAGGAATCGGTGGAAACCAAAAAAGGTATAAATCCAAAGGCCTCATAAGTGAGACAAATGTTTTCAGATGTGAACTTCTTCAACCATGCAGACATGGTTTCATAATCATCTAATCTTCCAACATTATCAATAATCAGACTACAAATGTATGCGTTCTTGTGCAGAAGGGGTTTATTACTCCAAATCCACTCAAATAATCTCAATCCAGATATTCTCTGAAAATTCAGAACTTCAAAAATCTCCGTAATTGAGTAAACTGACAAATTTGAGGACAGCATATTTAACCTAGAATCAAGATCCTTTTCATTGTTCCTGAGATTATGAATTATTTCCAGAACAAATTTCCTTGGGAAATTGTTCCTCTTCTCTAGCTTCTGTTGACCAGAGTAAACATTAGATATGTTCTGAACTTCGCTCTCCGCAACAGTACCAGAAACAAATGTCCCATTGAAGGATGCAACAGTGAAACATCTATCCGTCCCACACTGAATACATCCAGAATTTGGGAACACATAGTGAGAGTTATGCTTGAATAAAGTCGATAAACCGAAAGACTGTAAAAATGAATAAGTCGAGGAACAGGTCAACAAAGGACCACGAGATGAAGCATAGCATAAAGATTGCTTTTTGTCGCGTGTATATGATCCAATTTTGCGTCTTGAACATGAAAAACTTGAGCAGTTGATTAAAAAATCATGCTTGGTAGGTAAATACAGACTGCCTACAGGTTGCTCCTTTTGAAGTGAGTATAATCTAGAATAGAGAACTGAAGAAGACCCAGAGGAGGAATTGCTTAGAAATGGCCTTTTCGGAAGTGAAAATGATTCAGAAGAGAAAAATGAAGATGACCCAGGTGAGGAATTGAACAAAGAAGAGATCGCACATGGTGAATTTGAAGGCAGAAGAGTGTCTAGAGTCTTGGGGTTTAGGGTTTTGGGAGAGAATAAAGAAAGAATAGTGCAGTTTAAGCAGTACCTCAAGAAATTTTGCGTTCTGTAGGAGTTATTTAAGATTCTCATAATAGCTCAGTTCTCATCTCTGCAATCTGTATCCTTTGCTTTTCTACTGCTAATGTTTGATATCAGCTGCACTCAAGAGGAGAGTCACAGCGAGAGTACACGGAACAAAAGTACGAAATAGACGGTGCTGCTTTCACGGGTGGGTGGGGTTTAAAAAGGGGACAAAAATGGGTAAAAAAAGTTTGAATAGGTTTCGTAATCGCAAACCCAAAAAGAAAAATACGAAACGGGAAAAGGAAGAAAAAGCCCACTTAGAATAATAATGGCACGCCAATAGAGAAACGCAAGGGGGTATTAGGCACACCACGTTCCCTATTCCTCATTTGCCATTCATTTAGCTGCCTTCAGCGTTTGCACAAAGCCAACTATTTTGTTCGCCAAGAACTCTCTTCTGAGGTGAAATGGCGTCTTTTGCAGAAGCACCAGCTGGAAACAAGGCTGCAGGAGAGAAAATATTCAAGACCAAGTGCGCTCAGTGTCACACCGTTGAGAAAGGGGCTGGCCATAAACAAGGTATTCCGGACCTGACTTGTTACGTACATATACAGATATGTTCCTCTGATGACCAGATCTGATCTATTTGTCCCGGTCGCCAAGATTTACGTTGTGGATTTTCTTGATACTGTCTCATTGGTGGGATTTATTCAGATATTGGTCCAGAATTATGAAGATCCTACTTTTACTCTTATGAATTTGGAATTGGAATCTTGAAAATTTTAAGCTCTTTACGTGTATATATGCACATTTTCTGATGGTGCACTCCAGATCAAAAATAGGGAAAAAAATTAAATTGATTGCAAGATGTTGTGCACTTGATGAAAGACTTGTAGTGATGTGCTGAGTTGCATACTTTAGTGCAAGAAAGCTAATGCGAGTCCCTTTATATCCTGACTGATTACTGTTTGGTGCATGGAATCTGTAGCTTATTGTGTTTTTATATGTTTGTTAACATACTGAGAGTCTTGGTCTCTGAGCCTGTGGCACGGTGCGTGTTTCAGTTATTCTATATAATTGGTCTTTACTTCTTATGAATAAGAACAGTGTGCTAATTCCACTTCAATGTTTATGGTAATCATTAGATGAAAAATAGGTGAGACTGATTTGTGTTGTTTCAGACTTGAAATGTGGTTTTCATTATGTATTTCTTCTACCTTGGGGATTGTTGAGTAAAGAGGATTGAATCCTTTTGCCTTTCCATTTCTCATTGGGCGGAAAATATGCATTTCTGCTTTAAAGATAATATTTTTTTTCTTATTCATAATCTGATGAAAATGCATAAATTGATAGGACCTAACCTGAATGGCCTCTTTGGAAGGCAGTCCGGAACTACACCCGGTTATTCCTACTCTGCTGCTAACAAGAACATGGCTGTTATTTGGGAAGAAAAGACTCTGTATGATTACCTGCTGAATCCCAAGAAGGTATGAATTTGTTTAGATCATCAAAGAATTCCATACCTTTAGATACGAGAATGTCGTCTACCTATAGGATATCAGAAGCCTGTGTTTCGGTTTTTTCTCTTATTAAGTTAATTCATGCACCTTTACAATAAATTAATATGGTTCAGTCAGTTAGGACAACCCTTTCTTCTATCTATGGAGTCACCTTGATCACTCACGAAAAGCTTTTTTGGATAAATCCCATAAAAGATAAGTGATGGCACCAGACTTGAGTATCCTGAGTATTCACTCTTAAAACTCTGAGTTTGTTACTTTCTATAATTTATTTTAATGGAATGTTTAATCAGAAAAAGACTTCGTCATCTTATCATTTCACAAAAATAAAGGCTTTTCTTACCTTATATTTGTCTATGGAGACATACTGTTGTTAACTAGAATCTGGTTGGGTCTGTATCTGATATGGAAGTCCTCAAGTCCTGCTTTCAATAACACTGATACTAAATGTTTCTTCCTATGCAGTACATACCTGGAACAAAGATGGTTTTCCCAGGACTGAAGAAGCCGCAAGAGCGTGCTGACCTTATTGCGTACCTGAAAGAGTCTACAGCAAATTGAGTGCTTGGTCAATGTTCTGTCCATTTCTCCATTTTGCAATTGAGAGGCATTCTTTGCCTGAGCAGGGAAAAAGCACGTATTCTTTGTAATAAATTTCTTGGGATAACTTTGTATTTTACTAGAGATCCCAATATTATTTCCTCTTCCGAGAGGTCATTCTTCTTGTTAAATGGAAATTCAAGTTGAGCTTGATTACAGTCTGTTAGAGCATGACCATTTATGAAATTTTGAGCCCTGTGTGCTTGAAAAACCTTTGAGGAGCCTGAATTTTTGCCTTTAAAATATCCGAAGTATGAAATGCACCTGATATTTTTCGTGTGTTGCCTAGGTTAATTGGCAAGTTTAATACTGTGATAGGGCAAGCTCTGCAGGACAGAATGTGAAAATTCAAACTTTGAGAAGAATAGTACTTGATGTTTGTAATTGAAGAGGTTTAGTAAATTATCATTTTTGCAATGGTTTTCTAGTTGAAGAGGTCTGGATGGTAAATGTGGGTGCTTGGAATTTCCTCTTGTTGCAGCTAGCACTCCATTTGGTTAGAGATCCAAATATGTGGAATATGCTTCACTAACGTCATCATAGAGTTGTTGCAAACAGCCATAAGAAATGATGCATAATCAGATGTATATATATTTCCAACCCAGAAGCATCCTTAGTATGATAAGTAATCTGATACAAAATCTTCAAAATTCTCACTGCCGTTTCATTTGCATTAATAAGTCACTATAACTTCCCAAAACCTGAAAAATCAAAAGATACCTTGATACAGATCTAGAACAGTGATTCCAATCTTTTGTAACAACACCATAGCAGACTTCTATTTCTTTATACCAATGCTCAAGGTTTTGCTCATGATGGACGGCGAATTCCTGGAATCTGCAAGAAAGTTCAAAGAACTGATCACAATGAAAAAGTATGGGACTCTTCCATAGAAGGGAGGACCTTCCCTCCCTGAAGATAAGGAAATCCAAAATCAATGGTGAAAAAATTTTTGTCTGCTGGCTTCTCAATAGTTATTCTCACATTTATATCCTTTTCTTTTTATTTTTCATCTTTCACTTGCAATTAAGTGTTTTAGGATAAAAAAATCCGGTCGAAGTTTTGATTCCCTTCAAGCCACCTTCTATGGCTCCAAAGTGATGGATCACCAAGAAAGTCATGAAAATAGACCCAGTAGAAGGCTTTAACGCTACAATTTCATATCTCATAAGCCCTCATCTAGCTTGAGGTTTCTAGATAGTCTTCTTCTATGTTGGGTTCATGATAAGTCAAAAGATATTCTGTGACCAAAAAATGGAAAGGAACAAGGGTAAAATAGAACGAAGATTATGACACTTTGGTACTGTGATAATATTCAAACTAAGGTTTTCCAATTCATTTTGAGAAGTACAGATTAACAAGCAAAAGATAATTGAAAGAAAAGTCTGATGATCTTCACAACAAGAGTAGCATGTTAAAAATTTGAGAGCAGGAGAACGGCAATATGCTTGAATAAATAAAACACAGACGAGTCTAGACAGATAAAGTAGGGTTCTAAATCAACTTCGAGTACTGACCTCGATGCCATTGGGGCCTATTCTGTTTCGTGATATAAAATTGAGAATCAAGTTAGCAAATTCATCAGGTACATCCTCCTGTAATTTTCAAATATGTCAATATCTAGGCAGACTGAAATATAGACCATAAGAGGCTTCAGGAAGACCTAACCACCTGTATGGCATGGCCTGTATGTCTGACTACCACCATTTGAAATTTTCCTTGCATTTGACCTATTGTGAGGGTTCTGCAACAATATAAAGAAATATCAAGTTCATGGATCCAGAGATTCTTCTTCATTCTTAGCATCCTGGCCATATGGCGGTCAAATAAGTCTCAGCATACGCTCACATAATTTGACTCTACTAGCTAAGCACCCAAGTAACCACCCATTTATCAAAGTGATAATGAAGCAATGTCTCCTGCAACAGGTTCCATGAAACATTTTGTTGGTCGCATAGAGTAGACTTCCCATCTAGAAAGAGGAATAGCAAGGGGGAACAATTCTGTGAACTCCATATCCTCAATAGTTATCTACATAATCAAGGCAAAGGATGGTACAACCACATATAATAGCTTCCAGACCACCGAGATGACTTGTACAAACAAGTTGAACATTGAAATAGCATTTGTATTATCCAAAAACAATCAAGACCTTACTGTTGTAACAATCAGTCTGCAGAATTTCGTGCATATACTTGGATCTTTAAAAGATAGATTACGTTGTACTCAGAATTGTAAGTGCAAGCATCTCATAAGTACCAATTCAAACAGATATCCATTTACAAGGTATTCAAAACAGACAGAAAGACCAAGTATAGTCAATCGAATATGACCAATAATGATGCAGCTACCACAGGCACGCATTCTGTGGCAAGCCATTAAGGAAGCATTTTACTTTTATATAATAGACAACAGAAACATATTTGTGTATTAAGAATAATATTATTACTGAAATTGGATTAATATGTTAGGATAAATTCAGAAGAGCAACCTGTCCAGTCTATCAGTCCCAGCTAAAAGCAAAAGTTTTGGTGCAGGACATGACAAAAATTTTTCTGAAAGGCCTTCATACCTGAAATGCAAAAGTTCCATATCTGAATAAATAATGTGCCGATACATACATGGAAAGATCATCATATAGCAGAGAATGATGTAAAAATTAGCATAGAGAGGAGAATGGTTTATACCAGCCTCTCCAAAATTGCTCGGTTTCTTCCAGTCTAGCTCGGTGGGTATAACTGCAGCCACACCACGAGTAGCACATGTTAAAGTGGACTAACAAGTCAGCACTCAGCACAAGTATGCTTTATGAGAATAATTGGTTTGATAAAGTCTTTCTCATAATGATTACTAGGTCAGCAAACCAGGTAGGGAAGAAGATCCTTCATAAGTTCATTTCAAGAGGAAAAACTAGCTAGTGCGGTTAGCCTACTCACCACTTCCTGAACATCATATGTCAATGTGCCAGGAATAGAGACACGGGCAGAATCAATGTTCCTCAAAGAGCCACCTTTGAGACTCCATTCAATCTATGAGACATATAATCACAATCCATTATTATCAAATCTCAAAATTAAGAAATATCAAAAGGAGAGACTATTAAGAGCTTTTATTTCAGTAGCTCCCATATGCCATGAATAGCTTCCAGCTTGCAATGTTCACCACTCCTCCCTAGAGCTCAGCTTCTACAGGCATTTTCATCATTCCTTAGTGAAAAAGATAAGAAAATTTATCTAATAGGAGGGAAACTCCTAGCTGAACTAAGGCACTTACCCATGGGATTTGGGGACCTACCTGTTGCCCCAGCAAGGTTTGTCTTTCTTAAAACACATGCAAAATTAAATAGGAAAGGGAAAAAAAAGTTGGCTTGCACTTGTTTGGCCCCTTCTATTTGTTTATTTGTCAACTCCTCAATATTTATGATCAATGATCTTGATCTTCTAGTTAATATCATTTATGCTAGTGACCTTTTTCTTTTCTTTTTTTTTTTTTTTTTTTAGTTTCTAAAATTCTTTTATGTTTTTCATAAACCAAAATACCACATCAGAACGCTGTCCATCAAACTGTGAGGAGAAAGTGCCTCACATATTTGTCTTCCACAATGTACTGCTTGGAAATTGTAGAACTTCATTGACACCATCAGTAAAATGGATCCCCACCATGGCTACTAAAGTCATGGGTTCTAAATTGAAAAACTAAGGGAAAATTCATGAATGCCAACTCCATAGTTCTCAAAATATGGAAAAATTGATGAAATGAAAAGGATGAGTTAGAGAACAAGAAATAGAGAATAAGGCTAATACTCATTATGCATGTAGAATTTATTACCGCTTTCTCAATGGTTGAGAAGTGCTGCATTCGACTTGATAAAATCTTCTGCATATGGATCAAAGAAGCCAGTGCTGTTCCCTGAAATTCTATACAACTATCAATACAAATATCCAACATCTGACCATCTGAATTTTACTAATTTGGTTGTCATACAACAAATTCTATGTATTAACACACACCTCAACAACATCAACAACTACCAGCCCAGACAAGCCAGGAAGGACCTTCTTTGCAGCAAGATGAACGGCAACTGCACCTCCCATACTGCAGTACAAAAAGAATAATTCAAATATTTAACTAGTGATTGGTAAGTAATAGAACAACTAGTAATCATATAGAAAGATACATGTTGCATCTGTTCTAATAATCAACGACCAATAATCAAGCTAAAAGTTTAATGTAAGAAGGTTATGTATATAATATCATAGAGGCAGAACCTGTGGCCAATAATCACAATTGCTGGAGGAGCATCCCCGTACATTGTCTTCAAGACAGCCAGTACATCATTGCACAGAGTCTGTAAATAGCAGTAAGATTTCAGCGCACAAACTGTTGGGATAAAAACGTCCAAGGAGTGGTCTACCTGATCTTGAAACAGAAGAACAATCTATACGAAATGCATCCCCAATGCTAAGACGAAAGAACAACAAATCTGAAATGCATAGTCTTCCAGTTTAGTTTGACAAGTACATACCTCAATAGATAGATTGACGTCATTGTCGGTGGATGACTTCCCATGTCCTCTCAAATCCAAAGCTACTACCCGAGCTTTCTCTTTTATTTTACTTGCTGATAGAGCAAAAGAGAGCCTGGGGGAAAAGATTGAATGTAAGATACAGATTAGATGCAACTGAGGTCTCTGCAAAAAAGTTTAGGCTCTTCTGAAACTCAACTCCAAAAGCCTTATGAAATCCATTATTTTCATTGATTTTACATTTGAGAATTCAGGGCGTGTCAGTAATTCGTATCTATAGCAAGATAATTGAAAGAACAATTCTAGAAATTTAGCAATCCAATTTCATGTTCTATTTGGTGTTCCAGAATCGTACATTACTGAATATTGTCCTCAAGTAAAGGAGAAGTATCCAAACAGCAAGGGCATTAATATTAAGGTAAAGGTTTAACTTTAATATGCTAGCAAATAATAACAGAAGCTTAAGGTTTGTGGATATCAATTTGAAGCATTCCAAGATTCATGAGAAACAAATTCTTATTGCAAGCAAACAGGAGAATTTCTCTGGTGGCAGATACTTCAGTTTCACTGTGCAGTAACGGATTTTGTAATAGAAAATTAAGATGCTGTTTGCTATTTCTAAATACAAGTACGTAATGTGACAAACAATATCTTAGGGAATATCTCTTAATAAAAATTGCAAGCGCTTATCGATTGCATCCAGATACAGAAAAAGGCAAACATGCATTGACCAGAAACCCGTTTCATTGTTATTCATATTTCATAATAAGCAGTGGGTCCATTGTAAATATATGCTGTAGCTCAAGACATCTTTTCCATGAAGATGCTTGAAGAATGTAGCAAATCAATTAGGCAGTTCATTAGCCAGAAGGTCAGCATACCCTGAATAACCCCCACCATGAAGACAGAAAACAACTGGACCCTCAGTTCCCGCCTTATAAATGTGAAAAACCTGAATCAGAGAGCAAATACAGAAGAATCTTTTAGGCTTGCGAAATAAAGAGAACATATAAAGATCAATTACTGTGATGCAACTCACATTTTCTGAGTCTGGTATGCAAACATCATCTTCTTGGTCAAAGTAGTCGGACCAATCTAAAGGTGCATATTTTTGTGATGAAGTCCTAACAATAAAAACACAAAGAAGAAAACAGTTACAAGTGGAACAAAAGATTTGATGATTAGAAGAAAATAAGCTAACATCAGGATCAAGTAGAAACTGCAACACCTTTTAATATCAAGGTCAGTAAGAAAGAGACAAATAGGGAAAAACACAGCACGTGGTTAAGGATTCTCAAAAGCTGCAAATTTTCATCTTTATATTTGGATTACATTTTAATACTCGTAACAAAAGCTTACTGTAGCACAAGATTATCCACACCAAACGTCAAACATTCTTCGTGCTATGCTAACTCCTACATTCAGGAAAAATTTCATAATAAAATATGCACCGAATACAACAATTTATAATCCACAAGTCATTACAGCAGCTGAACACCATAACTACTACCTGTTTTTTCCTTTTTATTTTTTTGGAAGAGATATCCACAATTGATCACTCATAACACGATCAAAATCCATAGTACGGAAGAACTAAACAATTCATTGACATTAAATCAAACAAAATAAAATTTGAAAGGAGAAGAACACATCAACAAGCTCAAAGAAGAATCATTAGAACTGACAACTGAATCACGAAGCTTAAAGTTGAAGAAATGATGAAGCACATACTGAATTGGAGGACGATCAGGTTTAGAGGAAAAGGCAGATGGTAATTTGGTGACACCATGGGGGGCAGTCTCGGCATTACGGGAATCCTCCTCCGGAAGCGAGGTTAGGTTTGATGAGTTCTCCATTTCTGATCACTGACGAAATCTGCGAAAAGAGTATGGCTTGCTAATTGCTAGTATGCACTGCAGGTAGCTTGATTTCCAAGTGGCAATTTATGGCCCTATTTCCGGGTCTTAAGCCCAGTTTACTGGATATTAAGAATTGGGCCAAACTTCATTTCTGCTGCCGATAGGCGTGGCTGGGCTTTAAGCCCAAAACATCAAGAAAATGAAACGTAATAATTATTTAATTAAACCAAACAAAGAGGAAAAGGACAAACGAAATATAAGGAGAAATCTTTTGGTTAGTTTTACACGAAAAGTCAAAGATAAAATAAATCTATCTAGTTTTTGGAGTTTCTAATATGATTCTTTTTTTATTTTGTATTTTGTATTATTGATATATAAATAAGGATAAGATAAAATAGTTTAAATTATATAGTTTAATTAGTCTGATTGTTTTTTAGAAAATTTGAAAATAGAAACGGAGGATCATATAGGTGTTGAGAGTGTTCTTGTTCGTACTTTATTTAGTAATTATTATATTTTCATTTGAATTGAAAAAAATAGATAGACTGTCGGAGTTTAATATTTTATTTATACGATGTAAGTAAGTATTCCAAACTGATTGCAAACAAGAATTTTGAGCGATTTATAAATTTTAAGGCTTTCTATTCCTAGCGAAATGTCCTTTTATATTAGAACCGTGATGCACTATACTTGGTACAATGAAATGCCGATCAAATCGCAAACCACATTATTTGGTATTATCTATGAGAACATCACCATGTGTCAATCATAAACCCTTTGTCTTGAGGCTGATGGAAAGTCGAGGATGTGCATGTCTAGTTGAAATTTTGCAATTAATTTGGTTTAGTGGCAGAAATTAAGTAATTAATCCCACTACAAAAAAAAATAGTACTAAATAGTCATTGACCACGGCTATGCAATTATTGTTGGCCATGCTATCTACGAGGGTGGCTAAAACATTAGCCATGGCAAATATTTTTACCATGGCTAACTTTTTCCTGATGACAAAATTTATGTTTTTGTATCGACTTTATTTAACGTGATTAATAAAAATTATTTATCATAATTTTAATTTATAACTATTAAAATTATAGTTAATTAATAATCATTTTCTCCTAGTGTCTCTTTCAATAATTAGTATATTACACCCACACCACACCCCGCCATTAATTTAGTTATTAGCTAGCTCCAATATTATTATTAATTATGCTTCATGCAGCATAGTACTATATATATATATATATATATATTATATATATATATCATGTATTTTTATACTCAATAATATTAATTGACCATAACACTTAAATGAGATCATTAAAGTAATTAAGCACGTACGACTCTAAACTAATCTCATTATTAGGGTTGGCAATTTCAAACCGAACCCGGAAAACCCGCCCCGGACCCGCCCCGTATGGGGAGGGTCTGGGATGCCATTTTTTGGGTTCGGGGCGGGTCTGGGGCAGCTAAAACCTGCCCCGGCCGGGTCCGGGGCGGGTTACGGGTCCTGTCTCGAACCCGTCCCATTGGACCCGACCCCGGCCCGGTCCAACCCCGCCTCTTTTTTTATTGTATATTATTAATATATACAATATATTATAAATAAAAATTATCTTATTATATATATGAATCCTAAATAATTTTTGCATATACCCAACTATATATAAAAATACCAAAAATAAAAAATTAGTTGATAAAAAATTTAATAATTTAGATGAACATATTTTTTGTCTTATTCAATTCATTTTAGATTGAAAATTATATTAAAATATTTAAATCTAAACTGATATTATTTTTTAAAAAATATTAATTTAATGTATTCTTTTTATAAATTAATTAGATCGGGACGGGGCGAAATTTTTAGCATGGCGAGGCGAGGCTGGGACGGGTTATGGGGCTGGCAAAAATTAAATGAGGCGGGTTTGGTACGGATCCAGGCGGGGCGGGGGCGGATTATGGGGCTGACAAAAATTAAATGGGGTGGGTCTGGTACGGGTCCAAGCGGGGCGGGGGCAGGTTATGGATCTGGGAAAAATTAAATGGGGCGGGTCTTGAATCCGGGCGGACCCGTACCAGACCCGCCCCATTGCCATCACTACTCATTATTAGATTCAAATCTGCCCCATATATACATATATGATGAATTGACCACACTGTCACTGTCGCTATTTATTAAAATGTTTATGAGATAAAGCAAGCAACGAGTTTATTAATTAAGTTTAACCTAATACGTCTACATTAAAATTCAATTTCCCTATATTATATTATATATATATATATAAATATATATATATTTAATAATAACTAAAGCATATCATGTGAGATGCTCAAGGCTAAATTCATCAAAAAAAAAATTAAATGTATAAATGAAGTAAGTTACAGGAAAAATACAAACAACCTAAAGTTACAGAATCAAAAATATAATTTTTCCTTGGACTTTAATTTAATTAGTTACTTAATGTAAAACTGGCTATACTATTTATCAACATCTAACTTCAGTCATTTCAATCGCATTGTTGCTAGCTATTTTACCTCCATGATATACTTTCATATATATACAATTTATTTTAAAAATTAGTACATAAATAACATAAAGAAAAATATTTGAAAATTTAGTTCATGCGGAATACTCGACTTTGATTATGCTTAGTATATATATCTTGAAATACTTTATCTATACCAGTATAAAGAGAAGGGAATTTATAGACTCAAAGTGGTAGTTCTCATACCACTACACTAAAAATTTTAAATTCCAAAAATGTTATTCCATTGATAGAACATATTTAACTTCCTAACTCATATTGAATTAACTACTCAATCACCACACTTAAGAAAATTAAATTTCATGAAATTACTACATTCACAAATTTAATTTACTCACTGTAGCTTTTGTATGTAAATATAATCATCGCTATTGATATAAATATATTGTTCAAACTTTAAATTTTTAATTTAATTATAGTAAAATATGTATAATGTGTTGGCAATTAATGCATTTAAAGAGGTTATTACCAGTTTTTGAATGTGAAGTTGTAAGGCAATGACAAATTTTAATATACAGGACTAAATTATGGATTTTAATAAAATAAAATATTAGTACAAATTACACGCACAGGTATTGTGTGCCACAGTGTATAGTAGAATTTATGGATTGTGATTCTATTTTTTCTATCATCAAATATTATTTGCTTTGTTTTATAATGTTCCCTCATGCATGTCATTGTGATTTTTGTATATTGTCATTTTTAATGGTACGTAATTAAGTTAAAAAGAATCATAAGTTAACTAATCAGAGGACGAAATAATATTCTAATTAAACTTGGTACGCATATATAATTGTCATAATTTCTAATGAATAATATTAAGCAAGCACTGTATTAGAATTTTGGTAAAGAAGGTTTACATGGTGTATTTAATTAATATTCTAACTTCTCTAATATAAGATCTACAAATTATTAATATGCACTAACTTAAATAATAATTTAATTTAAATTAAATTACGATTGTCTCCTTATAGAACAAATCAATAAGTTGAATTATTTCTTCCCCTTTTGCTAGCTTTTTAAATGATAATTTTATAATTAAATATTGTGTTCATATTTTAGAAAATAAATTTGAATTTATATATCTCTAAGACATTTTCACCCTTATTTAAATTATTCTTTTTAATAATTAATAAAGTTAGTTATAGAAAAGACAAATTATAATAAAAAAATTATTTTAGTAGTTCTAATTCCTCTCAACTATTTAAATATATTTATTATGATCTAAGTAACTTAGAGATATTAGGACTATTAAATTCTTATTTTTTATAAAATTTATTCTTTTATAACTAATTTTAATTTATTACTAAAAAAGATTACTTAAGTAAGGTTATGAGTGTTTTTATAATGAAAACAACACTTTAAGAGATTCACATTTTTATATATAGATATAAATTAAGGAGGTAAATTGGTGTTTATTTTTCATAAAAAATAATTTATCAATTTTTAATATCACATGTAAGTAAATTACTATTCACCCGAATATATGAAAGTGAGATCCTACTTCTCCATTTTGAAGTTAGAGGGGGGGTTGAGAGTAAATAAAGAGACATGAGGACGGACACTCATCAAAAGAGGACAAGCTCAGAAAAGAAAAGAAACCGTAGCTAGGGCTGGGTAGGGACTTGCATGGAAACCGAAGCATTAATTATATAATTCTTTGTACAGCAATTCACATGTAATTAATTAGTAGGATTAATTAATTAAAGGTATTGTTTCAAGACGTCAGAGACACATACAAATTTGTATATATATAATTAACTAGAAAGGGGAAGGGAAAGCAGGGGGAGCTTAATAACTAACATTATCATGATATAATTATAAGGTCTAATTAATTAATCAGTCAAGGAAAAACGTGGGGAATATATATATATATATATATATATATATAGTAATTATATATAATAGAGAAATTAAAAGGTAATAGTAGGTAATAATTGCGATTAGTGGCGTGCGCGCTGGTCAATTAATGGTTGTCGATCCTGCACCATTAATATGCATATATATTAATATTGAAGCTCATCAAGCCGCGGCCTTCAAGAAAGACACCTGCAGGTGGCCAACAATCTCCTTCACTGTGCCCCGGAATTCACTATGCATCTGCATATATAATTATATCAACCAATTACTATGGACAAATTATGATCATGCTATAAGAGAAGAACAAAGAAGAAATGTACAAAATCTGACTTATATTTATATATGTCTTTAATGCACTACTGCTGAATTTGTCCAATAATGAATCATGAAGATTAATTAGTTAATGCTTGATTAACAAACAATATTTCCAAAAAAAGAAAAAGTTAAGTACGACTTGATTAATTATATGCTCATGATATATATTCAATTACTGGAAAAGTTTTGCTCCCTTTAACTAATTATAGTAACGAGTACTAAATTTTCAAAACATGCATACTTGAGGTATAATTAATTAAAGATTTCCTGAGAAAACACAGTAAATACTAGTCATTAATTATTGAACAAAAATCACCAAATTCTTATATATGTAATCATGATATATAAAAATGTGTGATTCTTTGCCATAACAATAATTAGCACTAGGCTATTGTGTGATTCATCCACTTTGTGCTTTTGTTTCCTACAATAATTGATCATAAATTAAGCTCCAAATGCAGAAAGAAAGCTCAATATTATAAATTCTGTATATCAATCCTAACACAACACTAGATCTCCTTATTATTAGTATAGAATCCTAAAAAGAAAAATGAAGTTCAATCAGTCATATGTACTTGTGATAACAAATATAAATAACTTAATTCAGCATGACATTAATTAATTTTAGAACGATCAAGTCCAGTTATTCAATTAATTAATAGGCCAAAAACAAAACGTACATGTATATATATAGCATAAAAATAGTTATATATAATGAACTACTTAATGATCATGCACTAGATTGCAAAACCCTATTATATATATATTCACCATATATATAGCTAGATTGAGATATATGCTTCATGATTAATAATCTAATTAAGTTGAGTAATTAGGTATATATATCCACTTATTAGAAGGAGAATTAATTGACCATATACATCATGATAGTACCTCAGCAAGAATGGTGATATCTAGAGCTGCTCCTCCAAACGGCATCACTCTCATGTCAATCACACTGAGATGCATCTTTTCCATTTCACATGGAATTCGTGAAATTAAGCCCATTTGTCTCCTGCAGCAATTTTTATGAGGACATGCCTGTTTGAAATTCTGGCCCTGATTTCAGCTGATGATTGATCAGTAGTACTAATTGTGCTTCCGATGTTGTTGTAATTATGTGAAGAAGAATTATGGTCATGATCATCATCCATATTGGAGCTTTTCTTGACCACCTGATCTTCTTCCTCTAGGGCATTCACTCGTTCTTGGAGGGCTTTCAAGTAGTTAATAGCATCTTCCAGCAGAGAAGCCTTGTCCAACTGATCATCATCATCACCACCATCATCATCTCTAATTTCTTAATTTCTTTTCTCACCGAAATTATAATCGAAATAAAACATTAATTATATATGTGGATTAATTTTTTACCTTCTTGAGTCCTGGAACAACTTTAGAAAGAGTGATGAATAGTTGGCCTAGCCTCTCACGGCGTTTCCTCTCAGCGACGAGATGATCCTGAGCCTGCAAAGGCGTCCGGCTCGCTGTACAAACCCTCTTGTTGCTCACCCCAATATTTGCTGCATCATGGTATTGGTTGTCTTGCCGCCCACAATCATCTTCATCAGCCCAGTTAGCAGCACAGAAACTTATCACTTGTGGGGTGCCGGAAATATAATCCTTAGACATCTCAAGATTGTAGTTATCACAATTAGGCGCAGTATGTGAATGCGTTGGAAGGTATGATGATGTATTTTGAAAAGAAATTAACTGTGGGGGGGCAGAAGCAGTAGCAGTAGCAGCAGCTGGTGACGAATTACAAGAAGAAGAAGAAGGGTTTGTGTTCATAATAATTTGGTGGGCATCGCAAGAATTCCAGCTTGTAGAGCTGCCCATCACCATCATCCTCATCCCATTGCCGGCGTTGGATCTTCCAAAAGTTTGGGGCTGCTGCTGGTGCACTACTGTGGTGTAGATCTCGGGAATAATAGGCTTGAGATCAAATATCTCATAATCAAAATTATAGTCTTCCATTTCCTACAACAAAATCCAACCAACAAATATTAAATCATGCAATTAAAATGAATGCATATATATATATACAACAAAATCCAACCAACAAGCTAACCCCAGCAGAAATCGAATTTAACTTAAGATTGTGCCAGATCTATATATGTTTTCATTCTTGCAACTACAGCTTCTAAATCATCCCAAGATTTGACTACCTATAGCTGATCCATCTAATTAACATGCAAAAAAACCATTACCTTGTTAATTTCTTTACTATTTGAATCTAATCAATTTATTGAAAAAGAAAAAAGGGGAAATGGATGATGAAGAATTATGTGTTGATGGATGTAATTTTGTAGTAATGAAGTAGAATACAGTAGAGAAGCTATGAGTGCAGGTCAATTCATTACCTTTGGAAGTGGAGAATTAAGTTGTTGGGCGCAGTGAATAATTCTTGAATATGGAAGGTAGGAAAGGGGGAGTGATGGATTTATAGGAGGAATTAATGATGATGAGATATGTTGGAGAGAGGGCGTGTGGACTAAATTTAGGACAAATTTTGTCCTCTTGAGAGAGGAGAGGATGGGATGGTCGGAGGCAGGAGGCAGGAGGCAGGAGGAGGCAGCAGCAGAGCAGATGGATTGTTTTGTTTACTTTTGGTTTGGTGTGTGTGTACGAATAGACCTGAATTCATGAGAAAAATAGACCTCACCCTCCCCTCCTCACTTACCCACGTGTGAATTCAAACCTCTGCCCGTTGACTCATCCCTTGTCACTGTACAAATGGAGGCGCTCTACGCTTTCCCTTAATAGGAACTTCTAATTCAGACTTGGTTAAATTAATTATATAATCAATTTAATATATTTATTATGTAATTATTATATTACAAATATTATACTTATTTTATAATTAATTTAATTCGAACAAAAAAAGAAATTTCTACCAATACATACCGGTGTATGTGAATGTGTATTTGTATATACACTTGCTTAATTATACTCCCTACTACACGTAGATGATGCTGGTCAAAGTCAAACCCATTCTTCTTCACTCACAACGCTTTGCTAAATTGGGCCTACGCAAGAACTTTCTTGTGTCCATCCCTTTTAAATTTTTTTATTGATTTAAGTAATAATTAATCAGTATGGTTTGGTGTTTTACTTAAGCACATTTCCAAATAATATAATAAAAATTGATTCATAAGAATTATGATAATCCATTAACAAAAAGTAACCTGATCATAACCTCAGCGATGACGTTCGAGGGTAAGAAGGTCATTTTCTTGACCCCAATTTAGATTTTTGTTTTAAGCAGCAAATATACTTACAGATTAACAATCACAAAATTGAACTAGTTACGACTTATGCGTAGCTCTACCTAGCTAAGGTTTACCTGTACTTGGTAACTACTTTCGGAAAGAATAATGAAATAATTAAGAGGATATATTGAATGGTGATGGCCAACCATAACATTATAACATGATCTTCTAATTCCAAACAAATGTCCTTGACGATGATGATGATGATGATGAAATGTGGATGGCAAGATCTTTGCATCCTAATAAAAAATGTTTGATCAACTAATAATTGGACATAGTTGTGCTAATCTAATTTCGATTCATTCATATTATATGGCGCAATTTGGTGAGACAGACGTGCAACTCTAGCTACTACGTAAAGTGAGTTATTTAATTAATTGGGGGGGGAAATGTATAAATAAAATGTACAATCAATATGTTGATGTTGAGAGGATAGGAATCGCTGGGGGATTAATATGTATAATTATTATTAAGTTGCAAGTGAATTAATTAGTAACAAACAATATGGATATTGATCATTTATGTTAGGATCAGCTAATGATAATTAATTAATTAATTAATAGTGGCGTAACTCAAATGTATATTCCATTTTACTTCATTTCTTTACCTAACACTTTTATACGAAACCATTATTGGACTCCCTTTGTCTTTTTTTCCTTTTCTTTTTTGTTTTTTTTGGGGGTCGAAATTTTATAGCATATCTACATTAATTAATTTGCAGGTCGGGAGGTGGCCCTGCAAAAGAATTTGGAAACACCCAACAACAGCTCCTTTATGCTGCCACTGTATACATTATAGAGAAAACATTAGGTACAGAGAGGAGAGGTAGATGGTTTCCTACATACAACATTCCTAATATCGTCGCTGACAAAATTTTCCAACTATTCTGGACATATATAAACAAAAACTTCTTATATGTATTGCTAAGTTAGCTAAATAATATGCTGCCTGATTTAGTTGTGTATAGTAGTGCTTCACTTTCCACCCGTCGGAAACTAGAGAGGGCCCTCCTGCATGTTCTCTCTATACAGGTGGGAGGTTGAGGTTGAGGTTGAGGCTGAGGCTGGAGGCTGGTCATGTGGTTCACAATATACGTAGAATCAGTCTCAATAATCAAATTATTGATTTCCAGCTCCTGTGCAAGTTGAAGACCCACCCAAACTACCCATAATTACTCTTGCCCTATGATTTGTTAAGCCGATAGGATATGCAAAACCCGCAATGAAAGAACCCACGGAATCTCTAATTAAGCCTCCTGCTCCAGATGGTCCCGAATTACCTTAAGAAGCTCCATCATATTAAGTTTAAGAAAATAGCTGACATGGTTTCTTTGTAATGGCCAAGTTTGAATATCCTAATGACTCTGCAAGGTTTCGTACAGCCGCCATCGACGTTTTCTCAAGTAGTCACAAAGAGTACAAGTAGAATTTGCTATTATCCTCTTTTGAACAAGTTTATCCGAGATCTGTAATGCATTATGACACACACACAAGCCAACCAGAAAAGGAAACTCGGGAAGAGTTTTAATTTTCCAAAATGATTTCCATGTCAAGTTAGACGAGCTCATAGACTAGTGGAAGGAATACTCCAGCAAGAGGAAACTATATACAACACTATTAAACAAATCCCATCTTTTACCCAATGCGAAAAGAATTTAAGGGTCAGCCATTTTTCAAGTTCAATAAATGGAAACCAGGAGGATTTCACTGCTCAAGCAACATAGAATTCAAAGGTTGCAGAATCCTCACTCAAAGAACAGCACAAAAACACTTCAAATTAGGCCAAACAACACACTCTGAACACAATGATTAGTGCAGACTACGTAAAATCCCATGCAAATAGCCACCTGTCATGACAAGTGATGCAAAGGAGACAATGCCAGCCGGAAACATCTTTCCCGACTTCTTGAAGCGAGAACCCATCAATCCCAGAAGAAAAGCAGATAGTATAAGACCAAGCGAAGATGCCAAAACAGGGTTTGATGGAAGTAGAGTGTAAACATAATACAACAGTGATGCGGACAATCCACCTGCAATCAGCGACTTCTGGCTTCCACCTTTCAGATAGCCCGTCAGTCCACCAACTCCAACCAAGGCAGCGTAGCCTAGTGTAAGTTTCTGGGACATTGACAGGCCCTCCTTCCTATAGCCTCCACTTCGATCTTCACTTCCACACCATTCCTCTCCATTCTTATCATGATTATCATCATTGCCGCCTCTACCACCCCCTCCACCAGTATTGCCACTCGCCCCACCAAAATTGTCATCAGATCCACCAGATTCTGGTAGAATATCAATGCCTTCCCCAGACGACTCAACGGTACAGGTGGTTGGTACCGTAGATTCTGAAACACTACTAGCTCTAGTCCCCCAGGAATATTGCTTTTGCTCAGCCAAAAAAGTTGGAAACATCATCAGCCTTGTCGATGAGAAACACATAGGTGAAGTTACTGCTAGTGAAGCCTGCCTACGACCAACTGGAAGATGTCTTCTCCTTGGAGTGCAAAGTGGAGTCTGGGGCAATTGCAGCAAAGATGACCCTGAAAATGCCATGAGTTCTCCCATACTTGTTGATTTAGGTCACTATCAAGTTCTTTTCCCAGGTTTTGTTGTTTCTGCAAATTCCACAAAAATCAACCTTCCATCCACTATCTGCAGTTCGATATCATTGCACGAATCAGATAAGTAAAGAAGAACCCCATTAATAATCCTAGAGGCAATAACGATGAAAACTCGAGAAATAGACATGAACATGTGGGTGTTGGGACAGGAGATAAGGAACTCACAGGGTGCAGAGACCTAATTTCTTTGGTTTAAGTGGAACACTTAAGATCTCCTTAAATTCTATGATCCGTGAAAACATGAAATAACAAAACTATGTCAGAAAATGAACTGAAAAGTGGAATCAATAACATTAAAGAAAAATGTCAAGACAGCAGTCCTTCCCACCAGAAAACACATCACTATCTATATATTTGAGGTACTCAGTAGATTAAACACTACATTTACTGAAAAAATTATACAAGTGATCAACTAAAATTGGCAACAAAAAGACAAAGAATCCCAATACAATCTAAACAGCATTATCTTTAACAGGAAGAAAGTAACTTTAAAAAGAAATGATGGACAATGCTCAAGTAAGACATCATGTATACATGCAGCTGACGGAGCACTAGAACTAAAGCATATAGGAAAAGAAACATGCATTACACAGAAAAAGAAACACACTGCAAATGGAATTGAACTTTGGCCAAAACCAAGTTTACTAGAAAACAGTCTTTACCCTGCCATTCATAGCCTTCAGTGCATTTTGCGCATCCAGCTCAGATGCAAATTTGACGAACCCAAACCCTTTAGGCCGTTGGGTCCTAGGGTCTTTGATAAGCCTCACTGCAAGAGTAACATACACAAGACACAGCTATGATCAATCATAAAGGAGGATACTTAACAAAAGCACAAGATCATTGCTTGGATATAAACGTGACGCTTAAAGCAATCAAAATTTCACCTTCTTCAATTAAACCAAACGGGGAGAATAACCTCTTCAGTTCTCCAGTAGTGATGTAAACGACAACCCTTATGCAAAAAACCATGTTAATCAGGAACCATAGAAACAAAACGAAAGGCAAAACAGAAACTCAAAAAAACGAAAGTAAGAGTATAAATAGTCGTTGTAAGATCATTTAAACCAACCATTTCAAGTAGCAAAGCAGTACAACAATTAGAAAATTTACATACTGCTTACAAAAAGCTCAGAAGCAACTCTTCTAAACATCTCAGTGAAAAATAGCTATTGAATTTCTTGGCTCAAAGAGAGCAAGCTCGATATTCTATCTTCTCTTCTGCCATCTCAAGCACTAATCAAGAATTGATGATATGAAGTTTGGGGCGGTAGGGTTTTGGAGTGAAGTGAAGAAAGAACCAATTTTGATGGGGTTATTTCTGTCCTTACCAGGAATGCACCTCTGCGGCATTGAAGCGTATTTTGTTTTGAGGGTCCATTTCGTAAATTTCCAATTTTTGTGGGGGTTTAAACATAAATTCGGTTTTGTTTAAACGAGAACAGAACGACACTGATTAGTTCCACATCTCCAACTGCAGATGCAGACCACTTCGAATTCCCGCGATGCGATCGGACAACCGGAAACCGCTTTCCGGGTGGGGCAGAGAGTCCACTTCATCGGGCAACCGAGAAGAATCGGAACGGTCAAATACGTTGGCCCCGTGGAGGGTTATTCTGGTAATTGGATAGGTGTCGATTGGGATGCCGACGGCGAGGGCAAGCACGACGGTTCTCACAATGGTATCAGGTACTTCACGGGCAGCGGTCCCAATACGGCGTCATTCGTGCGACCTCATAATCTGAGCACTGGTATATCGCTATTAGAAGCGCTGGAAGCTCGCTATCGAACTACTTCTACTAAAGAAGAAGAAGGTAAACAGATGAAAGAAATGTTGCTCTATGTCTTACCTTTAGTGCATTGTCAGAAATTAGCGTTTTTTGCATTTATTAGCAGTTCTTTGAGCTTCTGAGGCTGGACCTTGATGAAAGTTAGACGTATATCTATACATTGCAGAAGTTGATGGTCGAACACTATCAAAATGTCAACTTGTCCGGATCCACTTTGTGTTTATATGTTTCTTTGTGGAGTGAGAGGAAAAGGAGGCCCCAAGTTATTTTAGGTAGAGAGAGAGCAACTTTATTCAGAAACGAAGTAACCAAATTATTTAATGAAAAATAAGCTCTAATGTACTCTTCCGCTTCTTTGTGTTTGCTGATATCAATTTTTCATGTTACTATGCAGCAGCTCTCGTGTTCTCATGCATGTGGTTTGAATTAGAATTTGTATCAACAACTACAAAATAGGATATGATCATATGTTTGTAGCATGATCAAGATAAATTGCACTTATCTCTAATTGCAAAATCAGTGTGGCCTAATTCTTTTATTATTTGTTTTAGAAAATTTTAGAAATCCTATTCCAGTTGTGGCATGTGAACTTTATACAGCCGTTTTCGTTGATTGTTTTCTTCTGTTATTTTTCTATCAAATGTTGGCTGAAATGTGGTTGTTGTATTATGTCTCGATATAGATGAGATGTGTCCTTTCTGCGAGAAACAAAAGAGTGTCTATTGAGCTTCTCGGGAAGGATAAAATTGAAGACAAACTGAGTCGATTTGAGGAGTTGATGAGTGCATCATTATCTTATTTGGGGTCAGTTTCCCTGGATCCTCTGACCATGTTAGGTCAAAGCTACCTAGTAAGTTGTTATTGCCTCCTAGTTAGTCCTCTCTAGAACATATTGCTGACACTTCTTTTTTTTTTTTTTTAAATTTTCATACCCAAATGCTTGAAACTTCCTAAATTTTATCACTTGAGAGACTCCTTTTTTCCATTTGGTGGTTGCCTATGGCTATCTTCTTTACAGATTTTATGCTTATCACTGCTTTTCTCCTTTTCCTACTTATCTATTTGTTTCATCCCTAAAATGTCTTTGCAGATCTGAAGGAGCTTGACTTGACTGGGAACCTACTTGCTGATTGGGAAAGTATGTGTTCCTTGCCCATATGCTTTGTATCAATTAATTTAGTCTAAATTTGACATCCATTTATCAACAGTAGAGTGAAAAGATTTTGAAGTTTTAGTGTTGTTATTACTTAAAATGCATATCATAATCGGGAGACCGTTGACATTATCTGTATTGTATAAATTATAGATGGCAAAAATTCTGATTTTTAAATATTCACAATATCGTCAGAGTTATTTTTTTGTTACAATAATTAACATGTATGCCTCTTACGTAGTTGTTGATATAATTATCCTATGTTGTACATAGTGATGAAGTTGTTATGTAAGTCCTGTTCAATGACATAGGAGCTCCTCGTAGCTTATTAAATTGCATTTTATTTTATTGTCCTCGCAGGATGTTGGCATTATTTGCAACAGTTTGCCAGCTCTCACAGCTCTCAATCTATCCAATAATTCCATGTCACCTGATATTACTAGCATGCCCCAGTTAAGCAATATTCGCATTTTAGTCTTGAACCAAACTGGAGTCCTCTGGAAGCAGGTGGAGCTCTAGGTTTTTGTTTTTGTAATTTTTTCCAATTCAAAGAATGGCATCATGATTCCGATTTCCAGGTGGAAGTTCTTAAGGAATCACTCCCACACGTGGAGGAGCTGCATCTCATGGGAAATAAATTAAGAGAAATAACGGTCAGCACTTGTTACACATTGATAACTGGGTTATGCTTTGAGTTGTAATTTGGAAGTATGCCAGATAGTTGTCTTACTATTCATTTACCGCTAAGATTTTCTTTCCATTGTGTTGTTCCATTTCTTATGCTGCCAAGAGTAGTAACCAATTTTTGACTTGGTACACCCAAATGTCCTTTAAATATTGCTGATTCCTTGATGCCAACGTATGCCAGAATGAGACATTTTGATTTGATGGGAAACGCAGCATTATAAAATATTCCTTTCCTGTTCAGCCAGTGTCTTCAACTGTTGTTCAAGGATTTAATTCTCTGCGTCTTCTCAACCTGGAAAACAACTGTATATCTGCTTGGGACGAGATCGTAAAGCTCTCCCAGTTGCCCAGGTACTCAAGTTGGAGGATGGTCACACTTTTGTTATTTCATTTAATAGCTATTACTACAATTTGGTACGTTATTAAGATTATGAGTTGGGGTTCTTTTGTTTAGCCTGGAGCAGCTTTTCTTGAACGACAATAATTTAAATCATGTCTGGTACCCTGATTGTGGTCAATTGGATGAACCAGACAATGGGTATGAGTCTCACAAGAAAACTTTTAGGCCTTTCAAGACTTTGCGCAGCCTTTCTCTGGGTAATGTCAAGGGACTCTATATATAATTTTTCCTTGGTACATTAATGCTAGAGAATTTAATTGATTGGTCACTGTTTTCAGGTGGCAACAATATTGAAGACCTGGAGTCTGTCGATTCACTGAACTCTTCCCTCACTTGATGGTGAGCATCATTTTTTTGACATATATAAACACTTCTGGGAAATATCAGTTTGTCAAATGGTCAAAAGCATTAGTGAAAAAGAGAGCATCATCTTCAACTTCCACCTAAAATTTGTCAGAGTATTAGATCAGTGCAGCATATTCACATCATAATATAGTCTGTTTTGCAAAATAATATGACTGCATTAAATAATCATCTTTCTTGTTGGCCAGCCTACTACAGCCTACGCATGAAGCAAACTCCATTAGAAAATGACTTGGTACCCTACTTTACACACCAGGACTGCTGGTCAAGAGATATAGGGGTCCCATCTAGAAAGGAACCGACACTAGGCAGCTGCATAATAGGCATAGGTCAAAACTGCTTCTGTCATTAATGAGTGTAGAAACAGCATAAGCCTAGTAAGAACTATGAAGACACTCCAGGCAAGTTCTAGGTTAGAATCCTGATTCCAGCAAATAGGTTTATTGACAGCTGAATTTGGAAAATACCTTTGCATATAATACTTGGTAATTTTGAACATGCAATTTGCATTCATAAATATTCTGTTACTCATCCGTTGTATGTTTGACAAATGCTGGCTTAATATTGCAAATGATTCTTTTGTCTCAATAAACCCTTTTTTCTCTAGATACTGTTCGTGTGACATGATAAATACTGTTTATTCCTATGAAGGATATTAGGTTGTCTGATAATCCAGTTGCTGATCTAGCAAAAGGCGGTGTTCCCAGATTTGTCTTTATTGCTCGGTTGGCAAAAGTTGAAATACTTAATGGAAGTGAGGTAAAGTAACATTTTGCTCTTCCATTCTTTTGTACTTTGTTCATTTATAATGGTGGGATCATATTTCTGATCTCCTTTTGGTTATTTCAGGTTGGTCCACGAGAACGGAAGGAGTCCGAAATTCGGTACTGCTTTTCTTCAGAATGCTGATCACAATATATATTAGTATTAAGTATCGACACAGATGCTCATAGTTGGAACTAATGTGCCCAATGATGCTTCTTATGTGAGTTGGATAAAAGATGCTTCTGTGAGGGAAAAAGAAAATACATATGAAAACTCTAACTAGGGGAAAGTGGCCCTATTTAAGTAGCATATATTTGTATAGAACTTTGTGCGGCCATGAAATGCATCCATAGAATGGAGTTTGTTCTAAAGACAGGTATGTTTTGCTGCAGGTATGTTCGCTTGGTCATGTCAAAGTTTCATAGTCCTCCTCCTGAAGAAATTAGGAGGCTCCATCCTAGGTAATCTTGCATTAATGGCATTATTACCCATGCTTCTCTGCTGTAGGTTTTCTTTGCCATAATTTATGCCTGTGAAGGGGCCAGAATAAATAATTTATGGCATATGCTATTCGGCTCCACATATTTAATGCTAAGCACACATTAAAGGAAGACAATATCAAACTTCAGAGTTAAAAACCAATTGGGAATGGGTTCCTTCTTTTAAGGCAAATAAACATATCCGATACAATTGATTAGTACATTCTCTTGAATCATTTACTTTCGTTCTGATAAGGTTCAATGGTTTTGTTATTCCATTAATTAGTATTCTACTGAATATTTCTTGGACGCTTGGAAAGTAGGTTTGATGAGCTTAAAAAGATCCACGGGATTGAGGATGAAAGACCATCAACAGTGACATCAGGCCCTCAAAAAATGGCATCAGGATTAATTTGTATGAACCTTATGTTTGGCATCAGCTCCAACCCATAATATAAAATTTTTAAAGTTTGTACTTTGTCTATGCAGCTATTTCCTTGAAATGTGTTGGAGCATCAATAGGTGAAAAGCCCCCACTGGCGAAAAAATTGCCTGCAACCACTACGGTGAGGCTTATACCAGTTTGGCATTGCTGTTCTCTCCTTTAATGAACTGAAGTTGAGCTGCAAGCATACTAAATTACAGGTGGGAAAGCTGAAGAACCTGTGTGAGAGTTTCTTCAAGTTAAAATCCATTAAGCCAATACTGTATCTTCAAGAAGAGGTTTGTGCAATCGCCCAATTATTTTTCTTCCTTCCACGGTGATGCCATATTGATAGTGTCTATTGTAATTTTTTTGTTATGGTTTTTTTTAAAGTATGAAGCGGTGATAGATTTCTCCAAGAACTGGTGATACTTTTTACACCAGTAGCATTTGGAGTAGTTTAGTCTCCAGCGCCAGATTTCGTTATACTTATCCTGATCTCATAATACTTTGCGGGTTGAATCCTGCATGATCTTCTGGAATTCATCTTTTAACAACATCTCTGTGGGTTTACAGGGTTCACCCTTGCCGACATTGCTTGATGATGATATGGCATCTCTTATAGAGCTTGGAATCGGCAATGAGTCCACCATCCTCGTAGATGAACTTCTTGATGTTAAGCACCTCTACGGTTTATATCTGGCATTGCACTAGATCAAGGGTGTGTGGCTTCTTATTTGGTTTCGAGTTGGCAAAATACCAAGTATGGTGATGAAGAGCTGTGTTTTTGCCATTCCTGTGTGTTCCTTTATTTCTCATGGTTATTCAGTGCAAATCTTCCTCTGTTAGATCTTGCTATTTACATTGAACTGACATATAAGAGACAACGCTATCCCGTCTGTATAAGGATGCTGCAAGTACTAGATGTCACCTTTCCAGACTTTTCACCACCTGAAGATCTTGTTGGAGTCTAACGTGTATATATTATTATTAACTTCCGAGTTTAATACCAACTATTTTGTCACGATAAAACCTTAGTACTTCATAACTTTTTTCTCGCGCCAGAATCATTAAAAGCGTAAAAGAAAAAGAAAAAAGAAGCAAGAATATGACAACAGAAAACATTTAAAAAATTAAAAAATATAGAACTGTGAACACAAATCTAATCATAAAGATAAGAGTAGTTAACATACCAAATTATGAGAAGAAATCAATAATGATTAAACTACACGCGTACAAATATAGCAAATGTGCATCTGAAAGCAAGATGAATGCAGTCAGCCAGATCATTGTTTACAAGTCTTTTAACTAATTAACAGTCTAAATCCAAATAGCATCATTAAAATGTTTTTACAGGCTAACCCCTGTCGCAAAATAGAACTCAACCGCTAAAAGAAAAGGACATAGCTACTAAAGTCCGCCCTACTCTCATTGGATCATTTTACTTAGACAAAATCAACGATGTGCGCCATACATCTGACTAGAATCATATTGTGCATATGCAGCTTGGGGTGACACACTTTTTCCATACCCAGCTGGTGCGGGTACATTTCCATAACCTCCGGACTGATCATAGCCAGGCTGAGTTTGAGATGGTTGGGCATAACCAGTCTGCCCAGCAGCAGTCGCAGGATAAGCAGCACGACCTTGGGCTGCACCGTAAGCCGGATCTGCAGGCCCTTGATACCCATATGTAGCATTGCTGGCAGCAGGTTGTTCAGCATAACCAGGCTGAGCTGTTGGATATGAACCATAACCCCCTGCAGGTCCTGTCTGAGGGTATGTAGGCTGTTGAGCTCCAGGCTGACCGTATCCAGCTACCGGCTGACCACCTTGAGGAGGATAACCAGAAGCAGATGCTGTGGCAGGAGTATGACCGTATCCATCAGTAGTGGGTGCAGACCCATAGAGAGGATAGCTTTGTTGCATTGGCCCACTTGATGCATAGGGGTACGACTGTTGAGGTGGCATATTTTGACCATATGACTGAGTTGATGAACCTGGACCTTGATAAGGCACTTCTCCAGGTTGATTAGGCCTAGGCTGACCATAGGGTTGAGAATGAGGTACTTGTGGCTGCATGCCGTACATGGGTGGCTTACCATATTGGTCCTGTGGACCATACCCCGAATGTGTACCACCTTGTGCATATGGTGTTGGCTGAGATCCCCATGTGCCCAAAATGTTGGGAGGAAGCATGGTGATCATATTTGGCCTCGTTATACCCATGACCAAAGGGTTGCGCAGGAGTTTGAGAATAAGGTGGATGCCCATAATCTGGACCTTGCTGCTGCCCATAGTTGTAGTTGCCCTGGAAAAGGAAGGGCACCCAATAGGAGGGGCCAAATTCATGACAAGACCGATATTATGTAGAAAGCCAAGAGAATATAAACAAACCACCAACCTGAGGTGAGGGCCCATGCATCGAAGCCGGAGGTCTTTGCTCCCAACTTGGACCATAATTGCTTCGCGGAGCCTGTGGTGGTGGATAATTACCATATGAGGGAGGCGGATATTGTGAATTCTGAGAAGGATATGGTCCTCTTTGTGGATAATCATAACCAGAGAATTGTGCATGATGCGGACCACGAGGTCCCCATTGTGGCGCAACAGGCCCACGTGGGCGATAACCTTGCTGGTTGTATCCACTGGAGAGAGGTGATGGCCTCATGGTCTAAACAAAGCAAATTAGTTAGATCAAAGAAGCAGATTAAAAAGAAGATAACAACCAACAATGTAAAACTTTTGAAAGGAAAATTTAGATACAAGCTGCAATAGCTCATCATGTCTTCTTTTACTAAAGGTAGGTAGAAGATGGGCTGAGAACATCAGCACAGCTGGAACCGACCTTAAAATACTATTTGACCAACAAGGAGGAAAGACAGAAATCAATAACTGAGAATATAAGCTGCTCGAGAATTGCAGAATCTTGAATACCGTAACAATTTTACCAGTCAAAATACCTCAATCTCAACATGATATACCAAAACAACAAAGACACAACAAAAAGTAGCTAGAATGCAATAGTAAATTCAGGAAACAAACAACAAAACAATAATTCAAGAAATATTTAGTCAATAAAATGCGAATTTACACCATGAGAAGTGTAAGAGGTGAACAGATTCAAGACACAGATACAAAGTACAATTTGAGATAAGTTCCACCATAAAAATAAGATCCAATGTAAACATTCAAGTATGTAATTGAGCTTTGCTCATTCACAGCCACTTATCTCCACATTCTTGGGAATAGAAGTCCCCAAATATCTTATGCCTTTTCTGTTTGTCTTATTGCACGACTGCAAATTAACAGATGTAACTATATAATGCATCATTAACAAGTACGAGTCTTCTTCAAGCAAACAATCAGTTCCGACAAGTGTTTAGAGTGCCACAAGACATGCTATTTATATACTAAATTCACAGCGTGCTTGGCTCAGAAAACAATAGTAGTGTTAGACTAGATCAAAAATCAAATATACCATCAACTCTTGAAAGGAATTCATTTAAATATCTCTCAAGCAATTCTTCAATAAATCAGGGACAGAAATTTTGAACAGCATTCTTCCAAAGCTTGCATAAACTTACACGTTCTTGTAAAGCTGAATGAAAAGTCAAACATTCTAAAGTGACCTAGTTCACTTCTAGATGATCACCAATCACCAAAAACATGTATAAAAATGACAACCAGAATATTCTCCAATATACCAAGTGGAACTGATTTGATTATATTGATCAATCTACTTCATGAAGATGATTTGACTAGTGAGGCACTGTTTTCCAGTACGTCTCAAAATATATATCAGGCATGCCACATAGCCTTATTAGTAGCATTACTATTAGTTTCTAAGTCTCAAAGCAATCTTACCAACTATTAACATCCTGCAATGTCGAGGTTTAATGCTTGATACCTCTCTTCTGGTGACGCAAGGAATAGTAGTTGTCTATTGATACACCAAGAAGGCAATGCGAACTGGAAGTGAAAGGAAAAGCCAAATCTGCATTTTTAAAGTCAACCAATTCGAAATTGGCACCTTCAAGACAGATAAATCATGGCAACCGAAATCTTATTTGAATTTAAGATCTTCCTAACAGCATTCAAGATATCTTGCTACGCATGCTTAATCAGCAGCATTTTGTAATAAATCCCTCAGTCCATGGTATCATCAAAAGGATTTTCCAACCAATAGAACGCATCAGCCGATCGTACATATTACATCAACCCTCACAAGTAAAAACTGTTTTATTATCCAGTAAAACCACGTGTTGATTGCTTTCATGGCCAAATAATTATGCTATTATCATCAATCAAACAAAGCCCTAGTTTCATACTCATATCCAGTTGAAACGTTTAACTGACATCCTGAACAAGTCCATAATTTGTGAGTGGCATACCATCAAAATTGACTTGGATCCTAGAGAAGCAGCAAATTCCATTGAGCAGATTGCAAGATGAATTCGTATATCTCAGTCAACAAACACATCGGCAAAAGCATTTATATATCATACAACTAGGTGTTCAACATGTCCATAAATATTATCAGTGATGTTACAGTCTATTAACAATAATATACATCTCGCACCGTGCAATCTGTGGGTAAGTACAGAAACCCCTAATTGGGACAAGGTAAATAGAACGGGAACACCCCATACACACACCAGAGGCCAAGCATACTAATAATAGGAGAGAACCCATACCAAAGAGATTCTTTACCAAGCATACTAATATTCAACACTGTATGAAGACACGTTATCACATACAGAACTATATAAAGGAATATATATGGCTTATTCAAAGAGAAAAGAAATAAAGATTTAAGCGCAGTAGAAATGCACCAGTGTATAAAGTCTAAACTCAGAGAAGAAGAGGAAACATCTGGACAAACCTGATTCATGACATCTTTGATCATTTCTCTTGCAGTCTCAATTTGCTTCTTATTACCAGTCACACGGACAGTCCTCTCCCTAGATTGATCTCCATCAGAAAGATTTTGTTGTATCAACTAGAGAAAATGAAAACGGGAATTTTTCATCAGACACAAAAGGGCATCCACAAGGACAGAAAGTAATACAAACTTTACTACCTGAATGCGTGCCCCTGATCTTGTCTGCAAGTTTCTGATTGTCTCTCCACCTTTCCCGATGATTAAACCAACCTACAGTAATGGAAAACATTTGCAGCACTTCAATTCCAGAATTTGCTTAAGGGATAATAAAATATTATATAAGTGAAGGAGCTAAAAGAGATCAGAAAAGGCAAGTTAGAACACGAACCTTCTCAATTGGGACTTGTATTTCAAGTTGTTCACCACCACTTGCAGCCTGCACAGTGCTGAATCCTCGAGCAACAAGTGAAGGAGAACCTCCAGCATCAGCCTAAAAATACATCATTATTTCCAATCAGAGATTTCAGAGCACAGGAAAGCGACACATGACACATAAGAAAAAAGTGACGGGCCAAGGAATAGCTCCAATGGGCATAAAATGGAAATATCACAAAACCATGCCTCAGCAATTACGTCCTTTATCAACTTCTCGGCCTTGTTTATATTTTCCAAAGTTCCAACTATTTCCAAAGGCCTGGTGGCAGACCGTGGATCTGCATCAGCATCCCTCATAATCTGAATTTTGGCACCTGAATTGTCCTGCAAGGACCGAATGGTATCCCCCGCCTTGCCAATGAGAACCCCAACCTACAAAAGAAAAGAATGAGCACCTCAGAGAGCCTCCTTTAATACATTTAGATGTTTGACATGTTATAGAGGATGGGAATGTTATTACTCCAGAAGAATCACATTGATCCTCTAAATACCAATATTATAAAAACGGAGCCACTAATGCGCAAGGTCAATGAAGGGATGCGCAAGCTTCAAACTGACCTTAAATATTAACTGAGAAAAGATGGGAATACATGAAACAACTATTATCATCCCCAACAAGCTACTGAGGACAAGAAATATCTACATAAAATATTCAATCAGTTCACCTTGTCATTGGGGACCTCCATTTTACGTGACAGTATTTGGGTATCGGAGCCTGGTTGCCTTCATCAGAGGGAACTGGAACATCCCCCTCTCTAGGTAGTTCCTCGGAAGGTGCTTCAACTTCTGCTTTTGGTGGTTCTAGATCATCAGTAGTTCCAATCTGAGTTTTCTCATTCTCATCGGAAGCGGGTTCTTCATTAATTTTCTCAGAAGATTCTTCTCTAGGCTCTTGGCCCTCTGCAGGCTGGGCACTGTCAGCTGCAGGCTCGGGCTGTTTTGAATCTTCTTCTTTAGGCTCATCTTCTTTCCCACCCTCTTGGTGACCATTCTGTGGAACTGCTAAAATAATAAATCAGTAACCATGAGAAGGGAATCGTTCCACTTTTTCAGAATAAAAATCACAGTAGTTGTCAAATATAACAGCCATACACAAAGGATGATAATCAGAAATTTTACCAATTATTCATCAAAAAGAAAATAAGCCAAGTCAAATTTTCAGAAACAAATAAATATTAATACGAATTGCAATGGATGGCTAATTAGGGAGTTTTCAGACCAAGGCTATCAGAAACAACTGATGAAGCATATTAAGAGGCAAAGAAAGAGTAAGTAGGGTTGCGATGATTGATGATAGCGGAAATATTGAGGACAAACAGAGAGGGGGGCATATGAGTAAATCACCTAGGCCATCGGGTTCGCTAACATTATCACCGTTACTGTCTAAACGTGGGCGTTTAGTGTCAGATTCATCTGCACCGCCATTCTCCTCGTCCGGGTCACCGTTATTGAGGGAGTCAGGATCCAGTTTGGGTTCAGAGTCGGTGAGAGCGGTTGAGGCGCGTTGTTGAGCTCCATATCTTCAAGCTTTCTTTTGTGTCCGTCTGCGGCAGAGGCAGCGATAGGGCTAGCTTCTGGCGAGGTGATGACTTTCTCCTCCGCCATGGTAGTGTTCCGGATCAGAGAAGGTGAGAGATAGACCTAGGGTTTCAAAGTACCAAGTTAGTACGTGGGTGAATACTGAGCTTTTTTCCTTCCTTGGTTGGATTTCTATTTCTTTATCTGAATCTGTAGGTACATCTCTCCTCTCGTCTCTGTGTGTGTGTGTGTGTGTATTAATATATATATATATATATATATATATATATATATATATATACAGGTAGATGGGGAGAAAATATTTTTTTGTTAGGGCATCAAATGGAAAGTGGGCTTCATCTACCTAAGATGTGGCCCAATAGATTTAGGCGTCCAGCCCAAGTGTTTAAAGCGCATGCCCCTCCCCTTCTACATTCATATATCTATTTATTTATTACTGCAGAATGCACAACACCATATTTAAGGAGGATTCTCTCTCTAACTAATACCAAATTGCATTTTTATCCCATTATTTATCAATTATTGCAATTTCAATCCCAAGCTTTCCCCAAACTATAATTGAGGTCTTACTATTTTAAAAAATACTACAGTTGTGGTCCTCTGTCTCTGCACCACCACCACCCACCCCCAAACAGTTGTCTAAAAAATGACGCCACGCAAAACAAGCGCATGCACTCCCGACTCCCGACTCCTCTTCATATGTAGGTATATATATATATACTAGAGTTTAGGCCCATTATCACAAAATACATATGTTGAGAAAAACGAGTGGGATTGGGGCCGTCACAATTTGCCCCATGTGTCCATTTGAAAATATTATGAACAAAAGAATTACAAAGTTTGATATATATCTAAAGTTTCAATTAAATTAGAGTTCCCACATCTATTTTATTCCTTGATAATATGTCAAAGGTAGCCCATTCCACATCCTCCTTCACATTTTGAATCCAACTTATAGCATCCATGAAGTTTGATTTATTTAGAAATGACATTTGTCAACATTAACACAATCTACTTTTTCAGTAGCAAGTCGGATTGGAGGAAATTGTAGTTTACTACTATATATAATAGCTACACACATAGACATGGACATGGACATATAATTGATGATGTAATTAGGTAGGTACGTACATACGTCTTCTTTTTTTATCAAATGTATATATGGAAAAATGATTATTGTTTAGTGAAGAGATGAATTGATGTAACTAATTTCCTGAAGATATTTTTAATATTCATCAAATAGTAGTATATATGAATAATGAAACCAAATAAGGGTTTTGATAATTTTAATTATTATTATGATGCCCAATGGATTCCATGAATTAATTATATATACAAATGTAGTAGTAGATTGGAAGGGGAGGCCGTACAAATGAAGTGAGAGTGAGAGGTGGAGCTGGTCATATTATATTATAAAAAAAAAAAATGTGGATAAAATGTGAATTGTAAAAGAATATGAATAGGATGTAAAAGAAAGAGGGAGAGGGAGCACGTGCTGGGCAGGAAAGTGGAAAATGTTGCAATAAATGGGGACACGTAGAGAGAGGGGGGAATGGGGATTGGGGCAGTTCACGTGAAGTGCCATGCCCATTCCCATGTCCCATTTTTACACACACTACAAATACTCCTCTTTTTAACTGGGCAGGACTATGACTATGACTATGACTATGACTAGGACTGGGACCTCATCTCCTCTCTACTGTCACACTTGAACTATTCCTAATATTCTTATATATTCATAGGGGTGGGGGGACGGGGAATCATCCAAATCCAATATCTCTACCAATTTGTCGGAAAAGCCTTGGATTGGGTACCTTCAACATTTTACAATTATTGCCCAATCATAATCCCACCTTCACTTTTTCTATCCCCCCCCCCCCCCTCTCTATATATATATATATATATATATATCTAAATTCTTTATTTAATTTTTTTTTATTAGTCCCATCACAATTAATTTCCAGTTTGATTATATATTTGGTACATAAATTTATGATATGGTTAACAAGTAAATATTATTGTAATAGTATTTTACCAATATTTTATATTTGATCCTAATTAATATTATTATAATTAGGGAGAATGAATTAGTAGTAGGGTAGCTCCAGAAATTGTATGTTGTACGTACCTAATATACATATAGATGTAGGAAGGCAAGGGAATTGAGGCGCATGTTGGGAGCCACGTGATCGGTCGTCTAATTACGTTCCTTGTCTTAATTAGGGTTGGTACTACTCATTTTGATGTCTGTCATTTCATGTAGCCTTGATTTCATGACATAAATCATAACTATCATAGGACAATAATTATATATTTTGCATCACTCCCTTATAACACAAACTTCACTCAAACTAAACCTACACACACACATATATATATATATATATATATATATGAAAAATTATTGTCCAAATCTAGTTTGATCGAACCAATCTAATCACAAAATAAATATATCACAATTTAAAAAGAATCAATACATAAGATATTTATTATATTATATATATGCAATTGGTTGTATCTAACCAAACATGACTAGATTGATAAAAAAAAAAAAAAAGAATTAATTGGAGTTACTATCAAGCAAATTATAAATGTCACATAAATTGATATATACTTACTTTGTCATACATGAATAGATGTGCAGTAGTATATATATGATAAAAGTAGTTCTAATGAATCATATTGAAAGTAAGATAAACATTTATCATGTATATATACATGTATACTGAATGTATGACTGATCATCTACTTATCATATAATTATTATATTAACATGGAATTGGTATATATTAATTTAAAAAGAAAGTGTACATATAATCAAAATGGATGGAGAGTTGGAATAAGATTTGTGATGTTATTAGTTTATAACAAAAATGTAAACACTGCCCATACATAAAAATCCCAATACAACCACACGTACGTACGCACGCCTTGATACCAAATTCTTCAACAAAAGTAGCTACTACGTACAAACCCACACTATCTATCTACGTACGTGGAAGCCAACAATTATATTAAATTAATTTACAAGAGAAAGTAGTAATTAAGCGAAACAAATTAACATGAAAGGATGGGAGTCATGATGAGAAACAAACTTCAAATTTGTCTTCGGATCAGCTGTGAATAATATATGTATATATAAAATGAAATGATGGATGATGAAGAACCCTAGAGATGAGATCAGATGATGTCGCGGACATGGAAGATATTTGGATTCTTGACGACGATATCGTACATGTAAATGGAATTGAATTTGGCAAAGTCTCTGGGCAAAGAAATGAGATCAATGGAAGTGTGCTTGTGGAACTGGAAGAGGTCAGGGTCTCCGCCGTAGTACCTCTCCCAACCCAGACCTCTCAATATTTGCTCCAGACAAGAGTAAGACGAAACCACTTGCCCCGTTGGCAAGTGTACCAAGACCTTCCTTTTGGAGCTGCGCTTGCCGTTGCCGTCGTGTGGTCGGACGGATTTTCAACCAGCTGCATAACTCCATTGTTCTTGAAAACCCAAACGCCAGACATGTTTAGCTAGTGATTTAGAATATGAATTGGAAGGAATGAGGATGTTGGTGGTGGTGGTGATGAAGAGAGGATGGAGGGTATATATAGCTAGGAAGAGGGGTGGGAGTACGTAGGTAGGTTGATTCGATGGAAAAAAGATGGATGGGAGTAGTGATGATAGGTTTGTCCAGGTTTTGTAGAGAAGCTAGATATTGTGGGATCCAGTGTTGTCTAGGTACTTCGTATGTTTTTTAATTTAATTTTGGGAATAGGATATAGAAGAATCTGTGGCTCCACTCCATTGTGCCCCTTCCTTTTTTCTTTTTTTAATGTGTCTCCATTGGAGAATCTCATTTCTCTGCTGTGGGGAAACAATATTATTCTCTTTCCATTTTTATTATTTTTAATATATTCATTCTTTCAACCAAATAAATTTTTTGAAGTTTATAAACTCATCGACATCAATATACAACAATAATATTGTTGTCCCCACCTACTTACATCACGTGCCCCTGCACGTGAAGCCTAGCAGGACAAAGGAATTTTTTGTGATGTTCAGCAGCTCACAAAATCTTTCATTTTCAATTTATATATATTATATCTCTCAAAGAATTGATTGTTTAGCTATCTACATATTATACCATTGTTTAAAACTTGTAATTAGTTAGGGCTGCCTCTCACTCTCCCTTCCCCCCTCTCTCCCTCGTGCATTTGTTGTAATTAATTGATTTTTGCTGCATTATTTTGCATTGTTTGTTGATGATAAAAACTGATCCAATTAAGAATGAATGATATACACACATACATACATACATCACTGTAAAGTAAAAGTAGTAGACATATAGAGGACCACATGATGAGTTGAGAAGCTTTAATTCTCTCTCTCTCTCTCTATTTGTTCTTTGATTTTTGGATAGTAATCATTAGGGTGAAATTATATGTATACATATGGGGGTGTGCTATCTATCTATATATCTATCTTGGTCATCACATGTGATCACATGGAGAATATGTGGTGTAATGGTCCTTCCTCATATCCATTCTTTGATTTTCTTCTTTCTGCTCTGCAGCAGCAGCCAACTTCCGGGACCTGTCTTTTTCCACTCAATCCTCGACTTTCTCATGTTTTTGTCAAGTCCCCCACCTCCAATTACTAATTAACTATCTATCCATATTAGATTAAAATAGATGACATGGAGTATTGATTGAGAAGGTGAGGCTAACTCTACCTCCCACCATGGACGAGAGAAAGAAGCTAATTAATTGCACAAGGCGTAGAGTCTTTTAGGCTTATTAATTCTGGCTTTACTCTTGTCTATCAGGGAGAAATATAAAATACCTTACAATTTTGTAATTTTATATCAATGAGCAAAACTAAATAATATGTTTGCAACAAAATTATGTTATATATTTCTTTTTTAATCACATGGGATGTTGTATATATATATTATGGCTTATGTAGTAATTAAGTTGGTAATGTCCGTTTAATTAATATTTATTAGCTTGTCCGTTTGTGATTGATAGCTGAAGCAAGCAAAGGGTAGTTAATTAGTTGAAAAGAGATGGCGAGGTGCATGGATGCATATATACATGCTTTATATATAATGAATGAAGATGAAGAGAGGGATGGGATGATTTGATGATCATAAGTATTTTCTATTATATATATTCTGTTCCTCAAAATGAAATGATTGATACTTTTTAATTATTTAGGTAGGTAGCTAAAAGGGTTGGTGTGTCGTGTGTAGCACAAATTCCCACATTCCATCACACCATTTCAATTAAAGAGTAGTTAAGGAGGTTTTATGTGCACACTAATATTAATTGGTACGAGAATCAATCAATTCTTCATCATCATCATCTATTGATGGATACTTTTTTCCCACCAATATCTCACTACATTGCTACGTACGTACGCGTACGCGGAACAATCTGATTCTTTACCAACTAATTAATTAATTAATGCATGTACAAATCTATATATATATATATATTCTCACGCCAATTCCAAGTAATTAATGTGTATATATATCATATATAATATAATGGTCTCTAAAGTGCTGTTGTTATGGTGGTTTTCTTTTCTTAATTAATTGATTTTTTAGCAACTTTCGTACACGTATCCTCAAATATTTAGGAATCCTGCAGGAATTACTATATATATCTTTTTTGGTTGGCTTTCCAGTATAATAATTAATATATATATCTAGAACTGTAGGCAGTGGTTGTGCAATAGGCCTAACTTTGCTCATTATTATTAGTATTATCATTAATGTATAATTAATGCGCACCTAAAATTCTTCCATCCATCGAATATTATTTTTATTATTATTGTGCATTTAGATATTGGGGGTAAATTAAAGGAGATGCATAACTCAATAAAAAACAGATTGACTTGAGCCGATAAGACACACACACACACACTAGTACATAATACAGCTGGAATATGTATAATGATTTTTAGACCACCTTCATTTACTTATTGCTATGTATCTCAAACTTGCACACAACATATATAATTATTATTATTATTATTATTATTAATGGGTATTGATGCCACCAAAAAAGCAAGCCCCTATAGCTATCAGGAGTTTGATTGCTCATTCGATATCCAACGTCATTTTTGGTGATGAGTGTTTGATCTGTTTTGTAAATGTTACAACTATATATCATTCTGAAAATCTCCAAACACCAATGAATGTTGTATAAACTGCGATTTGGGATCTCCAGCCAACTCTGCCAGCCCTACAAATCGAATCAAATTCACAATATATCCTAATTAACAACAAGTCTCTCAGTTTCCGTCCTCCTTCCCAAGGAATACTGTAACAAATTAGCTGCTGAGCTGAGCTGAGCTCATTATTATTAAGTATATATATATTTCACCGGTAACTGATGGTGAACAAGTTCGAGAAAATGGTTGACCACCTGCCACTAAGTTTTTTCCCCATGAGAAACTTCAACATTTAAGGATGACAATCCCACTGTATCAGGGCTCTTTAGCTGATCAAGCTGTCTCTTACCACGCCTAAGTAAATATTCGATGTAGAGAAAATTCTTGCGGTCCACTTGTGACGAATTCCTGCGGAACTCTGCTGAAACAAATGCCTCAATTCTTGTACGCTCTTCAGGGGATTTTGAGCGTGCTGCTCGTAAGAATCCTCTGTACAGAGCAAGCACTTGCTTCTGCATCCCTGACAGCCTTGCTTTACCGGAACCTCCCATCGCTTCTATCTTCCTTGAATACCCTCGTGCCCAAGGTTAACAATCAATTCTGAAAAACAAACAACTGTTATATGCTATTATAACTAACAGAACATCCAGGATATGCCATGATATGCGACTCCATCAAATAGCATAACAAAGAACAGAGTGGATAATCGCAACCTCCACGGTAACACACGGAAAGAGAATATATGGAGCCTTACTTCCAAATGGACAAAGTGACCGAACAATAGCAGAGACATAAAATCCTTAAACGAATATGAATTCATGCCAGTAATATGCTATCAACATTTAAAATTGTTCCTAGTGGTGTGAGAAAGTAAACCATGTTGCTCGAGGCTTAGTAGAATGTGATGTGTTGGATCAATATATCTTAGGCTCCCTAGTGAATAATGCCATGATCCACTTCTGTGTAATTATTAAATTAGTGATTTTGGAAGCAGAGAGAGAGCATAAAAGAGTTACAGTGTAGAGGCTAAACACAAAGAGATCCATGGATCTCGCAATGTCAAAAAATGTTCAGGGGACTGAGAGAGGTGCAACACAAAGAAGTCATTTTGTAATGCTTAGGATGAAGAGTAAAAAGTCTTGATAGGTCTCAACTCCAGCTACAACTGGATTGCACAGGTCACAAGAACTGTTTGATTCACATAAATGAGGGAAGAAAATGCAAAAGAGACCATATCCCATGAACATTAAAAAACCAATTTCCACAAGAATTATAACAGCCATTTCTGGATCATAACATAATTAAAAGTTTATACAAAAGAAATATGCCTTTATATGTCATTCCTTGATTTGCATAACAGTTTCATCCAGTAGAATTTTACATATCAACACCAAAAAAATAATAAAAAATAAATAAAATTAGGCAATGGTGTGAAAGGGAATAGGAATAGCAAGCTCTGCATCAAAAGTATTCTACTGGAAGGAGCAGTGATGTGATGCTGCTGGCATCATATAGAAAAATCAATGATTAACCTAAATTAATCATCCAATTACAGAAAAGAAGAATCCGATTCCAAATCCACCCCAAACAAAAGAAATGCAGATATGAATAAAATAATGAAACCCTGAACAGCAACAGTATTTCCTCGGAGTGGAGGCAGGCAGGAAGGAAGGAAGGAAGCGTGAAATTGGAGAGAGAAGGAAAAGGCAGGTGCGCGTACCTCTTGAATTTGCAAAGTGCATAAAATTTCTGAAGGAGCTCAACTCAAATCTTTCAGATTCCTTTCCAAGTTTGGTTTTACATCATCAATTTCCCAAATGGAATTGGAATTGGAATTGTATGCGTCTGCAGTGCCGCCGCATTTAAGAAACCCAATTCGATTTTACAATCTCTTATTACAAGAACAAGAATAGTAATTTCTGAAAATAGAGTCAGTGAGTGAGTGGCAGTGCCCAAAAGTTTTATTGCGCAAACTTCTAACTATTGAAATATGAAAAAGGTAGTATGTTTTTTGTCGGAAAAATATGAATTTTTACAGGCAAATAGTAGCATAAAGAGTGAGTTATAATAGGACAAATCAATTGGTAATCATATTTTTAATTATCCTCTCCATCCTTAAAACTATATTTGGTATTGTAGTGGAAATATGACATATGTACCAAAACTTGGGATATCATGACCCTATAATTTGAAGGCATTAAATACAATTTACTTCATGTGGTGTGGTATGATAAATGAAAAAAAAAATCTTTTATAAAAAATAATTAGCATGTTACCTTTCTATATTTTAATAAATAAAACAAATTATTCACTATCAATGATTTAGAGAAGGGGTTTTTTTGCTTTATTTTTCAAAACACATATATTTTTTGCTCTTTTTTCATATCACATGAAGATAAATTGCACTTTACCCTAATTTCAAAGGAATTTCTTCAAAAACGGCTACTAACATCTCTTACAGCCGTTTTACTATATTTCAATGTCTTTCCTTGTTGGAAATTGAGAAATTTTAATGCCGTCAAAAAGCATACAATACAGAAAAATTCTTATCCGAACATGGTTCAATCGAACCAGTCCAATCACAAAGCAAGTATATTACACTTGTTCTGTGATTGATCACTTTCTCTAAACTGTACACCAATCACATGACAAGTGTATTGCACTTGCCATGTAATTTAATCAGGTTTGGCAGAACTTGATTCGGATAAGAATTTCCCAAGAATACAATAGTTTGAGTTGGGCTGCAGCTGCACGCACGGGGATCATCAGACAGATGCAAAAGAAAGATTAGTCGTTTGCGGAGCAGCCAAATTTCTATAACGGAACAGTGATGCAATGACAAAGGATAAAAAAAATTTCTTATACAGTTTGGTGCACCATGTCTCTCAATCTTGATTTACATGATGATGATGATATGTGATGTATCTCTATCAATTTTACATGTCAAAACTATATCGGGGATAAGCCACAGCATCGTTGGTATGCCTCCGTCTACTCAATGTCTTTGATGGCATCCTGCAGTATAAACACCACCAATCACAATTCTCACACCACGTGCTATACAAACCCCGATGGACGGGATGGTGAAAAGAAGGAGAACAGCAATCGCAACAGCAGCTAGATTACCTTAGCTAGCCGTGTGACGTAAGTTGCAGCCAGCGCCGTTGCTAACAGCCCTAGTCCCAGTGTCCATAGCTGACCGTTCCCTCCACTTAACCCTATCTCAGATTCTTCTTGCTGTCGAGAATCCAGAACAAGCAAAACCAACCCCATTAGCTTACGTGACGAAAGCTCATCATTAATGGAGTACCAGTACCAAAGACAAATGTAAGAACCACCATCAATTTCAGCATTCTTCGGGGGATTCAAGAATTGGTGAATTACAGTTGCAGTTTCTTTGCAAGGTATAAGAAAAAGGTTTGTGCATCAGTTCACATCTTATTATCAAATATAGCATGTTTGCTAAGGACAAAAGAGGTGAGTAAATGAACGAGTTACACCATAAATAAAGTGCTGGAAACTTTCATTCAAATGCTTATTCAGCTTTTATCCAAAGACTTAACACTTGATGCAGTATAACACCACCATGGATTAATCAAGAGTTTCATTAGATTTATCTTTACTTTCTGCCTAATATTCAGCACTTTCTGCTGAGAAAAAGGCACAGACTTCCCCAGATTCTTGAGGTTTGGTAGAATGTCGCATTTTAAGATTGAGGGCCATCCAACACTAGATTAAAAGAGAGGTTGTTATTACTTGAGCTTATTCAGTATGAAGCTAGAAGAAGAAACGCCACTATTCTGCACATAAACAAGTAAACTCACAATTATTGCCCGCCCAAATGCTCCAGCGCTCACATATGCCCATGTTCCTGGAAGCATACCCAACCAACTGCAAAAACAACATTCAGCAACCTACATCAGGCAATATGTTAAATATCTAATAGCTATCATTCTAATATTAAATAGGTCATCTGGCTACACTATATATATCGAATTCATCTAATATATCAACCCATAATTTCATGCAGCACTTTTCACTTGAATGAATTGGAAGGTTCAAGGTCATCAAGAAAATTTTCTCAGCTGTTTTAGCAGCAATAAATAAGTGTATATCATGTCATTTTATTAAGTAAAAGATAGAAACAACCAGCAAATATAGTGAATGCTCTTTATGAGGTTAGCTGTCAAAACAACTTCTATAAATAGCACGCATTATTGTCTGCAGTAAAGCATATCAATGGAACAAGTGAAATGAAAATTCTTCCACATCTAATACAGAAATCAAGTGTTTGACTGGCGTTAAAGAAAATAAATATGAGAAAGCAAAGGATGACGCCCACCTTCCTAATACATAAGGAACAAACTTGACAGATGTAAGTCCATATAGGTAATTTCCCAGAGAAAAGGGAAGCAATGGACTTAAACGAAGAAGAGTAACAACTCGGAAACCATTTTCCCCAATAGCTTTGTCTATTGCAAGAAATTTCTTGTTTCCTTCGACCAGCTTAAGAATTCGCTCACGAGCAAAATATCTGGCAATTAGAAATGCGACACTAGCTGCCACCTGAAAAGGAAGAAACACAACTTCATTACCCACTTTGTATTATCCCCTTCTGTTCGTTCACACAGACCCAAGACTTACTGTGCCACTTATAGAGACAATGATAGTCCCAGTAACCGAGCCAAACAGAAGACCAGCAGACATAGTCAATGGGATGGCTGGTATTGCAAGTATCTACAGAACAAATAACACCTTGCATCAGTACATGATGGATTTTTTGGCCACTGAACCATGTGAGCAATTTGAAATGTCTCAAAATTCCAACCAGTAATATAGGAAATTTATAGCACATAATCAACTAGATTTTTCTAAGAATGTTACAGTTACAGACAAATGAAGGCCTTTTAATGGCATTCCATCCATTTCTACTCCAGAGAGAATGCTGTTGCCGGCATGTTTATGATTGCAATTCACCACATGCTCCATCTATATCATTTTCTAATTTACATTGGATACTAGTGGGATACATTTAGAATACTATAATACTCAATCAGTTCAACTTATAAGCATTCAAAGAGAGAACTTGAGCAGCAAAGGATGGATAATACTAGAGCCAACAACATATGCTTGACAAGAGGGTTAAATTCTTACTTCCAATCCAGCATAAACTGCAACAAAAAGAGCATATCCAGCTGGCCCATAGCCTGAAAATGAACAAAGTTAGAGGAATTGAGACAGAACTTGTTGCTTCTTGCATTAAAAACATGACATGGTGAAGAAGCTTGTAAAAGAAATCCAGAGGGGCAAAGCAATATATGATATGAAATGAAGAGATATATCCTTAGAAATGGGTACCTATAGAAAAGCAAATCGTTTTTATTGTTCGATTTAATTAGACACTTCAACTACAGCAGCAGACAGTCTTCTATGGAAAATTAAACAATTGGAAGAGGGGGGGATATCATTGTCATTCTCTTAAATAAGGTATCAAAAGACACAACAGCAGAAAATACAAAGCCCCCCTCATATATACACACCCCCTCAAGGGGAAGGAAGAAAATCATCATAAAGAAACAGAATATCTTGATTCATTGCACAGAGGATGATTAGAAAGTTCACTCTAATTTCACTAAGGACTACAGAAAAGGTTTCTCATTCCAAGATCCAAACCATAATGCTGAGCCAAAGTTCATCTCAGTGGTCCGGCAAGTTATTTCAATTCACATCAAATTTCAACTAATGACTGAAATGAGCGGCAATATTGATCAAGCATCTCACCACTAGAAACTGGCCGGTATACATTATTGAAATCCTCAAAGCTACGTCTATTCACTAGCATAATTTCCAAACTGAGGGCAAATGAGCAGGAAACCCAATAATTAATGGATAAGATGTCACTGTTTATAACAAATTCTTTCAGTCTAGTTCACTGCAATAAAAATTTCAGCTTAAATTGTTCTGCCCAAGACAGATATCCAGCAAAACGGTCAGAAAAGATCAAATCTTGAAGCTCATATTGACGACAGCTGACATATTTCAACTAACATATTCATCTAAACCCATCAAAACGGCGCGCAAAGTTCAAAAGGAATCACCTTCAATGAAGCCAGAAAACTGGGTTAAAAAAGCGTTGATCTGATCCTTGTATATATACCCAACAGTCCCGAATCCACCAACAACACCTACAAGCAGAAGCCCTGCCAAGATTGTGCCTTTAATTGCTGCGTCATCTCCGCCATCACCCTCAGTCGCATTCGCATCCTTATTTTCGTCATTTTCACCTCTTGGGTTGAAATTCAAGATTCTCCTGAGGCTTTGGGGCGCATTGTTTGGGGCCTTTGAAAGGGTCTGCTGCTGTTGTTTCTTAGTTTGTCGGAGTGAAGAGCATGGCTTAAAGAAATGGAAGCGCTTAGGCTTGAACCCAAATAAAGACAAGTGAAAGTTTGGGCTTTGTCGGAGAGTGATGGAGAGAGAGGAGGTCGTGGAGGAGGAGAGGCCGCGGCACGGCTGTGTTGGTGGTGCTGTCCTGAAAGGAATGGTGGGCATTTTATTTGAAGTGGTGGACTGAACGGTGAAGAGGGATAAAGATTGTTGCTTCCTTTTTGTTTTCTTTTTAGCCTTCCTTTTCTTCCTTCCTCTTCCTCCTACTGCTTTATCCTTTTTCTGATTGGATTCTGATTATTTCTGTTGGCTGTTTGAAGAGTTTCTTGAGGAGGGGATGCTTCTTTCTATACGCTCCTAAGCTGCAGAATGAGAATCTACTTGTGGTATGTTCTGATTCTGGATGCGAAAACTTGCAGTACTGTGAATTTCATTATTATTATTTTTTATCATTGAACTTTTCTAATTTGGTTAAATATTTTGATGTTTTCCTTTTCCTTTTTTTTTTCTTTATTTTTTTTGTGAAGGGAGTAGGGGGTGGATTAGATTTTGAGAGGAGTGAATCGTGTGATGAGCAATTGAGTAGAGTATCATGGGACATTCAGGATTCTTGGAATTGTGTTCCATAATGCTGCACGTGTAGCTTTCTCCCTTTTTCATTTTTTCTCTCTTTCCGACTTGGAAATTGGAAATGTTTAAACAGGAATTTGGCTAAAATAAGAAATAAGACCATTTGTCGCCCCTGTTTGTCCTGTGAAACTCTGAAAATTGACTTTTCCAGAATCTACTCTAGTCACTTCCAATAGAGGACCGAGTACCGAGTAATAATTGATAACCATGGATAAACATGCGGCTGTTATTGAGGAACTAGCTTGAGCATATACATATAGATTCAGTGTGACTGAAAGGTAAATCTGGTAGATAACAGATGAAAGATCTAAAACCACGACACAGAATCCAGCTTGCATAAGTTCATTTCAAGTCTCGTCGACATGATTCAAGAATACTGGAATGTACAATTACAAGGACAATGATATTCTTGAAAATGTTGGAGCTTTCTTTCCTGGTGTAGATAGATGACACCTGAGCCAAATCTGCATCAGGTTTTATTCATGTCATTAGCTTTGCTGCTGCATTGTCTAAAAACGAGCCAGATCATTGACAAGATCACTGGGTGAATAGGCATCATCTGTAAGAGATAAAAGCTAGAACGAACACTAGAAGATGATAATATTATGTTAATAACGTCCAACATAAACACACTTTTAGTTTATCAAAGACTAATCAGTCTACATGTCAAAGTCATTCTGCATGTGATCAGCTATTGTCTTCAGGAAGTTCCCATGAGCAAGAAGTTGACTCCCTCTCTATATTTCTTTTGGATGCCATCAAAACTAGTTCTGCATTCTTTACTGAAGATGCAAGTTTATGCATTTGATCACTGAGAGCAGCTCGAACAACTTTTGGTGAGAGCGTATCTGGTCTTTCTAGGACATTCAGTGTAGAGCTTGCGACAAAGTTTATCTGTAAAGAAGCAGATAGAGAACATATCAGCAGAAAACTTCTCTAGCAAAGAACTCTGGGTTTTTGTAGCAAGAAAGCTCCATGCATCAGAAAGAGAAGCCAACTATTATCTTGATTTACTTGTACTATGGAAAGGTAATGCACAGAGTATGTGGGTGATACAATATTAACTTTGATCAAACCAATTCATTAGAGAGTCCTTCACCCGCTGGGACATCAATTTGATCAAACTGATCTAAATAAAAACTGAGACTCCTACATTTGGCATACACTTCTAAGAGCTTAAAAGTTTCAAACTTAGTTACAGAATTTTCTTTAACATTGTGTTTGGATGGATGGATCTAAAGTTAGGGATTTCAAATTCCTAATAACAAATCCTCTGGATTTATTTGAAAAATTCCACATTAGATCATTTTCTCAAATCCTTCTCCCAAATCCAATTCATTCCATCCAATTATAACATGAGAGAAATGCTAACTTATACTACAGTGAACCGCACATATATTCTCTTTGTATAAGTTTTAACAGCTCCAAGAAATTTTTTGGATGGCTATGTAATAGAAGTACACAAAGAGTGAATCAGGATTTTCCGTTTTCTTTCTAACCAACATCCAGATTAAGCCAATGGGCAGAAAACCGATAAGTCAGAGTTGAGAATCTTGGAGAAATTACAATAAAAAAGAAGAAATTAATCCATCTTGAAGAATGAGAACTAGTTATTTGCAGATCCCAATTGTAATTCAATTAAAATCATAACAACATTAAATTGAACATTTTACCAAGCGATAACTTTATAATTTAGTTCAACAACCAAATAGACAGGAATTCGATTACCGATTCTGATGCCTTCTCAACCACTGCTTTTGCTAGGGGCACAATGCAGAACCTTCAAATGAAAAGGAAAATGGGAAACGCAATCAGAAATGAGTACAGATAGAATACATCATCAAACTAGAAAATAAAGTGGGTTTCGAGTAATTTAGAGCTGGTTATCGCTTCACCAAGCAAAAGAGATAGTAATATCGAGAAAACAAGTAGACAAAATATACATTCCAATAGTAATATCGAGAAAACAAGTAGAGAAAATATACATTCCACGGCCACCAGCTAAGGCTTCTTGGGATGGCTCTTTCCATTCGTCCAACCTGCAATTTGATAAGTTAATTGATGAATTAAGAGTCATAAGCTTGCACATAGACACAGAAAAAAACTTACACCCAACCGTAGCGACGGTCGAATAAGAGGCGTTTGGGAGACGGAGTGGTGGTGGAGGAGGAGGAGGTCATGCTTGCTGGCTCTCCGCTGTCGTCCAAAGGAAAACGGCTTTTTCCTTCCTTATTAAAGTCGTTGGCTATCGCTCCTTAAGTTGAATTAGAATCGTGATGCAGACAAGAAAATTAATAAAGCGCGCAACATAAATGACATCACCGTGAAATAACAGTATGCAGCTTCCCGCCTCGCTTGCACATATCTAACATTCCCACAATAACTACAAACTCTCTCTCTCTCTCTCTCTCTCTCTCCCCGATTCTCTCTTCTCATTAAACATGAACTCTGCCCGCGGTTACAGAGAATCAACACCTTCGAATCTATCAAATTCAGGTCGTTAATTTCTTTGTTGTTGATAATCTAAGTATCTTTTTTTTTATATTTTGTTTGATTTGTCTCATCTCATTGTTGACTTTTATATTCTGCACAACAATCGAATTTCTTATCCAGATCTTCTTCCAATCTTAAAACAGCTTTCTATTTGGATTTGAGTGTCCTGTTGGACAAAATTAGCTTAAGTTTTGAAATGTGTCGGATGAAATTGCTCTCCGTCATGCTTCCTTTAAAAAAATGTAGTTTGATTGTTATCGAGACAAGGAGAAATCTTAGTTGTTGGAAATAAAATACACCATTGGTATTTGTTTTAAATTTGTCCATCCTTTTTCTACTTTATGCAATCATTTTTACTACATCTGCTTTATTACACGCATGCAAATATGTCCTTGCGTATACTATCTGGCACACGATTGTTTGAAAAAGCTGATCACTTTGTAGTAATAGGTCTTATTGGAACGTTTCTGTTAACACTGTAAGACCTTTACTTTGCCTAATTTCAATAACTGGACCTAACGTAACAAGTATGTATAAAGATTTTGTCTTTCTTTTACACAAAATAAATGCGAGCTTGACTTAGCATAATATGTACACTTTTTTTGGTTTGATGCTGTCTGGCGAGTGTTTGGGATTAGATGTAGGTCAATGTCTACACTTAATGCTTAGTCTCCAGTACTAGGCTGAATATGTTTTCCAGGTGCAGATTGTCATTATTGGAAATGAGTACCTTTTGGTTTTCTGACTTGAAACGAACTGTTATCAGAAGAAGTTCTATTTTGTTAATAGTATACAATTTTTGAAGGATCAGATGAAAATCGCAAAAAGGGACTTTTTTTTTTCTTTTTATCTTGGTTGATTTTGGTTTCATTTCTGAAAATCCATACATATATGCTTATGTCTGTAAATGTATGAACATTTGACGATTGATCAGGCCCCGATTTTAATCTTGGTGTAGGTTGCAATGGGATTTGTATAATGAGTACCACTTGGAAAGATGAACAACATCCATCCTTCATCAACTTCATCTCCTCCTTCCTTGATGCCAATTCTTACAGATTAAATTTCGTGCCAATAGCTCCAGTATTTACCCTCCCTAGCTTGTATACAACTTATAGCGTGCTCCCTACCTGGCTTTTGAATTACTTCGTTTGCAGGATTTCATATTTAACTGTGGAGGTCTGTCTGTAGCTTTCATATTTGTGACTAATTGGGGCTTCGAGGACACTGCATCTATCTTCAGAAAGTAAAATGCTACACAATTTTATTAATATAGGTTCAATCTTCTAGATGTTTCAGAATTGTTCTGAATATTCATGTTCTTGGTACAGAATTCAGAAGTTGAGGGGACAATTTGCACACTTCTATGTGGTTGTTACCCTCCCAACCAAGGAGCAGAATGACTCTTTCATACGCTCTTATTTCAAGTTAGTCTCTCTTAACTCACCGAAGTGTTATTCTTCCTAGTATCTTGCTTTTTGGATGAGACACTTACTTGACATGTGGCTTGTTTAAGATATGGTATGGAGCTTGGTAGACCAACCTTCATTCCTGTACAAGACTTAGAGATGGGCTTTGAGAAGATTGTAAAGGTCTCACATGCTCGTGGAGGTAGTTTGAATCTTATATCTGGCTGTGCGAAGTCTGTGGAATGCATATTTATCCCAGGCATTTATTGCAGTTTGTAAGAGGCAGGATGGTATAGCAAAATTGAGAGATGAGGTATTGCCAGAACCATTTTATTATTGCAAGCAATTCATTTTTGTCCTAATAAATGTTATGCATTTAGAGGGAAAAGTCTGTGCAATCCATGGACATCTATGTCAAAGTTGTTACATCCATTCCTGGGATTGATAACCATGACGCAAATGCGGTAATCAATATAATTTGCTTTATGTAATTTTCAATTCATTTTTCACGTCTAACCTATTTTCTTTACCCCTGGTTGTTGATATTGTGGGATGTGAATGAGAAGTTTCTCCCTTCTAAAGATCACTATCAGCCCTTGCTTAAACACATTAAGTTAGGTTCCTCTCTTGCAGCTCAATCAAGCCATTGGTTCCATTGAAGCAATAGCGAAGGCATCAAAGGAGTACATTTTGGAGAATACTGATCTTTCAACTGAGAAGGCTGAAACTATTACAAGGTTCTTCAGAGACCCAAAGTATTACCTTGGTCCCAAAATAAGATGAATATGGATTTTTTGAGCTGAATTGCATTCTGAAACTGTCTAAAACTTTTGACAACAAAATTTAAGCTGTTTAGCGCACATTGCTGTTGGTTAGACAAATTAACCGTGGTGATTTCTGTTGCCTCCAGAAAGCAAGAAATGATAATTCTGTAATTTGTCAAGGAACCTATGGAAACCTCATGATTGTAATTTTTGCAGCACTCCCATCTTTGGAACTTTTCTCCTCCTGATTGTGCATGCCATTGTGGTTCCTTTGGAGCTTTACGAAACAGAGAATATTATGCCGTGCTCTATCTGCAGACCTCTATATATCTCTTTTAGATAATGTGGTTTTAGCATCTTGAAGTGGAATACAATTAGTGCTAGCATTGGTTTAGGAATGGGATTAAGTGCAATGATAAGAAAGCACACCTGAAAGTATATCACTAACCACTTAGAATTCTGTAGTGTTTAAATCAAAGATTGTACAGTATTAATCTGTGTCTAGTGAACTGGGATTCTCACTGGGCTGTTGTTTGTTAAAGATGTGAAGATGTGGTGATACAGTCTATGCATCAACCAATTCTATTAGCTCTAATTGCAGCAGGCGCAGTGATCTGCTTTTCCTGTTACATGTCATCCGCAAATCAGACTCGATAGCCGTTTCCTATCATAGGAAGTAAGGGAATGGTCTAAAAGCATCTAAGAAAGAAAATTCAGCTTAAGCTGAACAGAACGGCGATTTATCAACTATGCCAAGCACATTAGCCAACATGCAGCTCCATTCCTTTAAAACACTCTATTATACCCCTTCAACTAAACAGATAACAGAGAGCAGGGTTTTAAAATTTCAACATTGGCAAGGAGAAGGAATCAGAACCATCTGGTTACAATAGCTAGCTAAATCATCTAAGCTGCAAAATCGCTTGGGAATTAATGTGGGCTTGGATTGAGGAGAAAGATGCACCAGTCAAGCACAAACTATCTTATACCCTTGAGCTCAGCTTAGTTGGTTAATGAACTTATGATGGAGCACCAAGATATGATGCAAGACGTAATATGTCACTGAATACTCCACCAGCAGTCACCTCAGCACCAGCACCCGGACCACGGACGATTAGTGGCTGCTTCTCATACCTCTGAGTTGAGAATGCTATTATATTATCAGATCCAGAAAGTTGGGCAAATGGATGCTCCTTTTTGTATCTTCGCAGTTCCACTGTTCCTTTCTTGTTGACAACATCCACTACCCCGACGTATCTCAAGACCTTCAGATATTTCAAGCTCATGAGTTCATGAATATATACATGAAGAATGTTCTGTTCTGATTTTTTGTTTCTTTCAATTTTTATTACTTATTTGTTCTTTTCAGATTCCAGTCACGGGATAAGACTTAGAAGTGCTTACTTCTCCAGCAGCTTCAGCCTCCTGTCTTTGTTTTGCCAAGTCTTGATCATACTGTGGGAGCTTCTCCATAAACTCTTCTGGTGAGGCGCTATCCTGCATAAAACATTATAAAATCGCATCAGACATGAAATCGTGCTTCTATTGAGCAGCCCCATATTTACTTAAGTGCTCTCACCTTCAATGGTTCTGGCACTAGACTCTGAACAGGAATATCTGCCAATTCTAGCTTCAATCCAGACTCTCTAGCAAGGATTATCACCTGTACCACGCAAACGACTTCATCAGTGCAAAAGTATCTCACTTGATACGCTTTAAGAGAAAAAGGCATTTAAGGCAGAGATGTGATGCGGGCACTTTCAGAGTAATAAAGGCAAGTTATTGCAGGGTATAAACAGGTTCCTTTCTGACAGAATCTCAAAGCAAAGATGCAGGTAAATTTTATGTTGCTTCTGCAAAGTCGTTTTGCTGTTTGATGGCTTTTTCCAGTAACTCACAACGCAAAACTAAACATGATAGTCATCACAACAAAGCACAATACAGATTTAGCTTATACCTTCCTAGCCACATCAGTTCCAGATAAATCATCTCTGGGGTCTGGTTCAGTGTAACCTGCCACTTTTGCCTCCTTCACCGCATCACTAAAAGTTCTTGCACCCACGAAGTTGTTAAATATATAACTTAAGGTCCCACTGCACAAGCACATTATCATGAAGTCAGTGGATAGAAACTTGTGATTTGAGAAGCATAAGTTATTCCTGCTAGTGCACTTAAAATTATAACTCATCTTAGACTACCTTAAATAAAGAAAAGAAAAACCTATGACAGCAACAATGTTGTGACAAAAATACGAACCTAAAAATGCCTTCAATTCGCAATATTTTATCCCCAGTTTCAAGGAGACCTTGCAGAGTGCTAATGATTGGTAAACCAGCTCCAACAGTTCCTTCATAAAAGTAATGTGTATAGGACTGTCGCTGAAGAGTTCTCAACTTCAAATACTACATTAAGGAATTAAAACATAAAAGAGCAACTTTGTTAAAAAAATTATCAATTATTAAAAGAAAATAGAATTCTTGGCCAAACAGGAAGGACATAACTAAATATGACAGGCACATATGCAGAGAGATGGAGGCAATTCACAGGAAATGATATGGAAAGTATGCAAGGAACTGCACAAATTCATCTATTTTACATTTCTACTAGAGCAGATGTAGTATTGGTGATTACCTGTTCAAGTGGTCCTGAATTGGCTTTCTTATTTGGGGTGATCACATGGATCCCTCGACGCAACCAGTCATGGTAACGGCTTGCCACATGAGAGTCTGCAGTGCAATCTACTATGGCTGTATTTGGGATGAAATGATTCCCATGCACATGTTGAACAAACTTCTGCATGTCCGCCTTTTCCCCTTGTTCCTTCTGGAGATCTCTCCATATTGACAAGTCAATTCCCCTAGAATAATCAAAATGGAAGTCCTCAATGTTCCAAATTAAAAATATAGCATGTCTAAACCAAATAGTCAAAGCTGTAAAATGCTGATTAGCTGGATGAAGCATATATTTCTTCAAACTCACAAAACTTACGTATCACTCAAGAGCATAGTCTTTGATCCAGTAATACCCATCACACGCAGATCAATGTTAAACTTTTCCTTGAGGACTGCTGCCTGCATAGTTAATTGAAACATATAACAATTTCTATCGTAATGCATGCAAAATCTATCATCTTCATAAACTGCAATAATAAACTCAAAATAAGAAGTCAGAGAAACAGAATTTATGACAAAACTCAGGCACTGAAAAATCAATTAATCAACAAGAATAAAGTCCACCCCAATTGAAGACTGTGATCAACTAGACCAATAAGAGGACTAAAATTTAGCGCTATGAGAATTCCTGAAAGAAAAGGGTTTAAGCTAAAACTTGTGATAGTATGTATCCAAACCATAGAAGGCTAGTTTAGAATTTTATGCATGCCAACTTGTCACCAAACAGGGCTCTGACCTCACATAAATTTGTAGGATGATCTTGTCTTCGCAGATTGTTAAATCAATTAAACTTCAGCTTCTCCTCTGCTGGATTTGTAATTGTCAACCAGAGAAGAGTAAATGTTGACGGAACAATTTGCAGTCTATGTGCTTGAAGACGACAGTTATCATCTTCTTAACATTAATATCATAATCTTTTACACACACAGACTCCAACCTAGTGGAGTCAAACTCATGGTGCAAGGTGATAATTTTATGTGATTCTTTTCTGGAAATGTAAATTCTTGTAAAAAGAACCTGATTAAGAGGCCAGCAATCAGCCATCCCCTAGCATCTTTATTCGTAATATTTTTAAGAGAGCAGTAATTCATGAGAAAGAAAGAGATAAATCTTCCCCCATTAACCTGACCAAACAATTGCAACAGGTTTTTCCCTATGTACAAAAGTGAATTCTATTATAAACTTTACACTGTTTATAACAAGTTATGTTAGCTTTATCACATCTCAACTGTATTTGCCCTCTTCAGTATAATACTTCTACTAAAATGGAAAGTACAGCCAGCAAGGTCGTAGGGTGTTAATGTACAGGCTGATTCAAATGCGACGAGTCTAAAGATAAAGATGCTAATGCCAAAAGATTAAATTAGAATGATTGTCATTCAAACCTGGTCCTTAAGCTGATCCAGCAAGGTGCCACCAATTAATCCAGGTCCAATAATACCCATTGCTATTGTAGTTCTTGATAGATAAAATCTTGAGTGCACAGCTCGTAATGCCTTTATGCAATCTTCACGCTTGATAACTACAGTGACATTATACTCAGAGCAGCCTTGAGCTATGGCACGTATATTGATATTAGCCTGTGGAAGGACATGGTTAAGGATCTCCGTCTGATTTATGAATCAGATGTGGTTACTGAAGCAGGTAAAACAGAGTACTTTTCACTTCCTTTTTTCCAGGTAATAAATTACTTAAACCACATAAAGGTGTAAAAAGTTCATAGACCTGAGACATTTAAGAGCTAATTCTTTGTGCGAGCTGTTTCGAACTAAAAGTGATTAGATGGAACACACTAGAAAATTATCATGATCTGCAAGTTTCCGAACCTTGGCAAGTGCATTGAAAAGTGTAGCACTAACTCCGGGGGTACTTGCCATTTTCTGGCCAACCGTAGCCAGAATGCTACAATTTGGAATAACTGCAATCTGCAACAGATCAAAATAATCATGAAAATAAATGTAAATCTCTTCATAATAGACATTACAAACACAGAGCATTTGATGCAGAACAACAAACACCAGTGAAGAGGATGATTTAAGAAAATTGATGCTATAAACTATAAAGAGAAGAATCCATTCTTGCAGTTTAGCTATGATAAGATTACTTCAATTCATTGATCTGGTTGCTTAAATGATAGTAGCATCAAGATTTCTTTGAAACCCCTAAATGTACAACTGATTGAATCAGAAACACTAGGTACGGGAATCAAACGTCACAGCATAATCTGTCATGACGGATGTAGCTCAATAATTGAAAAGACAAACGTGAGGTCAATAATTGAACTAAGTTCTTGTAAGGCATAGGGAAATTACACTCAAGGAGTACAGAACTTTATGGAGTACTATGTGTAGGTACGACCTCCAAATAAAGAATGGATAAGCAACTAAGACTATCAAATACTTGCATACTTGATATACCAGAGATACAGCATAAAATTAAATAATGGTTCACTAAACTTACTGAAAAACAAATACCTGAGAAAGACGACCAGCATCCAAGGCCTGACGAAATCTAGACTCTAAGGCAGCAGATACTGCTTTTACTTCCTTTTCGGGTACAGCGAAACACACAGAATGCTCACTACTAGCCTGCGTTGAAGTAAATAAATGAGGCCCTATAAGAAATGTTATATCAATCATTGAAAAGTGAAGGTAAAAAATGTACCTGAGATATCATGATTACATTAGCTCCAACATCCCTCACAGCACCAAAAATGGCGCTAGCGGTTCCAGGAACACCTGCCATTCCGGTTCTGCAAAAAGTATTTGCAAGTAAAAGCCCAGTCACGGTAGAGAAGAAAAAACAATTGACTTAATGGTCCATATCTATCATCAGCCTATGAATACAAGCCCACCCTTCAACATTGACAAGGGCCAAATTATCAATTGTAGCAAATCCTTTGACTGGAGACTCAACTCGGTCTCCATCTTCATTCTCAAAACCATCAGGTCGGCAGATCATTGTCCCAGGTGCAGAGAGATTGAATATATTTCTTATAACAATTGGAATGTCATACTTCATGACAGGAATAATTGTTCGTGGATGTAATACATTAGCCCCAAAGTATGACTGCACAGATACAAGTGATTGGTTAATGATGATTGGTAGAATGTCAAAACCTAAGACTAATTAACAGAAAATGGTATTGGTAAAGTATTACCATTTCCCATGCCTCCTGATAGGACAATTTCTTCAATATCACAGCCTCGCTAACTGCCAAGACAATAAGAAACACACGTATTCTTAAAATGACACATCAATACTTTTTTAACGCTAGTGTACTATTGCCAGCACAGAGAGGAGAGAAAAGAGAGAAATGTTGCAATATCTTAAGCTACAGCATGTGAATGAGTCAGACAGACCTTTTCTAGGGTCTGCACTGTACACACCATCCACGTCAGTCCAAATTGTAACTTGACGTGCTTTGAACAAAGCACCCATAATTGCAGCAGAAAAGTCACTCCCATCTCTCTTCAAAGTGGTGGGAATATTCTGAGGTGTAGTGGCAATAAAACCAGTGGCCACAATTATGTCCGATGAGTTTTCGGAGTACCACTTCTTAAGTCTTCGGCTTGACTCCACATAGTCTGGATCAACTTGATTTGAACTTGTTGGATTTACAACAAGTACTTCTCTGGTGTCCATGCAAGTACATCCTAGCCCACTCTATGAGAACCAAGAGAAAAATATTACGAAAGAGTATATGGATACACAGAACCTGGAAAGTAAAACACATGAAAAGAAAGCATTAATGATAAGAAGCACCTTCCTGACAACAGCAGAGAGCAATTGGGCAGACCATAACTCGCCATGTCCGACTACAAAATCAGAAAAGGACTCTGTCGCATGACCAGCTGCGATACATCAAGAATATGGTCATTGCTATTGAAGTTAGTCGACAAAGAACAGGGATATGGTAATTCGAATTCATGAGTGGAAGTATGCATATGATGTATAGCATGGATAAAGAGGGAAAATGCAATTCATATATTAGGCAAAGATAATCTCAGTAAGAGAAAAACCATTATTAAAAGATGAAGGAATTGTCACCCAGCATGCAGGAAGATAAAAGTAGAGGCTTGAGAATGTCATCACATTGTGAGGTTTACTGACAGATTTCAGAGACTACATAGGAAAAACTAAGAATTGGTTGATTGAGAGATGTTCTGTTTCTCTTCACTTGCTTTAACGCATGCAGGTCAACATCCAACAACTTTAAACTCACAGAGAACTGAAACGTTGAATTGTTTTTTGTCTTCTATAAGCAAGAGATGCTACTTCCATTACGATGTCAACACTCAGAGCCATAATCACACCACAAACCTGAACTACTAGGAGGATGAAAACTAACACTTTGACTTGTTCATTTTCTAATATGGGCAAGAGAAGATACTTTGGTTACAGAAAATCAATGTTGATAGGTGAGGAGTGTTATTTTTGTTTAGAAGTAGCAAGTTCGGAGTTACCCACTCAGACACATACCAATATATATTGCACGTAACATTGCCTTGAGATTATTAATGTCCTGATGCAATCGAGCTAAGAAATTAGCCAAATCATCTCCTTCAAGTAGATCTGTTGCTGTTGACTTGTGCTTTTCTAGAACAGCATCCAGTGAAATTATGTAAGAATCATCCCGTGCCTCTGCCTTGTGTATGAGATCATACATCATATCTGTCACCTTTGACATTGCAGACACGACAACCAACTTTCTTTCTGACTCATCCTTAACAACAATGTTTGCAACATTTCTAATTCTTTCAGAAGTTCCGACACAGGTACCACCAAACTTATGAATGGACCAAGTGTCACCCTTTGGAAGTTGAACTTCTTCCACAGCTTCATCCAGCAAAACATCTAAATGTTTTTGTCATCCATCAGGAGATTGTTATTACAACAAGATACACCTCTGGTGAGTTTTAATTAAAAATGTATAAGTAAAAAGGCCAAGAACCTGCAGTAGTAACAGAAGCAAGAAGATTAAAATTCAGCGACTCCCTTCCTTGGAACGGCAAACTGCAACGTGGTCTGTAATTAAGAACAGCAAGTACGCTTCAGCTGTTGGCCAAAAATGCAAAAATAGATGTTGAAACAGAGAAGACATTATCCATTACAAAAATCATTTTCAGTTTATATTATATCTATGAGGTAAGTTGACATATTATTACCACGCTTCTCTGACAATGCCATTCCCCTATAAAAAAACATTTGATTTATAGTCAATGGACATTAATAGAAGTGTTTTGAAAACCCAGCATCTCTTCCCACTCGTTTCACATCAATGGGAATCAAAATATGTGAGGGCAATATACAGTGCAACCAGATGGATTGGTCATAAATTCAATCAGAATTGGGAAGAAGCTGAACAAAATTGTTGTCAAGTCTTTTGGATTAAAGCAACTCAAGTTATAGTAATTGCATGCATAACAGACTGATATTAATGCAGAATCAGACCTGACACATAGTGATACATATTAGTTTAAAAATTATAACTGCAGTTGTTGGACTTTAGGTTTAAAAAAAAAAAAAGACAATAATTCAAACAGTAGAGGTTAGCCGGACAACTAAATCAAGACAAACGTTGAATCTTTAGTGCCACTACGGGGGGAGAAGGCAGATAAGGAAAGTTGAATCTTAACGCACGCACTCAGCAGGTCCACCAGAAAGAAGAAGGCAGTAGCTGGAAAATTGAGTTACCTGGAAATGGGAGGGCGTTGGAGGAAAGAGAAAGGGTGGATCTTGGTGAAAAATTTATTGGGTTTAGAAGGAAGATTGGGTAGAGAATAGGAGGGAGAAAGAGAAGAGGCGAAGAATGCCATTGGTGTTGGTGTTGGTGTTGGAGGCGGCTGAATATTAGTGATTGATTTGGATGAGTGTTGAGTGATATAAAACTGGTGATGAATTGATTTGAGCATTTGAGGGGGGAAACAACAACAACAAGTAGCAGTAGTAGTAGTAATTTGAAAAAAAAAAAAAAAAAAAAAAAATCCGTAATCAGCAGCAGTGGCTGCAGTGCAGTGTTCCTGTTGCACTACTGGGACAATCACTCCATTCCAGCTCTTTTATGAATTCTTGAGTGTTTTTGGATCTCTCTCTCTACAGATTTTTATTTTCCCATAAATGGGGTTTCATTTCAATGTGATTAAACCGTATGTATATTCATTTATTTTAATAATAAGCAAAAAGAGATTGTTTGTGAATCATTTCCACTGTCTCTCATCTATCTAATTTATTATTATAATTATTAAGATGATGATGATGATGATGATGATGATGATGATATGGCCCTCGCTCACTCACCAAAAAAACATAGGGGGGGGGCCCACCCAAAACAAATTGCAAGAAAATGAAAAGAACCATTACTGAGTTTGAAGCACATTTTTAAATTGGAGGAAAAAACAAAACTAAGTTTGAATCCTTTGGTGCGCCCTAATGGCCATTCTTGGCCTTCCCTCCGCCTCCCTACCTACCCACCCACCCCATCCTCATAGAGGGAGATACAACATACAACTACACCCCACCCTCATCCTATTATTCCTTTCTCTTTCACTCATCCTCAAGTTATATAATAATATCTCAATGTTCTACAATATGTGTAACTATGTGTAGAATTCAATCTCTCTCTCTCTCTCTCTCTCTCTATATATATATATATATTAATAATGATATATGATGCCCATAAAAATAAATCTTTTCAAAAAAGTCCAAATAGTCTAAAAAGAATACAAGGTTATGGTGACCCACAAAAGGCTCATTTCAGGAGATGGTCCAAGATACCCCCAAAAAGCCTAGGTACAACTCCTGTGCAAAGAGTCCAAAAGACGCCTCTAGAAAATAAATTGGCTAAAGAAAAATCAAACGGCCTAAATCTAAGAGGGCTCTGATCTAAGAAAGCCTCACAAGTCCACAATTAAAGACATGCTTTGACATATCTTTTTATGTGTTCTACAATCTATTTATGAAATTATTAATACCCCCAAGGTTTGATAAAATTATATAATCATTGAAATCTGTACAAGTAATATATAAGATAAATTACAATGAGCTCTTATGAGATTTGACATAATATGTAATTATCCCCTTATTTAGCAATCGTCCAACAACTAACACAATCGGTTAGTATTCATTAGGTTTTCATTCATTTTTTATGATGAACTGATCAAAATACCATTGTAGGTTATAAAATATAATTAGTTTATTTAATTTTTACGGATTAAGTGGACATTTTTTTCACAAATTTTCAAATTTGCCATCCACCTAGTCTATTTTTTACAAAAAGAAAAAAGTACAGTGAAAACAAAGTTAATTACAATTCTTGATATCCATACAACAATTACATAATGTTATCAAATATTATGAATATTAAAAAAATTTCAAATAATAAGAATGAAAATATTATTGAATATATGTAAATATATATATGTAGTTGAATAATGTGAATAGGTAGCAAATAAAATATGATTAATTTGATTAGGCGCGTTATATAAGATAAGTAGGAGCATATTGGGAGCATGCATGGTATGGTGATGGTGGTATAGGGGAAACAGAGAAGTGGTTACCAAGCATTTATTAGGGGGGCTGGGGCTGAGGGAGTAGATTTATTCCAATTAGTAGTAGGTAGGTATAATTACTATAGTGTCCTTTGAATAAATATTAATTAGGCGTTTGACTTTGACCATGCACCCTATGTGTATGTGTAGATGGGTGGGCGTTTGAATTCCACCCATTACAAGTTACAACTCCTTGACCTGTTAAAACCCATACATCCTTCCTTTCCTCCCCGCCCTTTGACCCCTCGAATTTTCCACATCAAAATTCATTCCCAGAATTTGTTCATCCATCCATCCTATTTCATTTCTTCTTCTTCTTCTTATATATTTATATATATCTCTAGCTAGCTACATACATACTTACCCGCGCGCGCCTTCTTCCATGATCGATCTTTTGTTAATTGCATCCTCAACATTAATCTTGTTATGTTATTGTTTATGTGTTACAATTAGGTCTTCCCAACATTGCATTATTCATTTGAATTATTACTGGAACAAGTTTTCAACGATGATTGATGTCCGACCAGCTTTCTTTCGTTTATCCGTCATTTCAATAGCTTTATACTTCCTCCGCCTCCTCAGGCTCAGGAGGATGACTTGCATGGCTTTCTTAATCGCCCACCCACCCCCTCCACCACCTCCTCCGCCCACTACCTCTCCCTCCTGCTGCCGTCATCATCATCAACCCTGCTCTTCTAATTGCCAACTTCATCATCCAAATCTGCCCAACAATTTTGGGATAAAAAATAAACAGCTGCTAATTGGACGAGGCAGCAGCAATGAAGTATTAGTTAATAAGCCATCAAGGAAGAGGCCGGCCCGGCTTGTTGTCCCCACGGGCCTGCAGGATTCCATTGAAAAGGTGAAAAGGATGGAAAATATGATGAAAGAATTGGAGATCATCCAGGGCAGAGATTTCTTCTTGGCAAGCAAGAAGGGCAGGAGAGAGGTCATGGAAGATAGGCACGCAATTGTGCTTGATATTTCAGGTGACCCTAAACAAGTAGGTCACCAAAAATCTAATTTTGATGATCAATTTTATAGCCATCTCCAAAATTCCAATATTGTTTTAATTCAATTATATATATAATTTTTGGTGGTTAAATTTGTGTGCTATGTATATATATGGTATCAATTAATTGCTTTTGCGCCTATAGAAATCTTGAATGGTACATATATGTATATATATTGAATAAATAAAAGAAATATTGTTATTGGGGAGTGCTGCATGCTGCAGGCGTTCTTCGTAGTAATTGATGGGCATGGAGGGCATGAAGCAGCAGATTATGTAGCTAAAAATTTAGGGAAGAACATTGTGAATGAGTTACAAGGAGCGGGAGTGGGAGTGGGAGTGGGCGGAAATCAGATTGAAGCAGCTTTACGCGGAGGCTACTCGGCCACGGATAAAGAGTTTCTTGCTCAGGTACGCACGCATCAACTACTACCTGGTCAACATTATTTATTGATTTATTATAAATATTTTACATATCCATCAGCTAATTATAATTATTTTAGGATGTACATGGAGGAGCGTGTGCAGCGGGTGTGCTGCTGAAGGATGGAGAAGTGCACGCGGCACATGTGGGCGACTGTAAAGTAGTGTTGAGCAGGAAAGGGAAAGCCATAACATTGACAAATGAGCATCGGCTTAGCAGGGAAGACGAGCGTGAACGTATTGAGAATTCGGTATGCAATGTGTATGAGAATATATATATATATGTGTGTGTGTGTGTGTATAATGATGTGATGAATTAATTAGAAAGTGCAACTGCAGGGTGGTTTTGTGCAGTGTCACAAGGGAGTGTGGAGGGTGAACGGATCTCTGGCGATATCGAGGGCATTCGGGGACGTGCATTTGAAAGATTGGATAATCTGTGAGCCAGAGATAGTGAAGGTGGGGTTAACATCAGAGTGTGAGTTTCTGATAGTAGCTTCGGACGGGTTATGGGATAGGGTGAGCGAGCAAGAAGCGGTGGACATGGTGGTGTCGATGAATGTGAGGGTAGAGTGTTGCAGCAAACTTGTGGAGATATCATCAAGCAGAGGGAATCGAGACGACATTACTGTTATGCTCATTAACCTTCACAATTTCAAGATCATCACCCATATTATATAATATCTATATATAAATACACATACACATACACCTTCACAAATCATATTCATCATCATCTCTATCTCTGTCTCTATCCAATGTAAATAATTCATAATTATGATATTACAAAATGACATACATTGGTGATCAGCTGGTAGAAGGAACTAGTTATTTGCTCCTAATGAATTCTTTAATTTTATTATAAATATAAAGAAATTAAGGAAGAAGGAAGCAAAGAATATATATTGGGGTGGAGTGTGTAATTAGGAAGAAATTAAGAGAAAAGAAGAAAATGAAATGTGAAGAGAGGAAATAAGAAACTTAAAAGAGGCGTAAATAGTATGATTAGTTAGTAATGAAGTAGTTAGGATTAGGCGGCAGTATTATTAATTCAATTGTGATTTGTGGAATGTTTTTTCAAGAAACACAGCCCTTCCATCACCTTACAAACACCTTCTCTCCTTTCAACTCCGTTTTCATGCTTTCTATTCTTTTTTATATTCTTCTCTTCTACCATTTAATATAATTCATACATAAAACTATTATAATTTCAATATATATATATATATATATATATATATATTTATATGTCTTCACACTAATTTACATACATCTTCACCCACATGAGGATAGTTCGTTCAGAAAAATAAAATTATTTAACTTGAAATAAGTTAGCAATAAATTAATTTACGATAAATATGATTTTTTTTTTTTTTGCTAGTAGCAACAAATTTTGTAAATTTTGACTAATGGATAAATCTATTTATTGGACGAAAACAAACATTAAGAATACTAAATGTAATCTTATAATTTACTGGATTTTATTTATTTATTTTTGTGTAACTACGTAAACCAAATTTAAAAAAAAGTACGAAATAATGATCCCTTATTCTTTTTTTTAGGTAAGAGTCATGAATTTTTATTAATTGAAATAAATCGAGTATAAGTACAATCATTCCCGTCGACGTCAATATATAACAAAAACTATTACAATAATCATATTCTAATCAATAACACCTATACAATAAATCAATTCCTAAGACAACATCCCACACACTTCAGTCTATTATTATTCTAACAATAATTTTCTCCAAATCATCAAGTTCAAATTAAAATATCTCAATTCATGAAAAATCACTTATTTGGAGAATTATTAATTATAATTTAAATTCCAATGAATATTTTTTATATTAAAAAAGTTGATGGATTTATTTACACACCTAATTACTAACAGAAAGAGGGGCGACGCCCACTAAATACACCTAATCCATCCTAGTTATTACCAATCTAATCTAATCTACCACAATCTTTATTTATAACTCACACTCACACTCACAAAAGCAAAAATAAAGAATAAATAAATACATATATATATTGTTATGGGGAGTTATGACTTTTATTATTATTACTGTCATATGAACCACCTTTTGTGTTTGGATTTGGATTTGGATTTGGATTTTTCCTTTTCTCCTCATTCCTCAGCCCCTTGCCCCTTTCCCCTTTCCCCTTTCCCCTTTCCCCTTCTCTCTTCTTCTAGCATCTGCTGCTGATTACTCTCTTCGATGGATACTGTACCCTCTACCAATGATTTTCATGATTGGGAGCTCCTCCTACCCAACTCCGATTCCGACTCCACCCCCCTCCCCAATAACTCCTTTGATGAAATTCATTCTGGAGGCTTAATTCAGGTCAATTATTTCTCCTTAGATTCTCATAATCGTTTTGCCGAGGATTTGGATGATGATGTATCGGCTGGCTCCGATAATCCTAGTTGGGTTGATCCCGGTTTGGAGGACAACCCGACTCTCTACCTTCAAAAGGACTCCGGTGGTGGCTTTTGGTCCGATTCCAGCAGTGAACCTTCCGACGACCGCAAATTGATCGAATTGGACGCCATAGATCGAATTGGTTTCTCTCAGACCGAGAAAAAGGAATTTATTTTTTATGGAATTGGGGAAATACTTGAGGATAAAGGTGACAAGGCGGAGGATTTGGGGGAAGTTTGTATGGATTCCAGTGGGATTCAGGTGGGCTCTGCTAAAGTTACTGACGTTTCCGAGAATTTCCAACTGGGTGTCCTAGGTAACGTGAATTTGCAAGGTGAGTCGGAGGCTTCGGGTGAAGACAAGAATGAAATTGTAAGTGGAGGCAAAATTACAGACGACACTGCAAACAAACAAAGTGGTGAGCTTGAAAAGAGGAGCCTGGTGTGGTGGAAGATGCCAATGCAATTTCTAAAGTACTGTCTGTTTAGAATGAGTCCTATGTGGACTGTCTCCGTGGCAGCTGCTGTGATGGGGTTTGTGATCTTGGGGCGCAGGTTGCATAAGATGAAGAAGAAGACCAGGGGCTTGGAGATTAAGGTCGCTGTTGATGATAAGGTCAGTGGTCTTGTATGGATTATATTTGATTATACATCATGGACTTTGTTCTGCAACTATCTGGGAGTTTGCATATATGGTATTATGATCAGACTTATCTGCAACTTTCAAGTTAATGCCAGTGTCTTTTAATATGAGAAGTTGTATAGTTGTTTTGAAACTGAGAAGATAACAATCTGATATAGTGTGGACACAGGAACTGATACCTGAGGAGGTTATAGCACATCTCTCTTCTTTTCTTCCTATTTTCAGAAATATGATTGCTTGTAATGTTAATTCCATTGGAGTGGTCGGAAATGGTCTCTTGAGTACATCCTGCTCCTGATCATATAGGATCTAGCTTTGGGATATTTTTGTTGCTGAATTATGTGCATGTTGATATTAGAACTCGAGACCTTATCCCTATGCAGCAAGAAGGCCAGTAAAGTGATTTGTCATTTGAGTTCCAGGGGGTGAGGAGGGTGTTTAGAGAGATGAATGACTCTTCCTAGTTGATCATATACCATTAAAACCATCGGTTTGCTGGTAGATTTTTAGCCTATGGTGTCCGTAGTAACAACACGCCAGGAGAACATATACATCAGTGTGGGTTTACTTTAAGCTTCAAAAGTATAAATATTTGGCAATCAAGGAGATCTTTTACTTGCTCAATTGGTTCCACGTATGGATTTGCACTTCTGGACGAGATACATTTCCTGTGTGGAAGAAATCACACCACAGAAAGAGTTCTTAACTATTTATTGAACAGATATGGTAGTTGGTGCATTTATCATTTCATTGTTGTCCATCTGATTTTCTGGACTCAGCATTCAAATGTATGGCGTATATGTTTAGCTTTATTAAGGTCTGTAGATCCCACGCTTAATGTGATTTCGACATCTCAAAAGCTTTTAACATAACAGATGACCGTCCATTTCATTGTAAATATAAAGAAACAGGTTCATTATTCCTTCCTTGTGGAGATCGAGAATATATATACCTTTTAGCAGTATGTTTTCATTTGCATATTCAATTTTGCAGAAGATATCTCAGGTCATGAGCCGTGCTGCTCGTCTGAATGAAGCTTTCTCAGTTGTGAAACGGGTCCCCATGATTCGGCCTTCACTGCCTGCTGTTGGCACGAACACCACATGGCCTGCAATGAGTCTAAGATAAGGGAAGCAATATCTATACATGGAACATGGGCGTTCTTGCCAAGTTAAGATACTGTGTATCATTATACATAGAGCACGAGACAGGGTCTTATCAAGTTTAAGAAAATATGTAGGCTTCTGTATTTTAGTGTATCTGTGTGTATTAGTTTCCTTTTGCCTTCAACATTAAAAGCTTTTTCTTTCTTTGGCTATGTATCCAGAAGTCATATATGCGCCTTGGAATGCCTACATTTGTCATTGGATGTATGTTCTGCTATCTTTGAATTTTATCTTGAACTGATTTGTTCTTACTGGTATGACAAGTTGGATGCGGACTAGTTAGATGACAGACAAGGTGATCATCTACTCCCCCAAAAATATAAATCAATCGCTTCATCATACTGGTGGCTGATTCATAATTTTACGAGGCTTAAAAAGAAGATCAAGTGTAAGGGGAGCTTGGATAAATCAGTGCATTGCAGCAACATGTATGCCATTTGCAAGGCCAGCTAGCCGAAAGAGTAGGCTAAATCAGTGCAAGCCAGTAACATGTATCACTTCACTAGTATTTATGCACTTAATTCCCTCTGTAAGGACCATCACAGAAGTTGGGTATATCTTTCTTTCTTGAATAAGATATATTTTGAGAAAGAGTAGGGAAAAACAGCTATTGACATCAACACTCATCGTGAGTGTTACCCAATTCAAAAATCTTGAACACACATAAATGCAAGAAATTTAGATTAAAGGAAGTGGGCTGGATTCAAGACAAAGAAACAAACAACGTGACACCAAAAAATTGGGTAGCGTTGTGAATTGATCTACTGAAAGCCCCTCAGTTTTCAAGAACTGGGGAAAATGAACACATTATATAATGCTGATGAGGAAATAGACGGCGTCACTTCAGTTTTTTCCACGAAAACCCAAATGTACAACTTTTCTTTCGTACGGTATAATTAGGTGTCCCATCCTCACTAGTAGTGATTTCCCCATTTTTATAATTACTCCATTTTATTATTTTCTTTATTTATTTATATGCACCATCCACGTATTAAATAGTTTTTTAGCATTATTTGGTCGTTCTTAATTTTATAACCACATAGATTTATTTTCTTTCACCTTTGCATAAACAAACTTAGAAAATGAATTTTCAGATTCACATACATAATTTAATTCATTTCTATAAAACTAATGTAATCTTACTTTTTTTATTTAATGGAAATTGCTTTTCATACATTCAGAATCAGTCATAAACATATATGGCGTCAATGAGAAACATAGTATAAGAATTTCCTGGAAACAAACATATAATTGGAAAGGGAATTTTAGTGATGAGCCAAGTCAGAATTTCGCACTTGTATGCAGATGATCATCATTAAGCTTTGCATTGTGGTAATGGAGAACCGCAGAGACAATCATTCCCAGCAAATGCGCTGGCCGGAAACTTTGTCAACGGTAATTGACCACACAAGTGGTTGTAACTCACATTCAACTCCGACAGACCGGAAATCGCCTTAGGCACCTTCCCATAAACCAAATTGCGCGATAAATCCAAGTGCTTCAAACTCTTCACGAATCTCATACTCTCCAGATTGAATTTCAACTTGTTGCCAGAAGCATAGAATCCCACCAAGTAATCTGTTCTGTTCAACAACTTCACTGGGCTTCCCGTTATTTGATTCTCCGACAGATCAATGTAATCATAGAAGTACGTCTCTGCAGGCTTCCACTCATCCAATTTCATCTTGATTCCACATTTGGCTAACTTCAAAGAGTATATAATTGGAGAGGTGGTAACCCACTCAGGAATTCTCCTAAATGGAACTGATTGTAGGATAAATCCAAGGACTCGATACCTCTCACATGCAGTTCTGGAAACGGATCCACTAGCTTATTATGAGACAGGTCGAGATTAAAGATCTTGGTGAGATTGGCAAAACTTTTTGGAACCGTTCCTGAGAAATGGTTCCACGACAGATCCAATGTGTCGAGGGCATGGAATTTTCCCAGAAAATCAGGGATTTTCCCCGTCAGGGAATTGTGGCCCAGCTCCAGATAGGCCAGTTTTGGAGCTAGTGATGAGATGCTCCCTGGAATTGTTCCTGTGAAGTTATTGTTAGAAAGCGTAATGGATCTGAGGTTAGATAAGCCCGAAAACAGATCTGGTATTGGCCCAGACAATTGATTGCGCTCCAAATGCAGCAGGGTGAGGTTCCGGAGGCGCTGAATGCCGAGGGGGATGGTGCCGGTGAGAAGGTTTCCACCGAGTTTTAGCTGAGTCAATTGAGTCAACTCAGCGATTGAACTTGGTATCGGCCCCGAGAATTGGTTCCCTTGCAGACTCAGTGCCTCTAGCTGGACGAGGTTAGCAATGTTTGTGGGTATTGGACCAGACAACTTATTGTTTTCAATATAAACAAACAAAAGTTTTGGGAGAGTGAAAAGAGAATCTGGGAAAGGGCCTCCCAAATATTTGAGATCCTGGAGATATAGGCCATCCAAGTAGTTGAGCTTAGATAGAGAAGGCGAGATTGTACCCGTTAAACTGGTGGTGAGATTGTTGGGTTGGCCGGCAAGGCTCAAAGCTGTGACCCGGTCGCCGGTTAGGCATGTGACGCCCGACCATTTGCAACAGTCTGTGCCCTTCTTCCATGAGGCTAGCATGCCAGATGGGTCGGCTCTGATACCCGACTTGAAACCTAATAGCCCAGTTTCATCGTCGACATGGCATGCTGCTGCAGCTGAGACTCTAAGGCATGAAAGGGCAGAAGATAGTGATGATGAATGCTAGGAAGAGAGGTGAGGTTGGGGAGTGCATATTGACGATGGAGGGTTGAGAGGATGAAATGGTGCTAATTAATCTTGGTGCAACATATATACATACACGTAGAATCCAATTTTGGAAGTGGGTCCCAATCTGAGGTAGAAGTGATGATGTAAATTAAGAAGAAAGACAGGAAAAACACGCAAACTTGTCAACAAAAGAATGATATTTGTAGCCTAGAAGTAGAAGGTGGTACGGTAGATTTTGCAGTAATGCATACATGATGCATATGGAGAGGGCGGGCTTAATGGGTGGTGGAGATCAAAATCTTGACTGACAAAGTATCAAGTATGAAGTATGAAGAGAAGCTTTCGGCGTTTGAATTAAAAAACAGGCTGTACATTAATATTTGTGGGGGTGGTCAAGTCGTTTATGGTGGATAGGCCTAAGGTCAACTGTAGATACCGCCGCGGCCGCGAGAATTGACTCTCCACTCTCACACGCTAATAACATGATACATACAGAAGAAAACAGTACCTGAGTAGGCTTCATTTCATTTCCCTGCGTGGATTAATGGCTGTATCCATCATTATATTTGCACCTCACTATCCACTCTCTCTCTCTCTCTCTCTCCCTTCATGAGAGAGAATTAGCAGGGCTCTACAATCTTGTAGCAGTGGAATCATAGAGCAGCATGCATCTATGCTTCATCATTCTCAAAGATGGACATCAACTCCTCACCTAACAATTAACATTACTATTTCAAGAATTTGAATTATCATAAACAAAAAGCTTATTTGCTAGTTAACAGCAAGTAACAAATGAAACAGGTTTATATAATATGATTGCTCTATATTTCAATTAAACTCACTTATTACATCATTAAATTTGATTCAATCAAATATAATTTTAGTAATATTTTTTTTCACAAATATAATGTTATTGTGCAAATAAATAAGGGATAATTATATTCCTCTCCTTGAGGTTTGGTATAACTAGCAACAGTGGCACGCGGTTTCCGCGCACATAATAAAATATAATTTGAGAATTATCTATAATTTTAATTTGATCACAAAAATCAATGCACGTTGATAATAATTTGAAATCCATAATTTTATTGACTGCAATTTCTAAAAAATAGTCATTCTTACAAAATAAATCATAAGAAATAAAAGACAGTTGAAATGTACTGAACTAAAGTGAAAAATTTCATAAATTAACTTCTTATTTTCTTGAATTGATCCAATTACTTGCTTTCCACTGAATTCACATTTCACCTACATAAATAAAAAATAATTAGAAGTATAATACAAAATAGTATTTTGTAAGTATGAAAAAATTATTGAATGGTACACTGAGTTATGAGCAAAATACAATAATATCAAACAAATAAAATAGAAAATTACCTTATGTAAAAATCTTTACATTCTGTCATTTATAATCTTTTTAAATCCCATGTTCAAAATCCCAATCTAAATCGTCAGGCCGTCCTTAAGTTCCAACCCCACTATAATAATCTCCTCGTGTTACTCTATTTTTACCTACTTCAATACCTGAAAAATTCCAACAGTAAAATAAAAGTATTGAGAAAGATTAACATACTCAAAAAGTTTTTAATGCCACTGAACAATGAAACAATAATTTGTATAAATTTAAAAAATCTGAAAGAACAATTGAGATAGAACACAACTCACCATTTGTAAAATTCTGAAAATGAGGATTCTATTTAATGGAAGAAACAAAATCCAAAAAAATAAAGCATGCTAGATGAAATCCAAATTCCTTGTTCTATCCAAATTTCTAAAAAAAAAAATCATTCATTGCGTGGCAATAGAGAAAGATTTATTAAAAATATGAGAGAAAAAAAGTGAGAAATGGAGAACGGAGTAAGAATAGAGAAAACATGGTTTGATCATTTGAGATGTGGAAGTTAGAGATATGATTTTCAAAACATGAAAAACGGTTGATAACGTGGAGATGATAAATCAATGCAATTAAAGAAAAAAATTATTTTAAAAATTATTAGGGGTAAACTTGAAATTATAATTTTTGGTGTAAGTAGTATCAAATCCACCTCCTTATAATAGTAGAATATAAATTATTAAAAAATAAAAAAAATCAACCAAAGACATTTTCTCTTTATAATAGTAGAAGATAAATTATTAAAAAATAAAAAATAAGTGAAAAAAAAGAAAAATTAATGGAAAGTGGGGGAGGTGGGAAAGTGTTGGGAGGAATAATTTAAATAATGTAGAAAAAAAGAAAAATTACAGAAATAGGTGAATTGAAATTTTATTAAAGAAATAGGCTAAACCGCGTTCTAAAAACGCGGTTTGCCAATTTTTTTTTAAAAAAAAAATTTTGTTAACAAAACCGCGCTACGTAAACGCGATTAAAATATTTTTTGAATTAAAAAATATTTAAATTATAGAACCGCGATTTAAAATCGCGGTTCTATAATTTAAAAAAAAAAAAAAAAACGTTGCCGACAGAGCCGCGTCTACAGAACGCGGCTCTGTCAGCTTTATGCGACAGCAGCCTGCTTGCGCAGGCTGCTGTCATGTCGGGGTCAGAGCCGCGTTGACTGAACGCGGCTCTGACATCGATTTCAGTAAAAAAATTTTATTTGACCCATGCATGCATGCATGGGTCAAATCAAATAATTTTGTATGAATTTACCCCACCCATCAGCCGAACACATTCACCCCTTATTTAAAGGGGTGGATAGCTTACAACTTCAGCATGCAGTGAGGGAAAATTTATAGAGCAGTGAGGAAAAATTTGTGTTGTGAAAAAAAAAATTTCTGTTGTGAAGTTAAAAAAATTTAGTAGTGAAATTATGGCAAATTTTGGTCCAATTGATACTAGGTATTATACGGACAAGCAAATCATCGATCTGAAGATGTGCTTGAGATCCGGATACTACTTTAACTGTACGTCGTGGTGATATATCTTTTTTTCGTGTCCTGCAACTTGTTCCACGTCACATTCGTGTTCTACAAGTGTTGCAGAATATGGGTTTTTTAGGAATCTTACAGTGTGGTCACATTGAAATTGACACACACTTAATTACTGCATTATTCGAGAGATGGCGCCCCGAGATGCATACTTTCCATTTTTCAGTTGGAGAAGCGACTATAACGCTACAAGACATCTCCATCATCTGGGCCCTTCCGATTGAAGGTAACCTTATTACTGGAGTTGATATAAAATGGACGACTCAACAGTGGCAAAATTATTGTCATCAATGGTTGGGTTCCGTCCAAATGAGAATGCTTTTAAACGCTCCAGAATAAAACTTTCAGCATTACTCGACTGGTTGCTCAACAACACATGTGACGATGAGAGCCCATTCGATGCTGTATTACAAGAGGCACGCGTTTGTGTTATGTGCATTATTGGTGGGATATTGTATCCCGATGCTACAGGTAACACCGTGTCATTGTTGTATCTGCGGCATATGGAAATTATTGATGAGGAACGTCCCTTAAACTGGGGTACAGCAGTGTTGGCATATTTATATCGGGAGCTCTGTATGGCATCACAACGTGGAAAAACTAATATTGGCGGTGCTATGCAGTTATTACAAATATGGGCATGGTCACGCATAATAACACTTGCCCCGATTCCTCGAATAATGCAGCCGATCTGATGCCAACAGTGATTGACGTTGAAAACATCCTACCCATTCTCCATATGCTGCACGGTATGTATATTTGTAATTATAGTAATAATTTTATTTTCATATGTATTTATATAAATTTTTGCTTTTAGGTGGTCGTACCATATATCTCGAACGCATACTGCCCAAATGCCATACGTATTATAAGAAATACGTTAGACCGTATGCAAGAAAATGAGGTACGTGATTCTAATATTTTTTTATAGAGACTATTTTTTTATGTGAAAACAGTTGTATTAACGAGGTACGTTTAATATTGTAGTTTATTTGGACCCCATATAATGGTGACGCACTCGATATACATTCACTACCACTTTTTGCCACTCGTACACCATGGAATATACGATGCCCGTTAATTCATTATGCGATTGTGGAGATGCATCATCCGGAACGGGTTTTTCGACATTTGGCATGTCCAAGATATCCCCCCTAACCCACTGATCAGTGAAAGACGTTTACACACAATCGATAGGCGGGGACGTCACGGGGAGGATTGGGCATCATTTCATATAGACTATATTGTAAAATGGAATGACGTGCAATCAATGTTGGTGGTTCGTCCCGAAATTGTGAATGGTCGAGGTACCGTTCCTGATTATATGAACTGGTATCACCAAATAACTCGTGTTCAGATTTATCATAATATTGGCTCAACAGACATTACTGGTTATCGTCCCACTGACACTCGTGATTGGGAATATGTGGTAAGCACAATTAATGTATTTTGGTAGTTACTATTTTTTTAAACATACCCGTTATAATGTAATATTTTGTTGACAGTACAACAGGATGGAGCAACTTGTGCTAGATTGTGATAATTCTGGAGACGATATCCAGTCACTCAGAGAAACTCGGGCTAGAAATCGGGCAATTGGACTTGATATAATGACTTTTTCGAGTGCAAGATATCCGAGTGTGCGGCGCGGTCCCGCAAGTGATGACGCTGGTCCATCAAATGTATACAATGAGGTGGGTCCATCAAATGTATACAATGAGGTGGGTCCATCAAATGTGTACAATGAATCCAATGTCCAAATGTGTACAATGAGGCTGGTCCATCTAATTTCTTTACTCCCACTGGTCCATCATATGCTTACACTTCGAATATGCCATTTTCCTCTGGAGACTTTGCACATAACATCCATCCAGAGACACGAAGACATCTTGGGATTTCACCAGTGCCATTTGATGGCTCGGATGTAAACACGCCAATAGAAGAGCCGCAGGATATTCATCCCCGTCGGAACAGACGACGTCCACGTTGTGGCACTGGGGGACATTACTAGTTTAGTAGAATATTGCTATGTATTGAACATGTGATTTGTGCAAAAGCTTTTCATTTATTGCATATTAACTACTATTACAATCAAAGAGTTATTACATTGATTCTAAACTTGACGAGATTGATATTGTTGGCGAGCACGTGCTTGTGGTCGATCCATTTCATTTGGTATCCGCGTCGAAACATATCTGTCTGGTCCTCGGCGAACTCGGACCGCCGGATTATGCACAAGTTCAATGTCAACGGGATCCCAATACTCTTCCCCATACAATGGCTCAAACCTCCCTTGATATGTCTTTCTATATGCTCGAATACTATAATATTGAGGAATAAAATTTGAAGCATTTACCCCAAAATGTCGGCTTACTTGAATGGCATGTGAACACGGAATTCCATGTGTTCCCCACTTGCCACAGGAACACGTCTTATGCTTCAACTTAACTACATAAGTATGCGAACCCTGACCAGTCAAGCTCAATGTTAGAACGGATGCAGATTGTTGATTGTAATCAAATTTTTGAACAATGTGATGTACCGCTTCTGCTTGTCGGGCCTCGAATATTCTAAAAGCAAAATCAGCCCACTCTTGATTAGCATTTAGCATGCGGTAACAACGTGTTGTGCGCTCCAGAAAATAGCGAACTGACCGATGAAATGTGATTTGTACAATCGCAACTATTGGTAAGCGTCTGGCACCTTTTAACACTCCGTTCACACACTCCGACATATTTGTAGTTAAGATACCTGTGTGCCAGCCACTATCATGGGATAACGTCCACTGGGTCTTGTCAATCATCTCCAGCCAATTATATGCTTCCTCGTTCAATTCTCTAATCTCTGTCATTATTCGTTTAAACTTACGAGCATTCACCTCTGCACCAGCCCTCCAACAAAGGTCCTTCAACCGAATGTTGTTGAATTTCTTGTTAAAATTTGAACACACATGACGTAAACAAAACCGATGAACCCCACGAGGAAATTTGAATGCCGGAACGTAATTGATTGCACTGATCAAGCCACTGTGACGATCTGAAATTAGACAAACTCGATCATCATCATTTGGCAGTAAATGTTTGGCCAGCATTTGCAGGAACCATCGCCATGAAGCTAATGATTCTTCATCCACAAGCGCGAATGCTAACGGAAGCACCTGCTGATTCGCATCTAAAGTCACGGCCACCAACAACTTATGCTTATATTTTGTGTACAAATGAGTTCCGTCTACACTTATAACATTTCGACAACTACGGAAACCCTCTATACACGGTCTGAAAGCCCAAAACACATAATGCAACATTTGGACACCCGATCTGTCTGTATCCAAGTTCAACCACTCAACAACGGTCCCCGGATTCAATTTCTGCAAAAATGCCATAAATCTTGGCAACTTCTTAACAGAACTCTCCCACGTACCATAAACTTGTTCTCTAGCTGCTTTCAAAGATTGCCACGCCTTATGATAAGATATTTCAAAACCGAATCGATCTTTCACATTTTGTTGGACAAATTTAATATCATAAGCCGGGTCTTGACGAACCATCCCCAACAAATGTGTGGCAATCATACTTTTACCCAAGTTACCATGCTCAACAGAAATCTCATTCATTAGGCATGTATGTGGTCCGGCGTACTTGGTAATTTTGAATAAGCCCATGTTCGGCTGGAATATCCCTCTTAGCATCCAACTGCAGCCAGTCTGCTCGTCATATTTGCAAGCAACCTTCCACAATTTTGGCTTGCTCTCAACCACTCGGTATTCCCGGCAAATCGAACGAAAAAATCCTGAACACTTGCTTTCAAATGATCCTTACTCTTGAAAACCATTCCTCTTGCGAGCTCCCCAGTGTTTGAATCATAAAAATTACCCCAAGCACCAGTAGGTATATCGATTGAGTCGGCAGGTACCTCTGGATGCATAGCCTCGAAAAATGGAATAACCGAATATCGGTTAGTCGGTTCGCAAGAGACATGCATGTTCAAATCGAAGTGGTCTTATCTTTGGCTTCTTGGACCACTTGCAGTATTCCCGAGCACATCTATCATAACTTCAATGCTGACCTCATCATTATTTTCAGGATTATTTGTAGTTAGGCCCTCTACTTCAACCTCATCTGGTTCTGAGTCCACATGCTCATTATTTAACATATTGTCTGCTTCAGGCTCGTCATCTTGTTCACTGCTCACAGATGGACCTGCAGGTGAAGATGTACCTGCATAATCTGATGGTCCTGCAAATGAAGATGGACCTGCATAATCTAATGGACCTGCAAATGAAGATGGACCTGCATAATCTGATGGACTTGCATATGAAGATGGACCTGGATAATCGTCATTAATTCCAAACCTACCCATTGATTGTGTTACTACTGGCACACTCGACAATTGGGTTAACATAGACATATATGTACCCCATTCACTAACAGCCGGGTCATCTGGTACAACCATTTCACGAATTTTCTCAGCTTGGACAAAAATATCAATCGACACATATCCTGTCATCGGATTGAAAAAATATTGCAAATCTCGATCCTTCTTAATTGGCATCATCGCTTCCTTCCTTTGACCAAAATTCAATGTTATGTATTTAAAATGTATTTGTAACTTAAAATCATTCCTACTAAATCCAAGTTCTTCATACAACATTAATTCTAGCTCATCAAATGTGGTAGTACGAGATATGTTTATAAATCCTATCGGAGGACGATCATAACCTACAGAATCATTCGAAATAATCCATTGACCTCCAAAATATATAACAATATCAACAGTGTTCTGCTCCGCCATAGCTTCACAATAAAATAAAATATATATCAAAAATTATATTTTTAACACTATTATAATAATAAAATTAAAATGCATAAATAACAAAAAATTCAATACAAAAAACTTACTTGGCTTTTTAATCGTAAATCCTCCACACGGTTACAATGACACAAGAGAGAAATTTTTTGTTGCTGCAGAACAAAAATGTTACTGAGTACAGAAAATAATGAAAATGGAACACGGGCAAAATTTATACACAAAAAAACCGTGATATATTATCACGGTTTTATTAAAAACGCTGCAGGAAAAATTTTTTGTATTTGTGTCAGAGCCGCGTTCAGTCAACGCGGCTCTGACACAACAGGCTTGACTAAGCAGCCTGCTGAAAAGCAGGCTGCTTTAATTTTTTTTTTCTTTTCTGTCAGAGCCGCGTTCACTGAACGCGGCTCTGACACTTAAAGCAGCAGCCTGCACAGCAGGCTGCTGCTTCCTATTTTTTTTTTTAAATATTGATAGAACCGCGATTTGGCATCGCGGTTCTTCAATAATTTTTTTTTAATCCCATAAATAGGCAAACCGCGTTTTAAAAACGCGGTTTTGCCTATTTCTTTAATGAAATTGCAATTCGCCTATTTCTGTAATTTTTCTTTTTTTCTACATTATTTAAATTATTTCCCCAAAGTGATGAAAATGATTGTATGTGTAGTGTGCCGGGGGAGTGGGGCGTGGAGGGGGGGAGAACATGGGGAAAACAAATAAGCAATTAATAGTCAATTTTGATAAAATTATTTAATGATATTTATAAATATTTTTAAGGATATAATTGGTAAACAAAAAATTGGTGTAGCGGTATGAAGAAATCGTCATTTAAGAGTGTAAAATACATTTTCTTTATAATAGTATAGAAGATTAAACATAAATCCTCTATAATTTAAAAAATTACATATAATATTCATAATATTTGTTTTTATCTAACAAATACACATATTAATTAGATGAAATAAATCTACTAAAGCTTGAGTGGGACCCACTGAATTAATAGGTGGGGCCCGGGGGGGGGTAAATTTAGTAATAGTAACAATAGATAAGGGGCAGCAATATATGTACCGTACCGTGAAGTAAAACCAAAATCAAAATGTATTATTAGTATTAGTATTAGTATTAGAATTAGAATTTAGAAAGTGAAGAAGTTTCCAGCAAGTTTCCGACGTGGCATTTTCGACGCGACAATGAGACAGAGAATAGAAAAATGAAATAGAGGAGCAGTCTTTTCCTCAACATCAACAGCTAGAGAGAGAAAGTATTGGGGTGGGATCTGGACTCCGATCCTCTCTATTTTCCGATCTCCTCCCTCCGCCACCCCGCCGATTTCCCAATTCTTCATCATCAATCATGTCCCTCAATATGAAAACCTTAACACAGGCCTTAGCCAAGGCCTCCGCCAAGGCCTCCGCTGTCATCGAGAAGACTGTACAAACTACCGTCCAAGAAGTAACCGGTCTACCTAGAGCTATGCAGGACTACGAGCTCATCGATCAGATCGCCTCCGCCGGCCCTGGCCTCGCCTGGAAATTGTACTCAGCTAGGTCTCGTGACACCCACGTCCCTGCTGTCTACCCTATCGTCTGCGTTTGGATGTTGGATAAGAAGGCACTCTCGGAGGCCCGGCAGAGGGCTGGTCTCTCTAAAGCCGCCGAAGATGCGTTTTTGGATGTGATTCGGGCAGATGCCGCTCGACTCGTCCGCCTCAGGCACCCTGGGGTGGTTCACGTGGTCCAGGCGCTGGATGAGAGTAAGAATGCCATGGCTATGGTCACCGAGCCGCTGTTTGCGTCCGTGGCAAATGCGCTTGGGAATGTGGAGAATATTCCCAAGGTCCCTAAGGAACTCAAAGGAATGGTATGGGCTTCCAATCTCAATTTTAGGTTTTTGTTATTGGAAGGTTTGTCAGTGAATGGTTTTCTGTTCCTATTACCTTTTTCTTAAATTTGGACTAATCTTATGAATTTTTGGAGCTAGGCAGAAATAAATGAATGAATTTTGGCTTTGTGCACTTAACTCGATGCCAATGGGTTAACAATGCTGGAGAAGGAACTCCAACTCAGACGAGAGAAGATGATTAAGATGTCCCTTCTAAAATTTTGTTTTGTTCGTGAAAACAAAGATAGGATATTGGGATTTTTTCATTACTATTTCAAGGAAGAATGCAGGCTATAGCTATAGCGAAAGTTAACCACCATAAAATTTTACGGCGGCAACTACTGAGACTTGTTGGTCTATTATTTCAAGAGTTACAAAATTATTCTCCAAAGTTCCTTTACATGAACTTCTATCAATTGTTAATCAGTCATTTATAGTCTCCGTCACTTATTAAAAATATGTATGTCTCCACGTGGCTCTAAGATTTTAAAGTTGCAAATATAGACACCAGTACAAGTCATCCCTGCTACCAACTAGTGAGAAATTATGTCCTTGGCTCTGAACGTGTAGAAGAATTTGGGAAATGTTACACAAGCATCATCAGCTTAGAAACAATGAATGACCTTGTATTTGTCCTGTTTGGATTGCCTGTTTTGATTTCGGGATCAAAAGTATCAATATTCTTCTTGGTACTTGATGTGCCAAATCTTAACTTTGTTTGAGTTGGAAACTATATACAGTAAATCTTCAGCTGTTCACGATTTCCACCAAAAGGTCTCAACGATCGATTACTTTCTGCTTCAGGATATGGGGTTATTGGAGGTTAAGCACGGTCTGCTCCAAATTGCAGAGACGTTGGACTTCCTTCATAATAATGCACGCCTTATCCACAGGGCCATAGCACCAGAGGTTATGATTTGTTTTCCTAGAGACTTTAATTTGAATAGTTTTCATGCAGCTCATTTCGTTATTCATTCTCTTTTGTTAATTCCTATTGTTCTCTGCATTAGCTTTTCTAGTTTGAGAGAAAATATAAGTTATGAATTGCTTAGAGAGGTATCTTTACTATTTTCACTTTGATTTTCTTTTTAATAATTTTATGGAGGAAGAAAATGAACTGATGATCACTTGTATACATTATTGGCATTTAACTGTTATGGGAAGAGGAGGGATTTTTTGTGGAGTTGGTTTCCTGAGTCCCTGATTTGATAGCAAGAATGTAATCATTGTGACTTTAAACTTTGTAGGAGGTGGTACTGTGATGCCATTGTTTTAATTGGTGTAAAGTTTTCAGATTTTGAATACCTCAACTTGGTAAAGGGGGTGTTAGGGGTCTCCTTTTGAATTGCCTTCTTTATTACTTCTTTTCCCACTTCATCATGTTCCATTTCTGGTCTCATTTATATACTAGAATAATCCATATTACATTTTATGTTTGGTTTTTGCTGCAGTTTCTTGCTCCCTCTAATCTCACTCGTTGCATGGGAATTTAAGATTGTCCATGCTGCTTTCTATTCTTGTCTCTTCTCTTTATTTATTCCTATTATGGGGATGCTGGAATGGGATTGTGTCTCTTAATCCAGGCCTCTCATGGTCAGGCGCCCTATACAAATGTTCTAAAATGTTTTGCATCATTCTTGTCTTCTGTTTCTGCCATTCATTCTTGCGTCATACTTGGTATATCCTCAAATCGAACGAGGAAATATGCTTGCTGCAAATCGAATATTGTCAGATGGAAAAATAAGCTATTCATAATATTTTTCTGAAATAGTCAGTAAAAATATCTTCCATGGCTGACTGAATGAGTAAAAAATAATTAGGTTTACTTGGCCCCTGTTGACATGGCCATTGCTGACTATTTGTCTTGGAGGACACATCTTATTTTGTAACTGAACTGATTTGCCATTTTTTCCATCACAGAGTGTCCTCATTACTTCTAATGGAGCTTGGAAGCTCAGTGGTTTTGGTTTTGCAATTTCAACAGATCAGTCTTCCAACGATTCTGCCGGCATGCAGGCTTTCCACTATGCTGTGAGTAATAGATTTGTTGAACTTGGTCATATGCATGCATGTTTCTTCACTCTTCTAGAAATTCCTTTTCTGTATTATCTTGTGCATTTTTGTCTAGAGATATTCCACCCACCTTTGCTCCTCTCAGTTAGTTTGATGTTGCACCTACTTTATAACTAATGCTGCTCCTTATGAAAGAATGAAAAGAACTACATGCTGTTCATGGAAATAAGCATACATATATGTGATGGAATTGATGAAAGTAATAGGTCAATGTGATGGAGAGATTAGCTAATATCCTTATGTTACTTAGAAAAGGAGCCAGTATATTAATATGGACTTCTTCCAGATTGCTCGAGGGAAATTGACAGTATCCCACTACTAGTTGGTTGTTCAATTTTTATTTCTGAGGAAGATCTGGTTTAATGCAGCTTGAATGAAACTCTAACCTGCTTTTGTTTAATAGGAATACGATGTAGAAGATTCTATCCTGCCGTTGCAGCCATCAATAAACTACACTGCTCCCGAGTTGGTCCGAAGTAAAACGTCTTCGGTTGGGTCTGCCTCCGATGTTTTCAGCTTGGCATGCCTTGCCTACCACTTGATAGCTCGGAAGCCTTTATTTGATTGTCACAACAATGTGAAGATGGTATATATATTTTGTTTCCCTTAACTTTTGCATGTTGTGTTACTGAATCATTCTGTTGCACACTGATATTCGGAAGCTGCACTTGCTTTAGATCTATTCTTTTAAATCGTATGCTTTCAGTATCATGTGCTTTATGAACCCTATAGATTATAATTTGATGTATTTTAGTTCTTGTGGTCTGGAAATGGTGAAGCCATATTGCTTTGCATTTGTTACTCATAAATAGAGGCATATTTTAGTTGCATGTATGAGTTTGATTTAGTTGATCTTGAAGTGATCTGTCACAAGAACTTGAGAGAAAAGATGCAAATACTCAATGGTTGGTGGTCGAAGGCTGACAGGCCAAGATCTGCGTGTGCTTCAACAAAGTCTGGGAGAGAAATTATGAATGTATAAAATTGAAAATGTGAAATTGTTGAAAATCAAGTCCTGTTGATAGGTAAGATGCCATTTGGCCCTGTATTCCTACAAAATTGATGCTGCTGTTAGAGTGAAGTATAATCAAATATACCTTTTTTCATTTTCCCGTCTGCACATGGTTTTTAAGAAGTTTCCCAGTGCTTCAGGAGGTTAATGGGATAACAAATTTTCAGTTAAGAGTCTAGAATTAATATAGTTTAAGGAAATGACGGAATCATAAGAAGCTAAAAACTCAAGTGATTTTTTATGGAAATAACGGAACAGGAAGAAGTTCACAAACAAACAAAAAAATGAACTGGAGGAACAAATAAAGATAAAAGCAGCATATATGTCCTGAAGTAACTGTGTCATCATTTAATTCTTTCCAAACCAGTAATCATGTTCATGTCCTTGTGTAGAGATTAATTGTTCTTCTGCAACTATATTTTTACAGTATATGAACAGTCTGACTTACCTAACCAGTGAGGCATTTTCTGCCATTCCAAGGGAGCTGATACCAGATTTGCAGAGTATGCTCTCTGCAAATGAGGCTCTGAGACCAACAGCAATTGATTTTACAGGTTACTGTTGGTGGCTTTTGGTTGTAGTTTCACACTCATGCGAAATGTCTTCAGTTGGCAACTAAGAATTTGTTTAATTTTTAATTATCTTTTACCAAGTATCTATTCCACATTTTCAGGTTCATCTTTTTTCCGAGAGGATACTAGGTTGCGTGCTCTTCGCTTTCTGGATCACATGCTTGTATGCATTTTATTCTTTACTTCAGTTTTGGCATACTTCTTTAGCAAGAAACATGGTACAGGCTGTCAGTATGAAATCTGATTGTGCCTGATTGCTTCCAGGAGAGAGATAACATGCAAAAATCCGAATTTCTAAAAGCATTATCGGACATGTGGAAAGATTTTGATCCCCGTGTTTTGCGGTTTAAGGTCTGAATTCTTTTTCCTGCACCATTAATGCTATTCAAATATGAGTATTATCATTTTATTGCCAGTATAGTTGTTAATGCTACTTGGTAATTGTATAAGGGAAAGGGAAAGAGACTAAAATTCATTTCGAACATATGATCTTCCTAGTCTAGCTTTTGACCTTGTTATTAGCCTAACAATCTATCATTACCCTTCTTAAAATAAAATGTTTTCTTAGACAACCTCTGCCTTCTTCCATAATTTGATTAGGATGGTGTGAGGGTTTAATGAATGTAGCAATGAATTTTTTTCTGATTGTAATTATCATTGCCTTTGAAAGGGTTTGGTAAACTGAACTGTGCGTTTAATATCTGCATACAGGTTCTTCCCCCACTTTGTGCAGAGCTCCGAAATTTGGTAATGCAACCTATCATTCTGCCTATGGTTCTGACAATAGCAGAGTCCCAGGTACTGTATTAGTTGATTGTTGCATTCCAAAGCCGCTTTGGTATGGTTATATCTAATGTTGATATGAAAGTTGATTTTTGTATTTGTATGCCCTACATGCTGGGTTACATGGCTTTTATGTCTTAAGCATAATATTCACATGGTCACATGTGTTTAATGTGGAGCTATATCCATTTAGTTCTTGGTACTCATGACATTTTCAGGTGATGTTAGGTTAGAAATAACAAGATGAGCGTATCTATAAAACCATGCATTGTTTCTAGTATACTTATTTATGTCTCATTTTAATGATCTTTCCTAGACTACTATCAAACTTGAGATCACAGGCTTATGTCTTTAAAATTTTGCGGCAGGACAAAAGTGATTTTGAGCTATCAACCCTGCCAGCTCTTGTTCCTGTCTTGAATTCGGCTGCAGGTGAGACATTATTGCTACTTGTGAAGCATGCAGAGCTTATAATCAACAAGGTAATTGAATTTTCTGTTCTACCTGCCCTTTGTATGCATGAATGCTGGGCAATGCTTTCTCCTTTTGCTAAATTCATGTGGTTTAGTGAATTGTTTAGTTTATCAGCATGTTCATGACTTACGGCTTTGTTTCCACTATTCTTTGTCGAGTTGTGATGCTATTGGAACAATAACTATTCTTATTGAGATTGTAATTATTATATTTCTGTCAAACAATATTCAGTTGCATTTGTTAACTGGAAAAAGTTTTAAGTAATACTACGTAAAAATAAAAAATCATGAACACCTTCAACGTTTCAAAACACAAATAATGTTTCAACTTTATGTAGTTAATCCAGTACATATTTGATTTGCATTTGACTAGGGATAAAGTAAAACTTATTCATTAAATTAGAGCAGAATCAATCAATATAATAACACGAACAGCAGAAGGCCTACAATGTCATTCTATTAATATATTTTTCGTAAATAAATGATATTGAGGGAATATAATGAAAAGTATCAAAACAATCAAAGCTGGGATTCATTAATAAATTTTCTTAAAAGTGTGTGGATGCCTTTTGTTTTAGTGCTTGCACACACTGCATGCACATGTAGAATGAAAATGGCTGTTCTCTATCTTTGACTCTTGAAAATGGTACTTTTTGCTTAATTGGAAGCTCATGCTATGGTGGGACGTTTGCTTCTTTTTTCACTTGGCAGGCTAGTCAGGAGCACCTTATTTCGCATGTTCTTCCCATGCTTGTTCGAGCTTATGATGATACTGATGCTCGTGTGCAAGAGGAAGTTCTCAAGCGGACTATTCTGCTTGCTAGACAACTGGATAAACAGGTGATTGTTAGTTGTATTCTGGCTGTTGACTTTTTTTGGAGCTAATTGGAGCATGATATATAACCTTTGTCCTTGTAGGCCACTTGTAATTCTCCATAAGCTGATTCTTGAATGTAATTAAGTGTGTCTTTGATGAAGTTTACAATATGTTTGAGTGTACTGTAGCCCAGTTATTAAGTGGGATGCTTTCTGAATCAGGTAGTTGGGTACACAAACTTGCATCATATAGGTTGTATGTGTAGTCATTTTCGTTTGTGCAAGGTCATATACTGAATTTGCACCCTTTGCACTTTAATTGAGTATCCAACATTATCTCAGGAGTGATTGTTTCTTGAGCATGGCTTTCATTAACACCCTTCTAGAGGGGTAAGTGCACTGTTCTTCCTGAAATACATTGGAAGACTTGCTTGGGACTATGTTCCATCTTGTACACCTTCTTGTTGTCTCAATACCTGATTGCTATGATATACTGATTATAACAATTAACACCACTGTTCACTTGTGTGTATGATGAATTATTTGGTGAATTGGTTTTGTGGAACCAGGCATTTAATCATCTTGATAATTTATGTAACTTGACTGCATGAACTGGAAACCAATTGGCTGACAGCTAGAAATGGCTGTTCCCAAGCAATTTTTGGCTAAATTGTCTGCAATTAGATTGGTTTTTCCTGGGAATCAGACTAGCTGAACCTTGATTCGAAGTTAATTGTTTGATCATTTCTTTTCTCTGTTCCTTTTCTCTCTTGCAGCTGGTCAAGCAAATTGTTCTGCCTCGAGTTCATGGATTGGCACTTAAAACAACTGTTGCTGCGGTATGTGATCTTGTTGGTTTTAAGATTCCACCCACCTATTAGATATAGAATTGGATTTTCTCGTGTCGTCCAGACATGGTTGAACACATAATAACTTTTTGACTTTTTTTTTCCTTTTTCCAAAATAAATTGAGATATATCTATAATAAGCTTGGAACACAGCAAAATGCAACATGTATGAGTTTATGTTGCAAAAGTTTTCACTGGGCTTGTACAATTGTCAATACCTGTCTTTCATAAGCAAATGAAAGAAGCAGTTATAATCGAGAGTTTGTTGAAGATGTTCCTACTCTCTTATGCAAGCTTAATTGGAGACCACTTAAGATTTGGTGTATTTCCTCTATTTTGTTATCCATTTATTTGTGATCATGATGAGAGCATGACTGGAGGAAGAAATGAAACTGTGGTAGTCCTGTGTTGATTTTGGAACTATATGTTGCTGCGAAGTAAGATCAAATTGACATATAATTTGTTCTTCTTTTCTCCAAGGAAGCAACATTACCATCCTTATCTTAGTCCTTGCATTTGTAGTAAGCTATTTTGATGGGCCAATTCTTTAGCTTGCTCTCTCTCTATACAGACATTCTAAAAGTCAATTCGTTTGTTTCCTTTTGTTTCTCCTGTTGGCAGGTTAGGGTGAATGCTCTCTTGTGTTTTAGCGAGATGGTTCACATACTAGATAAGAGTGCTGTTTTAGATATCTTGCAAACAATCCAACGATGTACTGCTGTAGATCATTCTGCTCCAACTCTTATGTGTACCCTTGGGGTGGCAAATTCAATTTTGAAGCAGGTTTGTGATTTGACCACCCTTAGTAGTAACGAAACGGTTCTGGATAATCATAGATACTTTACCTTACTGTGGTCCATTCTCTTTCTTTCACCAGTTTGGCATTGAATTTGTTGTGGAGCATGTTCTTCCACTACTCTTACCTCTTCTCATTACCCAACAATTAAATGTTCAGCAGTTTGCAAAGTATATGCTTTTCATCAAGGATGTATTAAGGTGAGATTACCATATTTTGATTTTTACAGGTGTGCTATAACGACTTGTTTCATTTGTCAACTTACCATGTTAATCTGTACATTCATGTAGCTGGTGTGTTTAATTTGACTTTACTGCTTCTTTCAGGAAAAATAGAAGAAAAAGAGGAGTAACTTTGACAGAATCCGGAATTCCTGAGGTAAAACTATCGCAAGCAACCGATGGATACACATTAGGACAAACAAATAAAGCTGCTTCCACAGCCCCATCGATTACAAAGCGCAGTTCATCATGGGATGAAGACTGGATACCTGCAAGGCCAGCTTCAACAGTCCCCCCGTCTTTGGCTGCAATATCAGCCGCTCAACCTGCAGTACCAAGTCAGCCTGCTCGTGGCATCTCCACATATTCGACGTCCTCAACAGCATCGGTTGCCTCCACTGAACAATTACCTTCCTCATGTCCTGCAGTTGATGTTGAATGGCCCCCTCAGTCTTCATCAGGTGTTGCAACTCAATTTGGCGACTTCAAAAATCTAAATGGAAACAAAGGCACATCAGATTCAAGTTTAGATGATATCGATCCTTTTGCTAACTGGCCACCTCGGCCTAGTGGTGCCCCAAGTGTTTCAACCTCTCTAAACAATGGCACCACAGCATCATCAGCTAAAAAGAATGGGATCAGCAATATGGGAACTCCCCCCAATGGTTTGAGCTTTCAATCGGAATCGTGGGCATTTGGCATGCAAGCTACTGGTGAATCCATGAGTCAGAATCAAGGAATCAGTTCATTGCCAAATGTTGGTAGTAGCAGCGGTGGACCCAGCTCACAAAATTCTCTTGGGTATTTGAAGCAAAATCTTGGCACTTCAGCTCTTGGTTTTTCCACCGAAAAGGCAGCAGATTTGGAGTCCATCTTTGCTCCTAACAAGAATGAGCATGCTGCACTAAGGCTTGCTCCACCTCCGACAAATGCTGTTGGTAGAGTTAGAACACGAGGGAGGGGAAGTCAAGGGCAAACTGGGTCTAGTTCGCCATCTGGCCGCATGAAATCTCAAACTCAGCAAACCCCTCTACTGGACCTGCTGTAGTTGCTGAGTGGACCATTATTCCATGTTTTTCTCTACAATTTGTGTTGAAGGTACAGATGGACGTCTGTAGGATACTCATTTTAATGTCCTCATCTGCTGTGGATGGAGAAAGTGCACATTTGAGTGCTTGATACACAGATTGTCCTCCAAATTGTGAGGTTCATTGTTGCATAGGATGTAATTTTGCTTGTAGCATAATGCGGTATAGACTTCTTGTTAGCAATTTTTTTTTTTTTTTTTTTTTGGTTGTCTCTTAAATCTGTTTTTGAGCATTCTTTGTATTCTTAACAGGCTGCACCCATTAACGGGAACTGAGAAAAAAAATAAATGGATGTGATATTTTTGTGTTCCAATAAGTGTAGGAGATGTGGCACTACCGAGTGTGAGTTGTATTTTTCCTTGTCAGTTCAAATGGTGGGGTTAATCTACAGAATGAACCTCAAATATGTAAGACATTTGTTCAATGTGGGTTTTGGGAGTAATGTATCCTACGTACTATTTGCATGTTAATAATGTTAAAAAAGTCGCATTCAAATGCTTTTTCCTTGTAGATCATCCATTGTTGGCAAGTTGACTGTAGTCTGTATTGAACAGGTGAAATGTGGGCAGTCAAGATGATGATGTATTAGTTCTCTTGTCAATTGAAAGCTGTGGAGTAGAAGGGCGATGCATGATTTCTTAACACTTTTTATTCTATTCATTCACAATGTCTATATATGGTCTCTTCTGCTCCAGAAAGCAATCAATTCTTAATGGGATAAATATATATAGTTGCACTTGGCAGTTGGCACCTGCCTCATCATATACTTGCATTTATCTCTACTCTACTCTGAAGAATAAAAAGTATTTCTTTTTGTGATTTTGGTGTGGTACCTTTGAATTTCTGTTTTAGGTATCCTATATATGGAAGTGAATTGATTAATGGAGGTAGCTAGATCATGCATATTGAGGAAATTAAATGGTACCTGTATGGTTATTTATTTATCGGGTAATTGTCGGGGGCAAGTTAAGTTCTGGGAAATTGTTTGTACGTACATACTTCAGATCGAGAATGTGGAATTAATATGTTTTAGTTTGTGATGAATTAAAATTATATATATATATATATATATATATATCCACTAACTATAATTAGGGTATGTATGTATAAAGCCAATATTAATTTGTAACCTGATAAAGAATTACATGAAAAAATAATTCTATTTGATTTCCCAGTTCATTAAACTAGTTATATGTTGCCCTTTTGATTGTGCTTTTTGTTCTCATCAATTATATATGCAGTATTTAGAAATTATTTTTAGAAAAGGTAGAATTAAAATTAAAAGCGCATATATATAGACGACGCATCATATATATATATATATATATAATAATTTAGATAGATGATGTAGAATAGTTGGGAAATTGGTGCGTGCAACTGGACGGACATCATCATCAAGGATCGAAATGATGAGAAATTAAGATGAAGTACATTAATTTCAAAGTGTAATTGCATGGGCGGTTGGTTATTATATATATATTTAGTTATTGATTTTTCAAGAATAAGGAAATCAAGAAAACAAAGAAAAAGAAAAGCAGCGGGCGTTGGGAATTGTATAACTGGGAAAACTGCCTCTGCACATCCCATATGTTATGAATTGCTTCGTGCAAGCAACACTTATTCTCTCACCTACATAATTCCTTTGCTTAATATTGCTTCTCCTACAATTCATATCTATATTTATATGCATGGGCATGTCTGATCCATCTACCTACGTACTGCACATATGCATTCATCCTTGTTATTTTCAATTCAAAATTAATAAATAAATGATGAAGCAGCATCTGAGTCGTGGATTTCCTAACTCCAAATGGATGAACGCCGGCATGTTTGAGGTTGATCATGCGTGATTATTGTTGGTGAAGAAATGGGACATTAATGTAGTCATGGCATGAGATTGCCTTGACATGATCCCTGCAATTGATGGCGTCTGGGATAAGATGATTTCATAGCCGTCATGGTATCCATCCATCCCTTCACCCATCAGCTGCCAAACCAGGCTTCCACTCATCGTCCCACCTCCCCTTCTTGCAATCTGTATATATCTCTGTACACGTTCCCCATGTACACCTCTCTTTCATTCAGACTGAATCCAGGGTCTTTACTCGACTTTCCAAATTCAGCAATTACTAGTGGCTTCTTCAATATTCTTTTGGCGTCTTCCAAATGACTCGACATCCATCTCTCCATGAATCCCATTTGTTCATCATCACTTTTCCCAGATAACCTGTACGTAAATTAATAATTAATTATATAAACAGTACCTAGTACATGATCATGAAGATGAATTATTATGAGTACGTACGTACCAAATATCAGGGTAGGCGTGTATGGTTGCAAAATCAATGTCTTTGATAAGATTGTTAGTGATGAAATCAGTTCCAACTTGGTAGCCAGGATTCACAAATTGCTTCCTTTCTGGCATTGTGTCTCCGTAAAATCCTTCCATCCCTATCTCAACCAAGTGTTTCTTGTCCAACGACTTCACGAATGCCGCCATTTCTTCCACCCACCCCTGCACCCATCATCACATGCATGCATTCTTTCTTAATCATTATAATTCAATGAAGAAATTAATTATTATTATTATAATTATATAAAACTAATTAATGCAAGTACTATTAATACTGACGTACGTTAAGGGTTCTTCCAGAATAATCAAGTTGGCAACGGGGCTCATTTATGAGTTCCCATGCCATGATCGTCGGGTCATCCTTGTACGCCATTCTGGTAATGGTGTTGAACCTTGTTACAACTTTCTGCAAAACGTACAATATACGTACGCTCAAATTAATTAATAATATTAATTAATGATAATTTGAATTAATGTGAAGATATTATATATATATATATATATACCCTGATGTGGTTCTTGTAGTAATCTTTGAGCACAGGATGTGTATAAAAATCGTCTTCGGTGTTGATTTGAACTCCTGCATTTGTAGCCCATTGGGCGTACTGCTGTCTACCCCCAAAATCCTTGTAATTATTGACGAAGCTCAATATCAACCGAATGCCGTGCTTGCTTGCTTCAGAAACCACAAAATCTAGTCCCTGAAAGACTGTTTCATCGTAGGTTCCAGGCGAAATTTGTAGGGCGCGATCGCCGCCATCGCTGAAAGCCCAAGTCCTGCAAACAGTGAGTCCAGCAGCAGAGGCTTCTCCGAAGACATGAGAAACTTTGTAGCGTTGGGTGGGATCGGAAGCGAGGTGCATCATCCAATAGGCATTGAAGCCATTGAAGAGAAAAGGCGAATTAGAAGCGTTGAGAACAAAATGAGATCCACTTGTTCTAACAAACGCTAACTCCCTGCCGGGAAGGGGAACCCTTCTGGCTTGACAACCTGCTCCCAACAACAACATCATTAACACGAACATCCCCCAGACCACCAAAGAAGTAGCCACCGCCATTAATGATTAATATATGCGAGATGGATGATGAGTGAATTGGTGTGTAGTTGTGGAGGGGTGAAGGTGCAATTGCAATTGCATGCCTATTTATAGTGATTTTGAGATAAGAAAAAATGCTAAATATAGAAAGATGTAGGGGGGGGGCGGGAAAAGAGTGAAGGATTGGGAAATGGTGTGTGTTTATGTGGAAAGTGAAGAGGAGGAGAAGAAGATAGGAAGTTAGTTGGTTGAAAGCTGAAACGTCAGTAGTTAAAGAAGATAGATGTAGTTGCTAGTTCTAGTTATAGTTATATCCATGTGGGCCGTTTTATCATTTTAAGGAAAGTTGCACAACTCAACTACATATTCCTCTCCACCTACTCACCTTAATTAATTCTTAATATATTAATAATTATAGATATAATGTTGATTATGAATACTCAAGTTATGACAAATTGAAGCTCATTTGTAGGTAGGAGAGATATATGGATGAGGAGGTTTTAGGTCCAAAAAATAAAAATCTAACACTACTTATTAATTCAACTAAAACGTGGTCTGTTGATAATTAACCCATGCACACATGCCATTAGGGAACAGTAGGTACGCAATCCATCCACATGTCAGGACCACCCTAATTATATTGATGTGGGCAGTGGCAGCATTCATATCCCTCTATTACACCAAAATCAATCTTAGGAGATGATCCATACTCTCAATCCAGCTGAAATGATAGGGTAATTGGGCTTTGATTTATGGATGCAGGTAGCCCAATAATAACGTTACTGCTGGAATGCTTTGGACAACTACCACAATCTTGAAGAGAAAAGCCCTGCATGCTCTTAACCCAACAAACCAACCTTTTTTTATAAAGTTTAAAATATAAAATATTACTTAAGCATTTGTTGCGTGAGGAATTTGCAGTGTGAAGCAATATATATATATATATAGATAGAAATGGTGGGATTCATATGAGTATAGAGTAGTAAAGAAGGTGCAAATGATTATGGGTATATGAAAAGATGTGAGATTAATTAATAAGGGCGTCTGTGGTATTAGTATGTATGTATTGGCTTCGGTAAGTAAACACCAATATTAATTCATTCTCCAATATGAATGAATTAATTAATGAGAAGAACAACAACTGTACATGTACGCAGCTGACTTTCTTCAATGTGTATATATATATATATATAATATATATATGTTGTAATGAAGATATATATGGATGATTAGATTAGATTAGATGTAGATGTGATATTTGGTTTCCATAAAATGAAGTTAGATATCCTTAAAAAGCCTACATTCTTGCACTCACTCTTCACTTTATTAGTTGCTTCATCATTAATCCTTCGCCCCTACTTTTTACCCAAGTTAATTACTCATTTTCATTCACTTGTTCTCATGCTTAGTAAGCTACGTACCAACCACTACTCATGCATATATAAGTTTATTTTGTGGAGTTTGTAAAAATAGGCGCATGTCTCAATTCACTTTCCCCAAGTACTACTGAGTTGATATTTTTAGGGATTTGATGATGAGTCTTGATAATTAAAACAGTATTGTGTCGTCGTCGTAGTCGTCTCTACCTATATAATTGCACTGCACCCCCAACAATCTATATGTAGCATGCCCTCCATGAGTGGGGCACCAAATAATTTATAAACATAATGTTTGATTTATAACACTACTAGTAGTAGCAGTAGCAGTGGAGTGGAGAAATCAAACATTTTTGAGTGGGCTCAATCTCATGATGGCAGGAGGTCAAAAGTAATTTGTGTGTGTTTTAATGATGATTTTTTAACTTTAGAATTAAATTGAGGCGAGAAAGGAGGAGACGTGCCAATACTCCAATACCAAGGGGAGAAAAAGTGAGACAATCCCCCGATCCCCAATCCCAAGAAAGGAGATATCAAGTTCAAATTCAAATTAATCCCCCCACTAACACTATTATTATTATTATTATTATGATTCAAACAATGATAATAATAATATATGTTTGGGCGCCGATATCTTAGCGCGATCCATGGGGAGGGATTCACCACCATTCCCGCCTTCATTTCCACCTTTCTTGTACCATCAAATTATTCAAATGGACGTTATGCTATTCCGGTTTTTCTGTTGTCTCTGTACTTAATTCATGTCCATAGGGGAGGGGGTGGGCTCCTCTTTTTCTTTTTGTATGGAGTGGTCGGGTACTGTCATCATTCTTCATTATATTTGCATTTCACACCACTATCCATTATATAATCAAATGTATATTATATTTATATCCTCAAGTTAAATCAAACCACACCAACACTTTTTTAATATTTAAAATCTATATCTTATTAATTCTCAAATATCAAGTTTTAATATATTTATCTATCTCAAACCCAATAAATATTTTATGAGCTAATCAAATTAGTAAAACTGGTCAACAAATGAAGCCATCCCTTTTTGAGAGAGGGAGAGAATTTGGTGATGAAGTAAACAATTAACAAAGAGTTGAGATTTAAAAAGCCTAAATTGACGCAGTTGTTGCATAGTTAATTGGATATTATTATTATATATATATATATATATATATTTGGCGCCACTCCTTACTATATAAAAGCCCCCCATTAATAAACATACACAACACCAATTAACTCCGCCTCTGCCTGCCTCTCTGCTTGTAGTTGGAGGTTGATAGATATTATCATATCATACTATCTCATCAACCTCCTCCTCAACTACTCTAATCATGCCATCATCTCCCCTTCATTTTCTCTTTCCCATACTCTTCTTCTCTTTCACATTCCTATCTAATTGCCCAATGGTTCTTGGGAACCACAATTACCGAGATGCCCTCGCTAAATCCATTTTGTTCTTCCAAGGCCAGAGGTCCGGCAGGCTTCCTCCACCCACCTCCCAACAAATCACTTGGAGGGCCAATTCTGGACTTCTCGATGGTCAGCTGGCCGGTGTACGTTCTTCATTACTACCATATATATATATACACGTACATCATGCACATCCGTGCATCACAAGTCACAACAATTAATATTAATTATATTCCAATATTAAACGATAATATAATTAATTTTTTGTGCTTGCAGGTGGACTTAAGCGGAGGGTACTACGATGCCGGAGACAATGTGAAGTTCAACTTCCCAATGGCCTTCACAACTACAATGCTGTCGTGGGGTTACATCGAGTACGGCAAGAAAATGGGGCCTCAATTGGCCAGCAACAGGGAGGCCATTCGTTGGGCCACCGACTACCTGCTCAAGTGCGCTCGGGCCACACCTGGTAAGCTCTACGTGGGCGTGGGCGATCCCAATGCTGACCACAAATGTTGGGAGAGGCCGGAAGATATGGATACTCCCAGAAGTGTGTATTCGGTGTCGGCCAGCAATCCCGGGTCGGATGTTGCTGCTGAAACTGCTGCTGCTCTGGCTGCTGCTTCCATTGTTTTCCGCAAACTTGATCCCACTTACTCCAAACTGCTATTGACCGCTGCAAAGAGCGTCATGCAATTTGCAATACAGTACAGAGGCTCCTACAGCGACTCGCTTGGTTCTGCAGTCTGCCCATTTTATTGCTCCTATTCGGGTTACACGGTACATACATATATATCTGATTATTATTATTGAAGTAATGAATTGTCTCTGTAAGTACTTATCATCATCAGCTGAAGTTTCAAGAAATTTGTTTTTATATATATATATGGGGTTTGTAGGATGAGTTGTTATGGGGAGCAGCATGGCTTTTCAGAGCAACAAATGAGGTTTATTACCTGAATTTGATAAGATCATTAGGGGCAAACGACGCAACTGACATTTTCAGTTGGGATAACAAATATGCGGGTGCTCGTGTTCTCCTGGCAAGGGTAACTACAAAATCCATGTCTGTGATTGGGCAAGAATATATATATATATATTTTTAATTTCCTATGATGAGTCTAATTAATTTTAATTACTTAAATAAATTGCGCAGAGAAGCTTAGTGGATAAAGACCAGACATTTGATTCATTCAGACAACAGGCTGAAGACTTCATGTGTAGAATACTGCCTAATTCCCCATCCTCCACTACACAATACACACCAGGTGGTTTGATGTTTAAGCTGAGTGCAAGCAATCTGGAGTATGTGACATCCATAACTTTCTTGCTTACAACATACTCCAAATATATGGCAACCTCAAAGCATACCTTCAATTGTGGAAATCTGTTGGTCACTTCAAAGACATTGAGAAGCCTGGCAAAAGCACAAGTATTCATTCTTTATATATGGATATGGATATGGATGGTTAAATTAAGTATTAATTGACGATGATGATGATGATGACAATGCAGGTGGACTACATATTAGGTGATAATCCAATGAAGATGTCTTACATGGTTTGGATATGGAACAAACTACCCCAGGAGAATTCACCACAGGGGATCCTCCTTGCCCTCCATCCAAGATCATCCACAGTCGTTGGGGTGTGAGGCTGGATTCCAACCATTTTACTACACCCCAAATCCCAACCAAAACATCTTAACTGGCGCAATTGTTGGAGGTCCCAACCAGAATGATTTCTTCCCCGACCAACGCACTGATTACAGTCATTCCGAGCCCGCTACATATATTAATGCCGCCATTGTTGGACCATTGGCATACTTTGCTGGATATTCAACTAATTAATTTTACTCATCACCAACGTACCTACCATATCATTATCTATCTATCCCCTACCTACGTACTTATACTACTTTTGATTCCAAGTGTAAATATATATATATGTGCATGCCTAAAAAATGGGCATTAATTAAATTGATGAGATCCATCTCCACATATATTTATATATGTGCGGTGCAAAGTGCAGAGTGCAGAGTGCAGAGGCTGGATGATCATCAATTAAGATGTAGCTACTACTGCATGTTTATGCAGTTTATTAAGTAAACCAAACACCTTCAGTTAATGTAAAAATTGCTTCTTTTCCTCAATTTCACTCTAATTTGTTATTATTGTTTTCTGAGGAGTACGTTCTTTCTTTTTTGTTTTTTAAAATACTCTTTTCCATGTATATACGCACATACATCGCACTTCAATAAATTATTCAATATTTTATTTTCACAATTACGGATGATTCTAAAAATAACAACTAAAAGCAAATAAATTCATTACCTAATTTTGAACTCCTTTTAATTGTAACAATTATCTATAATATTTACCCACTAAAAATAGTTTTGCCTCTTTTAATTTTTCATTACTGCATTTGATGCGAGCAAAAAGTTGCTCGATTGGGTCATATCTAACTTAGGATCTTTGGACCTTATTTTTTTGCAAGTTTTGAAATATGAATCTTAAAAAATAAGTTAGCGACACTCAAATCAATAAGCAACTATAAAATATAAATTTAATAAAATAAAGCAATAGAGAATTATAGCTTAGCAGTGGAATGATTAGAATATCAGTGTTTTGTGAGTGTATGTGTTGTGAAGATACGCTATCCTTTATCGGAAAATATACACTTACTTTTATAGCCTCAGTTACCATTTCTTAAAATAATATTTTTTAATTTTATAAATTTATAATATATATATATATATATATATATATATATGTGTATAATATTATAACTTCTTATTATTTTTAAATAATATTTTTATAAAAATAAGCATAATCATCGGTTTAAAATTAATATTGGGCATGCCATATCATTTTTTGGTCAAAAATTAAAATTTCAGCCAATGAAAGATTAAATTTTATCAATTTTAAAGTCCAATGAATTTATAAAAAATGAGCTAATTATCGGAATAAAATTAACATTGAGCATATTTAATGAACTAAGAAAATAATTTTTCTATATAAAATTTAATATAAACAATGTTATAGGTATATTTTATTAGATACTTTTTTCTATATAATTTTTTTTCTATATTAAACTTTTTGTAATTTTTTTATATTTTAGGTATATTTTAATAGGTCTAGGTTGACCAAGTTGACTAGGAAGGGTATTTTAGTTATTGACCCTGTAAACTTAGGCTCTCTTTAATATGAAGGCAGTGTGATTATTGTTTGTAACATAGGGGGTGAAACTGATATTTAATTTTTCACGAAAAATAAAAAAAGTTGGAAAATAAATTCATTTTAGTAAGTGTTACAAAAAGTTATTACTTAACCTAATTTTCCGTAAAATAAAATATGTAGAGTTTTGAATGAAGTAATTTTGTTTTGAAAGTTATTATGCACCTCTTTTATATTCTTATCCTTAAAAATAATAATATGATAGGGATGGTTTAGTTAAGGTAAAAATGAAAATTTGAAGTGGATTCATACTTTTAAATAGATATAGATATAAATAAATAAAATAATATAGATATATAGAGTCTTGAAAATTTGGTGATAATAAATAGTTTCCAAGAATGGATGAAAATATTATTTATCTAACTAAAAAGGAAAATAAATTTTAATTAATCTTGAATGAATATGTACAATACAAGAATGCTCATCACAATTCGCGGGAGTTTTTGGGCTTCATTATCGAAACCCACTTAGTAACCCAAATACATTAAATTTGGGGGCCCAAACTACTTTACAATAAAAGCCCAGCCCAGCCCAGCCCAGGATGTTGATGTTGGGCAAGTCGGTGCACAAAAAGAAATTGGGCCTCCTTCTCTCTTTTACTTTCTACTACAACCAGAGAGAGGGAGAGAGACAGCGAGAAATAGGGTTCTGCCTTCTGCCCTCTGCCCTCTCCCGGTGCCGGAGTTTTCATTTCATTTTCATTGTTCCCAATTTCATCCATTACTCGTCACTCTCAAAATGAGGCCGATATTGATGAAAGGCCATGAGAGGCCTCTCACTTTTCTCAAGTACAATAGAGACGGCGACTTACTATTTTCATGTGCCAAAGATCATAATCCAACCGTCTGGTTCGCCGATAACGGAGAGCGCCTTGGAACTTATCGCGGCCACAACGGCGCTGTTTGGTCCTGCGATATTTCCAGTAATTTCTCTTTCTTTCTTCTCTCTCCCTGCCCCTCCTACTCCTTTCCCTTATTATGTTCTTTCCCTTTTCTTGTTTAGCTCGTATTCCAACGTTACTTGGACCTCTGAGATAGACAAAGTCGGGACACATGATAATTGTTTCCTTTTTGGGCAAAAAGGGTTCGACTTTGCTCTTTTGGGTTTGTGGAATTATTATACCTGTGGAGATTTATGCAAGTCTGAGACTCTTATCTGATTTCTTTCTTTCGGGTACATTAAATTTCGTGTATTTAAGTATAAGCTGATTGTTGTAGTCATGTCATGAAGAGAATTTTCTTTGTTGCACCAAGTTTTTGGGCAAATGAGATATCTCAACTCTGGAACTTGCTTTCTTCTTCTTACTTCCAATTACCAAATTGGTGGCACATTTATTTATCTGAAACGCAAATGATGGATTGTCTTTGTTGTTTATAGGGGATTCCACAAGGCTTATAACTGGAAGTGCAGATCAGACTGCAAAGCTATGGGATGTCAAAACGGGAACTCCGCTGTACACGTTTAATTTTGATTCACCAGCTAGGTCTGTTGATTTTGCAGTTGGTGATAGGCTTGCTGTTATAACAACTGATCCTTTTATGGGGTTACCGTCTGCTATTCACATCAAGCGCATTGCTAAAGATCCGGAGGACCGTGAGTGATTTAAAGTTCCTCTTTCTCATAAGCATCTACTCCACAACTTTGTACTTCTATCTATGTAAATAATGGAAATTTCTGGTTTAGTATACCTACTCGATGAGCTTATAGTTTTTTTCTGTGGACTAGAAGAAGAGGGGCTAGAAACAATCCCATCAACAGTCATACTGCTGTATTAGGATGGATGATAAGGATATTTTGAGGATGAGAAATGAGGAGATGGGTTCAGAGTGATTGAAATGGTCATTGATACTAATTCAGAATTAATACTTCTACTTGTTTAATTTGGAACTAGACCACTTATATTTTGAACCCATTGTTGTATAGTGTTGTTTCATACTGGAGTTGCCAGATCAATTTACATCAGGTTTTTGTGTTTCCAAACCACTTTACTGTCTAGCTGCTAAATTATTATGGTTTGGAGTTGCAGAGACTGGTGAATCAGTTCTCATTCTTAAGGGGCCTCAGGGAAGAATTAACAGAGCAGTGTGGGGACCTCTGAACAGGACAATCGTAAGTGCTGGTGAAGATTCTGTAATTCGTATATGGGATTCTGAGGTTTAGTTTTTTCTTTATTTATTGGTGCTAAATTGCTAATTGCAGTGAAAAAACTATTATTTGGTTTGTGATTAAATATAAGTATGTTGTTATAGAACATACCATAGTGTGTGCACTTTAAATTCTGTATAACACCAATTTTTTCCAGCAGTGAGTTTATTTGCTAACAATTGATTCTTCTGTTTGATTTTAAATTACAGACAGGAAAATTACTGAAAGAGTCTGACAAGGAGGATGGCCACAAAAAACCTATTACATCACTCTCAAAATCCACAGATGGTTCTCACTTCCTCACTGGTTCTTTAGATAAATCTGCCAAGGTTTTTGTTCTTCTCAATGTCTCTTCCAATATTCATCTATATTGACAGATTTTTCTATCAATTTCCTTTGACCAATCTGTCCTCATTTATCAGCTTTGGGATATACGAACATTGAAACTTATCAAGACTTATGTGACAGAACGTCCAGTAAATGCTGTTGCCATGTCTCCACTTCTTGATCATGTAAGTTTCAGACAAAGAAGATGATAGCAAGTGCGGTATCCACTTGTCATGCATAGTATTCATTTACCTGAATCTTCAAGTTGTGCGGATATTTCTGTGCTTTTATACTACATTTGCTTGAATGAAAATATTTGGTTTAGTGCCAGTTGCTTGAGTACCCATTGCAACTGGGTTATGGTATTCTTGGATGTGGTATTGTGTATTGGTTCTTACTTCAATATGTTGGTCAGAATTCTATCATTTCCCATTTCCACAATAGATGTTTGCTCTCTTCTGTGACTTCGTTCTTGGCATTTATAGGTGGTTCTTGGAGGTGGTCAGGATGCATCAGCTGTCACCACAACTGATCATCGTGCTGGAAAGTTCGAAGCTAAGTTCTATGACAAGGTAAAATTATGTCTTTGTAAGTCCAAATTAAGATACTTTGGATTGATTCAATGATGTTAACAGCTCTTTGATGATCTTTTGTGCTGTTGTGTATAGATTCTTACAGAAGAAATTGGAGGTGTGAAAGGCCATTTTGGACCAATAAATGCCTTGGCATTTAATCCTGATGGTAAAAGGTGAGAATGTTTTCCTTGTGCAGTTTTCATCTCTTTAGCCCCTACTACGATTATAATTGCCTAGCTGTTGAAGTTCACATATTTGTCCATTTCTGCTCGCATTATGTTTGAATTCATCTTTCTGCAAATACTTGGTCCACCATGAGGACAATTGAACTTTATGTGAAGTACCTCTGCTGCAGAATAACATGTGAAGTGTATCTTGGGGAAATGTGGTCCACGATGAAAGGTTTTTGTGCTTGTCACTGAATGTGATTGTCAATGGGGTAATGGTATTCCTGGGTTTACAGTGTTGTATTTGCTATTCTCCTTAAGCTAAGCAGGTCTACGAGGTTGGTGTTTGTTAAGCAGAACTAGGAAGAAGTTAATATCATCCTCAAGCAGCATTTTCCTTTAATAAAGTGTGATGTCAGAATGGACTTTCATGACAGGTTGTCCTAGTTGTAGTAGCTACAACTTTTGGGCGGTTATGTCTGCAAGCAATAATGTTAAACTTCCCTATGAATTATATTAGTAACTGTTTGCGACATGATTACTTTGTTTCGTGTCTGCACTTCTAATGATCACCCTGTATAAGACGAATCTGGCAAGGGGTGTGGTGTGTTTAAATCTAACGATTTTTCCCCCATCTTGTATTTGTAGTTTCTCAAGTGGAGGGGAAGATGGATATGTGAGGCTGCACCATTTTGATCCAGATTACTTTAATATCAAGGTTTAAACATGAAGTTTTTGGATTTTGTAGTTTGTCTTCTATTGGTTTCATGTAATGATGAAGCTTTGAAACATTGGGGTTGCGATTTTTCCATTGGAGCAGAACTGTCCAAAGCTACAAGATTTATTCTTTTCTCTATCATCTTCTTCCTTCTTTCCCCTATTTTTGGTGTTTGTCTAAATCGGGTTGATGTGTGATATATAATTTATGATTTTTAAAGTAGTCTTCTTCAATGTTCACGCTTCAACAGATTCAGTACCTTGAATTCCAAACATTTGAACCCTATGCATTAACTTTTTGCTCAAATGCCTTCAGTAGGGTGTAATCTTAAGATATTCGGATGTGGACATTGGCAGCAGTTGTCAACTTTTACTATCAGAGGCTTTATCCAAGCTAGGACGATTTGGATTGTCTAATACTGCAAATAGCAGATAAAAACTTTGTTTCAACCTTAATTGCATAGCATATTTGACCAAAGTTGCACTTTTGTTGATTTTTTAATATCTTGTCTCCAAGAAAAAGGTAGTAAAACTCTTATCAGTGTCTAACCATTATCTAGTGCTCTGAAATTGGGGAAGCGGTTCAGGCTTGATTAATCTTATTTCAGTTTGTACGAGGAACTCCAAATTAAGGTATATAATCAATTTTTGTGACGCAGACATGAAACTGACCTCATGAATTTAGATTTTGCGTATCATGTACTGATTTATGTTATTTTCCGCAAGCCGGAAAAGGAATATAATCTATTATTTCTATTTGAGAGTTTGCGAGCTCCCTTTTTTTGTTTTTCCAAAAAAGAAAAATTTATGTTTAAATAATTTTATATATTTAATTATATATTCAGTATTATATAAAGTTTAGCCCTTTAGTTTGCACCGCACCGCATGCTAATAAGCATACACGGACAACAGGCTCTCCTAAGCAAAATCTTTGGGTGTATGAAGGATGAGCATCTCGGAGGAGGAGCCGAAGCATTGGTCCAACTCTGTGTATCAAGAATAGGCAGAAATGAGAATTGCCCAAGAAAAAAATATTCTTTTAAGATATTTGCGCGAACCATAAAGTGAGCGTGCATGATGATGAGAAGATGACTGGCGGTGCGTACCTCTGGCTCTGGTGGTAATATGGACGTGCATAAAGCTTACAAATGGCTTGGGAGCTTTCATGTATGAATAAGGATTCAAGGTGCCTTCCATTCTCGAACGAACGCTCTTGGAAGATCTTTGACAACACACAATTTAACTTAGAGTGATGAGTTAAGATAAGGGCGACAGTGATAGTAGTGGGTCAGTCTTTAAACTTGCAGGTGTTCAGACTTGGTAGATCGGTTCTCGTTGTCAGTTTTCAGTTATTCAACAGCTCATATGTATAACAATCATTGAACAAAAATCAATTTTTTTTTTCCTGAACACACTACTAATGGACCAAAAATTGCAGCGGTTGGATAATGGCAACAGCGCCTCATCTCAGGGTGCCGTTTTCTATCCCTAAAAAGTAGTATCAATTAACTACAGGCTTAACAAGGGAGTGATGAGATTGCAACTCGTCTAAAATCAGTGTTGCATATAACATCCGCATGAATCAAAACAATGCATCTCGTCAATGTGTCAACTCCCTACTTTTTGCAGGCAGAGATAGTCCAGCTCCCAGGATGCGTCCATCATATCTTGTCTCTACTTTAGCATCCGTCCAACCAACTTCCTTCTTAATATCTACATCTCATCATCCATTTCCACCCTTCATTCCTTCCTTTACTTATTTTTCTTTGAGCTCATTCGAGGACAACAATTTTATTTGAATCAAGGGAGCAGCGCCACCTTCTCAACAAAGCAACCATCTTCTGCCATCTTCTATATTAAACAGGGATGAGCTTAGAGGAACTATTATCTGACAACTGCAGAGCACCAAAATATTGGCTGGAGTACAACATAAACATAAAATTTCACGCAAGACAGGAAATGGCAAACTAGGAAGCAATAAGAGGTCACAGACTTTTTGATGCCTCTTAAGCAAGTCGTATAAGTCCACAATTGACAGTACATAATCTAATAACATTACAGCCAGAAAGAATTCTCAGGAGATAACTTAAAAGAAGTGAACAAGAGAGAAAAATCTGGTTCAGACATAGACAGAAGCACTCAGCTGTCTGGAAGGACAGATAAACCCCAGAAGACTCAAACAAAAATCTCCAATACAGGCATATTCATACAAAGAGACTACACATAACTAACATTCTAAAGGTGTCAGTAAACACCAAGGGTTGCACGACTTCATACAAGATGTCTTAGACTGTCAAAGTTGGTCTCTACCCAGTCTATCATTAAACTTCAGTAAGAAGGATTATAATTCACTGAATTACGCGTCTCATATCGTGCTGACCTACCGCGACTAACACTCCAATTTTGCCCCAAATACTCTTCGACTGTAATTGTAATCGGTGTTGTCATGATATGATCTATACCCATTTGGTTGTTGCATAGATTTATCAGAGGTAACTGGCAATGAATCAGAAAAAAGATACGGTTAACGACAAGAAAATTAAGATCCCAAAGAAACAGTGAAGAAACAAAAGATAACAGATTAGAGCTTCATGATGGAAAAACAAATCAATTCATTAAAAAAAGCATAATTCACCTTGTGCATAATTCAATTTGTGCTCTGAAAACCTTGGAGATGGTGAGGAAAATTCCGTACTATTATATGGGGCATTGTATGGCCTTGATTTGAGAGAAGAACTACCTGTGGGCGTGCTCGGTATGGGTAGACTCAAAGAGGAGGATTTGTCCGGCCTCAGAGAGGATTTGTCTTGCCCAGATAGCTGTTTTTTCAAAATTATGATTGTTAAACAAACAAATTAAAAAAGAATGAGGTTTAACAAGAGTCTTGCAAGAGCCTCTACTAAAATAGGGGGTGGTGATTCAATTGATTGATAAAAAGATTTAGGAGGAAGAAAGGAGAGGAGCGTAACATGAATTTTGATAGAAAGAGGGAAAGTAAATGAGATGGGGTTACCGCAAATTTGAGTGTCCTTCTGTAGAGCGTGACAAGGCCAGAGAAAAGATTGACAGCATAGTGAGCTATGTCTTGTGATTCATATTGAGCAAAGGCATAACCTTTAGGCTTATCAGTCTCCTTATCTCGAGGAATATATAAATCTACAAGACGGCCCGCTTGAATGAGGATGTCATACAACACCCTATCACTCACTCTTTCATCTAGATTGCCTGAAGAAGGAAATTGGATGAAGAGTTAGTCAGTAGATAGCAGTAGTAAAAATAGATAGAAATTGTGGTGGAGTGGAAATGAATTAAAATAAGAGTAGGGCATATGGTTTAAGCAAGTTAGAAGGAAAGAAGGGAGATGTAAGAGAAGAAGGAAAGGTAATGAATGGGCGTTAAAGATAAAGAGGTGGGTGGTGGGATGAATGTGTAAAAGTCAAATATGTTGTAGAGAAACTGAAATTGCTTGAAAGGGGAAGGGGATGATGATGATGATAATAATAATAATATTCAGAATCACAAAGAGAGAGAGAGAGCATACCGATATAAACAGTAGAATTAGAGTTGTCGGCCATAAGAGCTGAATAGAGAGAGAGGGTGGTAGAAGTTGCAGGTCTGGTTTTGTAGAGAGAGAAAAGAGAAGAGAGGGGGGGATTCTTTCATTCATTCAATATCTGATTTATATATAATAATAATAATAATTAAAATGGAGTGGAAGCCGAAAGACACCCACACCCACCGCCAACACCCAACACTTCAACTCATCAATTGGAATTGGAATTGGAATTGGAGTCGGAGGCCCAATGGACGCAGGAGTCGTAGGGGCCCATGTCATGTGACAGGCCTCGGAGAGCGTTTCCCTTTCTCACTCCACCTCCACCTCATCATCATCCTTATTCCTTCCCTTCCAAGTTCCAACACTACAGCTCCAGCTCATCATCATCATCATCCATCCACCCAATCACTATTTCTCAAATCCCAACCCCTTTTTTTGAATTTTGCACTGATCAAATTTGCTAACGCCTTTCAAATTCTCTTCCCTTCCCTTTCTCAATCTCTCTTTCTTTACACACTATAATAATATATATTTTATTTATTTATAAAGAAAAGCAAATAAAAGGGAGCGGACATTGTGGCGACGAGACCCCCACAAACACTAATCCGTTAGAATAGGATTAGGAGGTGGAGTAGGATACTAATTTCATTATTATTTTAATACCCTAACCTACTAATCTCTCTCCCCCTCTCTCCTCTCCTCTGTCAGATCACACCCACACCCACTTGAGAATCAGAGAATTCTCACTCTTCTCTCAATTTTCCCCTACTTTTACCAAACCTCTATTCCCCGCTGACGACGGTGAGTTTTTTGCTTCTTTACATCCCTGATTTTCATTTTGGATCTCTTGATTCAACCCCCTTTTTCTTTTCCGGCGCCATCAATCTACTGAGCATCCTTCATTCATTCATTCTGGGTCGGTTTCTTTCAGTTTGATTTATTTTTGTTTAGATTGCGGTTTTATAAAACCTTCCCAATCCCAATCCCATCACTTCTTCCTCAATCACTTTCTTTTTATTACTTTACGTCGCTCCTACCATATTTTTTTCACTTCTGTATCTTAGACTTTTTCATCATCAATCTTTAATCCCAAGCAAATTACTCACTTCTTTTCATTTATTTATTACTACCGCCTCTATCTACTCTTTTCTTTTCCTTCTTTTTCATGGCATAAGCAAGTTTGTGTCGCCAAGGTCTGTGTTTTTCCTCATTCTCTCAATAACCTATCTTTCATTCTTTCTTTTTATTTATTTCAGCGCCCTCGGTCGTGTTATTATTGTTCTCTCCATATGATTTGATATGGTGGCTTTATGTTATATATATATATATATATTTTTTTTTTCTGCTTCTTTGATGATTAACTAATATATTCTTTTTGACTTTCTTCTATAAATGCCAAGAGATATTCTGGCCTCAATGCAATAATATGACTCCTTGGTTTTCCAGCTTGGGATATTTCTGCTGTTTCCTCTCAATACAACTGTTCTGTGACCCGTAGCAAGGTGGATTTATGTGCAATGCAGAGATCACGTAGAGCTCTTCTACAGAGGAGAGCTTTGGAGGAGTCAGTTTGTGGAAGAAATCGCTTGTATAAGGTCTCTGTTTCAGTTGTTGTTATTCTATGGGGCCTTGTCTTCTTCTTAAATACATGGATCGGCCACGGGGATTTTCATAAAGGTCAGTCTGCCATTTAAATTTCCATTTAGTGTACTAGCAATATTCTTTCGATAAGCCTTTTTTATCAGGCACTCCTGGTTTGTCGTCAAACATGTCGGGTGTACAAAATAGTATTCAGGCATAATTCTTGTTATGACATTGATTAGTGTCTATGCTATTCTTCTGCCCATCCGTCATCGGTGTGTTTTATGTGTGTGGTTGGTTGTTGTTCAAGTGAGTAAATATTGGTGATATCAAGTGTATAATGATTTCTTATGTGTAGTAGCCACAATTTTTGAGTTGGCATGTGGTTTCTAACTTTCAATTGTTGGCTTTGGTGAAAATCGATCATCATGTGAAATTAGATGCTCCCATTTGTTCAAAATACCAGCTCCTTGCTTAATGTTCTCCTCACCAAATGAACTTTGCCTCTCTTCTTGATGTATGTAGTGAAGCCTGAACAATATTCTGTTAACGCAACAAGATGGGATGAAGATATAGAGGCAATTGAAAGGGGTGCAAATTCCATATTACCTGTGGACAGAAATCCATCAGAGGGAATTGTCTGCAGAGATTCTTGTGCTGATGCTTCCGTAAGCGTTCAGGAAACTGATTTTAGCAACAGTGAACCACATGCTAGGTTGGCAAGAGCAAACTCTGAATCTGCTGCTGAGAAGCTACCATAAAGAGAAACATACCTGCAAATATGGAAAAGGAAAGCCTAAATTGACAGACCCTCCCGTGGCGTACCTCTGGGTCTTGATGAATTCAAGAATAAAGCATTTAGTTCTCAAAGTAGGTATCTATCTGGTCAGGCTGGGAGCATCATTCACAGATTAGAGCCTGGTGGAGCGGAATACAATTACGCATCTGCTTCTAAAGGAGCAAAGGTCTTGTCTTACAATAAGGAAGCCAAGGGTGCTTCTAATATCTTGAACAGAGATAAAGACAAGTACCTCCGGAATCCTTGCTCCACTGAAGAGAAGTTTGTTGTAATAGAACTTTCTGAAGAAACCTTGGTGGATACTATTGAAATAGCAAATTTTGAGCATCATTCATCTAATTTGAAAGATTTTGAGTTATTAGGCAGTCCTGTTTATCCAACTGATTCTTGGGTCAAACTTGGGAATTTTACTGCTGCAAATGTGAAGCATGCACAAAGGTTTGTTCTTCCAGAGCCAAAATGGGTGAGATATCTTAAATTGAATCTACTAAGTCATCATGGTTCAGAGTTCTATTGTACATTGAGTGTCCTGGAAGTATATGGTGTTGATGCTGTTGAGAAAATGCTTGAGGACCTGGTTTCAGTTCAAGATAAATTACCAGTATCTGGAGAATCATTGGACGAGAAAAAGACTGGTTTGAGCCAGCACACGACCAGTGAAGGTGATGCTTTTGAATATCTAGTTGAAGAGCCTGATACTACAGCTGGAACCTCTGATGCGAAACGTGGAAGGTTAGATATTGATGTGCCTGACCCAGTTGAAGAAATCAGACATCAACCGGTTAATAGGATGCCGGGGGATAGTGTTCTTAAGATTCTCCTTAAAAAAGTTAGATCCTTGGATTTGAATTTAGGAGTTTTCGAACGATACCTGGAGGAATTGAATTCCAGATACAGTGACATCTTCAAAGAATTTGATAAGGAAGTTGGAGATAAAGGCGTGCTTCTAGAGAAGATCATGTCTGATGTCCGGGTTTCTCAGAGAGCAAGGAGGACATGGTTTGTAAAGCTTTTGTATTCGTTTGTTGATGCTTTCATTTACCATCATCTTCTAACTCTTAACGCCCTTGCAGAGTAAGGAGATTGGTGATCTTTGTCTTGGAAATCTCTTGTTTCCATGCAGCTGGAAGATATACTCAAAGAAAATACCCTTCTCAGGTACCCTTAATTATTTTCATGTGAATCTCACTTCACATTTAAATTACCTTTTGTTGAATTTGCTCGGTGCAAAGTCTTTTTTTTTTTCTTATTTTTTTGTTTGTCCGAGTCTGGTCATGGTAAGAACATTTTTCTTGGCAACGTATAAGGAAAACAAATATACGATTAACAAAATTTGCGAACATCTGTTGTGTGACTCCCCGAACTATTGACACATTAACACTAGCCACCTTAATAACTAAAACTGCATAAAATGGATCACAACACATTAAAAAGGAAAAGAACTTTGCAACGTAACCTTGCAATTGGCTTGAAACATAGTTGATTAACTCCTTCTAGGAAGTTATATGCCAGATACTAACCACCAAAATATAATTGTTCTTGCATAAATTCCCTTCTTTAAATGCTGGCCAAGTTTGCGTAGTTTAAAGTTTCAGAAGTTTGCGAAGAAAAGATATGCCCTGAGTTATGAACATGACTCAAGTTCTTTCCCCGTATGCTCGTATGTTGACACCCTCTTGTAATGTATTTAAATTTAAATAATACTGTGATAAGGTATTTAAAAGGACAAGAATGTAGGTGTAATCTTGTCTTTTGCATTATGTTTTTCCAATTTTCAGTTTTTCTTTCTTTGATGGTTAGATGAATATGTTTTTTCTTGTCCCATAGAAGAAGAGACATCTTTTGTGTTATGACTCCTCCCATGTAATGTAGGGCATTCTGTCACCTTTCTTCTTCTTTATATTCTTCTACCATTTACTTGTCTCTCCTTCCTCCTTTTTCCAATTAATTGATTAAAAGCATGTTTTCGTCCCTTAATTTTCCTTATGATTAGGAAAAGATCTACACACTGTAACTTTTTCTGTAACTCTTTTCTGATCTGACTTCTCTTGGAAACATTCTGTTGAACCTGGATTTCTACACCTTTCCTGCCAGTCTACCCTTCATGTCGTATGAAATCAAGTTTGAGATGTTTCAGAGAAAGCTATTCTGATCATAACTAAGGCTTAGTTAAGTTGGTTTGTGCAAAATTCCTTTGGTGTGTATTTGCTCCGTTGCTTAATTTTTTAACCTGACCTCTGCTCTTCATTAATATATGTTTGAAATCAATTATACGAAAAGTAATTTCAGAAGTACGAGCATTATGTTTCAGTTACTTATTCAAGTCCTATTGTCTTAATTATGGTGGTGGTAGGGTAGTCTTCTTGTTTTATCTACAGCTTCCCACTTATATTGTTTATGCTGAGTTTGCTGTCTGCTTACGGCAGGTTGGAGGTGGAAAAGGTGCGGAACCAGTTACATCTGGAGAACAAGGGAATTGTTATTTTTCTTGTATGTGTAGGTTTTGGATTCTTAGCCCTTATAAGGTCGTTCGTAGATATGATACCAAATGTTAATAGATGCGAGGATTCCAGGAAATTTTGTTCCAAGAGGTCTTCCTGGTTTTACCTACTACTATGCTGTAGTATTACTGTAATCATCCTGTCCTTATGAATCTTGTAGCTTTTAATTATTTTCTTGAGTACCATTCTTCTTCTTACCAATATCTGTGATTGTATAATTCGATATTGATTTCTTGCCTTAATCTTGTTTATTTGCAAGACCAGAGTGGAGGATTTGATTCTCAATAGAATTGAATTTGAAAGAGTTAAAAGGAGTTCGAGTAGCGTGTGAAATTTTGAGTAAATATATATTGGGAATCAGATTGCTGAAACACATAATTACATGGATATGTTAAAGATTGTGTTTGTGCATGTGTATATAAATGAAAGGAAATTAGTTGGGATGTTGCAAGGAAAACAAGAGAGTTGCAAAATGATGAAGCTTTGCGCAAATTCTTGGTAGTGGTGGTGGTGGCATTTCTCATTCCATCCGGTAATCGCTTAACATACCTATATATGTATGTTAATGTTATATATAAAAGCATTGATTGATTATAGAAAATGATGATTATGTGCAGATGATGATGATGGAAGATTGGGTGGGGGGTTGGTCGTTGATGCAAAAAATTGCACGTATTCATACCCAGTAGCTGTGCCACCCAAGGAATTCAAGTGTGCACAGAATGCCTAAAATTCCCTGGTCTCTATTCAATCTTTTGCGACACATCTGAAAACAAGTGTGTGTGTGGGTATCCATGTAATAACTTGTCAATACCTTCAACATCTCTAATGAGTTAGTTCACCACTCCCCACCACCCCCATTGTATTTCTCAAAAATTCAACTAAACCATTGATGTGTTGTTGTGAATGTGGAGAGGAGTGGAGTGGAGGGACTCCAAGGAAGAGGGTGTGATAAAAGATACAAACACACCATCATCCTCATGTCTTTTTAATATATATCATTTCTACATTGCGACTATATTTATTCTTCTTCAGTTGTTGCGCTTTTACGTTTCTACCCCTATATTCTCCAGTTCCACCCCTCCTCTCCCCACCCCCACCCCAACCGCAAGAAAATTAAGAGGTTTCCACCGCCTTATAACTCCCACTCACACTCTTCTTCGTTACTTTTCAACAATACCAATCAATCAATCATCAATTGGACACACAGATACTCGGAGTCGGGTTCGGAGACACTTTTAATTATTCTTTGTGCTCTCAATCAGTATTACTGCAATCCTCAATCCACAAAAAGCCTACCAGCACCAACGTTTAAAAATGTTCAAGAAGGCCGTGGAGCCCAAATCACAACAGCGGCTCTCCGGTGCAGATCGCAAGAAACTGAAACGTGCAATCAGGGACCGATTCCGCAATGCTTCTGACCCTCATATCGATCTTCTACTTCCTCCAAGGTCTATGCACATTTCAATTGTACATCCTTTTCTTATCTGCTTTCATTTCTTTAGCTTCTTGCCGCGTTTCCGATAAAATCGATAATATCATTAGCACATGGATGCTCTGGAGTTTCTCTCTCTCTTTCCCCCTTACATTTTCTTCCTGTTACACGTCTATTTTGATTACTGCATATGTATAAAGTAAGCAGTGAGTGTTTGAGTAAGAGCTGATGATATGCTGACTGTTTGACGACTCTGAAGAACTTGTTTCTGTTGTGAAAAATGAATTTCAAGGATACATGTTTCTGTGCAAAGCTTTCTCCTTTACCATATAAAGTACGATTTCATATGGTAAAATGTCCTTCTTGCTCATGGTTTCCAATCGGAAGTAGATTTTGAATGTTTAACTAGCATTTACTTTGAATCTCTCTGATGGTGCCCATTCACCGTATTAGTTGCACATCTGGGTTTGGATTAGTTGCATATTAGTGAAGGTCATAAGCTGAGAACTTTGGATGGGAAACCAGAATTTGATAGGTCCCGAAACAAATTTTTCTGTTTTGTCTATATTGTTATGTGCAAGCTGCTCCTGTCTACTTTTGACGTGATCTATTATTTTTTAGGTAGAAATAACTGTGTCAAAGTATCCAAACCGAGTTCTTGTATATGGTCTGGAAGGGGACTGCCCCATGTTTTATGATGGCGATGGACGAGGCTCAGAAATATTCCCTACAGGTACTGATAAGCTTTGTACTAATTGTTTCGGTGCACGTAATTTAAACATAGCGCCAAATTGTGCTGAGCAATGTACTAGGAACCACCTAGTAAACCCTATTAGATGGGAGAATTCATATTCTGCTCGCACAAAAATTCTCTTGTTAGAGTTGGCTGGATTTGGTGCCTTCATCATAAACAGGCGAGACTAACCCTGCCTAGTCAGCTGTCTCAAGAATCTGAAATCAGGGCATCCGGATTTTTACTCCTTGTGACTGAACTGATGGTGGGAAGTAGAGTAAAATAGTAGTGACATTGGAGAATGTCAATGCCACTTCCTTAACTGGAAGTTTTTGTGTAGTCTACCGCCAAATAGGATGTAGTGTTCTCACCTTAGATACTTTCTACACATTAGGTGCATGTGAAGTAGTGGTCCTTGTTTGGTTAACTTTTAGTGTGTGCAATCAACCTAGCTTCCCCTTGATAAAGAAAGCTTCAAAGTAATTGTAACCTACACAAAGTTGTTTCAATCTGAAAGTGGTTAAATAATAGGGGTTCTCCATTTAAGTCTCATGGTATCTTTATAATGTTGCATTTCTTTAGTGTTTAATCTAAAACCACGAAAGATTACTTGTTTATGGCAACTAATCCCTGTTTATTCACTGAAAAAGTATCTTCTTCTGTTTGCTCTAAGATGCTTCAATTTTCTGTTCTAATTGCTATACATAAAACTCCTGTACTTGTGTTTGCTTGTACTCTACTATGTTCTTTTTGGGCTTCTCCTGACGGACTGCTGATTTGCCCATTCTATTTGATGCCAGTTTACGCTTTGTGGAAGGTTCCCGATCTTTTGCCAGCTTTTACGTTGAAAGGGGGTGAGGTTTCTCGATTCGTTCTTGGTGGGGCTGATTTGATGTTTCCTGGAATCCAAATTCCTGCTGAAGGTCTTCCATCATTTTCAGCTGGGGAGCCTTGGGCCGTCAAAGTTCCTGGCAATCCAGCTCCAATAGCTGTAAGCTATACGAGATATGATTGTTGCTAGATTAAGTTGGTTTGAACTGTTAAAACTTCTAACTGGATATGGGATATGATTTCTTTACTCAGGTGGGCACTACCACCGTGAGTAGCACAGAAGCATTGAAAGCTGGTTTGCGTGGAAAGGCATTAAGGATAAGTCATTACTACCTTGATACACTTTGGTACAAGCAGCAGGGACTTCACCTGAGCAATCTGTTTTCTATTAGAAGAATACCAGATATGGACTCCCTTGACAATCGTTTCTCTTATTTATGTTTGTATTCTGTGATTTATTTTCCAGGGAATCAGCTGAAAATTGTCATGTCCCAAATGCTGGATTCTTGGAAGATGTTGTATTTGAGGACCCTGCTTTCTGTTCTGCTAGCCAAGCTTCTGATTCATGTCAAGATGATTCCTCAGCTGGTCAGACGAATGCCATTAGCAATGAACATATCGGAGATTCTAGTTCTGCTGATGGCACTCCCTCTATTCCTTATTCTGCTTCCGTAGAAGACACCGGTGCGACAGACGAAGTTAGTGAACAAATAACCACAGCCATGGTGGATTTACAAATTGTGGAAGATGCAGCTGGCATTGAATCTAATGTGGACAACCAGCATTTATTGTCTGTTGAGGATGTAGATGCTCTATTGGACAAGTGCCTTTTGCAAGCCTTGCATACAACTGTCAAAGATAAAGATCTTCCCATGCCAGGAAGTATATTATGGTAACCACCCAGAAACTGAACCTAATTCTTGGTGTTGCCTTAGGTTACACTGCATTACTTGAATGTATCAGTCGGTTAAATTACTCATTTAGTCCAATTAAATTATGTGCTTATGTGATTATATCTGCTTATTATTCTCTATTTGTTAGGTAATGACTTCAATAGTTTTAGTGACAGTTCATTGAATGATCCCTCAAGAATTTATACATTTCTGTATATTGATGCCAATATAATAGCACAATGGACTCTTGCGTTTTTACTTGCATGAAGTAGATACAGGAATGCCATAGTTTTAACTATTTGGACCTGTCAAATTCCAGAAGGAAAGATTTATACAGTTGAAATGAGTTTTTCCTTGGTCATGTCCACATAGAATAGTATGATAGCTGTAAGCTAGTTGATTAGTTCAATGAAACATTTTGTTGAAATATTAGTAAAGGATAATATGTAATGATCAAATGCTGCCGTGGGATAGAGCTAGAAATATAGGCTTAAGTAGAAAGGTGAGGTCAGGTCAAAAGTATGTTTCATTATCTTGTTCTTTCTGTCTTTCTAAATAGCTCTCATGTAATGTTCCCAGGTGCTCTTAGGTTGTTTGTGTTTATGTTTAATGTGCTGCCTATTAAATGTTTGATGTACTATTGCTCATAACTGTTCTGGTTGTTTGTGCTGTTACAGGTCTAGTCATGTATTACCTTGCAGACCTTCGGGTATTACACTAGACATAAAGAAGTCTTCTTATAAGAAGCTAGCCAAGTGGCTACAGTCTAAATCTGCTAGTGGACTGGTGAGTTTTGAATTTGCTTTCTTCATCGACTAAATATTGCCAGTTACAATTTTGTTCCACCAAACTATGGATCACTTCAAAAAAAGCTCAAGCCTTGAGTCTCTTAATTTTGATGGCCTAAATAGTCACAGCTGAGTTTGTGGATCAGCTCGTGAACCATTTGTTATTGCTTTTTAAGCTCTCTTTTACAAGGGTTATAACGTTACAATTTGGTTCTACAATCAGTTGTTGCTATTCTTATGTTACTATTCTCATGTGTGTGGATTTGATTGCTGAATATTGTGTCCGGTACATTTACTGCATGCCAGATTTCAGTTAAAGAGGATAAGCATAAAAAAGAGGTGACACTATCCTCAGTTAACCGCAATCACCTGGACTACACATCTTTCAAGCCAGAGAAGAAGAAAGTTGAGAGGAATGAGCAATCCACGAAGAACAATGCGAACGAAGGACAGTTGCATAAATTACTTGATGTTGTGGAGATTTATAAGCCAACTACACATGTTAATCCTATTTTTGCTGCCATTGGAGCAGACACAGGGAAACTGTATAGTGCTCCAGAAGCTTCTCAAATTGTGTTTGGATACATTGAAAAAGAGAAGCTAGTGAAACAAACAGACAAGTCCATCGTGGTTCTGGATGCAACTTTATGTGATGCTTTATTTAAGGGTGCTATTAAAAAGGGTTCGATGTATCCAACTGAAATTCATAAAAAAGATATAGGTCAAACCTTTATCAATCGAATGCAAGCTCATCACGTAGTGACAAGAGGAAGTGATTCTATTGTTCGGAAAGGTGGTCTTAAGCCACTTCAAATAGTGACTGAACGAAGGCAAGGGAACAAGAAAGTCACAAAACTTTCTGGTCTAGAGTCCTTTTTGATAGATGCAGAGATATTGGCTTCAGAGTTGCAGAAGAAGTTTGCTTGTAGTACAACAATATCGGAACTTCCTGGTATGGCTCTAGACTACTCGGCTTACTTTCATTTCGTAAAACTTTCTCTCTCTCTCTGGGTATATGCTTTGCAGGTGTGGTGGCTATGTGTGTGTTTTGTTGGGGGATAGGCGAGGAAAAAATTGATCACTTTTCAGTCTTCATACTTGTTTTTCTTTTTTGGTGGGATTGGTCTTGGCAAAATTAAGGTCGAGACATTTTTGCACATCTTTCTATCAAAATAATCATCTGCTCATTTGATTTGCAATGATATTAGTCGTAAGTCTATCTAAATGTTTAAGAATTTACTTTGGTTGTATGTTACCAGCATGTTGTGTGATATATGCTGTAGACGAGTGTTTATGGTTACATTTGGATTTGGCATTTTAGTGTGGTGTGTCATAAGTGGAAACATTAGTTGATTCATGTGACCCCTAATTTCTCTACTTCTTTCATATTCAATATGCTCTTGCACTCATTTCTTTGTAATGTAAATTGTCATGTGAAAATGTTTACGGAGATTTCGTATCCTTTTCCATTCTAGATGATGTTGACATTATCTTTGTCCATGTTAGTCTCTAAGATCATGTGCTCTTACTTGAGTATGATATCATTTTTATTCTTATTTAGTTAATATATGCAATTTTAAATGCAAAAAGGTAAAAAGGGCCTTGAAGTTTTGGTCCAAGGTGGTGTCATTGATGATCTTGCAAGATATCTTGTTGAACAATATGGTGTGCAAAAGAGATTCATAGAAGTTCTTGACAAGACCAAGAGATAGAATTGAAGGTGAGTTTTTGCTCTATATGGTGCTTTTTTCCCCCTCTCTACTCTTCAATGATGAATTGGGTCAATAACTGTTTCCAAGGTCATGACACAGTCTATTGACAATTAATTGAAGAAATATCAATGTTCCTTGTCTTTTTTTTATTCCAAATAGATGAATCATTATTTCAGGACTTTACCTAAAAATTATGAGCTTTATATGTATTACTGAAACGTTTTCATTTACTTTCTTATTCCTCAGGTCTAATGGCGTATGTTTGGAGGTTCTAAGCAATGCTGGTGATTCGCTGGCACCATACAATGGCTTTTCAGTTTTTGTTTTTAGCAAAAGATTTGTCATGCTATAAATTTGTTTAGCTAAAGACGTGGTGCTGTAAGTTTGTTCAGGAGGAACAAGTGAATGACCTACTGTCTTTAATTTTAGGAGTCTTATGCAAAATTCTTTTCTTTTAATTGTATATTATCTTATCTAGATTTTGTTTGACATTCTAAAGGTATTCGGTGGTGAATTCCAAAAACATTGTTACAACAGAAGTTATATTTTTTTAAGGTCATTGTAGAATGATGTTGATCAGAGGTGATTTCTTAATCTTCCGAGAGAATATAATGTTGGGAAAAGCTAATTTTCAGTTGTCTAATTTATTGACATTTCTGATGCTTACCTGTGTTATCTTTCTCTCCCGCTGTTGTGTTTGTGTTTGAGTTCTAGTGGTTAACGCACTTATATCTTGTACAGACTAAATATTTTCCAAACTTTTCTGAGTTAGCTAGGCACTCGAAAAAATGAAAAAAGATTAATGTTCTTGGACTGAAATTTGTCATACGGTTTCTCATAGAAAATGATCTGTCTGTATTGGTTGGTTTTTCCTTGGTTGTACTTTAATAATGAGGTCTCTTATTGCAGCTACTGTATGTTTTCCTTTATTGTATTGGTTGGCTGGCTACCACCTTGTGTGCTATAGTCGGGGCATCCGTAAAAATATTCTTGGCTGCTCCATGTGGGTTTTTTAGAACATTCTGAAATATTTTTATGTTCAACTGAGTGATCATCAGAGAGATAAAAGCTGGTGAAAATAAATATTTTAGATGTAAATTTCATAGAGCCATATGGAAAAGAAGATAAGCATGGATTATTAATGTTGTTGAAGTTGCAGAATGATTTGGAATGATGGAGTCGTCATTTCAAAGCTAGTGGAGAATAAATATTTAGTGTGTGAAAGATAGAAGCGCGTTCAGGGGAGATGAAAGAAAGAATTGAATGGTCATAAATAGATGGTGCTTATGCCCACCAACTTTGTTCTTTGATACTTACTCCTCTCCCTCTTTCTTTCTTTCCCAAGTTGCTTTTTCCGCTCTTTCTTCAATTCTTTCGCCAAAATGCAGAAACTGTCTTGAGAATCCTAGTAAACTAATGCGCTACCCTGTTGGGTATCTGATGCTGCAACCATATGTTAAAACATCGCTGAGAGAAGCTGCGCTTGTGTTCTCCATCGTTTCCAGAATAGACATATTGAGACGACACGATTGAATCTAATTAAAAGTTGAGATATGCATAATACACTAATACTTAGGTATTGAATATGGTGTTGCATGCATGGTTGAGACCCCATCATATGATCCTAATTCCTACTAGCTAGATGCCCTTGTAAAACTCACACGGTCATAATGTACGTACACGCTTCTACTTTTTGTGTATCAGCCATTCTTTACATATTATTGGCTTTTGAACAAGAATCCATCATTCTCAATAATATGTGTCTTATTGCGCCAACTCTCTCAAATTGCCACCCAATTGTTCTTTAGCTTTGGGCGAAAATCAGTATTCTAAAGTGCAAGTAAATATCCGAATGATTCTCAAAACCAGATATACTAATTATTTATAGATGTGTATGTGGATATTTGGGTAATATGCTTATATTACCATGCACTGCATTAAGTGGAGGACCAAAAGCACCCAAAAATATTTCAAGTGAAGTAAAAGATTTTTTTGCATCTGATTCTGAACATCGTTGTATCCAAGAAATCAATAAAGATTGAGGTTGAGTTCTTTGGCCTTCATAAGTCCAACTGCGACAACTCTCAAGAACCACCCTTGATCCCCAAAACGATAATTCTATCAATATGAGAGAGAATGAATGGCTGAACGGGTATTTGGAGGCTATATTGGACGTTGGAACGTCAAGAAATGGGACAAGACAAGCAGAAAGCAGCGGTCATGATTCAGAAAGAGGCAAGCGCTATAGCCTGAAAAACAGCATACAAAAGAAACTTGGTGATGATAGGTTGAAGTTGGAAAAGTTGGGAATCCAGAAACAAAAGGAAGAGAAGATTTTCAGTCCTACCAAGTACTTCGTTGAAGAAGTTGTGAATAGCTTTGATGAGGCAGACCTGCACAGAACATGGATTAAGGTACGTACATAGGTAGCCTGCTTTCATCTCCCCTGGCCTACCAATCTATTGTCTTTAATTCCACTTTCCACTTATTTAAATTCGATGCATGGATATAAAGAATATAGCATACATCACTCGTCGCACACATGATGGATTATTGCACAATAATCAGAAACAGATACAAGAACTATTGATGAGAAAATAAATTCTGCTTTATTTGCTGGCCAGTGATCACAATAATCAATGAACGCACTTGATTACCACTGTAAGCAACAATGAAATTAATTGATCATACTTCTCTCAATATACGTTGATGCGGTGTTCTACTTTGTCAAACAACCTGCAAAAATAACTTGTAAGGTTGAATGGATGGTCAGGTCATAGCCACAAGGAGTTCTCGTCAAAGAAATAACAGGCTTGAGAATATGTGCTGGCGCATTTGGCATCTTGCCCGTAAAAAGAAGCAGGTCAGCCTTTTCTTCCACTCCCCTCTCATTATAATATGAGTTTGCATGTAGCACATGTAAGCAGGCACATGCTGCATATATGTGAACATTCTTATGCTTGTCATGTTGTTTTCCGGACCAATAATTCCACTTTCACTGGGGATGGAATTGCGTTCAGATTCCCAACTAGTGGAATACAAGCATATTGTGAAGCAATAGCTCCAATGCTTTAGCTACTTGATTGAACTTGTGATTTACTCCCAACTCCCTTAGACCAAAGTGTCAGTTATGGATTTACAGTTGCCTGACTACCTAAACGCTTTGATAAGCAAACAGATTTACTTCACAGATAGCTTGGGATGCCACTCAAAAGCTAGTAAACCGGAGGCTTGAGCGAGAGAAGGGCCGTAGTGATGCTGCAGGAGATCTTTCTGAGCTCTCAGAAGGAGAGAAGGAGAAAGAGGAGTCTAATCGAACCGACTCAGTTACAGACATCTCAAGGATATCCCAAACTCAGATTTGGTCAGATGACAAATCTCGGCAACTGTATATTGTTTTGATCAGGTATTCAAGGTGTTATATTTTTTTACATAGCAGCAGTTAAAATGAAAGTAAATTGAAGGTAACATGTGAAAATTGATATGGCGATAGCTGGATGTTTGCATTGGTATCTTACTGGGAAGCAGTATGAAATTGAGTCGTACTAGTATTTTGAATGGCCTGACATCACAATAATTAATGGAATGGTTTATGTTTATTTGTTTATTATGTAATGTAGTCTTCATGGGTTGGTGCGAGGAGAAAACATGGAACTCGGACGAGACTCTGATACAGGTGGTCAGGTAGTCTGACAACCGACCTGCCTACATGAATTCAGTCGATACCACAAACTCCAATCATTTTCTTCTTCCTGCAGTCAATAACCCACTATTTTTGTGTTCTTTGGATAAATGTTATCAGGTAAAGTACGTGGTTGAATTGGCTCGAGCTCTAGCCAACATGGAAGGTGTGCACAGAGTCGATCTACTGACGAGACAAATCACATCCCCGGAGGTGGATTCCACCTATGGAGAACCAATTGAGATGCTTTCATGCCCATCAGATGGATTCGACAGCTGTGGTGCCTACATTATTCGAATCCCGTGTGGACCTCCTGAAAAGTATACAAACAAATTAAATCCACACACACATATATATAATTTCCCTCAAGCTAAACTATAAGAATCCATTCTATTTTATTTCGAGTCAAGAAGCCTTGAAGTTCAACAAGATATATAACTTGCTGCTCAATATTTATGCAACAGGTACATCCCGAAAGAGTCACTCTGGGCTTATATACCTGAATTTGTTGATGGAGCTCTCAGCCACATTATCAACATGGCAAAAGCTCTAGGAGAGCAAGTCAACGCTGGAAAACCAGCATGGCCTTTTGTCATTCATGGCCACTATGCAGATGCAGGGGAAGTGGCGGCACGCTTATCTGGTGTCCTAAATGTGCCAATGGTGTTGACTGGGCACTCCTTGGGCAGGAACAAATTAGAGCAGTTACTTAAACAGGGTAGGCTTTCTAGGGAGGACATCGATACCACCTACAAGATAACAAGGAGAATTGAAGCAGAGGAGTTGGGGTTGGATTCTGCTGAGGTGGTAGTAACAAGCACGAGGCAAGAGATTGAAGAGCAGTGGGGTCTGTATGATGGATTTGATATCCAGTTGGAAAGGAAACTTAGGATTAGGAGACGCCGAGGAGTAAGCTGCCTTGGAAGATACATGCCGAGAATGGTGGTATGTGTCCTTTTCTTTGCTATAATAATTTACTTGTTATATACCTAAGTTTGAAGTTGACTTCATAAAAAACATATAAAAATGACTGCAGTTGAAACATAAAGGAGCAGACCTCATAATTGCACTGCGGAATTATGTAAACACTTATCATGATGAATTTTATTTATGTCGATTTTCAAGAATTGCATTCAACTATTCATACATAAAAAGATTTAGGCTGTATTATTGTTGTATTAGCTGGTTCAAATTCAAGAAAGCCTGATACAAGGACTGAAACTGGCATCTGCCTATCTGATCTGCTGAGGACATAGGCTCTCATATGCATCACTACACTAAAAAAGCATGGAGGTAAAAAGTAATAACTGCAATGCAGAAAGAAACCTAAATATTTTATTTAGTTGGACGACATGGTTTCAAGTTTTCTCTATCAATCACATTTACAGAATGATCAACCTCTGTTGCAAGTTATTCCTAATTTGGCAATTTGGGTAGCCTTTTATGCAATTGATGTTCATACTTTTTCTGCCGGTGAAGAAAGAATAGTTAATAAGTGGTGATTTTGTGGAACTAGGCTATACCGCCAGGTATGGACTTCAGCAGTGTGTTAGCACAAGAATCATTAGACAGCGATGGAGATCTCAAATCATTAATTGGTGCGGACAAGATCCACAAGCGACCTATACCTCCGATATGGTCCGAGGTTAGATTGTATTATTCACCAAAAATGCACAGGACACATTGCTTTTCCAAAACATGTAAATATGATACAGGCACAAAAGGAGTATGAAAACCATAAACCAAGTCACCACCAGAAATGCAGATGGTCCTCTAAGATTTTCACAAATTATTCCAACTTGCAGATTATGCGTTTCTTCGCGAATCCTCACAAGCCCATGATACTAGCTTTATCTCGTCCAGATCCAAAGAAAAATATCACCACTTTACTCAAGGCTTTTGGAGAATGCCAACCCCTTCATGAACTGGCGAATTTGGTAACCTCACACAACTGCAACTGCAACTGCAATTTCACCGATGCATTATTGAACTATAAATCTGAAGAAATAATAAGTTCCAATTGTCACTGCAGACACTGATACTTGGTAACCGAGACAGCATTGAAGATATGTCCAACAGCAGTTCATCTGTTCTTACCACTGTACTCAAGCTCATTGACAAGTATGACTTGTATGGTCAGGTGGCGTATCCAAAGCATCATAAGCAACCAGAGGTTCCTGAAATATATCGTCTAGCAGCCAAAACTAAGGTGAATCATCAGTTTCGAGGGCTGTAAAATTAGTACTCTTGGTAACATAAAGTATCTGTTTCGTGTGTAATGTCCACCAGAACAACATATCATGCCCATTTATGGATTTGGCCAGAAAAAAAATCTATAAATTAGTTAAATATCATCTTTTACATGGGAAGATTTGAGTTTTTTCTCTCTCTCTCTCTCTCTCTTCTTTAAATTGGTAATACTGCTAACAGTAACATTGTTATTGGTGGATCTTTCGTGAAGGGAGTTTTCATCAATCCAGCCCTAGTAGAACCATTTGGTCTCACTCTCATTGAGGTCAGTTACAACCAGCTGCTTTAAAGTTTTAACAGGCAAACTTGATACCAGATTCCAGTTAAATTTTAGATCTATCTTCACGTCTTTTCTGCAGGCTGCAGCTTATGGATTACCCATTGTTGCCACCAGAAATGGCGGACCTGTGGATATACTGAAGGTAATTTTTTGTTAGCCCTTCTCTGTGCAGACTTAAAAGCATTGAACTTAATAGTAAGATATCCAAGTTTCTGGGTGGGGTTATCCATAGAGCTTGGTTTCTGACAGATTTCAGATCCTAGTCAATGTCAAGTAAAATATTCCAAGTTCTGTGTTCATAGACGGGTAACTCTGAGTCTGTTGTCTGATCTAATACATATCATTGATTGACCAGGCACTCAATAATGGTCTGCTTGTTGACCCGCATGACCAGAAAGCCATATCAGATGCTCTTCTGAAGCTTGTTGCTGACAAAAACCTCTGGCATGAGTGTCGGAAAGTTGGCCTGAAAAATATCCATAAGTTTTCATGGACAGAGCACTGCAGTAACTACCTCTCCCATGTCGAGCAGTGCAGAAATCACTACTCAACCAATCATCTTTCCATTGTGTCAACTCCTGAGGAGCCACTAAGTGAATCACTCCGTGGCATTGAAGATCTTTCTTTGAAGTTTTCCATCGATGTAGATGTAAAAGCCAACGGTGAACTTGATGTAGCTAGCAGTGAGCAGAAAGTCATTGATGTTCTATTGCAAAAGGCGACTTGTAAAGAAAAACTGGTCAATATTTATTGTCCAGGGAGAAGGCAATGGCTGTATGTAGTAGCCGTAGACAGTTATAACAGCAATGGAAGTCCTACTCAGGCATTACCTTCGATTATCAAGAATGTTATGCAGGTTGGAGGATCCAAGTCTAGCCAGATAGGTTTTGTATTATTGACAGGTTTGAGTCTGCCGGAGACGAAGGATATGCTGACAAATTGCCAGGTAAACCTAGAACACTTTGATGCACTGGTTTGTAGCAGCGGAAGCGAAATGTACTATCCCTGGAGGGATTTGGAAGTAGATGAGGACCATGAATCCCACATTGGGTATCGTTGGCCAGGTGAAAATATTAAATCCATGGTAGTGAGGCTTGCACAGATAGAAAATGGTCCTGAGAATGATGATATGCAACCAAGTCAATGTAGCTCACGGTGCTACTCATATAGCATTAAACCAGGAGCCAAGGTATGATTTTAATCCTTTGATACTTGATTAAAATATAGTCAAATGGAACCTCAAAAAGGAACACTTGAATTTCATAGATTTTTCCCAATAAAATTGGCAAACTAAAGTGTAACTGAATACGCACGTGACAGATTAGCAAAATTGATGAACTAAGACAGAGGCTACGCATGAGAGGCCTGCGGTGCAACCTAGTTTACACGCATGCTGCAAAAAGATTAAACGTGATACCATTATTTGCATCAAGATCCCAAGCTCTAAGGTCAGCCTTTCCAATTTGAAATAATTTCTGCAGTGATTGTCCAAGGACCCAACACAAACTTACCTCATATGCCTGCGACCTTTTTACTAATCTCTGTATGTTATGCAGATACTTATCAGTTAGATGGAGTATTGAACTTCCCAAAATGGTTGTATTTCTGGGGGAAAGAGGGGATACAGATTACGAAGAGTTGCTTGGAGGGATTCACAAGACTGTTATTCTGAGAGGTTCTGTTGATCATGCAAGTGAGATGATTGGGCATAGTGAGGAGTCCTTCAAAACGGATGGCAGAGTCTCTCAGGCCAGCAAAAAGATAGCTCTTGCAGAGGGGTTTGCAGTTACTGACATCTCCAAAGTCTTGGGATGTATTGGAATCATGTGACTTCACAGTTTAACTCTTTGTTTCTTTAAATCATATATGTTTTCTGATAGTGCTCTGGGTTCTTGAAGCTTATGACATTTATGTACAATTAAATAAAGTTCTAAACATTAATACCACTCGAGTTTATAAATAAATGTTCGTTTGGCTGAGTAAGAAAAAACCTTCAACTTTTATATTTTTAGATAAAATAGACCGAACTCTACATGAATTGTATATTGGGTTAGGCTAAATGCACAAGTGCGCCCACTGTGCATACTTGTCACTTCTTTTCCATGGTGTAGAAGAAAAGATACAACCAAAGGCAAATCCGACTGCTTTCCAGCCTCATGATTGGGACAAAGACTATGATAGGTATACAAATGAAATTTCCTTGGCTTTACTTGTGGGCAAACAAATCATCTAGCACCTTTATCACTTGGACTATTGGCACCATGCTTTACACATCTGCATCCTTTGTTTCACATTAACGTAATAGAAATATGTTGAAAGAGAGATATGCTAAGGAATAAGGATACTGATGATATTCCTTTATGCTTTACCACCTGAATGGTCAAGCTCATTTATCCAGTTTAACATTGTATTCCTCACCACAAGAGCACCTAACTATGTGCGAGATCTCCTGAAAAAGAAAAAAGTAATATCTTAAATTAAATTGATGAAATAATGTTTTTGAAACTTGGAAAGAAGAATTAGATAGAGAATTGCTTTTTCCTTAAGCACTAACATCAGCTTGCCAAGTTAGGAGGTCACCAAAGGAATTATCCAGCTGCTATAATCCCAAAGCGTGGTACAAACATATATGTCTAGGTATTATTTGACTTAACTAACAACATAAAGCAAGAGTGGTCAGCTCACCTTCACTCTCATAATCTGGAGTTGGAGAGACTGCACATACTCAGCTTCTCCAGATTTGTCTGATAACAGTGCTTGAAGCTCCTCTTCCAAGCTTTTCTCATCCATCTCCCAAAGTTCTGACTGCAGTCACTCGAGCCAACATAATTATATATTAGAAACATATAAAATTATTATCAGAGTCAGAATGTTTCAATCATTCTACCATCTAAAAGATGGATGCCTAAACAGTTAATTATCTCCTCTGAATTTCCTGGCATGCAATTAGGACACAACAATCAGCTGATTTTGCTGCTTTATGTTGCAAATAGTGAAAATACTTTTTGGCAACAGCAGACTATGTTCCTTCCTTTTTTCTTTTTTTGTGTTTATGTGTGTTTGGTATGCCTGAAAAGGTATACTAACCAAAGCATGTTAAAGTCCACCAAATAGATACACATCAAATAGCAGACAAGAAACACATAAAAATGTAGAGACCACCTTAAATTCAGTCATTTTAGTCTTCACTAGCTCAACAGACTGCCTCAGCTGTAACACCGAAGGGTCATGAAGAAAATACCAAAAGTTACTTTTTGTAACAAGAGAAATATCAACTATAAATCACACACAGCCTCTGAAGGGTGAAAGAGGAAATTCAATTGGAGCAAGGGATCAGAACTGATTATCTGGCTTACATCTCTAGTTCTGCTGTACCTAAAATTATTTAGGTATCACTACCATGAGTTCTAATATATGCATTTTGTTTCTTCTCTACCATACCAACGTTTTGATGTCGGAAGGAAGTACTGACTGTCCAGGATGCATTAACCAACCTTAGTATTCTGCAAAGGAAGATCTGATTTTAGCTTTCCCATCTTACCAAAGTTGGCTTGAGCAGCTTGAAAATCCTTCATCACACTTTGACCTACATCATTTGGGAACTCTGGGAATTGTGATGGCTTTGTTATTTGAAATTAGAGTAATTAACATAAGCAGATAATACTTACCCACATCAGTTGTTAAAAGATTGCTCATTAAGAGCACGAAAATAATATGGATCAGAAGAATCTCCAACCACAGAAAATTTAGAAACTATATGCGTTCAAAATACAAAACCCACAGATCTGTAAAGAAAATTCTGAACATTGTTCACAATGTTAAAGTTATAAAATATGCTTTTATAGGCAATCTGCACTTGTATGCTGACACCTAGTTCCTGGCAATTGAACTATTAAAGAGAAGTTTCCATAAACCTTGGAGACAGTCCAGGCTATTTCTCTTTCATATCTACCTTTTTTTCCCATAAGGCACACTGCTCTGCAAGAGCAACAATAAGGGGATTAACTCGTTATATCGACTAAAATGTAAGCTAAACCTCACTTTTACTTCCAAATAAACTGAAGTCCAGTTTATGAGCTCACCCTGCAGAAGGGAAGTTCATGTACCCCATCATTAGGAAATTTATTTCCGTGTCAATAATCAAAATCAAAGTGAAGCTTAAAGCTCGCAAAGTATTAGTTGCTATGATTTTCACGCTTTTTGGAAGTAGTATCCTATTTTTTATTATAGCTTAGTTGTTTACATCCACTATAGGGCATGGAACACAAGGAAAATCTTATAGTGTACTGAAAATGGAGGGAATATGGTAATTTGTTACCTTTTGTTCCTTCTGCTTTCTCATTTACCTGCATGGCCAGTCAATAGTGATTGGCACTATGTCTCCCTTGGGAAAGCAAACGCGAAAGAGAAAATAAACATAGTTGAATTCCCTCCAATTTCATATTTTCTCATGAAAAACACCACCAACAAAATGGAAATTTGACTTACAAATCAAAGAAAACTAAAAATTACTAGACTCATGTATCAGACAAGGAGACCCGTCCAGCATAAGGATGACAGGAACAAGCAAATGAATACTTAGATCCACCCTATAAAATCTACCAGCAGGAAGGCAAGGTGAGACATTATACTTGGTGTCCTACCTATGTTGTATTGCTTGGATTTGAAAATAACAACCTTAAAACATCGAAGGGGTATAATTACATGTAGTGCATGAGATATTATAAATTCCTCTGTGTAAGTGTTCACTCAATAATGAAGTGTTCAGTGGCGAAAGCCCATATGTTATTATCATGGAAATCTTTTATCAGCTTTCCTGGAAAAGATAGATGCAGTCGATGCCTGCTTCATGTCACCCTTAAAGACCATGTTGCATGTTCAAAATTATATACATGCCAAATATTTGTATTGTTTTGGTGCTAGTTTCGTCTCAGATTTGACACATGATCACCTACAGATTTATGACGCTGTTTCAAAAGATATTTCATGAAATTACCAAACCTCTCTGGTTTGTGAGCCAAAATCCTGCGCATTGATCCACTCCTGCATGGTTAAAATCTATTGTAGTAGTTGTTACAAATACTGCACGCAAATTCTGGATGGTTACGACACAAGACTCTCAAACCTGGTGTTCTGTTAGTTGTGCACTGATATCCTGACCAACCTTCTCATAATATGCGCTGTTATCGGAGTCAAATATTCCATTACATAATATTTCATAGTTTTCTTGGTATATAATTCACATGTTACCTTTGATCTACAAGTTTCGCTGACAAGCTTAGTTTTTCTTGTTGCATAAGCTTCAATGTCTGCATGTTAAGAGGAAACAAGGCCATAATGAGTCTAATTTGCTGCAGGGTGCAAGAAAAAAAAAAGATGCAACCTCCCTCCCCAGAGTGTGCCTTCAGGGAATTCTCTTTCCAAGTGATATACAATTGTACTGATATCTGGATACTAAGGAGGACATCTCAATGCAAATTGTTTTGCTGATTTTGAATCATCTTAATGATCACTTGCAAGAGTGATTAATGTAGGAAAAAACAGAAGTGTTAAAATCAAGAACTAGAATGTGGTTGTTGTCATGAGCCGTTGTATAATCCAAGGTTAAACTGCTTCACCAAGAATGCACACAACTTATCAACACAGAATGGTTGGAGCTGTAAACACAACTTTCAGATGTCTAGAGATTTGTTTTGAATCAAGTAGCCACCATTATATCCGCATTTGCAACAAAGCATCGAAAATGGAATAAACAAGGACAATTTCAAAAGCAGAGAAGAAATGTCGGGCAATTAGAGCCTAAGTCAAGTGACACAAATCATTAACAAAGATGTGAAGTTATGACTGAACTATCAGCAATAAAAAAGAAGGGAACAAGTTCCACACTGAATACATTAAAGCATGGGCGTCAGATGTCTATACCATCTTCAGAGTTCAGTGTAACCTTATCTTCCACATTAATGGGTGGGATACTCTAAGAAGAAAATCTCTGCACCTGACCAAGGGTGGAAGAATCAGATTCCAACAAAGCAATTTTCCTCTGGTTTTGCAAAATCTGTGAATAGATCTTCCCCTTCGCTTTGGTCATCTGATCAGTTTCCTCTTTCACTTGCCTAGTTTCATTCTTCACTGCACTTCATTTAAGAAGAAATAAGAAAATGCCGGGATTTGATGTGCTTTGAAATTTCAAAATATCAAGAAAATTATTGTTCAAGAAGAAGAGAGTACTTTAAATCTATATTGAAAACATCCACAAAATGTGAGAAGTTTTTGGTGATGAAAAATACAGGAAACAGAAGGAAGAAAAGTTCTAGTGTGCTTAGCTGAGCTTAAGGATAAAAAACAGTAATAGTCCAGCGAAAATAAAGTGATGATAGATAGTGGAGCATTATTGAAGTTTAAGTGAAAAGAGCAACTCTTTGCATTAACATAACAGAACAACAGAAAAGATTTTCCAGCAGAACCTAAATCGAGATCCTTTTGGAGCGTCTCAACAGTGGTACACAGCATATGCTCTTCAACCGATAACTTGGCTGCTTGATCCGCCACATCTACAGTTCACCGAGCATGGTTAAAATTAATCTCAATCTCGCATTTCTAAACTAATTCACCTACTTACCCTCAACAATTGTTATTTCAAATATAACTCAAGGTTTAGAGAAGGATCATACTCAATAGTTGAAGTGAAGATATCAGTCATGATTAAAAAGATTAACTTATATATTTTCACACGATTTCTCACCGAAACAGAGAAAGAGAGAGGAGAGTGACCGTTGATCTGAGAGCGGAGAGTCTTCATGTACTGAAATAACTCCTCCATTAACACTGGTCCTACCTATACATACATCAAAATTAACTCATCTCAAAAAAGCAAAAAAAGTCGGTATGGATCATTAATTAATACCTGCGGTTGAGTGCCTGGCTGTGAGGAAAAGAGAGAGGGAGTACGAAATCTGAAATATGGATTGGTGGAGGAGGAGGCGGAGGGTAGAGAGAGTAGAATCAGATTTGGAGGGAAAGGGAGGAAAATTTTATAAGAGCGTAGGGTGACGTGGCAGGTCATCCATGAATTGACCATGGGCAGTTTTGGAACTAAAAAGGACAATCACATCAGTCTATACTCTATATTATTGGAGGAGCAGCGAATTATTACTTATTAGCACTTAGCAGCAATGGGCGATAGCGATACCCATACGCCCATACCCGACCCAATTACTAGTAGATAGTAGTACATCATCTTCACCTCCAACAAGACGACGACGAAATGGTAACGGTTATCTCGAGATGGGATCGGCAACAGAGGCAGCTCCGCCTCCAAAGACACGGCCTATTTCCGCGAAAACTTGGCCTGTCCTCCTCCAGGAGAAAGCTCTTTAGATCTCTCCTTATTACCCTCGCTATTATTGCAATCCTTCCTCCTCTTTACTTCCATTTCAGCCTCCGTCGCTTCCACCAGGTTCACTATGTCTTTCTCTTCGCACTTATCATCTTTTGCTACACGTGCATATTCTTAATAGCTTAAACACAACTTTATAGTTCTACCAAGAACGTGTTTGTTTCCATTGCAGCGGGACTCTTTTCTTTGCTTTTCCCTATAAAATTTCCATAGATTGGAGCATGCTGTATGCCCCATTCGCTTTAATTTACATAATGATTTTGTTGAAAAAGATACAGTGATATCTTTATTTTAGCTGCTCAGCACCTTTGGGAACCGTATGATTGCCCCTTTACATTATTGTCTTATATTTTGCCATCTACATGCAGATACAATTACGAAATTGCGGTTGGATGCAGAGTCCTCCTTTAGTGTGCGCTCATGGGGGTGACTCAACCAAGGCCTTCCCCAACACCGTAGGCATCTCATATCCACTTGACTGATTTCTTTTGCACAAATTTTAATCCAGAATCTACAGCAGCTGTCACCACTTAATCAACTGCCTGTCTCAGCTTGCAGAGCGACTTCTGCTTAATGAGTTCTGGAAAGTGTAACTTTTGGAAATTTTATCATTTAAGGCTGTTATAGTCTGGTAATTCATTGAAGTTCAGGGAGATACTCATTGAAGCATAATACAAAGGAAATTGCTGTTATATTGGTGGGACTGTGGGGAAGTAGTTGATTGTGTGCTGATGCCTGATCATGTAAGGTTGATGCATTGGCCGGTCTTGTTTCTTAGTTAAAACTCTTCTGAGTCATTTCCTTAAAGTTCGCAGGATTCTTGGCAAATCTTGTCAGTATAACGAGGATGGATAATTGTATTTGATAGACAACTTAATAGAGTAATATTGCTAAAGCAACATTAATCAAATGAAAAGTTGACAAACATGTTAAATTCATAATTTCTTGTAAGCTAATAATGTTGGCATTATTATGTATGCCATGCCCACTTTTCTGGGTCTAACCAATACAGGTCTTCTTATGGCCCATTGTGTAGCTCTTAGGAAACCCCAAGCAATGAAGAGATGCCCGAAATTGCTTTAGAAATGTTCCTGTGGAATATTTCCATTGGCTTCATCTTTAAATGTTATTTTGCTTGTGACAGATGAATGCATATAATAATGCTTTAAGCTCTGGAGTAGATTGCATTGAGATTGATGTATCTCGTTCTTCAGATGGAGTACTGTTTGCTCTTCATGACAGGTATTACTGAACATTTGTTTCATTCAGACATTCACATTCTTTTCTACTTTGACTATGGTCTTATGCTTTGATCTCTACTTGGCACCAACGTCTTGTCCTTTATAATATCGTAAAGAAATGAATACGGGTAAGCCAAATAACTCTACTAGAACAGTTTCATTCACTTATAACATGCCTACCTTTTAGGGGCTAAGATCCAGTAGCCAGTCCAATAGAATAACATTTTAACAAGATGGATCCCAAAGCGCTTATAAATCCTAAACATGTTGAACTCATGGAATGTTTGAAGAGGTTCTTCTTAAGTATTTCTTCAAAACAAAGAAATAGATCAATTTGATTAAAAACAAGCATTTGCCCTTTCCTACTCATCCAAAATAAAAAATTTATGCACGCAAAATTAGGATCACAGTAGTTGACGACCCAAGGATGGAAGAGTATTTGCTCACTTTCTCTACGTTCTACTGCTTCAAGTTGTCAATTGCTTTTAAAGTTATCTGGAATGTTGATTCTCACATGTTACAGGCAGGGATCTGCAGAGAATATCTGGGAATAGTACTTCTAGGGTTGGTTATTTGACCATGGAAGAGGTGGGTTGCCTGATGTAAGCATTTACAATTGTCAATATATTCAGATGATGATCAAATTTGAAGACCTTTTATGACATTTTGACTGTAGATTGCAGATCTGGGTTCCAGCCTTCAGCATTCGCTGGAATTTCATGATGTAAATATTCCAACAATTGAAGATGCACTAAAGGTGCGGCATTCTGTCTCTTCCTTCCCAAACAAAGCCAGGACAAGTTTCCAGAACTGATTTCAGACTGAAACGATATCTCTACTTCTTGCAAATATGATGAGACTATGCTGTTTAACATACCACTAGAACAAATCTTCTGTTACCGCAGTCTTAGAGATAACTAAAGAATCAGTGGAGATGGATAGGAAGATGGAATGTTTCTTCATGCTTCTGTACATTTCCATGAATCAATTATCATTAGCTCCTTGAAAACTCTGCAAGTGATAATATTCTAAGGTTGGTTTTGTTCTGCCAGTTCGTATCAGGCTCTGTCAGGCAGGTTATTCTTGATGCTAAAGTTGGACCACCTCTATTTGAGAAGGGACTGGCAAAGGATATCCTTTCTGTTGTAAGCTGCCCAAGATCTTTTATATGTTCGTTCCTGAGTAAAGAAAATTGATTGTGGAATTGGAAATATGTTCTTTGCACTTGGTCTTGGCAGTTTTTGGTTATTGAAGTGTCATGTTTTATGGAATTGGAAATGGCTTAAAATTCCTACCTGTGTAGGTTTCACTCATTATATGAATGTGTACTTGATGGGATTGGTCATTAAAACCCTACTCAAAGAAGGAAAATGGGGCAAATAGAATTTTAAATCCTGCCCGTCTCAAGAAAAGGTGAATGATTCATTTATAGGATGGAACCTGATATGCATCCATGTTTGGTTTGCCTTCTCTGTGGATTAGTATGTAGTCTGGTTCATAACATCCCTATAACACCATACAAAATTCTTTTAAATCTTTAATGAACTTAAGATCTCCTAACTGTAATTACCATGTTAAATGCTGATGTTGGTTTATGTTTTCAGGGTTGGTTTAATTTCCAAAACCTTGTTAACAATTTCTAACAGCTATTTCTGCAAAAGATCCATTTCTGCCATGAATATTGTCTTTTTAGTAGTTTTAGTTTACTGCCCTCACATGTGACTGTCAACAGTATAATGTAAATAGATCCTACAGTAATGTGGTTTCTGCTTTGCCTTCTCTACTCAAAATATGAATGGTTTAATGTTCTAAACTGGTTTGTAAGGTGACTACCACACTTTTTGCAGGTTAAAAGAACCAAGTGTAGGAACTGCCTTGTATGGGCGAAAAGTGACAGTTTAGCAAGGGATGTAATTAAGTTATCCACAGATACAATGGTAAAAGATGGTTACAATGTTGCTCTTCCCCGTTTTTTATTTCATTTTTAAGTGTGACCTTTTATAGTCATCTCGTATCATGTTTTTCAACTTGGTAATATTTTCCTTTATTTTCTGTTTTACATCTTCTAAGGATGGGTGCAAGAAATGATTTAGAGGGTAGTTGGGGAACAACAGAAGAAAGGGGTTGGAAATGCTCGCTGTCTTTATGATGTCTGCAATGGCTGTAAATAGGGAGAACCTCTACAGTCTGTAACTCTCTTTATTTTCATAGTCTTCTATGGAGAACTTTGCAGAAACGAGTGTGCGTGAGAAGGAGAGTTATTTGGGGATAGGCTAGGCAGTTCTTTCATGTTAGGATTATCTATAATTTCTTTTGTGTGGTGACCTTATATTCTCTTGTGATTGATCTTAATTTACTGCTATATACATGTACCGACTACGTCAAATTTGAAACAGCATAAAACTCCACCTGATCTTGTGCTAGTTGTCGTTTGTTTAACTGTGTATCTAGTTTTTGTTGTCGTGGATAATGATTAGAGGACATGGGTTCTTTGCAGTTTATGTGGTTAAGTATTCAGTGCCATTTTACTGTAGCTGATGTTCATTCATGTTGGTGATTGTTGTGAAGGTGGGGTACATTGTAATGATGGATCCCTCAACTGGAACCAGGACAAAATTATTGAGGATGCGAGGCGCTGGTGTAGTTGGTGTTTACCACCCTTTAATTGATGAAGAGCTTGTGAGAATCCTACATGGGTACGAAGTTAGTATAATAGTTAAAAATATATATATATATATGAGTTAGATTTGAGTATTTGGTAGAGTTGTGGGTAGAGGTGTCATTGACTTGTAATCAATCACTGATAACAGGAGGAAGAAGAAGGTTTATGCGTGGACTGTTGATGAAGAGGAGTGGATGCAGAAAATGTTGTTGGAGGGTGTGGATGGTGTGGTCACAAGTAACCCTGCTCTGCTACAGCGTGTTATGGAAGATGTGAAAACACAATGCTTTGAAGAAGGCTTTTCATTGGCTTCTTCAGAGCACTAGTAATGGTTTTGAAGAAGGTTTATCACTGGGTTCTTGAGAAGTTGCATAGATTGAGACCAAACGTGTCAGACATCACCTCCAGGCTCCAGAGAACATTTCTTGTTTGGTCGCACCAATATATGTCTCTTGTTCTTGGAGTTGATAAATAGGGTGGTTAAAGGTATTGGATTCATCACATTGGCACAAGTAAAAATTTGATTTGAGTGGAAGTTAGTCCATGAATCCATATCTATGGTGTGCGTAAAGCATTTGTCTAAAGAAAAGGCAATGAAAACTCAACTGTTAATATTACACAATTGGGGCAGCATTTTCATATCTTGATCATCATCAAATTATATAATAATGCTTAAATGCAAATCAAGAATTTACCAGTCTTGTGGTATAGATAACGTAACGTAAAGTCCGAGTGTCTCCCTCCCTAAACTTATATATATATGTTTTAAAGAATGTGATAGCAATCTTTGTTTAGATTTTGCTTCCAAACAAATTGAATATTGTTACGTAGTTGTTCATATTTGAAATATTTTATTAATTGTTTAAGAGGAATACGTGGGTGTGGGTGTGGGTGTGGGTGTGGGTGTGGGGTATCTATACCTGAATACAGGAATGAGGAGGAGAGGTAAACAGACAAGGGGAGGGGAGTACTCAAACTCAACCTTATTTTATTTATTAATAATTGTAAAGTTAAAACAAAGAAGATAAAGCAGAGTAGGCGTGGGCGGCCGGTATAGTACCGAATACGGAAGCAACAATAGGTACTAGTACTAGTAGCTAGGAAAATCCGAGAAGACGACGACGTTTTGGGGTTGGACTCCGATTTTGATAAGCATCGATCAAATTCACCCTCAGGAACAGCACAGCTCAGGATTCCCAATCCAAATTTCAACCAAACCACCGTCTCCGTCTGAGCACTGAGCAGACCCCCACCGCCCCTTTGATCATCAATATTTTGAAACTACACTCACACTGCTGTTGTGCTGCCGGTGCGTCTCCCTCTACTGTCGATGTCGTCTACTAATACTTGAAAGAAGGATTATTATTATGGCCGTGGGATCTGCAATTAATTGAAAACAAAAAACCCTTTCTCCCCCACAGTGGCAGTAACCTAATTCACACTCGAGCTTCTTCTACACCTAGTGCATGCCATTCCCACGCACCTCTTCTATAATAGCTACGGAGATCCGACAACTGCAAATTCAAAGATTGAAGCTTTGCAAATCTTGGTTCTCGATCAAGGATGCTGCAACGCTTCGTCTTCTGGTTGGCTTCATGGTTCCGTATAAAAATTGTCGACCCTCTTCTCCAAATTCTCCGCCGGTTATTTTTTCATCCATCCATTTCCTATTTTAACTCTTTAACTTTTTCTTACCTGCGAGGTTTCCCATTTCATCTGTCGTATTTTTTTCCCCTGATTCTTTTGTATTTACTTTTATAGGGGAACCGAGCCAAAGCAGCTTGCATTCTCGGCTGCGCTTGGGATCACTTTAGGAGTGTTTCCCATCTGTGGTATGTTATTTTTTGTTTGCTAAGTCAATCCCAATGATATTGTGATCTGATTTTATTGCTTGCCTTTTACCTTTTTTTAACTGTATTATTGTCATGTATGCTATTCTGAGCTAAATACCCCTCATCGTTTTGGTTTTCCGGACATGGTGGTAAGTTCCGATCCTGATACAGGCTCTGCCTCTGCAGTTGGTGGTTTGTGTTTAGTTCCACTTCCTTTAACAAGTAACAGTTGCTTTACTTTCTGTTGATGTCATTATTCATTAATTATTTGGGTCTTCACAACAGGTCTTTGAGTTCCTCTTAAGTGCTGAGCCAGTTAATTTGTTTCTTTTGTTTCCTGTAACTTCTTGTGCATCACTCTTCGTATTGTAACTCATATAACATGCCATGCTATGGGCTGCAAGGCAGTATGTGCTGCACTTTGTAGGTGAATTGGATTGTTTGGATGATCATCTTATGTTTGGAGTCTATCATCTTTACCAGGGGTTACAGTGTTCCTATGTGGGATAGCTGTTGCAGTTCTTCGATCTCTGTGTCATGCTCCAACTGTAATGCTGGCTAATTTCATTGCTACTCCTATAGAATTGAGGTAATCTTTTCCATCTTATATCACTCCCTCGCGATTCTTTGTTGAAATCCCACCGTATTGCAGTTTGATGCACCTTCACTAACTTATTTACCAGAATTGTTAGCTCATTTTCTCATCATGGGCCTTGATAATGAAAAGTAAGTGCTGTATTTGGTTGGATAACTAGTACATCCAACCTAAAGGCCTAAAGTAAAAAACCTTCTGTATGTGTGGTTTTCTGCTAAGTATTTCCTTTCAATGCAGTAGTTATACTTGAAGAACCTCAGAATCCTGATCCTTTTGGGCTTTGTTCTGTAGTCTGATGGTTCCATTTCTACGATTTGGTGAAATCATTACCGGTGGACCTCATTTTCCTTTAACTTCTGATGCTTTTAAGAAGGTCTTGACTGGACAAGCTTCACATGAAGCCTTGCGGAGCATTTTCCTTGCGGTATATCATCAAATTGATGTTTTCATTTATATCCATGTGTTGCTCTGCTATTTAATTTTGGAAATAGGTTTGGAACCTTCATGCGATAAAATGTCAGAGGAACATCTCCTCTATGTGCTTCTCGATCTACTTGAACTTTTCTTTTTTACTAGGCAAATAGAAAGCTGTTTTCTAATTAGTGCTCAAGTTAGCATACTTGATGGTACAGCATATACTGGAAGTTGAATTGTGTTTCATCCCAATAGTTACTAAAATAACAAGAATAGAAGTACCATGGATAGGAAAAGAATGTGTCGATTCTTCTTAAGTATCCATGAAGTTGAGTGAGTTGTGCTTTTATTCATGGGTTCATCATAATTTTTAATCACTTGTTTCTGATTAGCAAAATAGGGCATATGTGACTGGTAAATACTGTGGAGAAAAACTGTAATTAGGAACAATTGACTATTGCATCGTCAGGCGTAGTTGAATTGTGTAATGTAATGTGTCTTTGATCCATAAGCAATTTCAGTTTATTAATGAGATTTATCAGTAGTTTTGATATATGTGCAGTTGTTGGGATGGGTTGTTGCTGCACCACTTATCTTAGGAGCCCTATATTTGTTGTTGTTGCCATGTTTCAAGATCTTGGTTCATAAATTCAGTGCTGTTCCTTCAAGCCCAAAAAAGGCACTGAACTCCATTTCAAGCCCGAGAAAGCTACTCAACTCCCCTTCTGAAGTCAGGCTAAAAGTCAGGGATGTATGACTAACAGCACAACATGCAGGTGGATGAGCTTTTGTTTGCCATAAAAAAAGGACGTAATATCAAACACTTTGTACATAAAGCTTAATCTGAGGATGCCTTCTCAGCAATGCATGTAAACGTGAAGCAAATTGTGATATTGTATGCTCACCACTTGGCCCAGCTACATGCTGAAACATTCATGGGAAACAGGACTTGTTGAATTTTTTTCTCATGAATCTTTTTAATTGTTTACTGTTCTTGGCAATTAACTTAATTGGCTTTTGATATCGGTAGTAGTGTAACGGTGTTAGTGAGGGAGTTTTTAGGGGATTCATTGTTTTTCCGGGAGAAACTCTTGCCACCTCTCCTGGCTGGCTGCGTGTCTTTTACCTCGCAATGGAGAAGTTAAAATAAGGAAGCTCCTGCTGGCATTATTTATTGAGGATGAGGAGAAATATCTGAAGCATCTCCTTTCATTTTAATTAGAATTTATGTACACGCACGCATGAAAGAAATGCGAAGGGGAGGAGCCAAAAGAAAGAAATAAAACAAGTGTTAGCTAGGATTCTGGCTTATGAAGAAATTGGAGAGATTCACATTATTAAAATATGTTAGCTGTATAAGAAAAAGACCTAATCAATATTAATTCAATCTTCATAAGCTCAACATATTTGTAATTTGATAGACAACAAAGACGTCGGCATCAGTTGAGTGAATTAAAAAGAAATAATGCTGCAAGAGGTGATGTATTAATATTTCATATGATGGCAAATCACAAAAGCAATGATGACTGGGGGGAGATGGTCAAATGATAAGAGATATGGATGGCGATTCGCCGCATGGCAACTATTCCTTTCCTTCTACTATTAGTTGGAGCTATGTTTGACCTGTGTTATATCTTATTTAGTGAAGTTATTACTCCTCAGTCACAATTTATAAATGAATAATGAATTTGTTCGTCTGCTTCTCTTTTCTTTAGGAGGTGGACTACAAAATTTATCCAAGAATACAACTACTTCAATTAATATACAGACAGAGAGTTGGAAAGATAGAATTATTTGAGAATTCATATTTGAAGTCATTCCAGATTTTCTATTCATAAAGTTTTAGTTTTTGCTAATACATTACTGTTAATACCATATGCAAATACATATCTCCCACTGACGAGAGCAAAAGATATATGTTCTGATGTGAGATAGAAACTTCCACAAGACATACAATCGCACTCAGACTTCTGCTTTTTTATTATTAGTAATGTACTGATCATCCAGATCTGTTTGTTTACAGACCACCCTGAAATTCACCTCTATCTTCTCTTCTTCAACAAACCCTTTTCAGATCTTTTGGTTGAAGCCTCAAGGGTTTATCATCTCCTGTCCTCTCTCGACAAAACCATCCTTTTCTAAACATGGATAAAATAATTAGCATCACCTCAGCTGTTTATTTAGTTTTCCCACTTGTGTAAACAACTCTCTTCAGATCCATTTCATCAGTTTTAAAAAGTCCAATCTTGCTTTGTTTTTCATCTCGGTTTTTGTGCTTCTCTTAAACAGCCGGGTCTCAAGTTTGGATGAGTGTGGTTTATTTGCCGGGTTTCCTTCACAATCTGGGGTTTCTAGGGAAAAAACGCAACTTTTTGTTTGTGATGTCTTATAGTGTTAAAAATACCATTCCAGACCAAGAAACATCCAACAATGGTACTGCTAATGCTGCTAATTGTTGCTCCAGGGCTTCATCTCAGCTAAAACTGTACCAAGCTTTCATCTTTTCGGTCCCAATTCTCTTTACATTTATTCTTCTCCTCTTGTTTTATTTCTTCTATCTCCGTCCCCGGAGGGTAGACTGGTCTTCTCTCAGAATGAGGACTGGTAGTTTCATGCCAACTTCTGAAAGCAGTGATGATATCTCCAGGGTATGCTACATGATTGAATAGATTGATTTGTGTATTGCTTGTACGTAATCCTAATTTAGTTTTTTCTTTGTTCATAGTGTGAATTGGGGTTGAAGAAGGAGCTGCGAGAGATGCTACCGGTTATCGTGTTCAAGGAAAGTTTTTCTGTCAAAGACACACAGTAAGTAGTCCCTTCGTGGGAAAAGATTCTTCTTCTTCTTAAAGAAAATAAAAACCTTCATATAAGTTTATTGGTGTCTGTAAATTCGTTGATGTTTATGCAGATATTCTCCTTTCCTTAGATTTAAGGTTGAAATTCTCCTTGAAGTTGCTTTCTCTCTCAGGTTAGGTCCCCTTAGATGTAAAGGGATACATCAAATTACTTAGTAGCTGAAGATACAAGAGGTATGAGATGTTGATAGCTTAATTGACGTGGAAATCAAACATTGACTCGGTATTGGGTGTTTTGTTTATCTTTGAGAATAAAGTTAATTTTAGTTACCTTCTAGTTGGATAGTTGATGGATCGACCGTATGTAACGTCCCTCTTCTGTTCAAAAGATATTGCGTCCCTCATCATCTCTAGGTCCTTTCTGTTTACTTCTTTCTTTCCTCTCTCTCTTTTATTTTCTTTTCTTTTCCCTTTTGCCTTCCAATCTTGCTTTCTTGTTTTCCTTTTTTATATGTTTTTGAAGGGGACTAGGGATTGGGGGCATTGCATGAGCTAAATGTTGAAGTACGCTGTGGATCTCATTGACAACTATTTCTTAGAAACAATACTTCTCCGCTCCTATAGTGGATTGAGGCATCTTTTAATATTTGAAAATGCTAAGAAAAAGTTGCCAATTTATCATAGATGATGACATTTCTGTTGTTTCCATAATTTTCTTCCGTGCTTTTGGTTTTATTAAATTCAGAGCTTAATATTGAGCAATAGGAGCACCTATGATCCACAGTATCCCCATTCCGCGATGTGTTATGAAAGTTTGAGAAAGGGTTGTGATGTCAGTACTTGTCAATGCTAGTATTTGATTACTTGTATGGAAACCTTGGAGAGGATTTCTGTGTTGCCGATTATCTTAAGCTGCCATTTGAATCTGGGTTTTGCTTGATATATACCACATGATATGATTAGTAGTATGATTGCTTGTTCACGTGTCTGATCAAGCTTCCTCCAGTATTTGTAATGAAATTCATTGTTTGTATTGCTAGATGCTCAGTGTGCCTTGGTGATTACCAAGCAGAGGATAGACTTCAGCAGATACCATCGTGCGGGCATACGTTCCACATGGACTGCATCGACCTGTGGCTGGCCACGCATACCACTTGTCCACTTTGTCGTAAATCTCTCCTTGCTTCCACTAAAAGTCCTTGTGCAAATGGAGTACCAGATAGTCGTGTGGAAACCAATGGTGGGACTTGCGATGAAGACCCTCAAACTAGTCAACAACCTTGATAACGTGTGGAGGGAGACGAAAGAGTTATTCCACCTATTGGTGGAAGGGATAGAAATGCAGAATGCAATTAGTTGGAAAGGGATATGGAGAATGTGAAGAATACTGCAAACTGCTATTGTTAATAGGTCTCAGGAATTGTAATCAATTTGGTTTTGAGAAATGTGTGTACTTGGACTGTAGACAACTATTGTATTTACCTTTTTCGGCCAGATATTCAGGGAATGGACGAGGCGTGCATAGAAATTGCTAGCTCAGTTGATGTAGAAGATATACTGAGTTGTATTTTTCAAGAATTGAATGAATGATGGATGGATGTTAAGGAGTGGGAGTTGAGGGAAGTGTCTGGTTAAGGTTAAGTGAGACTGTCCTTGAATGCTAAAAACTCCATTTTGCTCTGCTTATTTTATAGTAAGTGGCAATAAGGCAAGAAATATTCCTTGTTTTGTAGATGAATGGATACATAGATATAGTAATGAATGGGTGGTCTTATGTATAGTAAATCAATCCATCTATAAACCACCCTAAGGATTGAGAGTGAGAAAACTATATAAGGTTGCATTTAGATCGAAGAAGTCCTTCGTAATAAATCTATTTAACATGTTTGGATTTAAATTTTAAAGGATTTTTAAAAAAAAAATTATTTTAATTTTAAATTAAATTTTAATAAATATAAATAAATTTTAAATTCTTTTTTAAACGGAGTCGTTTGAAATCTTCCTTTAAATTCTGCCTTCACCTCCAAATACAAGTTGAGACAGAAGACATCACCACCGCCGACTGCTCCGTCTCTGTTCATGTTCCTCATCCTCTCTCTCTCTCTACTTTCTAGCTTACCACATACGTACACATCTGTACAGTACTAATAATAAATAAATTATAAATCTTAATCTCCATCCCCCATTTGACTTTCTCTTTCTCAGATACATACACATCTGTACAGCTGTCACTGCAGTTAAGGTATACCACTTCAAACTCTCGCATGTCTGTCGTGAATGAATCCTGATTCACCATTACCTTCTCCCTATTCATTCCTCATCTTATCCAAGATCACAACTTTCTCTCTGGGATTTGGGAATCTCTTCAACGCCCGCATAAAGCTTTCCCCTTCTCACCGCTGTTTTTTATGTCTGTTTGCTGGAAAGAACGCTTTTGACCAAGTATGAAAGACTTCATTCTCGACTTGGAATACTTGGCCGAAGGATTGTTTTGGTACTTTTTTGACGCTTTTGCGCCCATAGGTGATGAGATTGTAGCCCTCGGATTACTTTTCACCGCTGTGATTGAAGAATTTGTTGGGTTCTTGTTTTGCCAACTACTGGTTGTTTAGATTAGAATCACAAGATTCACCATCCGGGCGACTTGATGTCATTGTTTGTGGGCTGCCGGAAAAATTAAAAGCGGCCGGGTGGGTGGGAACTTCATTTCTTTCTGAGATTGCTTCTGGTCTTTCCATATATGGATCCTGTTAAAACTACTGTTTCTTACTGCTGTGTTTCTAAGGGGGGCCATGTTCTTTACGCTTATAATAGTGGAGACCATGGGGTTGAAGACATGGCTGCATTGTGCTTGGAGCGAACTCCTCCTTTTCACCGTTGGTATTTTCAAACCATGGGTAAAACATCTTTTGGGTTTCTGATGGACGACGGGTATGTCTATTTTGCCATAGTGAATCGAGGTCTTGGCAACTCACAGGTTCTTGGCCTCCTTGAGAAATTGAGGGATCAATTCAGGATGCTTGGTAAAAGGGGCTCTACTTCACTCTGTTTGCAAGAACAATTGCTTCCTGCTGTAACTCGCTTGGTTGCCTCGCTAGAGCGTCTCTCACTCTCAGCCTCAGGGACTGGCACCAAAGACTGGCCTGCACAGAATGCTTTACCTTTACCATATCAAGGAGAGCTCGCACTTTCGCCATTTAATAATGCCAACGGCCACATTGAAACTGGTTCTTCAACAAAAGCCCCACTGCTGGGAAAGCCAAACAAACAAGAGAAGAAGAAAATGAAGGATCATGTAATTGCAGTGACTGTGAGAGACACTGAGATGGAGGAGCACAGGAGATCGACGGATAGAGGTGTGAAGATTGACTCGGGACTGCTCAATTCCAGCAGCCAAGGAACATCATCAGCTTCTCCAATGCGGAAGGAATTTAGTTCAACAAGGATTAAGTCTGGCTCTCAAAATCTGCAAAGGAAGTGGTGTCGCCAAGTACGGATTGTTCTTGCCATTGATGCGGCAGTCTGCCTTGTTCTATTCGTAATTTGGTTAATTATATGCCATGGTACGAAGTGCATTCGCTGACAACTCCTTTACCACCTAGACTGGAAGTCAGTTCATGTTAAGGGTTTGCAGTGGTTATTGGTTTATTACAATAGCTGGCATGGTAACTACATTACATACTTGGGAGCTTGTTGAGCACATTGTAAATATCTGCAATCCCTTCTTCTGATTGCTTTTGCTGGATGTTTGCTGAGATCGGACCCTGCTACATTTCCTTGTGAAACTTTTTCACTGTTACTTTTTGTATAACAGAGGGAGGGGGCCTGATGAACCTATTTCTCCCTTAAAGGATATTCTTTGTTCTCCCCAAAAAACAATGACATCTCACATGCATGCGGAATTCCAGATCCTACGTAATGATGATATCTATTTTCCCAAAGTCAGTTAGTTCATGATATTTATGTTAATATAAATAGCATTGGGCAAACAAAACCCCTAAATGCACGCCACATCCTTGATAAATGATTGTAGGAAGACATCAAAGAAATCACAAACCACACTATGTATGTTACCAGATTCAAACTGCAATTACTGCAAAAGGAATTTATAGATTTTAGAAACAGCAACCTTGGACGATGCCTACTATTTCGACACATGAAGCACTGTGACTAGAATGAGTCCATTAAAAATTCAACCCTAGGAGAAATTGGTAGCAAAGGAACTATCATTTGCGCCAAAGGAGTGAGAACATTAATTAACAAAAGCTCAGTCTTCCATCGATAGACAAAGACTATGCACAGAAAGCTCATCTATCCCACTCAGAGCTCTGAAGTTCATGAACTGCCTTAGGTGAACTTTGATTGGCGCCATGAGGAAGCCGATTGGTAAATTGGTCCCAACCCATGATGTGAGGCAAAGCAAACTGCAACCAGAACACAAAAAGGAAATCAATCATCACAGCAACTTGGCCAAAGGAAATCAGTATCCCTCACCATCAAACTCGGCACAACTGAAAATTTGTCACATGAGATGATCTATTTATCTTCCAGGAGACACAACAAGCAAGCAAATGAAAGGTGCCATAGAATTTGCAACTGACAACTAATTTCAGAATGAACTATACAAAGCATCTACGCATAATGCATAGTATTTAGCTGCAATGAGCAGGAGGCATCCCCAATTTCTCTGCAACAATTACACACATGGAAGAGCAAAATTTTCACGTTTTCTTTTTCTTTTCTTTTTTTCCATATCAGAAGCAGAAATTGACTTTGTATAGTGCTGAGGAGAGTGGACACTCTAGATGCTGGATGCATATACCAATAATCTACTAGCCATAAGGAATGCAACAATATAAATTTTGCAATTTATCCTCAAGAAAAGTTCTTCAGCTACCAGATCATGGAAGAAAAAAAAAAAAAAAAAGCACCATAACCATAGATAACGTCGTACAGTGAAAGCTGTCCGCATGACTGCAAATTCAGCAGTAGTGACAGGAACAACAAACCGATCGTTTGTTTTCAGGATATTATTGACAACACCTACAAAGCAAAAACATGTTCAATGTTAAGAATCAATTAGGGTAACCTAGGTACTTCATTGAAAATTCAACTAAGTAAAGAAGATAGGGGTCATAATCACTAATACAAAATTTTCTTTAGTCATTTCCATTGGTGTGAGAGATGAACTTTCTGTTTAATTCAAGCAAATAACAATACAGCTGTCGAGTTCAGTACACAATGTTCATGAAGACAAATATTTGGTTTGATAGTATACAAAAAGGTACTTACTCAGACTAATAAAGTAACCACTCCCATCAACATGTGCTTTAATTGATAAGCTCTTTCTAACTTGACCTGCATTACTGTGGATTAAAATCCACTTAATTACACAACTTACACTAAACTGTAGTATATCAGGAAAAGAAGTCAAGAACTTGGGAACAACAGTTCATAAAATATTAGAAGGAATCAGACAATACAGAAACAAACAGAAAATAAACCTCGATAACATGGATGGATCATGGAAGAATTCACATGAATCTTTTGATCCCAAACTGATCAAGGATCCAACCTCTGTTGCTGACAAAGCAAATACCTGCAGCGTGCATAAGAATAGTTAGACAAGCCACAGAACATTCTAGCAATATTAGTGTTGAGAAGCAGATAATCAAGGAAAAGAAAAGCTAATTAATTGCTGGTGAATAAGCAAAGAGATTACCTGCCTCTTGTCCCAGTCATATTTGCGCTCACCAATAGCAGGCCAAAATGTCAACATAATGACACCACGGCGTTCGACTCTGTAATCTCCAGACTACAAAAGAGGGGTGGAGAAACAAAGCTGTTAGCTTCAGAGGGATAGGGAAATCTTCTGTGGTTATAATAACTAAAATTTTGGCATTTATATCATACTCCCAATTTACTAAAAGTTGGAAGACGAGGATCAGCAGACAGCGCAGCTTTGCCCTTGTAAATTGAATAAGGTGCAAATATTTTCACTGCAGAATTTCCTTGAGAAATAAAAAGTGCAGAATCATCAGAACGACAATTTCACTTTGGTGGGGTGGGGGGGGGGGGGTGATGAAACAATCTGATACCATCACGAGCAGAACTTTGCATAGCAGAAGACATCACAGTCTGGGTGGTAATGCCACGCAATAATTTAAAGTCACCAGTAGCTTCTCCGAACAGACTCTTTCGGGACAATGGATCCCTGTTCCATACAGGAGAAGACAACAGGCAACAAAAGGTATTTAGATTGTGAAACTAAATACCTTAAACAACCATAATTTGCAAATACAGACTAGGAAATAATATGGTTTCCCTCTTGAAGACATAATAGACTAAGGAAACAGCAAAGACTCCATAATGTTAGATATGCCACTATTTTCTGAAACAACTAAGGCTTGTGGTTTGAAGGTATGTCTATCACTGGCTATGCAAATAGATAGTCCACTTGAATTTAGAAATTCACTTAAAAAATAAAATCTTGTATCTGAAAAGGAAACCCTTAATTCAAACCATAAACCCCGAACATGGAACCCATAGAGTCGATGTAAGATTAAGCTAGGAAATAAGTCAAACAACTAATGAAATGTATGGCATAAACATAGGCCTCAAGTATGGGATACTGCGACTGTAGACGTATTCAGCATATTTTCAAAAGGAAGAAAAATGAAAAGAGAAAAAAACAGTAGAGTAGGGTTTTAAGTGAGGGCAGAAATAGATAAAGGGTTTACCTTGAGGAGTGCAGAAGCAGCCTCGACAGCTTCAACATGGGGCTGGCGACCACAGGCAGTGTTGCTCTCTTCTGCCGCCGATAGAGAAGGGTGAATGCGTGTGCAACTCCAACGCGAGGCTGCCCTTTATGCGAGACAGCCCGCTCATTTCCTTTTATTTCATCTCGTTCGAAGCACTGTATTAATTATTAGGGATAATTACGTTTACCTCCCCTATTACTATGGGAATATACAAATCCCCCCTCTTACTATGGAAATTACATAAACATATCTTGTTGATTTATTACCATTACAAATTGACCCTCTATTAGTCAAACTAACTCCAAATATTTATTTTAATCTTTCTTATTTTCGCCCTTGGGTGGAATTTTTATAAATTTTGCTGAAAAAAATACCCTTAAGGGTGAATTTATTTGTGAGCCTTCGAAGTTTGAAAATCAGTCACGACCACCGATGGATTTCTCACCATGGCTCTAGTGGAATGGGGAATGGTTATTATGGTATGAAAGGAAAGTTTGGTAGAGAAGGAAGGCGATGGGTCTTTTGCGAGGCCGGATTAGGGGTGTCAACGAGTCGAGCTCGACCATTTTTGGTGAGCTCAAGCTCGAGCTCGATTGTAGGTGTTAGGGCTCGAGCTCGAGCTCGACGAGCTTATACAGATCTAGCTCGAGCTCGAGACTTATGTAATGAGCTCGAGCTGTCGAGCTTGAACTCGAGTTGTTTCGCTCACAACGAGCTGACGAAGCCGACGGTGAGACGAAGAAACAACGGCAAAACGGGGCAGAGCACAAGGCGACGGTAACTAGGGAGAGACGGTGCTATGGATTTGAGTAGGGAGAGACGGTGGAGGGGTGGGAGAGATGGTGAATGAGAAGCCATTATTGGAGGAGCCGTACCTCCCGCCCGCCGCTGCTGTCGCCGCACGCTGCTGCTACCGCCGCTGCTGCGCCGCCGCGCGATCCTGGTGCTGGACCCGCCGCCGCGCCGCCGCTGCTGCTGCTACCGCCGACCGCGATCCTGGTGCTGGCCCCGCCGCCGCGCCGTTCGTGGTGGATTTGGATTTGGGTTGGGGTTGGGGTTTGGGGCTGGGGAGAATGGTTGATGGTGAGTCGTGGATTTGGATTTGAATTTGGGGTTAGGGTTGGGGTTGGATTTTGGGGTGAATGGAGATTGTATTATGTATATTGTTATAATAAAATTGTTGATTTTTATATTTTTAATAAAATTATATGTTATAAATAATACTAAATATTATTATATAATTATAAAAAATTAAATATATGGTATAATATTTTAATATATTGTTATAAATGTAAATTATTTTTTTAAATATTATTGATATCATTATATACAAAAAAATAATAATGATGATAAATAAGAGATAAACTTCTTAATTCAAAGTACAAAATATTAATTGATCTTATTATATATATATAATAAAATAATAATAAAAAGTAATTAAAATTATTAAAACATCATTAATTACTACTATTTATTATTATCTTTAGATATTTTATAGTTGAAATTGATATATATTCACAATTTGCAATAAATTTGTATATTCATAAACGTTAGTATTACATTGATGTAACTATCATCTTACATTGTTGAATAATGTGGGTTAATCGGGCCGTCAAAATTCAGATCAAACCGTTAGATATGATCAAACATACATAAAAATACATTTGGTAAAGTTTTAGATTTATTGGGTAGACGGATGTCGAGATATCGTACTCGAACGAAAAGAGTAATCATTCAAGACGATGTATCGTTGAATCAGACCATGTAATTTTAAATCGTACCGTCTGATATGATCTAATTGACACAAACTTATATATATTAAATTTTGGTATGAATCGGTTGGCTGAATTTTAAGATATTATAATTGTTAATTAAGCTTTTGATCTCATTATATATTAATATATATAATAAAATAATAATTAAAATAATTAAAATAATTAAAATTGATTAAACTTAGTATAAAGATTAAATGTATAAATAAAAGTACCATAATTTAATAATTTATTATTATTCAAAATAAAATGTATAATATTGATTAATAATTATATATATGGTCAATTTTGAGTATAAAATTGATAAAGTATTGAATATTATATGAAATATATAATTTTTAAAAAAATATAACTATATATAAAAAAATAAAAAAAATAAAAAAAATGCTTCAACTCGCGAGCGGAGCGAACAGAGGAAAATGGGCTCGAGCCAAAAGTCGAGCCGGCTCGCGAAACTCGCGAGCCGGCTCGACTCGCCTACCACCCCTAGGCCGGATTATAAATATAGTAAAAAGTTACATAAATATTTGAATTGAAATTAGTATTGACCGTTAGTTTGACTATTCGGGGGCCTAATTTGTAATGGTAATAAACCAATAAGGTATGTTTATTTAATTTTCATAGTAAGAGGGGGAATTTGTATATTTCCATAGTAACAGGGGAGGTCAGCGTAATTATCCCTAATTATTAATTGTTGAGGTGAATTTTCACTTTTGGTCCCCCATAAATTAAGAAATTATTAATTACTGGGGAGGAGAAATTTTTACTTTTGGTCCATAAAGAATGACAACAATACCATTTTAGTCCTTCAAATTATAATAATAGATGGACGAAATTCTTTATGTCCATTGAGTGGGCTGGGGACTATAAATAATAGCCTCAGCCTCTGGTTCCCGATGCTTAAAACCCGTCTCTCCCACTTCAAAAACTTGTAGCTGCAATTCAAAAACAACCCTATGAAGGGAGTATTTATAACTTGTGTTTGTTTGTTCTTATTACATGCGCCCATGCATTTGTGACAAACAGTTTTGCGGCACTGGGAAGAATAAAAGATGAAGACTCGGATCAGGTGGCTTTCCAAATTCAATATATTCTACAACAGAAAACTGGTGTATCAAGTTGTAGCATGCATGTCTTGACATTTACATTTCTGAATACACCAACTGAACAGGGGAGCTCCCGAAACCTGTGTTGGATTTGGAAGGCCTTTTGGGGTAATTGTCTGCCGTGTATGATTCAGCCAGGTTTAGAATTATCTAACCTATCTGTAATGTACGCGTCTATGTCCTTTTTATTCTTTCTTAAATTTGATTGTGTTCCCTGTCTTGAAACACATCTTTATGTTTTCCAGCGATCATGGCTCGCTCCTGCTGGAGATTCAAGATTGTCCAACTCATCACCATGCATCTATATATGCAGCAGTTTATAATATGGACAATAATGTTGACAGCATAAAAAGATAATAGAGAACATTGTAATGTCGCATAATCACATCAGTCAGACTCAGAAATAACAAGCAGTGGCTAAATTACTTGAACAGAAATGAGCCTTCTTCGTTCTTCCTAGTTTACAATTACAAACCATAACACTTAATATAAAGAGCATCATCAAGTAGCTCCGGCACTTGCAACATAAAAGTGTTCTTGGAGAGAGAGAGAGAGAGAGAGAGATAGGGCGCAAAGATGAAGACGACCAGAGTCCTAACCATGGTTGATGTGTTAATTTAGAAGAAACCCAAGAGAGCAAAAATATCCAAGGGTAACTTCCAATGCATTGAAACTCCAAAACCATTTTGTGGAGCTTCTAACAAGGTAGGTAAGTGAAACGGCTAAAACTCCTAAGCATTCTTGTGTTGCAGGGCTTCAACTCCCAAAGTTTGGCCCACGACTGAAATATATTATACATAAAACCAAAATAGGAAGATACAGATCATCCCCCTTCCATAAGAAGAGATGATCCATTTCTCAACTACACACAGTTTTAGAAATTGCAAACAAGAAAAATCTATTACTAGTCAGAGTTTTTAAAATCCTGAGACTAGGGTACGTTATCATAAACAAAATCTGGGGCATCCCCTGCCCTGATTCCTATCTATATCTGCCATCTACAGTTTTGAAAGGATTAACCATTTCAAGATCAACATTTCGAAAATGGGAGACTGACAAAATAAACTAGTATTTGACAAACATGAATAAAAATGATTGTTTGATTTTGCCTTTCCAGGGCAGAATTTCAAAATGATATTGTCTTGCTCAGCCTTTCCAGGGCTGAAGAGACAAATTTTATGACAACCAACTTTGCCTTGATAAGTGCGGCCTGAGTTGGGCGATGAGATGCACATACGCATGCAAATTCCATTCTCTAGTAGGAACCTTTCCTACAAAGAGAAGTGATGAAATAGAGATGGGTCCAAAACTTTGGACATAACCCCTACGGGGGGCTCTCCCATGTGTGGATACGGCCAAATGCCACAGGCATGGACCTGGTGCGAGCGAGAGAAAGAGAGAGAGAGACAACTATAGAAGTAGAAAGAGAACCATGGTTAGGCCAAAGGTACGCATGCAATAGATGAAGTGAATAATTGGAAGAATGAATCTCCAGCATAATTGGCACGAGTCTCTCAACGATGAGGTATTGGTATTGGTGCATGGAGAGTCATGGTTACGCCTGCGGCACGGCAAAGCAAACTGTCAAAGATATTAGTACCCTGGGGTAGCACTGTTGCAAACTCTGCAGCACAGGATAGACGTAATTTAGAATAAAGAAGGGGTGTTGTAATAGAGACACAAACCTGATTGCAGTGGAGTTGGGGGGGCAAGAGATACAGGGGTGCCATAATGTGGGGGGTAAATGGCAGTTGAGTTGATTGCTGAATACTGGAAGAGGTGGTGGGGATACTGAACGCCGCCCGCATAACCCTGGCTGGCAGAGTAGGCGGCCGCTCCTCCTGTGCCCTCGCTGCTCAGGTTCAGATAGGGGTAGTAAGCAGCAGCAGCAGCAGCAGCACCTGAGAGCAGTCCACCAGTACTCCCAGTTCCATACAATGGATACTGTGGGCTGCCGCCTCCATACACACCGTAGTAGCTCTAAACAAAGAACATGTAAATATTTATGCACAAGGCAGCTAATAACATATACAAATTGAAGTGAAATAGTACTGTATTGTTAGTCTTTTCCATAGTAGCTAGACATAAGAATAACTTACAATCCACAAATAATGCAGGAGGCCTTCAAACAATAAATTATTGGCATCCACAAATTAATATTCTCACTTTTCTTTTTATTGTTTTTTGGCAAGTACGCGCGAGCCTGATCGACCATTACTTTGTCTACAAGTGATGATGAAGTGAAAAAGTGTGATTAATTAAGAGAGTAGTATTCATTTTTGGAAAGTGAAAATTAATGGGAAATGGTGTTTTGTTGCATGTATCTGTCATTAATCAATCATCATACTCAGAATAAATGTGGTAGAAATTAATAATTTAAGCATCCACATTAACACGATGAAATGTTACTTCATCTCTTTATGTTTCCAAGCATTTCAGCTTAAAATAACAAAAATAATTATATGAAATTCTCATACCTTGTTCTAATTTTATTATTAGTTTTAATTTCTCGGGATGTACATATACTGTTTATATATAATTAAGCTTTGGATTTTTTCAAAATGAGAATCCAGTTCATTTAAAATAACAAATAATGTTGGTGTGTTAATCAACTACTTCTGAACCACAATTTTCACGAGGAACAAATTAGCAGAGCATAGTAATTAATATTGTTATTCAGGCTAAATTATTTTCAGTTATTTAAATGGGATTATTCCCTGGTGAAGGGTCCGTGGTGAAAGCAAGAAATTAAAGATTTCCAGACGATCGTAAATATAATGGAATCAAATTTGAATTCTTAATTTTAGGCGGATCAACATGTATATAATTAGAAGGAGATTAATTTTTGATTAAGTTAATAATAATTAGGTGAGGTGTAGGTAGTAGTAAATAACAATAGGTTATTACAATTAGATAAGTGTGGGAAAGGGAAAGGGAAAGGGAAAGGGAAGGGTAGAAATGAGGTGAAGTGAGAGAGGCAAATATCTAGAAGAGAAAAGGAGATGAGTTGTGTTCAAACCGTAGGGTAAGCATATTCGGGCGAGTATGGAGAGTACCTGAAAAATCAAAGGAAAATAAGACAGCATCAGCATCAGCATCAGCATCAGCCATATTTATTTAATTTCGTTTTTTTTTTTTACTGGAAATTTATATATCTTTTTTGACTGGATATTTATTTAATTTCGTAGAAACTACAATATGGGTTGAGAAAATTATAGCAAATGACTGTCACACTACAAATTAATATTCGTCATATGTGTATATAGTATATACTTTATACATACATATACATTGCAGTGTACGTAGATAGAATGCTGCGCGCAGGTGGGCAATTATATTAGTACGTATAATTAATGAATGAATGGGTGCAATGCAGCTGCACATCATCATAATAATGCATGCGCAAGGGAAGTGTATTCCATATAAATTATTATACATACAGCATAATTGGTAATTAGTAGGCATGTGTATGTGTAATTGTGTGTGTGAGAGAGAGAATGAGGATGATAAGCATGTGATGATGATGATGATGAAGGGTGGTGGGGAAACCCTGATGAAACTGGTGAGAGGGAGATTGAGTGAGCATGCGTGAGTATTATCATTATTATTTTTCATACATGTACGTAGAAACCCCAAATATTGGAGAGATGAAGCAAATATGCATGCATTATACATATATATATATATATATATATATATATATATATAGGAATTGTGAAACGTACCCAGCATAAAGATTGTAAGGAATGCCTTGTTGAATGGAATAATGAGGGAAGGTTGATGCAAAACCCTGAAATCCACCAGCTCCAGCTCCAGCTCCCGCTCCCGCTCCCTGATGAAAACCACCACCACCACCTACCACCCTTATGTTCCTCCCACCAGTTCCTCCTCCTGCTCCTGCTTATTTTTCATTTTCATCACATGAGTTACAATTAATATTAATTATTCATATATTTGGGGTGCATGGGTATGGGTATAATGCATAATGCCATAATTATAAGCACTAAGCAGGCAGAAACACAAACACAAACACAAACACAATTAGAATGAGTAGGTAGGCTAGGTTTTCCATGTTTATTGAATAGTAGTACAAGTACAGGTAGTCGACAGCCACTCATTATTACTAGTATGGAAACACCCAAAGCAAAAGCAAGAAAAATATACCACACAACCCCAAAAAGCAAAAGAAGAAATGAGCTGTCATGCTTTACTAAAACACACACTGCATCATCATCATCATCATCATCATCATCATCACATGCGCTTAGCTAGCTGTGTCCAACAACTATGTATACAGTATATACACACACTTGACTTGACACTACTCCTCCTCATCTCCATTAATTAATCACCCCCAACAACAATAATATGTTGGATAATCTCCAATTAAATTAAGGTGGGTGCAGGTAATAGTAGTAGGTATGTGCCTCCTGCCGGCCCTCACATCCAATATCGTCAACGTGTTTGTATACCTAAGACCTATACTAGTCATTAATATGTAATAATCAAAATGGTTAATCAGGAGTTGGGGAGGGAGGTGTGCGAATTACAAGGGTAGAAGGTTTCATGCATAAAATAAAACAAAATTACCATGCTTTGGTGTAGAAGGCTTAGATCTCTGAACACCCAAAGAAGCAAGATTGCAATTAGCTCTCCTTCCATCGATCACAGGAGTAGCATCAACACAAGCTCTCATGGCCGCATCCGGTTCTCGAAAAGTCACCTGATATAAATAAAGATCATCATCATCATCATGTATTATGTATGATAAAGAATTATTAATAAATATTAAAAATGTTGGAGATATAGGAGGTGCATATACAGATCGAAGCTGAAGAAGAAGAAGAAGAAGGAATAATTAATACAAATCCATAGCCTTTAGATCTTCCAGTAGTCTTGTCTGTGATGACGACTGCCTCCAAGATTTCACCAAACTGCTCAAAGTACTTCTTCATAGTATCCTTTTGAGTCTCCCATGCCAGCCCACAACAAATACCTTTGTGTAAGTTGTGTCCCCGAACTGTCCTGCACCTATGTTCGTCATCTTTGATGATTCTTCTTCTTCTTCTCTGTCAAATGCGCATGTACAAACTTAGTCAGTTTCACTTTCATTCCTTGACTTATACCTACAATCCAAGATCATCAAGATTATACGTATTTTGAATAACTTACCTGCCAATATATTTAGACTCGATGGATCCGATCGCACAGAGAGAGAGAGAGAGAGAGAGAGAGAGAGAGAGGGAGAGGGAGGTGGGGTTGGTGTTGGTGTTGGTTGGGATTGAAAGACAATTAGGTCAGAAGTAGTGCAGTGGAGGGGAGGACCAGAAATGGAAGAAAAGAAGGTTGGAGAGACTGAAAAATGGGAGATGGAAGATGGAGATGGAGGGAAGACAAAGCAATAATAATAATAATAATAATAATAATAATAAAGGTAGAAAAAGAAGGAAAGAGTCTCTCATAATACGGACATCAATTATATATATATATATATATCTCTATATATTAGTCCCCACTTCTTTAACATTTAATCCCTTGCTCCTCACGCGCCTTCTCAAACTCCCTCCTCCTCAATTCAACTTACAAATTACTCCAACATTAAACAAACTTCTCTACTTCTAATTATAACAAATCCAAAGCACTCTACCCCATCATTTTCATCTTTTCAACTTTTAACTACACTAATTTAATTCTTTACATTACACATTATATTTATTTCTATATAATATGTCAAAAATGTAAATTACAAAATTTTTATATGTACAATTTTTATTTGTATATATGAAATGTTATACCAAATAAAATATTAAATTCAAACTGAAATTATGTTCACCTTTGTAGGGTAGTAAAGGTAGGCGCAATTAGAATGGAGAAAGAAGGGGGAAAATATATATAGTTTGGCAGTGGGAATGAAAAGGTTGTTGTATGATTATAGTAAAAGTGCAAGGTAATTGTAGAAAATGTATTTTATTTTTAGTATATCCATAAAAATTAAAAGTGAGGAATGAAAGGTGGTGTGTTTGAGCACGGGCAACGAGGCTGGGTCTTGTCACCGGCGGACATTATTGTGTTTGCCCATGGGTCCTCCTGATATGTATGTGAGAACACAAAGGAATCGCCCTCACAAAACGACCAAAGGATATTACTGTAAGTGAGTTGAGTGGGTGCGTGGGTGTATGAGCGAATTAGCGGGTTACTAATTACAATACTATACAAGCAATAGCATTTGCGGGGATGGGGATGGGGATGGGGATGGGGATGGACGAGGGGAGGGTAGAGAGCCGCCGCCGGATAATAGCAGTTTTTATCATATCATGGATTGGCCCGTAAATGTAATAATCACTCATCCCTCACCCACCCACCCACCAATTTTGAATATTCAAAGTCCCATTCATCTTTTCCAAAAGCACTTTTATTTTTGTATTGCTACATTTCATCTTTACACCACTATTTTTTCATAAACAATACAAGCATATCTGCCAAAGTACTGCACCTATGATAACCTAAAGCTGTCTCCAACTTGTTATCTTTTTTGACCACAAACTCATCTATGCCACTAAAACTCACATGACATGACTCTCTCTCTCTCTCTCTCTCTCTCTCTGTATACAGATAGACGGCCTTCGCTCTGTGTCTCTGCTAACTGCCAGCCTAACCCACTTGTGATCTCCATCATGTGCAATACAAGTAGTACTCACTCACTGTCAATTGTCCAAGTTAAGTTCATCAACTGGCCCATGTAATTCAATTCATGGATGGATACAACCAAACTATATCTTTTAATGACAATAATATCCGATTCGTTTTCAATATTTCTCATAATAATCCATACTCATTCACTTTTGCAGTCAACACATGCATGCATTTGCTACCAAATATTAAACTTTAACCAAATCAACTCCATATGAGCCGAACCCGCTATCTTACAATTCTCTAACCTAAAAGCTTCGCGCCCTGAATTAGTTACACCAACGCAAACTCATTACACACTTCATCTGGTCCAATCACTCTGACCCTGTTAACTGATGGAATAAGGAACCCCAACTGTCCAGAAACATACATCATCCCAAGCATAATTGCCACAGGGCCAGCTTACAACTGCACTATTCCACGTCTTCATGATAAAGATGCAGTCCAAGCCCAAAGCGAGCACAAGCTCGACGAAATGCCATCGCTTCTGCCTTCTGCACAGGATCCCCGTACCTGGCTCACTTGAAGTCCCTGTTGATTCCCGAAAGATCTAGTTCATAAAGAAACCAATCATGAGTTTGTCCCACATTTCTTGTTGCTGTGTAGTGTTGGGATCAGCTAATATAAACAAGACATGGCAGAGAATTTGCCTAATAACAACCTGAGGCAAATAACTTTAACACAAATGAAACAATCTCATAATTCTTGTGTTCAGAATCACTTGGAAAGAGGTAGTGAGGAGTGTGCATTTAGATGGTATGGTATGACTTTGAGCAGACTGCTCATAACCTAACTGACATATTAGGACAATTATTTCGTGAAGGCACCGACTTATCTCACATGAAGGCACCATGCACCCACAAGTTCAGTAAAACTGTAAGACACACTAATACACAAAGACAATTTGATCAATTTGCATATTGCTAGTAAATGGGAAAAACATTACACTGGCAGTAAGAGAAAATAAAATCCCACCATCACAGTAGTCAGTTCAGGTTAATTAAAATGTAAGGTGGTTCATGTTCATCAGATCAGAAATTCATATGTTCAATTTCATTGGATTCAGGGGGAAAATTTGCATTATTCGTCCCATGCTGCTCATGTGAGGCGAAAATCTCATTTTTCAACCCATAATTTAGGCGTTATTCAGGTCACATAAGTTTTGGATAGATTAAGCTTTTTTAATTAGTATTTGACTAAAATTCATTGGCTGAGCCGTGATAACAATTAGGAAAAGATTTCCTAAAATGACCAATCAAAAATCAATATATTAAGATTCAAAATATGATAAATGGGTTATTGGAGTTTCAATGAATAATTCGAATTTCTCAATTAAGGGCAACGTGGACCCATTCACATACATCAACAAATAATAACACTGTCCTCAAGAATCCAAGTGGCACCGTGATTATAGAAAAGCAAGTTAATTGAAAATAAGATAAAAGAATTGTGCAATCTTCAGGTCTAGAGCAAATCAGTTCTTCATTGCGAGGTTAGTATAATTGGGTAGCGTCACTATATTACGACCTTGCTACTGAACATATCATCTACATGCGCAAGACAAAAAGTATACTGAGAACATAATGGAAAGAGCATACCTCTGCATCAGTCCCATAAAGTGTTACACGATAAACAACGGATACAGATTTCCCGTCAGCTGAATAAGTTATGCTGCGGACCTCACCAGACCATTCTACAGGCAGAAAGGAATTGAATACATTTGAGTGTGTACTACTGAAGTCAGATTTTGGTCACTTAGTGTTACAAAACTAGAATGATCTCTAGCATACCTGGTGCATGTAAGTTCATTATTCGATTAACAATGTGCCTGCAAAGAAGAGAAGTAGGTAGAAGCATGACATTGTCCTCTTAGGAAAAAGAAAAAGTCTCAAGCAAAATGGATGCAGATGAACAGAGTCTTTTAAACAAAAATCTGAAGGATTACGAATTAAGCTCTTTCCTTGTATGTGTTGTAATGAGAACGCATGTGATACATTGGGAAAGACAAAGACAAATATGTAACAAATTTGTAGGTGCATACAGCTATGACAAAGTAAAGGGTAGATAACCAGCTGTAACAAATTTGTAGGTGCATACTGGAGACAGTTAAACAAAAGCTCCTAAAATACAAACATATTGAAAGAAGCTGTTACCTTCAACCGTCTTAGGTGCACAAGAATCAACCACTATAGATTGAATCGTGAAACAGGCAAGTTGACATATCACATACCCACATATAAAATGATTTATACAAAGAGAGAAGGTGAGGGAGAAAGAGAGGAAAACCAGGGGATGTATTTGATGGAGACGCCAGTAGGTTCCGTGCGGAGCCTGAGGAGGGATTCCGGCACTTTCTTGTTCAATTCCTTGAGAATATGGGAAAGAGGTCTGCTTATTCCCGAGACGGGCACTTCATCTTCAAGTCCAAGATTTGTTTCTTGCTGCAGTTTAGTACTGTTACTGGTGTTAAGAGGAGAGGAGGAGGAGGAGGAAGAAGGGGAGAAGGGTTTGGCGGAGAAACGACGACGGTGCAACCGCGAACAATAACTTTTAGCAAATTTTGATAAGGAACTACTGCCTGCCATCTCTGCTCTACTCCGCCTAAAGGTTTACCCTTAAACCCAAAAACCACTTGTGCGGGAAATGGCGCTTGGGCGAAGGGTTGGCGACTAACTTTCATATTCTTTCAGTTTGCCCCCTCGTGTTCTCGGATATTCCATCTTTCCTCGCGTGACAAATTTAATTACAATCAGAAATAGGATTTTGTTGGGGAGAATGGTATGATTCATTATATGGTGCAAGTTGGGGCAGGGGAATACCCAAACAGCTCTCAAAGTGGACCTAAGATCATTTCATTTGGGCTTGAAGACCCAAAGGCATCACAGTCTTGTCTATTAAAAACTGTTTGGGTGTATAGAAGTTGTCTATTAAGGCCCAAATATAGAAGATGTCACTCACAAACAACCCTTTATTCAATAGCAAACTTGTCTTACACTTATTGGTTGCACCAAGAAGGGATTTTTTTGTTCTAATCAACTTTGCTGAAATCGAACAATTACTTTGAGGCATGGAAATAATTGACATTTGAGGTGAGGGTCAACGTATCTTATCTTGATAATTAATTATCCAAAGAGCAGCTTCAATTCTTCCAAGTAGTGAACAATTTATTAATTATGTAGAAAATCCCATGAAAAACATTTGATGATCAGGAGAAATTAATAAGAGCCAATTGTTGAACGTTGATGGGATGGACGTCAGTGGGAGGACCGGCGTAAGCCCTGTGAGCAAGGATAGCATCAACAGCTTGGGTGGGATGGAAGGCATCCCAGAAGACATACTGATTCCTGTTGGAACATGGAGGAACCCAGGGCATGCAGGTTACCACACCCTGATTCCTCCCTATCCCACAACATCCTCTGTCAACCACCTTGAACCCGTATCTCTCTGGATTGTTCAATATGTCCCCAAATGCACCGTAAGTGTTGCCGAAGACGAACATGGAACCTGGATGGGTGCCGTTGTTCATAATATTAACAAGTGAAAGCAGGCCCTGGTTGAAGGGGCCTAGAATTTGGTTGACATAGTCGACGCATCTTCCTGGAGGGGCTTGCCCAGTCGCCAGCACGTTGGGGATGCATCCCAGTGGCCCTGTTCCCGCAACCACAAATTTGCGAAGCCCAAGACTGTAGAGGGCGACGAGTTGTCGTGCGTAGTGGTTGAGAAGAAGGTTGGCAAATTGGGAAGGATTGTAATTGAAGCTGGAGGGGTACATGGCAGGCAATAGATAGTTGTTGATGTAGTCATTGCTCCCAAATACCAGAAGTGCGATGGCTTTTGAAAGGTATTTGCTCAAGTTTGCTCCGCTCATCATCGTCCTCAGTTGACTCAGCGTGCTTTCAAAATTCAGAACTTGTTGACTCAAAGAGTACCTATCACCCTAATTAATATATTAAAAAAGCAAGAAAATAAATGAATTAATCAATACATATCATCATGATCATGATCAGAAACGTGTTAAATAAACATATAATATTTAAGTGATGTGTTACATAGTGTTGGCCAGTTTCGTCAAGGATGCCAGCAGCAGCGGAAGCATAATTGACTCCTCCGAGAATTCTAGTTCCAGTTGTGGATGGATCTGAAAAGGGAGGAGGAGCTGCAATACCCAACCATGCTCCTGCAGAATTAATTATAGGATGATCAATATGAATCAATTAATAACAATATTAATTAAAGTGATGATCATGAGATGCATGCAAGAGGATGGAGAATCATCATCATCAGTATAGATATAGATACCAAGGTAATCGACAAAAGTATCTCCGTTGGAGAATCTGCCGGTTGGGCCTCTGTTGGAGTCCACACCATACGGATAGTAGTTTGATTTGGCAATTGAATTTAGGAAATTGTTATTCCCATTATCTACCAAGGAATCACCAAACACAAACAGTGCTGTCGCCTGTGCTGCTGCTGCTGCTTTATTATTAGTCCCAACACCAACACCATCACCATCAGCAGACGTGGCCGAGCACATGAGTGTATGAACACCCATTAAACTCATCATCATCACCAACCAAAACCATTTTCCTACTGCTGTGGTATCCATCCACGCGCTCAACTCTAAGTACCTTATAGTTTCTATCAATTATTTCTTAAATTTGTGTTCTTGCCTACTACGTGCAGCAGCTCTCCACCTAAATTTGATTTATCAATAATAGCCGGCTAATGCCAATGCATATGTATATATATATATAGAGAGAGAGAGAGAGAGAGAGAAAGAAAGGCCTTGATGATCAGTATGATGATATATTAGGATGAATATTAATTAATTAATTAATTGATGGTGATGGTGATGATGATGATAAATACTTAAATGGTAATGCACCCGCGCCCTGATGATCTCTATCCAGTTGCTATGCAACCGCTTATTATGTAAGCAAAATCCATAATATGCTACTTTTTCTCCCTACTTTTTCTAATTTTAGACAAACCTTCATCACTTTTCACATGTTGATGCACGAAATTTCTCTCTACCTATGTATCCCCCATACCACTCACCACCAATATTCATGTGAATACATTATGCTATATACCACACACTACTACTATAATAATATTACTTAATTTCTAGGAATATTAATTAGTATCGCACCTACACATATATATATAACAATATGTATGCATGTATATTGAATTCCTTATATATATATACAATTAAAAAAAAAGTTAAATACATACATATTTGCAGCCTTGAATTATAGTTGTACATCTATATAATGTTTTCTTGAAATTCAAAAACCTTCAATTGTTCAACTACTGAATTTTGTTGGATAAAATAATTCCGTGATTCGTAAATAATCTTTACTTTTATTAAAGAAAAGGGATATAAGTAATTTATGGGTCTCTATATTCCGTCATTTTATGAAATATCCCCTCTGAAGATTGAGTGATGTTGAAATCAGAGAAAAATATTGCGGAACAAAACTTGATGAAAATTCAGAGCTAGAGAATTTGTTGAAATCTGTTATATTGATTTCAGGAGATAAAGGATATATGCAATAATATTGAAGCGCCAAAATATCCCTAACAACCGCCTACCCCAAAAAATATAAAGCATACTAACATAAGTGTATATGTAGAAAACACGATTTTCTTTCTTTTAATTTCTCCTACGCCATCAACCTCCTCCACTCTGTGTGCGTGCGTGCGTGCGTGTGAAAAATATAAATGAAAATAATTGGTGCAAGCTGCTGATATATATATATATATATATATATATATATATATATATATATATATATATATATTTGATGCCGGCTGCTAGCAGCTAGCTCCTTTTTTCTTTAATTTCACGTGTGTGTGTGTGTCTAGTTCATTACCTTTGCTTGAATTGAGCTTATCCACTTGAGAAACCACATGTTTATATATAAACCGACCAGCTGTGATAGAAACAAAAATGTTTTAACTTCATGATGGATCCCTTTTTACAATTAAAAGAAATGTATATATATCTCATTTTAATGCAAAATATATAGAGAAATTAGTACATGCATGTAATGTGCAGTGATGATCATAGTACAGCTGCACCATTGACAGTTGACGCAAGCAGCAGCTCCTCAAAATGCAATCTGCAGCATCTCTGTCTTCTTTCTTGTGACAATATAATTCATAGGATGTATTAATTAATGTTGTGCAGTAATGAAAAGAAAATATTAATTTCCGTTTGTATATATATATATGATGAGAATGGTATAATGTAAATGGGGAGAGCGAGTGCAGGCCACTTTTGAATAATGTGAGACAACAGAACAGATGGGGCAGCTGGATCATCCTTTCTCTTTTTGTTTTTGATACTCCTCATGACCTCTTTCTCAGAGCTGCTGCTGCTGCTTAAATGCACTAACTAGTAGTTTTGGAGATGTGCATGAAAATGACCCATCCCCTATAGAATATTTTTTGGCAATTGCAACAGGCTAATATTTTCAACCAGTTTATGATCACAAGGGTAGAGAAAGAAGGAGACAAAGTGGGGAATACGCTCCACGATATATATATATAAATAAAACCAGAATGAATGATGGTGGAATAGGTGCATCAATTGGGGGACATTGACAAGTACGGTTTGATGGTTCCCAAAACTATGCTGCTTGATGGTGATCATGACTTTTTGTAGTTGGATTTGTTATATATCTGTGTGTGGCGGACATTAATGAGATACATACATACAGAGTTTGGGACACTTTTATATATATATTCGATCATGGTGGGGTCTCTCCATGCCGATCGAGTACTTTGCTGAATTTTGTGGCATGTGGGGTAGCCCACTACAGCAAAGTCAACTCCGTTTGCAAGAAAGAGTAGTGGGTCTGGGTATGCAAACAACACATTATAAATACTGACCACATCGCCACTTGGGAGTTCGTCTGAGAGTCAGTTTACAATTGAGAAAGGAAAGATGAGGTAGAGTTTGGGGGTTGGTTTTCTCCAAGCATGCAATAATATTTTGCATGTGCTTCTATCTGTTTCCTTTTTTAATTTGTGAAGAGGAGAGTGGAGAGTGGAGAGTGCTGCGTGTTAATTCTGTTTAAACTGAAAAACAGATCCGGCTAGCAGATGGATAGGGAAGAGAGAGGAGAGGATTCCAAAGGATCATCTCTTCAAACCTCTGTTGATTGGAGAGGGAGACCTTGCAAACCTAATACACATGGTGGAATGACTGCTGCTTTTCATTTTAGGTCTCTCCTTCTCCTCATCCATTCCTTCTCTCTCCACACACACTCACAGACATTAATTAGATGCAGATGGACATAATGCTCATCCTCCATATTTCATTAATTAATGTTTCTTTATTTGCTTAATGAATTTGTTTTCTCATTTCTGATCACTCTATTCAATGTTGCAAGCGGATTTGAATTAACACATCTGATTACAACTAGCTCTTTGTCATGATTAGTAGGCCTATGCACTCATCATTAATATTCAAGTAATGCTTGAACTTTGAGTGGTGACTTAATTAGTCTCTACTCTCTAGAGGCACGCATGCACTGGAGTGAGAGAGACAGAGTGTGTGGCACTAGCTAGCTATCTTAATGTAGGTTGCTGTGTGTGAGTGCTCATCAGCCACTCAAATTATATAAATATATATATATATATAGCACTAACTTATAAGTATAACCATTCATAACATATTAATTAATTTATAAGGTACATAGTGTAAAAAATTATTTGATTGGTGAATGGTGAATGGTGAATGGTGAATGGTCAGGACTTCAAGCGTTCGAGATGATGGCAATTGCTGGTGTTGGGAATAACCTGATAACCTATGTGTTCAATGAGATGCACTTTCCTTTGTCAAAGTCGGCAAACACGGTCACAAACTTTGTTGGCACTGTGTTTCTGCTATCCCTCTTCGGTGGCTTCCTCTCCGATTCTTATCTCGGGAGCTTCTGGACCATGCTCATCTTTGGATTCGTCGAGCTCTCAGTAAGTCAATTATTTAATTATATTAATTAATGTTGCATGCTCTCCTCCATCATCAATTCATTTACCGCTCCGTCGTCGGACAGGGATTCATATTACTGTCGATTCAAGCCCATGTTGCGGAACTTCGGCCTCCAAAGTGCAGCATGGGTAGTCCAACGGGTGGTTGCGAGGAAGCGAAAGGTTACAAGGCCTGGATGTTCTATGGGGCGCTCTACCTGGTGGCTTTGGGGAGCGGGTGTTTGAAGCCCAACATTATCTCTCATGGAGCAGATCAGTTCCCAAAGCACGACTTGAAGCAATCCAAGAAGCTCTCCACTTTCTTCAACTCCGCATATTTTGCTTTCTGCACCGGTGAGCTTCTCGCCCTCACTCTTCTCGTATGGGTTCAAACCCATTCTGGCATGGATGTCGGCTTCGGGGTTTCTGCGGCTGCCATGGCTGTCGGCTTAATTTGCTTGATTTCCGGATCCCTCATTTACAGAAATCGCCCACCCCGTGGAAGTATATTCACACCAATTGCGCAGGTAAATGGTAATTAATCATAAATCATTCTTCTTCTATTCCTATTGTATGGTGCGGATTGTGGAGTGTCGAGTCCAGTCGAATTACGTCCCTTAAGAAGTTGGCCTCTTAATGGAAAATCTCACACCGTTTCCTTTTTGGAAAGGTTTTCGTGGCAGCAATTTCAAAGAGAAAGCAAATATGCCCGTCAAATTCGGAGATGCTGCACCGAAGCGAGATCTTAGACCCTCAAAATCCATCTGGGACGATATCTAACAATGTCACGCTTATTCACACTGAAAAATTCAGGTGGGATCAAATACATAAATATATATATATATATATATATATATATATATATATATTTTATGGCGGTGTGAAATAATATTATATATTTATATGTTCAACTGCATGGAATACGTACTATTATAATCACTAAATTCGACTAATTAAGAATTGGACTGTTGATAGCCAACTGATTAACCACAAGTTATGAATATCATCATAGACACAAATTAATTAATTAAAGCGAAAAAAAAAAAAAGAGAGAAAAAGAATTGAGTATCATTGATCATATATATATATATATATACACACACTCACACTTGTGTTTGGATTTAATTAAATATCTAATATGACCTCCCAGGTTCCTCGATAAAGCCTGCATCAAAATCGAGAACGACGGGAATGAGATGAGGGAAAGTTCATGGAGGCTATGCAGTGTGTCGCAAGTGGAGCAAGTTAAAATACTTGTCTCTGTGGTGCCAATATTTGCTTGCACAATCATCTTCAACACCATATTGGCTCAGCTCCAAACATTCTCAGTCCAACAGGGAACTTCCATGAACACGAACCTCACTCCTAATTTCCGAATCCCTCCTGCCTCCCTCCAGTCTATACCCTACATGATGCTCATCTTTGTGGTTCCCCTTTATGAGACTGCTTTTGTACCGCTTGCCAGGCGAATCACAGGAAATGACTCGGGAATTACCCCTCTCCAAAGAGTTGGGATCGGCCTTTTCATCGCCACTTTCTCCATGGTTTCAGCTGCAATTATCGAGCACAAGAGGAGAAACTCCGCCTTGAAGCTGAACGAAAGGCTTTCCATCTTCTGGATAGCTCCACAGTTTCTGATTTTTGGGCTCTCGGAGATGTTCACAGTAGTGGGGCTCATCGAATTCTTTTATAAACAATCAATACAAGGGATGCAGTCCTTCCTGACAGCCATGACTTACTGTTCGTATTCATTTGGATTTTATCTGAGCACCCTTTTGGTTTCTTTGGTGAACAAGGTTACTTCAAGCAGTTGGGGAGGTGGTTGGCTGAGTGAGAATGACCTGAACAAGGATAGGCTTGACCTGTTTTATTGGTTGCTAGCTGCACTCAGCCTCATCAACTTCTTCAATTACCTTTTCTGGTCCAGGTGGTATTCTTGCAATCCATCTGTATTACCTACTCCACCACGGCTGCAGCCTCCTCATGAATTAGACAAACAAAATTCCACTACTACTACTACTACTGCTTTGAACTATAATAGCAGCAACGTCATGCACTAGCTACTAATTACAGCACTAGCTAGCTACCTAGAGAGTAACCTACGTAGTACGTACGTACATCACCTTTAGAAATACTCTTGTTTTAGTGTTCTTGCTTTAATTAGTTACCAATAGCCATGGAATGGATGATGAGTACTGTACCTGATCGATAAAGAAGGCCACATGAGAATTAAAATTATTAATGATTATATATTGTAATCCCTTGATGCGGTTAATTAATTAGCTAGCAGGTCAACAACTTTATGCGCCTGAATTGTTTCCATATATCTTTTCTCTATTAACATTCAATATGATTGAGAGTATTGTGTTAAATATTTGGATACTGAAGGGCCCCAGCAATTAGAGGAAAGTTAGGTCTAAAACCATCATCAATCAGATTCATGATCATCGCACATCCATCCTCTAAACTTTACGCTCTCTACGTCTGATAATCTCAGTTTTCATTTAGAATTATTATGGACTAGTATTGAAGTAGCTAGTGGTGGGGGGGGGCCGGTATGCCTCTGGTGCTAGCTTTAGATAAAAAGCAGTATATAGTCTTAATTTAGAAAAGCATTTAACTTGTAATCATCTAATATTAATTCATAGATAGCATTACTGATCAACACAAGACATATTAAGTCTTGCTTTCTAACCACTCTTGGGAAAAAAGGTGGTAAAAGAAAATGACAGGTGCAAGCAGCAACAAATATGTTATTGGAAGGTCCAAAATTGTGTCCCCTTCACTTCACTCTTTCACCATCACTTTTAAACATCCACAATCAAACGTGTCTCACGCATGTTCCTGCCCATCTCCATTAATATCCAACATATACAAACAATTACTTGACTGATTTTGATGTTACCCTACACAGGGTAACTTAATTCTTCCTTATCCGTTCCCGCTTAAATGACTGAACCCTTCTTCTATGCAGATTCATACACGGTCCATCACTTTTTTTAATTTTGTCTCAGTCACTATTGATTTTTATCAATCTTTTATCCATTGGGACGGTTATAAATTTGTTTGCTCCAGTGGAGTTTGTCAAACTTAATGTATGTGTATTAGCTTTTCCTATGTATATTGAGTTGTGGACAAGTGGTTAGATAGATGCATGCAGGGCAGAAAATCTCAACACCCCTAATTCAAACCTGTCTCCAGATCGTTGTTCTTGATCCAAAATTTTATTATAGATTATGGACATTGTTGGTACAGTTGAGAGAATATTTTGAGGATGCTTATTATCCGGTCTTTTTACATTTTATCTAACTATGTTAACTAATTAAACATACTAAAATGTCCACAACTCGGAATTATGGTTTCAATCACACAATCAATTATAGTTTTTGATATCTTGAGAAAGACTCGGTTCATTTCAATCACCTACCGATGCATAGTATCATCATCTTGACACTAACATTTATTTGGCATGTCATTATGACATGTACAATCACCACTTCTTCCATTAAATGAAAAGAAGGAAACACCGACAAGGCAATAACCGATTCCAAGTGTCTACCTATCACATGCTTTGGACATCAGCAGAGTTGAGGCTCTCTCTATTATAAGCTCCTAACGAAAGAAAATCAATCTCTAGAATCAACTGTGTTTCCATGATTTTACCCTTCAGTTTTCACGTTGATTCTTGATCTTTTGCCTGATTGATACGCATCTGTAGTCATCACTAACACGGGACACAAAACCAGGCCTCTGAATATTTGGGCAATGTTTTCCAAATTCTACAAATGCTAAAATTGAAGCTTCCTCTGCCCCTGAAAATATGCCGAGAGGAGAGTTGATGTTAGCGTAAAACAAGAGACTTAAGGGTTTAAAATTTTGATTGTAGTTTGAAGTAGACAGTTTGTTGAAACATGAAAACAACATGATCAAACTGCCACCATATGCAAGCAAAAGTTTCATCCCATTATCTAATAAAAGCCACATATAGCATCTAAGTTATTCTAAATGAAGTGAAGTATTTTCCTCTATTAGTTCATTTCAACATCCTTTCATTTAATAGTTGACATTTTTGACCAATTTTCTTGGTGATCCTCATATATAATTGTTCATATCCTCATCTGCAGGTACTGAACTCACTAGTTTTCTTTCTTCTATTTATTGGTGAAATTCCACATACTTGTAAGAAAAGCCTATACATATGTAGCTTTTGACATTGTGCTATATTGCCGTGGATTCATTATTCTTTGCTAGTTACTGGATTGAATATGGTTATGAATGAAGTATTTTCTTGAATGTGTTAGCCTCATTATTAGTTTGTGCTCGACCAAATTAAAGCCCCCTAACATTGCATATGGGGAATTCAATTTCATGTGGTTAGAATAATCTGGGGATAGTGGTTAATATTCTGACTGCATTAAACATTCACCGGTTGAATTTACCTGGACATGAATAATTGTTAGCCATTAATGAACCAGAATCAATGAAAATAATGGAATTCTCAGCTGTTGACAAAATTAGCATCAGTTTTGCCTTTTTGAGATTTAGACTTGAAAATTGCTTGCTACCTTTTACAAACTGCAAGTGGAAATTCTTGGGTTGTTTTCTTGCAGAAGCACAAAATTATTCACCCAACATTTTATTTCCATTCCTATCTGGCTACCTGGACATCCCACATCCTCAGACATGACATGTTTGGGAAAATATACTTGCCTTCATCCATTGTAATTAAGGCTATTAAGAGCTGAAGTTTTTAATGGCTGTCAACCTTAGATCAATGTGGCTTTCTTTGCCTTATTATGCATATACTTATCTATCAAAAGGCTTCCTATACCAGCAAGTATTATTACCAGGCTACGGGTAAATAATGCTGTGATACAGTTATATAATTAATTGGAACCAGCATGACTTAATACTTGAAGAATCACTTACCAATCTTTTCTACACTCTTTTCGTACAGAACATCACAAGATCAGAAAACAATAGGGTGGTTGGTGCTGGAGGAGAAGAAGCTGAATTTCTTTATGGTGTCAATTTTTTCGCCCTTTCAGCTCAACAGCGAGAACAATAGTAATAAAAAAATGCGAGGAAAATCAGTTTCAGGGAAGGTTATCTTTGCCCTGTGTGTTGCGAGCTTTCTTGCAGGATCACTTTTTACAACACAGACGAGGCCACCCCTTCTGACTATGCACATCACCTGATTCCAGAAAAGCTGGAGAAGCTTGATGCTGGTAAACACGAATGTGATCACAAGCGTGTAAGTCCAAATCAAATTTGCTTGCTACCTTCTCCTGTTCTGTATCCAAAGCTGTGCAAAATGAATGTTGACTGATAGGAGAGTTGATCAGTAATTAGTTATCTAAGTTTCTCTTGTTTTTATGATTGTGTTTTATTCTTTGGATTCTAATAGCTAGCACCATCAATTTCTCTATGCTCAGAAATTGGTAGAAAAATATCCAAGAGACGTCATGGGGGAAGTCATCAAGACACATGAAGCTGTCCAGTACGTTTGAATAAAAATCCTCTTCACTACCCATTGATTCTTGTTGCTTTCTACTTGTTTCTATAAATAACTACGATGACAACTCAACTAAACCTTAATCAAGCAGATCACTAGATAGAAGTATATCGACATTGGAGATGGAACTGGCAGCAGTGCGTGCAAACAAGATGACCGGACAAGGGGCACGAGAAAGGACGTCAAATCATACTACTACTCTTCGCAGAGCTTTTGTAGTAATAGGAATTAATACTGCTTTCAGCAGCAAGAAAAGAAGAGAGTCTCTTCGCGAGACATGGATGCTTAAAGGTCTTGTTATCATCTCTTGGCCTAAAGAGGCCTAGTTAGGTGCAGAATTTGAGAACAATGGATCTGATGCATGCATGGTTGCAGGAGAGCAACTGAAGAAGTTGGAGAAGGAGAAAGGAGTGGTGATGCGATTTGTGATAGGGCGCAGCGCAACCCGTGGTGGAGTTCTTGATCGAGCAATTGATGCCGAGGATGCCGAGCATGGGGACTTCCTTCGGCTGAACCATGTGGAGGGGTACCACCAGCTTTCTACTAAAACTCGATTGTTTTTCTCCACAGCTGTCACAATCTGGAATGCAGAATTCTATGTTAAGGTTGACGATGATGTTCATGTGAATTTGGGTAAGTAGGCAATTAATTCCGAGCTTCTAAACAGTGGGGCGGCGTGTATGTATTACATTAATGTTTCATCTGCAGGTATGCTGGTGAGCACGCTGGCAAAACACAGATCTAAGTCCAGGATTTATATTGGATGCATGAAGTCTGGACCGGTCCTTTCTCAGAAGTGAGTAAACTACAAATTAAGTTGAAGAAGAGAATATAAATGTGAGAAGATTTGAAGTGATGATGATGTTAATTGTATGGATTAATTGGCAGAGGAGTTAAGTATCACGAGCCAGAGTACTGGAAATTTGGGGAAGAAGGGAACAAATATTTCAGGCATGCGACAGGTCAAATATATGCAATCTCCAAGGACCTGGCTACTTATATTTCCATCAATTCGTAAGTCATGTTCATTGTTCCTAGGTAGGCATGAGTTAATTAGGAAGGTACTACTAGTTTTGATTCATTCAACTGTGTAATTGGACTGGACGAATGACAGAGGCATCTTACACGCGTATGCGAACGAGGACGTTTCTTTAGGTTCATGGCTCATTGGATTGGAAGTCCAACATGTGGACGAGCATTCTATGTGCTGTGGAACACCTCCAGGTAACTACCAACCCCAAATCCAGTGATGATCACAACTAGTTTGATTATTTCCATGCATAATAAAAATTAATGTAACGATGATGATGCATCAGGTAGCTCCATTGACAACTTATAATCTTAATGATTTGTGTTTTTGGGTTCTGCATAGTAGATTGCGAGTTTAAATCACAGGCAGGGAACCTTTGCGTGGCATCATTTGATTGGCAATGCAGTGGGATATGCAAATCAGTAGAGAGGATGAAGAAAGTGCATAGCGCATGTGGAGAGGGTGATGGAGCTATATGGAATGTTGATCTCTAATGGCACATATGCAGAGGGAAGGGAAGGGAAGAAAGGAAGGAAATGCTGTTTATAATGTTAGCCAACAGTTTTAAATGCTCTAATTGGCTACTATATACTCTTTTACTTAATTTATGCTTTTATATCACTATATACTCTTTCCATGCTTTTGCTTTTCTATCCGCCCGCCCGCCTGCCCCCTTTAACTTCCAACACAAATCAATTACTACTATTTGTTACGATTTTCTCGTCATGTTCATTTTTCGACCAATTATTAAAAGAGACATTAGCATTCTTCGTTAATTTTTGGGGGCTTTTAACTTTGTCTCATTTGTTGCAATTTTCTCAAATTGCATCCCACAAGTTGAAAACTTTCTCAATGCGATCTTAGCATTTTTTGTACATTTGTCTTTAATTATTGGATAAAAAATGCACGTGAGAATTAATATTGAGAAAATTTTCAATTTATGTGATGCAATTTTCCCAAAAAATTGTAACAAATGGAATTAATTAAATGAAAAAGACACTAATATATGAGACCAAAAATATAATTTTCTCTTGATTTTATTTTAATACGAATAGTATAATTTTATTTTGAAATTGTACTTTTAATTTTTTATCATATATACTAAAGGTAAAATAATACAAATAAGTGCAATTTATACTTAAAATATATAAAAGTGAGAATCTTTTAAACGTTTATTCTTAGTGTGAGAAATATTCATACCCTTAATGAGGTATTCTTTTGAATTTTGATACTTTCACACACACACACACACACACACACACACACATATATATATATAATATATATAATATATATATATATATTATATATATATATATATACATACATACATATATATACATACATATGTATGTATATATATATATATATATTAGTTTTCAAGTTCTCATCAAGAAAACAAATAATCCAAAAATAAAAATATAATATAATCAATCAATGAAGAAAAGCATAATATAAAATTAACTATTTTGCCCTTGAAAGATACATTCCAAGGAATTATCCCCATCATAATGTATCACGAGAAGTATTGTGCATAAAATATTTTTAATTTAAATCGAGCTTGTTCAAATATGAACTAATTATACGATAAATATAATATATTTTTCATGTAATTGGTATATATTTAAAAAGATTACATATCAAATATATCATATTTATTGTATGATCTATTGTATTTTGACGCTACATGATTGAAATAAAACCTTTTTATTGTATATATATATATATATATATATATATATATATATATAAAAATTTGAGTTCTTAAATATGAACAAATCATCATTTTATGAATCTAATTTTCCCTGTTTGTAGTGGCACTAACTCCATGTTGACAACTTATGAATTTAGGGACAAAAGTGAGGGGGAATCTAAACTTATCATATTACCCACAATTATAATATGGTCAGAGGAATTATTTGAGACAAAGCTAAAGTTTCGAGATGTTAACGTTAAGAAATGAACTTGAAAAACTGAAGTGATTTTAACTAAAACTTTAAGGATCTACTATAATATTTAATTCTAATCAAGAAAAAAATATATGTGATTTTTAATTCCTCTAAGCTACTTAGAAGATGAATTATATATCTAACTAAAAGATACATGAATAATAATATTTTAACACGCATAATTTGCTATGAAAGATCTTAAATATTTATTAAAAGAATAAATTACTAGTGCAATGTAAAATTTAAAATGAATAGCATATGAGTAACATGCATGTAAATACTAATCGAAACTTCAAAAAATAAAAATATAATATAGAATAAATATCCTCACTTTTATTAAATTAAAGGGTAAATTACATCTACCTCCCCTGAGATTTGGCATAATTACAAATACTCCCTCGTTATTTGAAAAATTACAAATACCCCCTAATTTTAACGACCGTCTAACAATTACCCCAATCTATGCATTTTTTATAGTGAACTGACCAAAATACCCTTATGAATTAAAATTTATAATTTTATTTATTTTTTTTTTAAAAATATTTTTTTATCGACTAAGGCGATAATTCTTTTTATAATTTTAAATTTTTTCATCCATCCCATTCAATATTTTTATAAGATTTTAATTTTTTTTAAAAAATAAAAAAATACTATAAGGGCAAAGTTGACATTTCTATGCCTCTATCCAAGGATTACATAATTTTATCAAACATTAGGGGGGTATTTGTAATTTTTCAAACAACGAGGGGTATTTGTAATTATACCAAACCTCAGGGGAGGTAGATGTAATTTACCCTAAATTAAAAGTATTGTAGAAAAACTTAAATCAAGTGGCTTTTGACTAATTAATTTTATTTTAATATTAATATTAGATAATTATTTTTAGATTGTAATTTTTTTCCATAATATAATTGACATATGATTTTGAGAATACTAATAACTATAACTTATGATTAAAAATAAAATAGTGAGAATCTTTTGAGTGTTTATTCATAGAATATTCGTACCCTTACTGGAGTATAAATTTTCATATTTTTACTTATTCTTAATCTTTTATTACATGAAACTTCTTAATAAAATAATCCAAAATAAGGAACTTTAACTAATTATTTTATTTTAGTTATCATTGAATTTTGAATATTATATTTGTATTTTTATATTAATTGATTTGATACAAGATAATGAAATATATATGATAATTAGTGAATACAAAATGCAAAATTTTAATTTTAGAAAATAATTTTATTTAGTAGTAGCAATTAACTTTAGAAAGTGAATTACAAATAATAGAAGTAAATAGCTTCCTTATCAATTAAAATAAATATTATCAATATATTTTGAAAATATAATTAATTGTATAATGCTAATGTTTGAATGACAGAACATAAATAATTTCATTAATTTAATATTTTATTATAACTTACTATAAATAATATATTTAGCTTCAAAAATATATTTGTATACATGCATTGCACGTCATGCTTTCTAGTATATATATATATATATATATATATATATATATATATATATATATGGTACACCTTCTTCTACACATTTTACAAGACTTTGTGTTATTTATACTATATATAAAAGTATGAATCTCTCATGTGTTTGTTCTCATTGTGAAAATTAAGAAATTTATACCCTTAAATAATTTTTTAAATAATAAATTAAAATGAGTTCTAGAAGATAAAATTCTATCAAAAGAAGACTGTTTTAAAAGTCCTAATTCCTCTAAACTACTTGGACATTAACAATAAATATATCCAACTAAAAATATATAAAAAGGCAAATTAACACGATTTCTACATGATTAATGTTTGGAATAATTATGAATAACCCTTTATTGTTTGAAAATTACAAAGACCCTCCTTAAATGCAAAATAATCATGTAGTCCCTAGACGATGATGAAATATAACATTAGTATTTTGCCCTTGTTGTTCTTTTTTGAAAAAAATAAAAATATTTGAAAAATATAAAAAAATTTGAGGCTAGGTGAAATAAATAATCTATAAGGGAATACTAATTCATAAAAAATTTTAAAAAATTATAATATATATATACATATATTTATAATTTTATAATTCAAAAAATGGGCATTTTGATCGGTTTACCACAAAAATTGAATGAAAATCTAAAAGAGCTGGCTCATTGTTAGAAGGACATCTTGTAATTTTTAAAACAATGAGGTGGTATTTGTAATTATGCCCAACCTCAGGGAGGTGGTTGTAATTTAACCAATTTTTAAATATTAAAAATATTAATTTAGGCACAGTAAAATTTAAAATGAATAGCATTAGAATAATATATAAAGTCCAAATATAGACTTTAAAAATTATATATTTATGTGTGTGTGTGTGGATACATATAATGAAATTTTAAATAAAAAAAATCAATCCAATTAAATTATAAATGATTTTGAAAAGTTTAAAATGGGTGACTCCTAACTAATTGATTTTAGAAAAAATTACATTTTTATCCCATATGTTAGAGTCTTTTTTAATTTAGTCCTATTTGTTACGATTTTCTCATATTGCACCCCACAAGTTGAAAGTTTCTCATTTTAGTTCTCACGTGCATTTTTCAGGCCAATTATTAAAGGAGTGGTTAGCATTTTCCATACATTTTTTTTGTTAATTATTTGGGGCCTTTTCAATTTAGTTCCATTTGTTGCGATGTTCTCACTTTGCATCTCATAAGTTGAAAACTTTTTCAATGATATTTAGCATTTTTCGTATATTTTTTTATTAATCATTGGATAAAAAATACACGTGAGAACTAACATTAAGAATTTATTTAATCTTACTATATAATTAAAAAAAATCCTATTTTCACTCATAAATAACGGTTACTTATACCACGACATCAACTTTTTAAATTATCAAAAATATCTTTATGTATTTTCAACCACCCCTACTCAAATTCTTCTTCTCATCTATATGATCTATATTATCTATCTATATTAATATGAAAATTTTACGCACATTATTTTTTTTTGGTCGATAATATCTCTAAATTAATTATATTTTTATTTATATATTTATTTATTAAATGTGATGTGTTGATTTATAAATTTTTTATTCTTATTTATAATATATTTTAACAAGTAAATAATTATTTATTATATGCATGTAGAAACGCTGTGCCATAACGGCTAGTTTATAAGATGCAATTTTTTCAAAAAATCATTACTAGTGGCACTAACTCGAAGTCGACAACTTACAAATTTAGGGGCAAAAGTGAAAAAAAAAAAAAATCTAAGCTTATCATTTTACCCCCAATTATAATATGGTCAGAGGGATCAATTTGAGATAAAGATAAAGTTTAAGGATGTTTAACGTCAAAAGATGAACTTAAAAAAATTAAAGTGTAACTAACTGAAAACTTAAGAAATCAACTATAATATTTAATTCTAACAAAGAAGAAATATATATGGTACTTCTATCTTGTAAACTACTTAGAAGGCGAATGGTAAATCTAACTAAAAATAAGGAAAAAATATAATATTTTAACATGCTTAATTTGCTCGAAAAGATCTTAACATTTATATAAAAAAATGAATTACTAGGACACAGTAAAATTTAAAATCATGAAAAGTATATGAGTAACATCTAATACTAATCCAAACTTTAAAAAATAAATATAATATAGAATAAATATCCTCAATTTTATTAAATTAAAAGTATTGTTGAAAATTTTAAATAAAGTGGTTCTATGCTAATTAATTTTATTTAATATTAATATTAGATAATTATTTTTAGATTGTAAGTTTTTTTCCATAATATAATGGGAGCCTCATGTTGAGAATGTTGAGAATACTAATAAGTGTAACTTATGATTAAATATAAAGCAGTGAGAAGCTCTCAAGTATTCATTCCTATTGTGAGAAAACATCCATACCCTTATTGGGGTACATTTTCATATTGTACCCTTACTATGGTTATATTTTTAATCTTTTATTAAATGGAACTTTTTATTAAAACAATCCAAACTAAGGAGCTTTGACTAATTATTTTCATTTTACTATTGAGTTTTTTAATAATAATAATAATAATAATAATAATAATAATAATATTATTATTATTATTATTATTATTATTATTATTATTATCATTATTATTATTATATTAATTAAATTGGTACAAGATAATGATATATAATCATAAGCGAATACGAAATACAAAATTTTAATTTTAGAAAGTAATTTTTATTTAGTAGTTCCAATTAAATTTAAAAAGTGAATTACAAATAATAGAAGTAATTTGATTCTTTATCAATTAAAATATTATTATCAATTTGTTCTGAAAATATAATTGTATAATATTAACATTTCAATGACAAAAATAGAAATAATATCATGAACTTAATGATTTTATGAATAACTATAAATAATATATTTACTTTTAAAAATATATTTGTACACGAGCATGGCACGCCATGAATAACTATAAATAATACATGTGTTATGTTTTTATATTCTTCTACTATATATATAATCGGAAAAATTGTAATTTTGGTCCAGTATTTTATGGGCCATGGCATTATTGGTCCAAGTCCTAACAAAATAGCATTTAGAGATATTAGTGTTAAAATTATGACAATTGCAGGCCAAGAAATCCTAATTTCGCCTGAATTGCTCACGAAGACCGCTCATGCTCCCATAAAATTGGGGCTTTTCCTACGTGTTTGGCAACGGTGCTGAAGTGGAGGGGGAAAAAATCAATCGTTCCACGTGGCAGGCTAATGTGGTAAAAATTATCCACGTCAACCTGCCATGTTATATTTTGAGAGGAAAAAACACAACACATGCTTTGTACGTGCTATCTTCTTCCCCCTTAAACACTTAACAAAAAAAAAAAAAACTTGACTGAAGAACCAAGAGAGGAGAAATCCCTATGTGCGATCAGTTGCTACCTTTTGTGTGGGCGAAATTTGTGCTTGGAAAGAAGTAAGCGAGAACACCTATTTGGAGAAATTGGCGATGATCCGTGCAGAAAGGCATTTGAATATGCCTCCACCAGCATACCTTAAGTCCCAATAAGAACTCTTTTTTCTTTTCTTTTTTTTTTTGGGCACAAGAATGTTTCTTGTGTTTGTTTGTATGTGAAAGTTGTGTGCTTATTTAAAGGAGAAAATGTATTTTTTGAGGCGATGCATCCCTAGTCCCCCCCTGTGCCCTAGATCTCTCTTTTTTGTTGTTTACTGCTTTATTATAATGTATCCTCTGTGTGGGGTATAATAATATAGTTTATTGGGTTGGTATGACGTGATGGCTATTTATTAATGTGTTGCTTATATATATATATATATATATATTTCTATTTACAGACCCTGAATCACAAAGCATTACAGTAGCAGTCCACTTTGGGGGTGAACATAGGAATTTGCCTGTAGCAACTTGTATTGGTGGAAGATTTATGAAATTTGACTATGTGAATGCATTTCATATGGACAAGAATAATCTGGACCTATTTGCTGAAAAATGTGGAATTTTTGGGGAATGAATTAGGTATTACATAATTAAGAATGGTGGTTTTAAGTTGTTGTTGAATGATGAGGATATACTAGAAAAGGTTTTAGAGCAATTGAAAAAAAGAGAGTTTACTGTGTACATTGAGTTTGATCCTCTAAAACCTCAAGAAGTTGTTGTGGAAAGTGCTAGAGTTTAGAAGAATGCTACTAACAAAAAGAAAAATAAGGGTAAAAAAAAGTAAGGGGAAAGGGCAAGGATAAGGGTAAGGTGATTAGTGAGGAGGATGACATAGAGTTTTTGGGAGAAATACCTGTAGATGAGGTAGGAAATATATTACCAAGAGGGAGTTTTTGTAGGGATTTGGCAGGTGAAACACATATTTCTGAAACAAGGGAAGGAGGTGTGGGTGATATGGATGATGCAGATTTTTTAGAGAATGATTGTGGGATGGATTCAGTTAGTGGGAATGATGAATTATATGAAAATTTCGTGGATGATGTTAGTGTTGACATGGATAATGCAGATGAAACAAATTCTGAATCAAGTGGAGATGAGGTGGTTAGTGATAATGATATGGATGAACATAGGCTTTCTGAAGATGATGACAATGAACCTAATTTTCTTGTCTTCAATCCAGTGGAGATGTATAATCCGTCACTGGAATTGGGAATGATATTTTGTTCAAATAAAGAGTTCAAAAAGGCAGTTCAGTCTTATGCATAAAACAGAAAAGAAGTGTGAAATTCACTAAGAATGATTCATTCAAGAGTTTATGTTATTTGTAGTGGAGATGGTTGTCAATGGAAAATACATGCAAATAAGCTGAAAAATGAATAAACTTTTCAAATTAATCTGTACCAAGATGAAACACATTTGTCCACAAGTGTTTAATGTCAGAAATGTAAAAAATAAGTTGGCTAAGTGAGAGGTACTTAAAAGACTTCAAATCTGACCCTAAAAGAGATGTGAAGGGATGGAGGGTAGACATAATGAATAAACTGAGATGTCATGTTTTAAAAGATCAAGGTTACAGAGCTAAGAGACAGGCACTAAAAAAAGTTGAAGGTAGCCCTGAACATCAATTCACTAAACCATGGGACTATGTAAAGGAATTGAGAAGAACAAATCCTAGGTCAACTGTTATTTTGGGGTAAATGATGTGAACATGTTTGAAAAGTTTTATGTTTGTCTTAGTGCTTTAAAAAAGGGATTTTTGGGATGTTGCAGAGCAATTATAACAATTTGTATCACATTGCTTATTATGTGGTTCAAAGGGAGTCAAGAGACACATGGGAATAGTTTTTTACTATTTTGAAGCAAGATTTGTATATTCAGAAAGACAATGAATACACATTCATGTCAGACAAACAGAAGGGGTTAATACAAGCTTTTCAGTTAGTTTTTCCTAATTCTGCACACAGATTTTGTGTAAGGCATCTACACAACAACTTCAAAAATACTGGTATAAGGGGCTTGCTTATAAAAATGCACTATGGAAGGCTGCAAGAGCTAGCACAGTATGTGAGTTTAAACTAAGAATGGAGGAGATGAAACAGTTAAATCAAGATGCTTTTGATTGGTTTAATGACAAGCCGCCAACTGAATGGAGTAAGCCACATTTTAATGAATTCCCAAAATGTCATATATTGCTAAACAATTTATGTGAGAGCTTCAATGAAAACATCATGGATGCAAGGGATGAACCTATCCTCACTATGCTAAAGTGGATAAGAGAATATCTTATGAGAAGATTGCAAGAAAATAGAGCAAAAGCATTTAAGAAATGGAAAGACACTATGTCCCAAGATAAAAAAGTTACTACAGAAGAATGTGGATAAAATTGGTGATTATATTCCCATTAAAGCCAATGACAGACACTATCATATTTCATGCTATGATGGGAGTCGATATTCTGTAGATCCTGAGATGAGGACATGTACATGTAGAATATAGCAACTGTCAGACATACCTTGCAAGCATGCCTAGAGTGCAATTTTTTTCAGTCAAAACCTGCAGCCTAAGGACATGGTGCACCCTTACTACAATGTTGACACTTACAAGCAAGTGTATGAGCATGCAATACTTCCAATTAGTGGTGAGACACTGTGGACTGAGACAGGTTTCATTCCACCCTTGCCTCCAAACTTTGGAAGGGACCATAGGAGACCTGTAGCAGAAAGATACAGGGAGCCTGATGAGCCAAATGTTAAAACAACAAAGAAATTAGGTAAAAAAACTATCAAGTTAAAGAAACAAAAGGTGAAGCACCACTACAAGATATGTGGTGAAGAAGGACATAATGCAAAGGGTTGTGCACTATGGGAAGATATGCAAGAGTTAGACCTTGATTAGGAAGTCATGGATAGTCTCTTTTCTGACCATCCAACACAGGTATCTCAAACTACTTTCTGTCATTCTATTTAATACTTGTTATACTTTTATAACAAAACCTATATTTTGATGCAAATAGGAACAAAGAGGTGCATCATCTTCAAGCAATCCAAGAAAGAGGAAATACTATGTCTATTAAGATCCTACTGGGTGTAAGCAGTTTATCTTTATTGGTTGTTTTATGCACAATCATGCATAACTAATAAATGCTTTGACACAGATGAATATGATTACTGCTGCATCTGAAGTAAATGACCAACCACCCATCTTGCATCCTATTGTAGAAGTCAATGAGACAACTGAGATTGAATTCACTCCAGAAATATTAATTGAATCTGGTCCAAGTTAGACTCAAGCTTTTGTGCAAGGACCTACTATGTATGAGCAATTACAGATGACCCACACAAGTATATCTGTACTACCACAAATGACCTTACAGCCAAGGCTTAACATTAGGGCACCTCCCCCTATGATAAGCATTGGTGTCATGCCATGTTTCTCTAGCAGACCCTTAATTCCAGTTTCCAAAACTATAATCAAGGAACATGGGAAAAAAGTTTGTGGATCTCTCTCAATGGCCTTCTCAATCAGAAATCTATCACCAGCAAAAGTAGTGTAGTTCAGATTTCAAGTTGTGTTTTATTTGTACTTTTGTACTGTCATAAGTTATATTATGGAAGTGTGCATATGACACCATTTTGGTTGGAATTTTAGTGTTTTTAGTGCTAGCTTTTGACATGCAAAACTAAAACTATGTAGCAGCAGTTATGTTTCTAAGTTAATGTCACTGTTATCTCCCTTTGGCTAATTTTGCCTCAAGTGTTTGCAGATTTTAGTTGGTTACATGAACAGAAAAGCAATAAAAAATGACACCAGGCCATCCATTAGTGAAAATAAAATTACATATTACAGGTTGTAAATATTACAATGGGAAACAAAGCATTAAATAATCTTCGAGTACATTACAACCAAGTACAATATGAACTTATATACTACACAAAGACACCAACTTCCAGAAACACTACATTACAACCAGTCTACCCATCCACTCTTCTAGAGATCATCTTCATATTCAACTGCTTGTTGCAATCTTCTTCCTTCTTGAAACACCATCCAATACTTATCCAAATGTACATCAGACACACAACAAAAAGAAGAAGTATTACTTTCCACAACCTCTTCTTACTACATTTCAGCCTCACTATCTAGCCTCCATTTCATTCTTCTTTCGCAATAATCCTGGGATAATTGCACGTGCCCTTCTACATATTGGAGGGTCCTTCCAATAAAAAAACCACAAACTCCTCTCTACACCAATGATCAAGAAAAAACAAATTACTTCATGGAAATATTGTAGAAGTGGAGGGGAACATAACAAATAAAAAAAGAAGAAAGAAAAACCGAAACTTAAACTTCCATTGTAGTCTCTACATGCATGGAATCTCCTTCCAGAATTCATCTCTGTCCATGACGTCCGAAGAACGGCTCTTCTCCCATAATAGCAATCAACGAGACCTGCAACACTGCTCATCTTCAATAGCTGGCTCAATTTCGGCTTCAATCGAGTATTTCCAAATGGATCGAAAATTTCACCCCCAAGAGCTAAGGTTCTTCAAAAGCCGAATTGGGGGATTTCAATCCTACCGTTGGGAAATGGCCTGCAATTGCCATAATTTAACATTAATATTTCTAAATGCTATTTTGTTAAGAACCTGGATCAATAATGCCACCACCCATGAGATACTGGACCAAAATTACAATTTGCTCTATATAATTGATGATGATGGTAGGCTGCATGTAGCTAAATATATGCATATGATCATGAATTAAAAAGGAAAAGAAAAGAAAAGCGTGAATGCTAATTAATGATGGTGTGGATGAATGGGTTGAAAGTTCGTGGTGGTAGGGATGGATATAAAGGGACATGCATGCATGTGCAGATCCCGAGTTAGCTATGGCGCAATGCGTCTCCAACTGTTGTTGATCTGCAATATGCATTCTGCGGCAATATGCATTTAATTAATTAGACCTCAAAAATCAAAACCTTTTTAATTTAATCTTGTTAATAATTATGCATAATAGAGATTAACCGTCCATTTATAATGTATTATTTTATTTAATATTAATATTAATATGAGAATCCCAAGATAGAAGGTTAGCATGCAGATGCAGTTTGTTTGATTTTTCTTTTGCCTTGCTTTACGAGCAATCAAATATCCCCTACCTTACGCCTACACGGAAAATTCACTTTGTTTTTCTCCTCCTCGGGATTGTTTCTCCCATTATTTATTTATTTATTAATCAGCTGTATACATACATACATACATACATACATGTAGGAGATACAACCCCACAACCCCCAACCCCAACCCCTTTTTGGAATGCACCACATTCACATTCACCTTCAGCTCCCCCCCCCCCCCCCTTGACTTTCATTTTCCCTTTTTTTCTTTTTTTCCCTTTTCCTTCCTTAGTTCCTTTTTGCTCCAATTAATTAATTAATACTAATTAACCGCAGTATTTTCTTTTACTTCCCAAAACTAAATTATTAATTAATTCTACCTTAAAATTATTAGTTCCCATATCCAATAATGTCCCTCAATTTAAAATTATGAATATTCTCGCCAAACATATACATAGATTAATTGATGATTAATAAATTATTAATAAATAATATATCATATATAAACATACTTGATGATCCTTTATATACAGAAATAAAAGAAAATTATGTATAAAACGCGTGCGTGCGGCTAGTGCGCGTGGGCATAACTGTTGTACAAAGAGGTTGTCCACTCTAGCTTTAACTTGATTTTTACGTTAGCTTTAAGCAGTCCCTGCGGCGGCGTCACCGGCCGTCAACTATCTCTCCGCACAATACAATAACCTCGTTGACAGTTGAAACTTTTAGGCATATATATGAATTGAAATGAAGAAGTCTGTGTATTTATATATATATATATGGCAGGTATAGTAATTGAATTCTGATGATGATGCAGAGAATTGGAAATTATTAGAAAGTCATCCATCGATCGATAGAGAGAGTGAGGAGAGCGAGCGAGGGGGCGGGTGCATGCATATAAATGCTAATAGCTGCAGCAGGCAGTTTCTGTAACTAGCTAGATATGGCTGCAGGAGGTTCATCTGGAGGTGGTGGAGTTCCTCCAGGATTCAGGTTTCACCCGACGGACGAGGAGCTTCTGCACTTCTACTTGAAGAAGAAAGTTTCATTTCAGAAGTTTGACATGGAGGTCATAAGGGAAGTGGATTTAAATAAGATAGAACCCTGGGAGCTACAAGGTCTGTTTTTTTCATCACTTACATTCATTCTTATACTATCTATATATATTTTAATTAATATCTACACACACATATATATATATATATATATAATTATATGCATCGCAGTTCATCATTTATTACATATATACATATATATATATAGTGTTCTAATGGAATTTTAATGAATAAAAACAAAAACAATATATATTAACGGGAGATGAGAGGTCGAAACATAGTTGGTATATATCATGCACGTATAACCATACCTATGCTTAATTATAGACAGTAGGTGTAAAAATGAACTACTCAAATATGGGCACGGGCACGGGCATGGGCATGCTGAGAAGCATCATCAAGGATGAGAAATCCTCGCAAATACTGTGCAAAATCATATCACCTCCCTTATAGTTAATTAATTCCGACAAGTCTACATATATTTCAAGCTGTGTACTTAATTTACATGAATTAATTGTGGATTCTATGTTTACATATAATTAGTTAAATCTTGTCCCTCGCTATCTGTATTAGATCGTTTTGCCATACTTTGAATATTTCATTAATTGTATTAAATCAGTAAATTATAAAAGTAATTACCCATATATGTAATGAGGAATATATATAAAATTAAAATGATGTGGGATCCGGGTCCATACTGCAGAGAGGTGTAAGATCGGGTCAACCCCACAAAACGAATGGTACTTTTCAGCCAAAGACAGAAAATATCCAACAGGTTCGCGGACAAACAGGGCTACAAGTGCGGGATTCTGGAAAGCTACAGGCAGAGACAAATGCATAAGGAACAGCTTCAAGAAGATTGGAATGAGGAAAACCCTTGTGTTCTACCGTGGTAGAGCTCCTCACGGCCAAAAGACTGATTGGATTATGCATGAATACAGGCTTGAAGATTCTGATAATGACCCTCAACCCACTGTAAGTCTCATTTATAATAACATAAGTCTTCATGTATGTGTATATATTTCATGCATCTCTACATATCCTCATGATGATCAGGAGGATGGATGGGTTGTTTGTCGAGTATTCAAGAAGAAGAATCTATTCAAAGTTGGGAATAATGAAGGCGGAAGCCACATTAATGATGGGATGAGCACGATGAACAGTTGCGATCAGCTCAACATGAGCAGTGTCAGTGCATCAACCAGCTGCACCCAATCTCGATCCCTCTTCGCACAAAGAAACAACAATGCTAGTATTAATCACTATTTGCTGCATCCACAGCACGCTGATCTTAACTATTCCCACTTCCCAGTGCCCCCACATCATCAATATCCACAACTTGAAGCCCAGAATTTCATTTCCACCCACAACCACATTAAGCCATTAATGTTGACGTCCACCACTAGTAATTACGATCATCATCACAATTTGTCAGCTCTTCCTTCTACTACGTCTACAGATTATGACCATCACCAGTCCTCCGCTGCGATCACCAGTATGCAGGTGAAACAGTTCATGTCGTCCAACGCCAACACTAGCACCAGAGATGATTGTGAGAGTGCAAGTCCAGCACCTGCTTACCAAGCTTCTTGCGAGCCCGGATTAGAGTGCAATCAATCGTCTCAACCCATGGTAGCCAGAGATGATCAGAATTTGAACGACTGGGATCGCCTTGTAATTACTACTTCTCATCATCAGGACGCAAATCCCACCTCCTCCCTCAACCAAATCAATCCATTATCTCTGCGAAGCGAGATGGACTTCTGGGCGTATGGCAAGTAGTGCTTTCTTCATTTACATGCTCTCCAAATTTCCGTTAATGGCAAGGAACCACAAAAATTGTTTGCATGGTGGTGTAACATTATGTGCTCTATTTTTCCTTTTCCTTTTTTTTTTATTTAATTCAATTGGATCATATGGTAATTTGATAATGATGTGATAAAGGTCCTAAGTTGTTAAATTCTTTAACTAGTGTACGTAATTTGCATTCCAACCTCTCCTGCAATACAAACACTATATTATTAATTGAAAATTTCAGGAATCCTATAAAATGTTCCACTATCAAATTAATATCTTCCCTTTCAAAGAAAGTAATGAATTAATAAACTGGATTAGTCAACTTACATATAGGATTCGGTTTATATGGCCGAATTTTGAGGCCAGATATTGATCAAGTGAGATCACCTTGTAATGGGATCAGGTAAAGATGGTTCCAAATCAGTAAGTTAATTATGCGCCTAATATCAAGCTAGCTAGCGGCAAGTTGGGGGGAACTTATCTTGTTTGCTTGCAACATTGTGCAGCAGGGCTTACAGCTCAGGAGCTTTATATATATATAAGGAAAAAAAAAAAAAAGTCTCAAAATACAGCCACATTGGTTAATTAGTGCCTTGAAACTTCTCATCGGATTATACAATATCCAAGTTCCAGAAAAGAATGGCATATACAAATTACAGAGTAGGAGCTCTTTCTGCTGATCCGGCAATAACAGTCAGCAAATTGTTGCCAAAAGGATCACTCAGATGTGCTGCAAGGTTTTCGACAGGACCTTTTCCAGTTACGTATGCCTGAAGGAAGAAGCCAAGCATAGCAAACATGGCTAGTCTACCATTCTTGATTTCCTTCACCTTCAATAATGCAGCCTGGTCTGGATCATTTGCGAGCCCCAGTGGATCAAAAGGACCACCGGGGTGAAGCTTGTCCTCCAGATCCTACACAAATTATCTCCAATGTCATGCACACACACTAAAATAATGATGCCGTCACGACATTTACATTTTAAATGAAAGGATTAAAAGAAAGGTTGTTGACGTACCAAGCCATTTATAATTCTGTAATATTCTGCACCCCCGACCAATACAACCTCAGCAACCACAGCAACAACAAGGTTAATGGGGATGTTTTTTCCAAAATAATTCAGAGTGTTCCCGTCAAGAAGCAGAGCACCAGTCTACATGCATAGAAACACAATAGGTTACTAACAAAAACATAACTCCTCCAATTTAGCAAATTTTGCAGTAAGTATGACTTCATGTGGTGTGGAGAATATGAAGATAATTAGGATAAGATTATTCTATCGGAAGGAAAGTACACCATAAATATGGTCCAATCACATATTAAAAAACTTTACACTAGCTACGATTGGCAGACTGAAGTGAAAATGTAAAGCAAATATATATATATATATATATATATATATATATGTATATTGTTCATCGGTTATGCTTTTCTTCTTTATTTTACTTTTTAAGAACATGGTCAACACGACAAGTACCTTGAACCAAACAGCTTCGGGGCCACAATTAGCACCAAATTTGTTGAAGGCCTCAGGGATGACAAAACCAGCGGCACCAAGCATGGCCCATCGAGCGTGAATGAGCTCATATGCTTGATATCTATATCCAGAACCTCCAAAATGTCAGTCTACTAGTAATTCGGTTATTCCAAATTATTAACTCATGAAAAATCATGTGATACAGAAAGAGATAGCGGCAGCTGATTCACTTACTTAGAGAAGTCCTCCGGTTTTTTGCTGAGGCCAAAGGGATCATACCCATAGCTGCATTTTGGAAAGAATAATGCACACATATAATTAGAGCCAGGCTGACACTCTGATTTTCATCAAAAGAGGAAAAAATGAAACTTACTCTCCAGGTACTTCTCCTGTCAGGTATTCGGGGATTTCTGATCTGTCCAACAGCCCCTCAGGCAAGAAAATTCTCCTGTCAGGCCCTATAATGAAATAGAAAAAATTAATATATATTATATATATATATATATATATATATATACAGAGATTAATATGAAAGAATAAAGAATGAATGAGGGCATTTATGGAGGAAACATGATGATGACTTACCGTACCACTTGGCGAGCTCCTCGTTGGCTGGGGCGACGGCAGCTAGCTTAGATTTAGGAGCAGGTGCAGCTGGCTTCTTCTTGGAGAAAAGGGCCACAGTTCTGAAAGTGGCGGGGCTGGAGGGGGTTGGAGCGGACCTGGATGCACCTGTGAAGCCGAGTGGGTTGCCAAGCATCTCGGACACGCCAATTGAGGCAGCAAGAGAAGCCATTTTCAGGGACTGGTTGATGAGATGGGAATCGGATTCAGAGTTGAGCTGAAACTGAAACTCCGAAACGCTAACTAAAAAGCTATCATATGTGGATGTAAATGAGCCAAGTAGGATTCCGCTTCTTGGGCTCTGATTGGTCCGCGCAGAAGATGCGCAATCTGATTGAGTTATTCGATAGGGTGGAGGTGATGAGGTTGCAGATTATGGTGCTGAGGTGGAATATTACCCTTCATTTTTCTCTTCCCTTAGGATAACGTGTGCTATCCACATTCTTACATTATATACTCCTCTCCTCATCTCCATACACTTGTTTTCTTTTGTTGTTTACTATCTTTTTCCTCTGGGGGTTTTACTTCTCTCGTGAATTTCCTTTCGCCTCCTCAACTATACGTACACGCCATGTCGCTTTACCATTTCAAATTATGAACAAGTATGTTTTGCTCTTTTCAACTAAGATTATATAATTCAGTTGACAATTTCTATCATACCAACCTTTTCAAATAATTTGGAAATTGTTTTTAAGTTGAAAGGTCGAAATTTAAAATTGTCGTTTCAATTTACTCAATAAATATAAGCTACTAAACTAGAGTAGACCTACTATAAATAATACAGTTGAATTTTATGAGTAGGTGATTTTATTTAATATGTATTTTCATCTAATACATATATAAGATACAATTAGTTGCTATGTAACTATTAATCATAAAGTTGAATCGGCTGTAATAATCTTTTTTTGGAAGTAGTGTGTAAATACAGTCGTAAAACAATTATAAAAATCATTGAAGCTTTTCTTAATTGTATCAACCCTGTAACAATTATTTATGACAATCAAGAAATAAGTAAGTTATCGAATAAAATTAGTTTTATATATAAAACTAACTAAAATTCGTTTGCCACACAAAATTCAACTATCAAGATTCTTGTATGGTTGGCTTGAGAAACATTTTCAAAGAAAAATAAACATCTCTTGCCGGATATGGTAAAATCACAACTTCCCAAGTTAAGTGAAGGGCCTAGGTGTTTGCCATCACAGCACAAGTCACCTTAAATCCAGTCTTCCCCCAAGGAAAGGATTGCAGTTGCGCAGGAAAAAGACCACACAAGAAAAAGATGTTCAGAGTTCTCATTGTTGCCTCGGCAGAAGACACAATGAGTCTAAAGAGGAAATAAGCAAGTAGGGTATCTGAATCCGCGTGAAGGCCCTTCTACTGTTTAACCCATAACTCAGAGTGGGACCTCAACATGTGATGAGTGGTAAGTAGGGTATCTGAATCAACAGCTTGCATGAGGGAAGTACAGAGTATATAAAAATGGAGTACATTTTGGTATCGCAAATCAAGTTTAATAGGAACTGCGGACCTGAAGACTGAGCCTTTATGGACTCTAGCTGAAGCTTGAAGATGCATAGATCAAAAGTCGAAATACTACTCTCACTGTGTCTGTTACTTTGCCTGAGATCCTATGACAGATTTCAATTGAAATGGAGTGCCAAGAAGGTGGTTTTTATAATCCATTAATGATGTTATTCCTGAGAATTCCCATTACCTCCTATACCTAATGCATGCACTTATCAAATTATACAAGCATATAAATGGGGTTGAAACCTACATTAATCTGGAAACAGTACTACTAGGAAGTCATAGCCAACGCATAGGATTCAGGTATATAGATTTACACACCAAGTGAGTTCATGTACACAGGCAATTCTGCACACTTGACTCTTCTATACAACGTAAATCAATTTTATAGCTGGTACGAATTGAGACCTCAGTATCTTCTCCACTTGTCCACCTCTCTTGATGTTGCTTGAATTAGCTCTTCGCACTTAAGACAAGCTCATCAACAAGAGCACCAATTTCATGCCTGATATCAAGAAGCCACATCATTCATAAATGTCGAGAAAGAAGCTGAACATTAATCTGGCTTGGGAGAAAAGTCAAAACTATATTGATATTTCAACTTGTTCCCGCAGTGCACAAAAACCCAATTATTTTTGTTACATTTAAGAAGAACTTTGAATACAGCAGTTTTGGCAGAAAGATCCTAGCAGCACTTAGTACAATATTGACAAACATCATCAGTCACAACCCTATTTGAAAAAATTGTGATGATAATTGTCCATACTAGAGCTATATTCTATTATACGTCTTTCATAGGACACGAAGTGAGAGTTTCAGTATGCAAGAGTTAATATCGTGTACATTTCATCAAAAATTTGAAGACAATCGTTTCGAAGACATATCCTTGGCTTTAATGAAATTTTATCAAATATAAGTCATGACCCTATTTGATTTGTTACTCAATGAGAGAATGACTATTTGTGTAGACTTCCAGGTAAAGAATTAAAAAAAAAAAAAACTTTATAAAATTGTATAATTGTCATCAAAGACATAAACTTAGAAGTCATAGTCAATATTAGAATACCATTTAAATAATTTCTAAATCTTACGAATAAGATTGACATTCCCGTAAGATGACAAAATTTTGATTATTTTAGTGATTTCTAGATGAAAATATTCCTCTGAATATTTTATAACAATGACAGATTTAAGAATTTTGCTCACACGTGTATAAAACTCAGTAGTGGAAGATACTGCTGTACCCTAGCTTTTGCAGCCTTCACCTACTCTGTTGCCAAGACTGGCAATACTAACAGACAGCGATCTAGCCAGACTCCTACTTTGTAATACATTCCCTTCCCCTATTAAACCGCAAAACAGAAACAGAGAAAACAGAAGAGACACGACAGACACACAGAATGAGACAGAAGAGGTTGAACTAGACAGAAAGTTACAAATACCACTTCACTGCAGCTCTTGTGCTATATTGTCCCAGATAACAAGTGTATTCTTAAGCTGTAAATGGAATTATCCGTATTTTCAGTGATGTCTTCAACACAATAAAATCAGATCCTCCTGACTTATAGCACCACCGCCAATGAACATAACCCTATTATATCAGCACCTAAGATAACATAATCCCATTTTCAATGTTCTCCTCTTCTTTTTATTTCAGTAATTTGTTTATTGTTCCAAATTTAATAACCACCAACTTAAGAAAGGAGGAGATATAAGAAAAAACAATTCGAAAGCTAAGATCATAAAACTGTCACGTGAACTTCCAAATAGATTGACATATGATTTTGCGCTTCCCCTCATGCCATGTTATCACTATCCAATAATATTGACCAATTGCTGCAAGCCTGCAACTCTGAGTTCGTTTATCATGATTGAGGATTTAGGCATTGAAATGGGGACAAGATACTCTGAGAATGAGAGAATGGTTCTTAAGCCGCAATTATATGATAATACTTCTATATGACATAAAATTGGAAAAGCACATGTGCAGTATAAAGACCAATACCAGGAACAGAAGATAAGACTTCATGCATTTAACCAATAGAATTTCAAGTATCCTTGACAAAAACAGAAGTAGTCTTTCGGTGATAATGCAACAGATAGCATGATGAATAACAGCCATGTGGTTGGAGCAAACACTTAAGGGGCCTCTAATCCTAGAGGAGGTGTTTAGTAGTCAAGGGAAATGAGAGTTTCACAAAAGGTTGTGCTTGTTAACCATGTCAGCGCCAGCGGGCATCAGCAAGACAAAGAAAGATCTGTTCTGAATTTTGGAAGTGGATTATATTCTCTCTATTTTGGAAAACAGGTCGGCTGTTTATGAACCCTAATTAGAAATTAAAACACAGTTTAGCATTTCTCTGACTTTTATTAGATTACCCTTTATGACATTTGTTTCTTTCTGAAATAGGAGGATTAGGCTTCTGTTTGTACTACAAGTATACTTTCTTCTAGTGTATCTACAGCTTACTAGTGAATGAATGCTGCTGAAAGCTCTTTTCCAGTACTAGTAATTCCTAGTTCATATTCAGCTTACTTGTGAGCGAATCCTGCTCAAATCTCGTCTATGTGGCCGTGCATCATAAGGTCCATTTATCTTGTCGGCATTTGGAAGTTCGATTCATCAACAAAATGAAACCATTGGAAAATCAAACAAAATGAAACGATTGGAAAACCATGTTCTAGAAATCTCCACATAATTACGACTAACTCTTTTTCCAATTTAAAGATTCAAACCAAACCATAGATAATTTAAGAGCTATGAAAAATCAGACCTAATAAAATTGCAAAGACACTTACTGCACAGGAAAATCCCCACGGTTGTGAAAAAATCTCCCAACATTAGTATATCTGCGATTCTCATCATATGCAATCCCTCTTCCTACACCATACCCGAAACCCAAACCAACCCCACATCCAGCTCCAAGCCCAAATCCAAGCTGCAAACCGGGGATTCCTGGACCAAAGCCGGTGCCTTAATCAGGAAAAAGAAAACAGCACTCAGCCATGCGCTAGTATATTGGTAGAATAGCATTTTATTCTCTCGAGCAACATTAAGCACAACATAAAAGTGGGAAGTGCACCTCCAATGAGTCCGACGGCGAAACCAAACCCACAGCCAGCGCCAACGCCAAAGGCAGGTCCAAGCTTCCCCAATTGCTTGGACTTAACTGCTGGTAGCTTCCACAATAAGCCCTTCTCTTGTTCGTCCCTGCCGTTCATCTCTGTCTTTGACAACCAACGAAGTATACTATTAGCATGAGCAACGGAAAAATAGCGCCTCCTGGAGTTCAGAATTCAAGTCGTTTATGGGTGCCCCTTGCTGCTGGTTTTCTATATGCCCTAAGTTTTTTAGTTGTATTTTTACTTGAGTCCACATATTCTATGAAATTCAGTAACTGCCCGCTAAATTCTGTTTATTTATTCCAAGTTTATTGAACATTGACGTGACTTGAAGATTTGAACTTTTCATTATCAACACTTCGCCTTCTTATATCTATCGGTTAAATAATTATTAAAATCAAATAGTATATAAACAAACTTAAAATAAACCAAATTACCCCAAAATCTTAAAACAATGGCAAATTTTTAATTTTGGTTCCACTAAATAGGATTATTCTAATATTGGTCTCGAGCTTTATGAATTTAATATTTTAGGTACCAAAATCTTACTTTTATAACAGACTCGATCTTGTTCCATTAACTTTAATAAAAATAGCATGATTAGACATGTATTGCTAGTCAACTATCATGGTGCAAAACTAAAATGCCATTTAGCCGTTAGTGTTGCTTTTTGGAGGAAAAAAATGCTTCAAATCCTCATTCTGGCCTATGTATGCATGTCAAAAAGACACAAAATTTTTCTTCCTCTTAACAGCAAAAAGTTACACAATATTTTCTTTTTTCATCATTTCGCTTGAAAGCAATAGGTCAAAAAAGCTACAAACATATCAAAATACTTCAAATATTGCCGCAAAGCTGCTCATTTGAAAACCTCATAATAAGTGAAAATTTAGGTAGAAGGTTTTATACTAGTTTTGAGGGAAAGGAGAAAGAGCCTCATCTTGTTTTCAACCCTAAAAGCAAATATGGTCCTCACTTTGAAATTGGGATGACATTTAGTAATAAATTGAATTGAGAGAGGTTATCCATAATCACGTTGTTAATACAAAGAGGAGTTTGAAAATATCGAAGAATGATCAAAGAAGAGTATATGTCAAATGTCTAGGGGATGGGTGTGAATGGATGATGCATATACTTAAACTTGGGGAAGAGAGTATAATCCAAATCAGACAATATAACCCATAACATGAATGTACTAGATCATTTAATTTGAAGAATGTGAATAGCAATTGGTTATCTACCAAATATGAAGATGGCTTCAGCATAGATCCTGAAATGAATGTGAAGAGGTTTAAAAATGATGTAATTAAAGAACTTAGGTGTCAAGTATTAAGAAATCAAGCATATAGAGCAAAGAAAAAAACACTTATAGCAACTGATGGCAAAGCTAAAGATCAATTTGATAGTTTATAAGATTATGTAATAGAATTAAGAAGCAGTAACCATGGTTCCACAATGATGATGGTCATGACTAACGAGGATAATGGTACTGGGCAAAGAAAATTTTCTAAGTTTTATATGTGTGTTAATTGCTTTAAGACGACGATTTTTATATAACATATGATAGGGGTGGAAGGGTGTCATCTGAAAGGTACCTATGGAGGTGTTTTGCTAACTACAATTTATGTTGACCCAAACAGTAACTTGTACCCTTTGACTTATAATGTGGTTTCTAGGAAAACCAGGGAAGCATGGCAATGGTTCCTAGAATTGTTAAAGGGTGATTTGCATATTGTGAGGGATGACATATATACTTTTATAAATGACAAAAATAAGGAGTTGGTTCCTGCATCTGAATGTGTACTCTCTAGAACAGATAATAAATTTTGTATAAGGCACCTACATGGCAAACTGAAAACTGTTAGATTTTATTCTAATTGTTTATGTTTCGTGCTTTGTGTGTTCTGACTGTTTCTGTAGCTGTGCGGTTGTGTGGGCTTGTTTTGTTTTTGTGATTTATTGTTGAATTTTCAATTTCTTGGAATTTTATTTTAATGTTGTCTTGGAGTTAGTTTGGTGATTGTGGGTTTGTGGTGCAAGTGGTGTGATATTTGAATCAATTTCTTGGACATTTTTTTGGGGTGCAAGTGGTGTGATAATTGAATTAGTTTCTTGGACCTTTCTTTGTGGTTGTGGTTATGGAGTTTTTTTGGTTATTTTTGTGTGATTGATGCTCTAATTTGTTGCGTTTGATTCCTTTGTTGTTCTAATGAAATCAGTAGTTAGTTTTATGATTGTAGGTGCGTGATATTTGAATTTGTTTCTTGACTTTTCTATTTGGTTGTGATTCTTGATATTGTTTGGTGAATTTGTCTGACTCTAATTATGTAGAATTCACAGTCCTAGAACAGACTCTAATTATGTAGATGACGATATCCATTCGCTGTTGCAGGTTTACTAGCTACTACCTACTAATTTCAGTTTCTTTTACTTTATTCCTATTCTTATTCTTGCGTCAAGGGAACACCTCTACTGTGGAAGCAAATCGGGCTCAACTCTTGGAGGTAATAAAATTATTGATATTTTTCCATGTATTGCATGCACTCTGCCTTGATATAATCTTTCATCTTGAATAAGAGTTGATTGATAAATGATTTTACCATTGACTTATGCCATGTGAAAGAACACATTTCAATGTTGGTAAGATATTTATTTGGCTTTCATGTGATTGATGTCCCTACAACTGCAGGAACTTATGTTTGTGTTTTGCTGATTCAAGTTTTTGTGTTCTAGAGCAGGTTTTTCTTGCATAATTGATTTTGTATCAGTTCGGCAGGCCTGGTGTTGGAAAAGCTACAGTCATAAGAGGGATATCTAATGTCTTGTCATACGAGCTTCTTAAGAGAGTGGTTTGTGCTTTAATGGCTTTGGACTGCTTTCATTCTTCTCATACTTTGGTCTTCTATTAGGATTGACTCTGACTTTTTCAATCTGGTAGATTGTTGTTGACACAAGCAATGAAATTGGAGGTGATGGATAGGGGGAGCACGGAGATTGCCGGTTCCTGATCCATGCATGAAGCATAAAGTCATGATTGAAGCAGTAGACAATCACATGCCTGAGGTTATCATTGTTGAACTCGCAAACTGCTAAAACTGATGTTAAGCTGCAATTCTGCTTTCTTGAATCTTTTACCAACTCCATGTTTATTCCTTAGATATCAGAGAATCAGTCTCCACAGTCAGTCTAAGCTGCAGTATATGGATACCAGATGTCTGCATCCATTTAACAAATAAGTCTCTCCTTAATCAAATTTTATAGAATTTGTTGATGTGACTAAAGAAAATGGATAAAAGATTATATTTATCATAATTGACTTATTATTGATATATTGCAGGTCAAATAAATTTTTTTTTTTATGATTAAATTAACCTTCTATATTTTTACACATTAATGCATATGAGGAGGTAATTCATCGTTATAAGAGTAGTTTAGTTAGAAAAAAAATTTATAACCTGTAATAAGTCAGTAATAAATTAATCGAGAGTAAATAATAATTTTTATTTAATTTTTTCTGTTAATATTAACAAATTCAGTTAATTTAACTGATGAACAAACTTAATTGCAAGAATGAAAGCAAACGTCAGGGAATTAAATATAATTTATCAAACTACATAAAATTTATATATAATGGCAAAATATCTAAAAAAAAGTGGAGTGAAATTATCCTATATATCATAAATGAGCATTTGTTCTTGTGGTAATGAATAAGGTCTAATAAAATTTAGAGATTTGGGTCCAAATTATCCTTGTTAATATTATGACCATTAGTGTTTGAATATTGTAATGGTCATGTTACTGTGCGCGGTAGATTGCTTACTATTATTAACCTTTTATGTTAAAACTTATATTTTTGGTGTCTTATCTGTTATTTTTTAAATTGTTTTATTAACCTTTATTTGCTTATCTCTCCTTTCTCAACTTTTCATGTGTCTCTCTTCACACACTTTCACATCTCCTTTTTAATCTTATTTTATTTATTAATTAATATATATTTTAGGGATAATTAACTTAACCTCCATGTTACTATGGGAATGTATGTCCCCCCTCTTATTATGAAAATTACAAACACGCCTCTCTGACTAAGGTCGATCAACGAAATTTAAGAAATTATATTTTCTGTCCTCATTAAGTTTTTTTAAAAAAAAATATAATCAGGCAAAATAAAAAAATAATTAAAGTTCAAAAACACCCTTATTTTTTTTTTTCGCCTGACAAAAAGACCCTCACCTTCCTTCTCCTTCGAACTTCCCTTTTATACCACAAAGAACCATCCCCTTCCACAAGAGCCATAGCGGGAATTTTCATCGAGTTGGTCGTGACTGATTTTCAAACTTTGAATGCTTAAAAATAAATTCACCCTCAAGGGTATTTTTGTCAGCAAAAGTTATAAAAAAATCCTATCCAAAGGAAAAATAGGAAGGTTATATAAATATTTGGATAAAAATCAGTTGAGATCCGTAATTTGAGCTAATTAGACCGTTTGATTTGGGGCAATTTATAATGGTAATAAAGCTAATAGATATAATTTGTAATTTTCTATAATAAGACAGAGGGATTTGTATATTCTTATAATAATAGTAGGAAGGTCAACGTAATTATCTTTATTTTTTAAAAATAATAATGAATTTTTTAAATTTTAATTACACACTATATGAGTGTGCCTTATATGAACTATTTCTAGGATTGCTAGTCAAGCACTAATCTATATATGTACAGTTATAGATTAGTAATTTACTACTATATTCTTACTATTGATAGGCGATACTGGCAAGTAATATTGGTGTTTGGCAATTAATTTAAGTGAATGAAAAAATATTTACATAATTATTCTTTGCAAAAGGAAAAGATAAAAATGTTACGCTTAAATTAGTGATAAATTAATGTTTTTCCTAGTAATTTGTTTATGTACTCGGCTTCAATTTGCAAAAAAAGTGTGTGTATGATTTATCAACACCTAGTGGTGGATATCATCTGCCTGAGCTTTACCAAATCAAAAGGGATGATTGGATAATTTGGATGTATATAGTGAATAGATATTGATTCATATTCGTGTGGGGATAGAGTAATAAGAAACAAGTTGTGGACTTCAGCGCAGTGCTCATTCGCTCTCATCTTTTCCACCCACTAGTTAGTGAGTGCCTTTATTGGTGCCAAAGAAAAAAGAAAGAAAAATTCTATTTGAAATGCCACTTTTGGGATAACAGTAGGCCGAGGAGCCTTCCTTCCTACCCTGAACGCCTTTAAGTCACTGTAACCAAAACACACCCGTTTTGTTCATTGTCCAAGAAAAAAAAGGTGATAACCTTGGTGACAAACCTGTATCATGATCAATACGAAACACCTACTTCACAGCCGCCCCGCTCTGCATTACCTTCTCAGTTCTTCCAGTCCAAAATAATGGCCTCCAAAACAACGGAAATAGAGAAATTGGGTATCAAGATCGTTAAAAACCCTCCTGAATCTAAGCTTTCCGAGCTCGGTGTTCGCTCTTGGCCCAAGTATGTACCCAGAGGCCCTTGTCGTCTCTCCTTTTTTCTTTCCCGTCTTGCTTGTTAATTAGTCTATTGCATAGTTACTGAAATCCTTTATTCAATCTGGCTGCCGCCTGTTTCCTCTCTGTGCTCCAGACTTAGAAATTGCTTTTATCAGGGTTATCTTCAAATTTCATTTACGATAATTCGCGGTTCAATCTCATGGTACCACCGCACTACTTCATAGGAGCAAGGGTACACGCATGTCTAGCTTTACCAAATTCTGATACAACTACACTCCACCTTACCATTATGACTGATTGAGTTAATTTTTCATATTTATTTCTAAAAATGATTGGTAAAATGTTTCAAAGCACATCAAATATACTGAACAGACAAGCAGTTTTCAGATTCATGTGTTGGCGCTCCGGTTCGTGTAAACAAAGGCATCGGTACTACAGATTTATCCCTCTAAAACAGAAGTCACCTTTACTCATTGAAAATGTCTGGCCCTTTGCCACACAGCCTTGTTTATAGACGCGTCCAAATTTCGCGGTTATCCTTTGCATTTTAGTTTATCTTCCATCTCAAAGAGAGTTACAAAAAGCCTCCTATTACTTAAAAAAAGAAATGCACACGGTCATGTGTGTGTGGACAATATCATGGTCACCAACTAAAGCAGATTGACCACATTTTGTAAATTCAGTTGTAGGCAGTCACATCATAAATACTAAACTGTTTCTTTCCTGCTATATATAACAAAAAGTTTTCTCTTTTTGTTGTTCACGTGCATTGCCATTACAAATCTAGAGATTCTTCCAGATGAACTGTGCTCCTAAGGAGTATTTTGATCTATTGATGGCCTTGTTCTATTCATGAATGCTTAAACATAATAATACGTGGGTGCAAGAATAGTCCAGGTAGAAGCTTTGAGGGTGAATTCTTAAAATCCAATTTGATAGGGGCAAAAAAGGTCAGTAGAGCTTTAGTACTAGGAAGATTTATGAGGGCAAAAAATTGGTGAGGTGTGGTTTCGCTTTCAAAATGGCCTTATTATCTTGGAAAATTCTTACCCGGTCTTATGGATTCTTGCTGGCTTTAATGATTCTTATCTCTGAAAATAGGTGGGATGCCTCCAAGCAAGTTTCCTTGGACATACTCTTCCAAAGAGAGACATGCTACCTATTGGAAGGAAACGTGAAGGTCTACCCTGATGGATCTGACGAGGCAGTTCAAATTGCTGCGGCGGGTGACTTGGTTGTCTTCCCTAAGGGAATGAGCTGCACTTGGGACGTTTCTGAAGCTGTCGACAAGCATTACAATTTGATTGATCCTATGTCATCGTGAGCCTTTCCTATGCCTTGTTAGCACTGATATCTTGTTATGCCTAAATCATGATGATACTTAATATTTCTTTTTATGGCTTTTACCAATTTTGACCATTGTTTACTCTCACGTGCACTCTCCCCTCTCTGACACAAGCGTGCGTGCACCTACACCCGTAATTGATTCCAAGTTGATCTAAGGAAAGGTATCACACATGCCTCGACTAGAAAAATATATTTTTTTTTAGAAAAAATCATGAAAAATACGTATGTAATGACAGCACTTATCTAGAAGTCCAACATTAGTCCAACTTATCAAAAATTCACATGAAAATTACGCATGTAATAAAAGAATTCCAACATTAGTTTGGATAAAGATGCATAAGTCAAGAGTGCAATGACAGCACTTATCTAGAAGTCACTACTCAATTCCTTGTATTTGAATAATAGCATCGCAGCGCCTGCAAATTTATGATGGTTGCTTTTGTGTAGTAGATTTATTTGAGTTGCATGACTATATGATTAACTTTAGTAATGGTTTGACATAGAAATTCAAGTATAATCTTAATATGTCTATTAGTAGCAAAATTTTAATATTTTACTTAATTTTATAATTTTGTCTGCATTGTATGATGCATTTGCATCATATGTCATGCCAATGACATTCTACACGCCACCATGACAACATCCATCACAGCAATACCACAACTTTGCACCGTACCTCAATCAACTTTGCAGTTGCATACATGTATTTGTGTGACAAAATAATTACAGCACTTCATTAGCTCAGAATAATTGACTCTGTGTTACATGAGAATATTGGCGTTGTAACTGCCCGTGTTAGGCACTAATTGTGAAAACTGTACCTTTCTTGAATCCTACCCCTCTTATCGTCCACTCAAATATTTCTTTTTTGGTTACAACTCAACTATCTTCTATGTATGCAGAGAAGATGACAGCTACAAATTATAAACGAATTAAGTTTTACAATACAATGAGATAGGCAAAAAGAAACTATTTTACAAAGTTGGGAAATAGTTGTAGTAAATGCTACATGCTCATTGCTCTTGATGAGACCTCCAACTCACCTTCCTGCAGCTCTGCTTCAGCTGCACCATTTCCTTCCTGGAGAACAAGATTTCTTTTTCAGTAGAAGCCAATTGAAACTCTAAAGTATAATAATGTGCACTATATCATACCACCCGATCTTTGAAGTTGGCCTCTGCAGCCTCAGCAAGGTATCTCTCGAAAGCACCATCTCCACGAAGTATTTTCCCGCCGCATCCAGTTCATTTATTTTACCCACTGATTCATCATCAATGACCACAGCATCTACTCTATCTTTTCCAGTCTTTGCATCTGGTATCTGAACAGGACAAAGTAATGGTTATGGCTAAAAGCTAGCACTAAAGATAATGTGATATAACCATAAACCTGATGTTCCCAATAACTAGATTTACCTCATACATAGCATCTGTTAGAAGGTTTTCCAGTATGGCTCTTAATCCTCTAGCACCAGTATTTTTGGTCATTGCTTTATTGGAAATCAGTCGTAAGGCTTTTTCAGTGAAATGTAAATTTTACCTGGAATTTTATGCATACTCAAACAAGTTAATTGGTTTAATGTCAATTCTCAATGGACAAGGATACAAAGAGTACCAGCTTGCATGATGATGCAAAAAAGGCTTACGTTATTCATCTTAAATAACTTCTTGTACTGCTTACCAGAGCATTTTTTGGTTCCATCAGGACCTGTAGAGGAAATGGGAGAAGAAATAAATCGTAATGCATAAATAGGCAGAGAACTTCAGTCAAATGCATACCTTCCAGTAAAGGATATCTAACCTATCTTGCATACATTTATGTGTGTGTGTTAACAAAATGTAAACAAGTGAGTAAATAAGATGGCAATCAAGAAAAAGTTTAGATATGTCGAGAAAGATGAAAAGCAAATAAGAAAATAACCAATCCTCATCCTGTATAACAATTCTCAGTAATATTTAAACAGTTGAGACATCCTAGCCAGGCCAAAGTAAATTTCAAGTTTAACTAATCACATCTCTGCATAAATAAGATAAAAAGAGGGAAACTTAACTAGTAGAACAGTGTCATTATTACCTCAACAAGTTGGTCTTCTGTAAGGGCTGACAAACTAACCAGAATAGGGAAGCGACCAATAAATTCTGGTATGAGGCCATACGCTATAAGATCACTACTTTCAACCTGTAAAATTTTCAGACATGAAATACAGCTTAGAGCTAATTGTAATATTTATCTTTAATCCACGCGAGCAAATGATATATCTTAGAGATCCCGAGCTCTTTATTCTTACAGATTCAAGCAGAGATGATGTTACGGCAGCATCAATCACTCCACCTGCTCTCATGTTAGCGCGTACTGGAGCTCCAAACCCAATTGATGAATCCTGCCGTCTGGTAAAACATAATCACATTTTATTGTTAAGATCATCTAAGTTAAAAGTAACAAGCAATAGTCCAATTTGACAGAGCATCCAGATGAGGAGGAGCTAGTACACATCGAAAATCACCTCTCAGAAATAGTTTTCTCTAAATCAACAAATGCTCCTCCACATATAAAAAGGATGTCTTTAGTATCTATCTGGAGAAAACATAGAAAGATGACTAATCATATACTTAGTAAAGAGCGATGGGCACAATTATAAAGGAATAATCTATCACAAGCCACAATACAACGGGAAGAACAGTATTACCAACAGAAAATAAGACATTAAAAACAAGTGTGACAAAAATCATAATATGAATGTCACCAACTATCTTTTTCTACCATTGCAATTTTTATTTCATTTAATAAAGTTTACATTTAACAATCCAGTATATCTATTGGACTGGCGTCATTGGCCAACCATCACTCATATAGTCCATATAATCTAGTAACCAACAATACATACAAGAGAAAGTGTGATAAAGAAACTTCAAAATTCACCTGATAGGAATTTTAAGAATTCAAAGCTGATATGGGGCACATGAATGACACTTCTTTTATAACCCTTCTGGTTACTATTTCTTTTGTGACATTCTCCACTCCACAATTAGAATCTATGAGAATGACCTCGAATTACCAATTAAACAAAAATCTCATATTAAGCTGCAAAAAACTTGCTCTCGGTAAGGAAAAACAAGTTCGGAAATGAAATGCAGAAAATTATGAATCCAAAATGAGTCCCTCACTTGGAAGACCATGGTGTTGAATGTTTGGTGGTTGATTTTGAATAGCCTCCCAAACCAAGTTGTACTTTCTATGATTGATGAGTTAAAAGGATAAGTGTTATTGACACCCTAAGATCAAACTCCACCAGAAAAAACTAGTAGGTTCTTAAATGTTCCTAGTCTCTCTTCCTAGTGATTCGTCCATCAAGATTCTTTGGCATCAAAACATCTTGCCTTTATACTGTTATCTTCATATTTCCCATTCACTTAGTACTATAGAAGAAAGAGGAGGGATCGACTAACAGTTCTGTACTTCTTTTCTCAATTTTCCTTTTCCTGCTCTTGTTTATTTTTGCTTGAACAAACATATTTCGTGTTTTGCAAAATACATGATCCATTCACAGATTAGATAGTACATTTTCGCAGTGTAATTGTTACTTCAAACATTAATGATATAATGAAAAGAAGATTCAGTACGGGAGCTGACAAGAAATTTCAACAAACTTGAACAAACAGAAGACAATTAGGACCATAATACCTGAATATTATCGCCCCGAGGGTGCTTCCTAGCCCCTTTTTCGGGAACATTTACTATCTGGCATAAACAAAAGGGTGTGAGAAGTATGACATTTGCTTAAAATATCTGCAGGCAATGGCATCAATCACAAAAGTGTGACACTTGTGTGTGATATGCAGATAACTTAGCAAACTAGTAACACCAGTAGCCAGTGGCTGGATAAACCAATAAAGCTTCTCACTGACACTCTGACAGATAATAGTTTCCTACTCTACTGGAGTAGAGGTTCACAGCAGCACAGTTTTCCAGTTTGTTTCGAATTCTGGAGGGTTTCATGAGAGGCAGATAGACACTGGGAGAGAGATAAAAGTGAAAAAATGTAGAAGAGCATAGTTCACAAGAAAGGGGACAAATTGTCCACACAAACTTTGAAATTATAATTTTAATCAAGGGGATTTCTCAACAGGCAACTCATGAAAGACAAAGTTGTTGCTAATAAAGATTTTACAAGAAACAAAAAGCATTGATCATCGACCAGGCAGAAAGAGAATCTCCAGAATATTGATGAGGAAGAGCCCAATATGAAGAGAAAAAGCAATTCATCACTCCTTTCTTCTTTTTTTGGTGGTGTGTGTGTGTGTGTGTGTGTGGGGGGGGGGGGGGGGGGGGGGGGGTTTGCTTTATTAGAGGGCTAACTTTGTGTTTCATTCACTTTTTTTGCCAGATAATCGCTTACAACAAAAAGTCAAGTTATGGGACTTTATAAATAATACAATTGTAGTCAAGTAGTATTCCCCAAGGACATGTGCCTTCCAGATACACAAACATAGAAAACAAAGTTTTCTAAGTTACTTTTTCAGTTTCCCTAACATTTGAAAGCCTATGTTATGAAGCAATTTATTGACTACCAGTTACACTATTGTAAAACTTGTATGTAAGTGCCTTACAAATTTATCCAAGCTTTTAATTTTAATAGAGTATACAAATTAGATGAGATGAGAGAAACTCTACACAAATGGAAGACCTAGCCATTCATGAGCAGCCTAGTTCGTGTGTGCGCTAACAGCCTTATAGTCACAGAAACAAAATCTAATTTCTTGTGGAGGTGTCACATGTCATGCTCAGATGAAACACTTATAATTCACCCAAAGAAAACCAATCTTGACAAAAGCACTATAACTTACAGTCCCTTCCAGCATTTTCAACAAAGCCTGCTGAACACCCTCACCAGAAAACATCTCTGCTGATATTCAAGCTTTCAGCCTTAACACCAAACAAACAGGAATTATTAACGACATACAAAAATTTTATCAAAGCTCCAAGGAATAGTACAGGAAAGACGAGAACCTTCTTAGTTATCTTATCAACTTCATCTATGTACACCATCCCTTGTTGTGCAGCTTGCACATTAAATTCAGCAACCTTGAAGCAAATTGAAACTTGACATAGTAAGTTTATTTCATACACTAATGTAAAGACAAGACGAAAACATGTACATAATGTTTTGGCAAATGCAGAGACTCTCTCTTTCCCCCCCCCCCCCCCCTTTCCTGAGGACCCTGAGGCAGAGCCTAATAGATGAATATAATATAATATCAATCTGAGACAGCTGAACAGTTCTTAATTTCAGTCAATCCTTTACTGTTTATTAGTTTCTTTCTATTACCCTCGCTCATCTCCTACTAATACCTCTTCCACTTTCCTATAAATGATAAGCACATAATGTGTATCAGCAATTGAATACATTTTCCAACTTAACAGCAAAGTGTTAGCATAGATAAGAAAAAAAAAACCAGTTTTATTTCTATTTTTAAATAAATCTTTCCATCAATTTTGAAAAGTAACTTCAGACAGCATGAAGGTCACTATGAAGATAAGTCATAAGGATAGTTATAAATAAAAAACAAAAAAAGTAAACAAATTAAAATTTAAGGTTATAAATCCCCATCGTAGTTTGCGTTTATAGGGTTAAATAGTATCTCACTGTGTTTGAAAAAACATATAATTATCCCCATTTGACAACTCCTAGCTTACTTAGACATCCTTCAAAATAACCCTAATACCAAAAATGCCCATTTTGCTAACTCCAAATAAATAGTCTATGTCAATTTATACATTGTACCCACCCTAATATTGATGTTTTTTACAAATTCAATACTTATTTTTGACTATATATATTCACAACATCTAATTTATTTGGACAGATCCTGAAATTCTAAAAAAAAAAAACAAACCATAATTCAGGCAGTATAAACACATATTATTAGGTCTATCTAATTTGCAATAGCACTTATTAACGAATGAATCTTGGCACATGCAGGCCTCATTGGTCGATTAGTCTTGTTTCATGGCTTCCCTCAGGACAATTTCAATATAACAACTCAGATAAAGCATTTAAAGAAGAAATTAAGCATACAGTGAGTAATTTGTACAATATTGATTCAACATCTTCACCGACGTAACCAGCCTGCAAATACAAAAACTTCATTTTAGATATGCTGAAGAGAATGAGAAAAAAGAAACAAACAACAGACGGTATTTAGAACTGAAAGAAAAGGTTTCTTATTCTCGATTAATGATGCTAGACTCATGTTCGCTAAGGCAGCTAGCCATACTGCTAGAATTACAAATATTGGATAATACAACATTTTTATTCACCATCTCCGATTGTGTCTTCAAATCTAGAAAGAGATGGAAATTTGATTCCACTTCTATTAGCAGCACAACATCTGCATACTAAGATCCATCCTTTCTCGGGTGCTCTAAGCTGGTAGACTATCAGGGCTTACACTCCCTCATGTGAAAACTATAGCCAATAGCTCATTCACTTGTCTCCTAAGTTCAGCATGCTCAAAGTGAGTGGTTAGGGGAAGTTACTACATCAATTGCATGTTGTTTAACAAGCATTAGAGGAAGCTTATTGGGCAATTCCTTACGCATACAGTCCAATAACTTAGCAAGGATACACCAAACTTCTAGAAGTTGCTCATTATCTCCTCTCACTACACAGGTTTTTATCACAGCCAAAATTTTGTCTTGGATAACATTTTGTTGAACCAAGTGATTGGCGAGCTTTGTATTGCCATGGAACCCTGTGGTATTTCTAATATTTCATCGCAAATTTTGTTTTCATGGCAAGGCTTTCTGTGGTATGAGTAGAAATTGGGATTTAATTTGGATTTAGGGTCCTTCAGTCAGAAGCTTAATGATGCAAAGAAGTAGTATTCTACGTTGATAATGAATTAGATGCTGAAATGCACATTCTCCAGCATTGCCAACAATTTGTTAGTCATTACAAGGGTGCTTAGAGAATGAAGCACTGAAATACTTCAATTATTAACATAGTTTGAAAATTCAATAGGCTAAATGAATTATTATCTTCAACAGTACATCTTCACTTTGTAAAAAATGCCCTGCATTAGATAATAAAGGGGAAAAATCCAAAAACCCCCCCTGTGATTTTAGAAATGTTCAAAAACCCCCCTGTGAAAATTAAAATATCAATTACACCCCCTGTGATATAAAATAAAGTTTAAAAAAACCCCTGAGACCAAGGGTTGCTGCTCACGCGCGTTGACTGCGAATTTTGGTGCGAAAAGTGTCTTTTTTGGATATTTTTGCCCTTATCTCACATTTAATATATATAATATTTATATATACATAATATATATAATTTTATATATATATATATATATAATTTATAATACATAAAATAAATTAATAACTATAATATATTTATAAATATATTATATTAATATTTTAATATAATTTTTTATTATTAAATTAATTATATTTTAATTTAAAAAAAAAAGAAGTAGAAGAAGAAGTCACCCTGGGCCGGCACCGGAGCGCGACACCGTCGTGGAGGGCGACGCCGTCTCCACCCGCCGTGGGCGACGCCGTCGCGTTGTGTGGCGACGGCGTCGCCCTCGCATCTGGGCGACGCCGTCGCTAGAAATAGTTCAGGCGACGGCGTTGCCCAACGGGGGGGACGACGATGGGGCGGGGGGGGTGAGCGCGGGTCGGGCGACGTGCGGGGCGGCGGCGACCGATGGGTGCGGGGGGGAAATCAATCGGTGGGGTGTGGTGGGTGGGGTGGGGGGGGGGGGGGGGGTGGGGTGGGATTATTACTTTTTAAATAATAATTTTATTTTTATAAATTATAATAATTTTAGGTTGACCAAGTTGACCAGGGAAGGGCATTTTAGTCATTGTCCCTATAAAATTAGACTTCTTTTGACCGGGGGGCGGTGTGATATATTGTTTGTAACACAGGGGGGGAAACTGATATTTAATTTTTCACAGGGGGGTTTTTGATCTTTTTGCATAACACAGGGGGGCAAATTGAATTTAACTCGATAATAAAGTGTTTCATATAGGGTGATGCCTCCCTCTCCGAGATATTTCTTTACTACAATTGACTTTCAGGAGATATATAGGTTCAGGAGCTATGCTGGGGGGGTTGTTGGGGATATAATGATTTGCTAGCCGGATTTAAGGGGAAACATAATGTTTGAATATTGTATCCTCATAGTAAAGATGAAGACTATTTGCTGAAGACAACAAAAATTTTCAGTTGATTTTATTGTTGCTTCTGAAATTCAAGGAAGGTTATTTAGTTGTAACTCGGCTGTAGAAAGTAATAGTCAATAATTTCTCCACATCATGGTCATTTTCAAAATTACACGGTGACCTCCATCAAGTATCTTCAAGAGAGACTTTGGAAGGCCTCAGTGAGATTGTAAGTTGACTTAAGAGATTCCAAGGTTATTTTCTCTTAAGCTCTTTTATGTTAAGCCTCTGCAGCATTTATTGGACAACCTTAATATCCAAGTAAATGAAATCTTGCATGAGCAGCAACCACCATAGACATGACCAAAAAGGGCAAACAACTTAACCAACACAATCTATTCAATGTAATCCACCTAATAAAACCTAATATGCGATCCATAGGCAAATTTCAGATACTAGGATGGGTGCATAAATGCATCTACATTTTTCAATGTATGTGGTTTTGAATTTAATACCAACATGAGCAACAACCACAATAGACATGACTAAAAAGGGCGAACAACTTAACCAACACAATATATTCAATGTAATCCACCGAATATGCGATCCATAGGCAAATTTCAGATACTAGGATGGTGCATAAATGCATCTACAATGTATGTGCTTTTGAATTTAATACCAACCCCATCCCCTTCTCAAGGGCCTATCACATGCTGTTTTATATTACAATTGGTTGAAACTGAAAACATAATCACTTACCTGTGTCAAAGTAGTTGCATCGGCAATCACAAAAGGTACATTGACAAAACGAGCAAGCGTTTTTGCAAGTAGCGTTTTCCCTATTTACATGCAATAAACAGTTCAAAAACCTATTTGAGATAGCAAAGCCACAAGCATAGAAGACACTCATGTAGTAAAGATAGCAAAGCCAGCTCAATTTGAACCGACGAACAGGAGAAATATAAGCTTGAAACAAGTCAATCATACCTGAGCCAGTTGGACCCATCAAAAGCACATTGCTCTTTTCCAAGTCTACGTTGTCGTCATCTAATGTGGATGGTTCAGCTTCTGACCTAGTATACACAAACAGAAATTTAGATCATAAAATGAGTAATATGGAACTAGTAGATATTCAACTGCCCACGTGAAACATCACAACAAGATCAATAAGTAATGCTCTTGTTCCCCTCTTATTGTTGGAAGCATCAACAGAATCCACATCCCAACTTTCACCATCTTCCCTTCCCTGACACCCCATTGTGGTGTATCTCAGTTAATTGGGCATTGAGTATCAAGGCCACTTATCAACTTATTAAAGAAACCAATAACCCCCAAAAGAGAGGAAAATGGAAACTGTTTTTCGAAACTTCAACTGCCTCTCACAGGAGCATAACTTTTATGTGGCTAGCCAACCATCATAAGCATCATTAAGACTTTAGGCTCTTGGTCGAGAGGATGCGTTGCAGAGTTCGAACACATTGAGGCATAACTGCCTGACAGGCTTGCAAGGATGAATCATGACCAAAGTCTAGTGATACCGAGCTTCGACCTCAAGAAATCAAGAGTCCAGTTTTAGCAGAGATGGCAGGAGTTGCCTTATTGAGGCATCGAGTTTGTTTTTCCTTTTCTACGTACCAAAATAATGCATGGAAGATAAGGAGAAAGGCAATGTGTTGCTAACCCTTTATGTAAGGAGGCATGATAAATCCTTTTGTAGTGGTTGTACACGGCCACTGAGAGCACCTGCCAACATTAACAGCAAACAAAATATGAAATCAGGTCATTTTGAAACAAAGATTACCACTGTGAGAAACAGTCATTCACTGCATGGATCCTTGAAACAAGGTTACATAAACATTCACTGCATGCAAACGACCACATGGATCCTTGAGAAAAGATTACATAAACAGTAGGCACAGCTAGCTTTGTGGACTATCATTAAGCTCAAAAAATTTGGGAATCAGTTTACATGGATTAACTTATGATAATCATGGTTCAAAGTGGCGGTATCGAGGATAATATCGGCGAGGGTATTGTTCCATATTAGTCGCGGCATATCAGGATATAATTTGGCATGCGATACAAATATATATTACAATGTTTTAAAAAAAATTTAAAAAAAAGTTTAAGTATCACAAATTACAATAATATTGCAAACCAAGTTTTTTATCATATCAAACATTGATAAAGTTAAACATTGAAGCGCTTATAAAAATTAAACATAAAAATATTACTTGTCAAGCTAATGTCAAGTATGACATTTTTATGAGTTGTATGGGAACTTCAAGAATCATAGTTTAGATTATATTAACTCAATTAGAAAAAAATACTACCCTTATAACATAATTTAACAAAAGTAATACAGGTTGATTCCATAAATATCACATTTACTTGAAAAAAATGCAGTACAGAGAAACAGGAGATAAAACATTATTACACTTGCAAAGATTATGCTTGACAAAGATTATGTAAATTATGCTTAAGTGCATGAACTACAATAAGATCCGAGGAAGTTCACAAATCCATAAAAGAGTAAACACCACTCATAAATTTATATAGTCGTCTCAACCATCACATCATATTGGCTCGATAGTAATATTATTGGATTCAAGCGATAATATCATTGTATCCGTGATAATATTATCGGATAATTTCGGCAATACCAAATAGTCTCGGATAAAAATGGGATCGGAGGATTTTATCTGATTGGCTGGTGCTAATCTGGTTATGCATCGGCCGATATTCGATTTGAACCAGATAATTCTAAAATGCCGAATCTGGGACATAGAGTTATTGTTTACTTATGAAAACAAATGAGGATACACACTGGTAACGTTCAAGCTAATAGAGCAACGTGCAAAACCATATATAACATCAAGGTTTGATGATAGGAGGAGGGGAAAAGGAAAAAAAGTAAAAGATCAACCTTTTTTGCACGTTCCTGGCCAATAACAAATTTGTCAAGTCCTTTGCAGATCTCCCTTGGCGTGGGTAAATTTTTACCAAGATTAGACCCACCCCAGGTGCTCTTCTCTCCATTGTTAACACCACTACGAGTGCCATTGCCACTGCCACCTGATGCTCGAATAACATTGACGCCTGGGGCAAACGGTGGACCAGGTGGGGTATGCACAGCAATCCCATTCCCTGATGTAGGTGGATGTGGAGGCCAGTTCTCTGGTGGCTCACTGCCATATGACCTTAAGGTCTCCCAGAAGGAGGGACGAAGCCTCTTCCCATAGTCTTGCGGATCGGTTGATTTCTTCTCAGAACTAGAATTCTTGTTTTTCACCCTGCCAATCTCAATGAAACTTCCCTGCAGAGGGGACATCTTGAAGGGCCTGAAGTAATAGGCCGTCTTACAATTGGGGCAAAGATTTACTGCCTGGAAAGCGTTCCCTCCTCCACCACCACCACCACCACCTCCATCTTTGAAAGAGTTACTATTGCTCTCATGGGTAGTGGTAGTAGGAGAGTTATTGCTCTTGTTATTGCTATTATGACTGATGATGTTATTATTAGGAACAGTGGGAATTTCAGGCGTATCGCCATCGAGTACATCGAAATTGGGATTGGGGGAGGAGGGAGGAATGAGATGGTGCGGGCGATTGGTGAAAGAGGAGATCCATTTGCTTGGAGCAACGAGGGCAATTGGCCTCCGCCCTAATTCTCCGAGTAGTGTGGTGCTGCTCATTGCCGCTGCCGCCGTGGTCCCACTTGTATCTCTCCTGCACTCCAATCAAAGACTCCCTCCGCTTCACATAGCACCCCACGTGCAAGCAATTCACCAATCCCCGCTTTTGGAGGTGAGCGTGGTTCCACCTCCCCCAACCTTTGCCTTTCTTCGATGCCTCCAATGCTACATCTCTTAATTTTCTCCATCTCCATACTCCCGACATAATTATTCCTGTAAATTCCTATTCGAACTGAGCTCCTTTCTCGAGGAAAACAAATTGCGCTGTCTGTTAGTTAACTGTTTGAAGCAAAATTCAGATGCGTGTAGAGGGATGGATTTCTTATTTTGATATCCACGGTAGAAAAAAGTAGAAATTTAGTAGAAGAAGGTGCGTGCTTGAATGTGTTTAGTGCAACACGAGCCAATCTCCTCTAATCTAATCTTTATATGCAAGAAAGCGAGTACTGGGGAGGCCGGAGAAAAAGGAAGAAACGAACACTGGAGAAGATGAAGTACGAGAGTATTTTTAGGAGAACTAAAAGCCCAGATTAGTAGATCAGTTCCGGATTAAATTTTAACTAATAAATGAAACACAAATCAATATATAATATTTCCTTAATTCTTTTTCTTTGCACGAGAAAGCAACACGAATATTATTGTTTATATAATTTACGAACACATATATTTTTTTATTTTTTATGTTTTTTTTATTGTATTATTTTTTCTCAACTTACACCTGCTCTTTTTTCTTATCTTACTCGTTTTTCAATAATCTCTCATAACTTTCCTTTATTTTGTAATTATGTTTATTTTTATAATTATAAAGTAGTTTCTTAAATTTAAAATTAATTGTACACACATCTGAGTACGACATACTAATAATAAAAAAATCATATATCTATATTATTATAAAAAGAAATTTATTCGGCGTACTAATTTTAAAATGCCCTACTTTACTCCTCATTTCAATTATTCTCTTTAAAACAATTTGGTCAATTTAATAATTTAATAATTATTCATTTTTCTTAAATGTCCAATATTCTTTATTCATTTCTCATCTTAATTCTTCACATTTATTATACTTTATAGTTATAATTTATTCATCTAAAAAATTAAATTACTATAATTCATCATTGCAGGTTAAATACATATCATGGCATCTTGGTTTAGTTCAGCAATTCAGCTTGCTTTTAATATAAAAAAAAAAGTTAAATACATATATATCATGATATAAATACAACTAAATTTCTAGAAATATGTGTTTTTGTTTCCACATTAGGTGTTGCTTCTACAGACGATGTAACAAAAGATCCCACTAAATTTTGTAATTTCTCAATGATAATTTTATCCATTCCCTGAAAAATCAAAAGCTATATTCATATAAATTATAATGACAAATTTTATAAACAATTTTTTTATATCTAAACTTGTTTATTTGTTCTAAGAGATTTAGATAAAATAGCATTAAAAATATATAAATACAAAAGTAATAGAAATTATGAAAAAAAGTATGACCTAATGTTGAGAAAATTATGAGACGGAATAAACTTTTCTTGTACAAGAAAAATTTTCATTCTCATGAACTTTGTGAGCATCTTTTTCACCATTAATAACATAATGCTCATCTTCATTCACATGATCATCACCAATGTCTTTAAAAGAATTTTCAATAATTTTAGTATCCTCATGTATAATCTCGAAAACTTCACCAGATTTTTGCCTTGCTTACGAAGAGGGGTGGTTTAGGGTTTTTTTTTTTTACAAACACCATCAATGTGGAAATTTTATTGATTATTAAAAAATAATTCATGTACAACTCGAAAAAAATGCATTAAACCTATCAAGATAAGAAGAAGAACAAGATCCTATCTAATAATAATATTCTAAGTATGCTATAAAATTTTTACCACTAATAGTCTAAGAATCTCTGCACTTCTAAGTCTCATTTTGTGTCCCACTTTCACTTTCGTTTCTGCGTCCATGCAATCCGTGCTTGGCCCAAAGAGTAGCCGACCTTTCCAAACTTTCCTTTCTGCCACTTTTTGTTCATTGTTGGGCCAGGATGAAAGGCCCATTTTCACAGGTTTGGGAACATTGCAAGCCCACAAAATCTATCACCATTAGAACAAAGACATGAGAATTTATGCTCGTCTCCTCCTTTCGCAGCTGCAGAATTATCTGCCAGATGCGTACTTGAACTGCTGCTGTTTGTGTCTTCACCTAATTGAAACCTTCTCTTCACCCCTAATTGTTTAGGGTTTAGGGTTTTTATTTTTTAAAATTAACAAAGCCCCAAAAAGTAATATTGGGCCTTGCAAAATAAATCAATTGAAATCAGGAACCAAGGTAATTGAGCCGGACTGGCCCATCAATTTAGTCCAAACAGCAGCAGCCCGCTTTAGAAAATGCAAAAAAGCAACAGCCCAGATATACTGGGCCATCACCAGCCCAGGTGCAGGGGCCCAATTTTCGGTCCAAGCCCAAATTGCAGCAGCCACCGAATTCCATGAAGCTGCTCCCATCCGCATCAGCCCACGTCGCGAGGCCCAGGCAGCAGCAACTCCAGCCCATCTCCATGAAGCCCTCGTGAAGTCCACATGGACCAGCAGATTTTGGGCTAAAAGAAATCGCCTGCAAACACCAGCCCAACAACTGCGATCCCATGGTTTTACCAACTCAAAATGCATTGCAAAGGCTAGCCCTCTTGCATGAAATCGCCTCAAACTGCACAAATTCAGCCCAAAAAAATTTGGCCACCACAATCACCTCCCAATCTCTTCAAATTAAACTAACAAACCCCTTCAAAAATAATTGCAGCAACGCCCAATTGAACTAACAGCCCCCTCCAATCTAATTTTTGAAGCCCGAAAAAACATAAAAATTAGTAAAATGCCCCAAAAAAATCAGGAACACCGAAAATAGGATAATCTCCCCTGTAGCCTTCAAGGAATTCAAATTTAAGCCCAAAGTGTCTCCCAAAAGCTTCCAAATTCCCACAAAATGAGCCGGAAGTTCAAAAAAACAGACCCACACCAGAACAATGATGATTCTTGCTCCGGAGTGAATGTCGGGGTCCATTTGAAAACCTACATTGGGAATCCTTGAACGTGCCAAATTCTCTTTAGGCACGGATGGGAGAGGTCGGCTTCATTGGAAAGAGAGATAAGCACATGTTTCGCATTGATCATGTTGACAGTAAATGCACCTTTGATTCCAAGTCCGGCAATGAGGCGATATAGATTTCGATATTGAGGTGCTTCATGTGAGAATTTCCCAACCAACGTATAGCGATAGGCAGCTGCAAAGGATAGCGTCTCCATGTCATTGAATATAAGTGTAGGATGCCCGTCAATGTCAACCCAGTTCCGACCATTGTAGGCTTCGAGTCAGCAAGGAAAAATTTCTGAAGTTCATCGTATCTCGGCCTGTATGAACCCGTGAGAATCTCAGCAAAGGATTTTTTCGGAGGAAAGTTCTGCTGCTGTTTCTGTTGCACAGGCAGACTCGGCTGAGTCAACTCAGCCGAGTTGGGATGAGAATCACCCGAGTTCGCTGCCAGAGGGGCTACTTCCGACGCAGCTCCGATGGCCAAATCTGAATGGAGGGGAAGGTGCGCCATGGGAAGGGAGTTCAGAGGGAGGTCTCCGCCTTCAAATGGCCGTCGGACGGTGGAGAAAAGACCGCGCGAAAAACGGCGACAGTGGGTGATTCGGAATATTGTGATCTCAGCCGAGAGTTGATGAAAATGGCTGAGATGGGTCTCGTTAGACTCGCAACGAAGAGGCGATTCCAATGGTGGTGGCCCGCGGCCGTCGTTCGTTCCCACGGCGGTGAATCGACGGCGAAAAGGAGCGACGGCCAAGTTGTTAGCCCAGCCTCGATACAGGACGAAACTTGAAATTGTTTGGGGGGAAATGTTCTCCTTGAGGAGGGGGTTCGAACGATGCAAATTCCTTCCAGAAATCATGGAGACGGCGCCGGAATTTGAGTGAGAAGGTGTCGGCGATTTGATGGCAAAAAAAGTGGGGTTTTCAGCAACTTTGACCAATCATCGCCAGCGCGTCAGAGGACTGATCGGAAGACGCGCAGCTGCACAGGAAGGAACGTCGTGAGGCGAGCATCTTGGTGGAATTAGTTGCCAAAAATGAGCCAGAAATATTTTTCGGCAGCGGCCGGTGGCGTAGCGGCGGCGCCGTCGCGACGGAGCTGGTGGTGCCCAGTCTGATGGTCGCGGCGGCGAGGCTGTTTGAAGAGTGGTTTGGTGGTGTAAGTGCTAGTGTGTGAAAATCACACCTAGGACCTAGGACTAGTGAGAAGGATAACAAATATAAATAAGAATGTGATAGAGATAATGTGTATGTTTGGATTTGTTTTTGAAAATAAATTAAAATTAATATTATATGTTTGATATTATGTTTTGGGAGATATAAATTACTTTTCATTGCAAATTATATATATATTTTTATATATTTATAACAATTGTATACTTAATGTTGTATTTTTTGGAAATAAAATTAACTGTTTATTGTCAATTCAATATCAAATCATATTTTTATATATATATATGTGTATATATATATGTGTATATAATGAATGTATTTATGTTAAAATAATTAAAAATACAAAACTAACGTGTTTCTGTATAATGTTAAATAAATGAGTATGTTTTGACTTGTATTGAAAATAAATTGAAAACGAAAACAAACATAGTGATGTTTTTTGTTTGGGGTTTACGGTTTAGGGGTTTAGGGTTTAGGGGTTTAGGAATTGAGGGGTTGAGGGTTGGGGTTGAGGGTTCCGGGTTTGGGGTTGAGGGAGTTTAGGGTTTTGGGAGTTTAAGATTTTGGGGGTTTAGGGTTTGGGGTTTGGGGTTTAGGGTTTAGGGGTTAGGGGTTTCGGGGTTTGGGGTTCAGGGGTTGGGGGTTGGGGGTTTGGGGTTTGGGGTTGGGTTTGGGTTTAGGGATTTGGGGTTTCGGGTTTCGGGTTTGGGGGTTGGGGTTTGGGGTTTGGGGTTCGGGGTTCGGGGTTCAGGGTACAGGGTTCAGGGATCAGGGTTCAGGGTTCAGGTTCGGGGTTTAGGGTTTAGGGGTTTAGGGTTTAGGGTTTTGGTTTAGGGTTTAGGGTTTTTTTTGGGTTTTGGGGTTTGGGGTTTAGGGTTTGGGGTTTGGGGTTTAGGGTTTAGGGTTTAGGGTTTAAGGGTTTAAGGTTTGGGGTTTGGGGTTTGGGGTTGGGGGTTGGGTTAGGGTTTAGGGTTTAGGGTTTAGGGGTTCGGGGTTCGGGGTTCGGGGTTGGGGTTGGGGGTTTGGGGGTTTGGGGGTTTGGGGGTTTGGGGTTCAGGTTCAGGGTTCAGGGGTTTAGGGTTTGGGTTTTGGGTTTAGGGTTTAGGGTTTAGGGTTTAGGGTTTAGGGTTTATGAGACGGAATAAACTTTTCTTGTACAAGAAAAATTTTCATTCTCATGAACTTTGTGAGCATCTTTTTCACCATTAATAACATAATGCTCATCTTCATTCACATGATCATCACCAATGTCTTTAAAAGAATTTTCAATAATTTTAGTATCCTCATGTATAATCTCGAAAACTTCACCAGATTTTTGCCTTGCTTACGAAGAGGGGGTGGTTTAGGGTTTTTTTTTTTTTTACAAACACCATCAATGTGGAAATTTATTGATTATTAAAAAATAATTCATGTACAACTCGAAAAAAATGCATTAAACCTATCAAGATAAGAAGAAGAACAAGATCCTATCTAATAATAATATTCTAAGTATGCTATAAAATTTTTACCACTAATAGTCTAAAGAATCTCTGCACTTCTAAGTCTCATTTTGTGTCCCACTTTCACTTTCGTTTCTGCGTCCATGCAATCCGTGCTTGGCCCAAAGAGTAGCCGACCTTTCCAAACTTTCCTTTCTGCCACTTTTTGTTCATTGTTGGGCCAGGATGAAAGGCCCATTTTCACAGGTTTGGGAACATTGCAAGCCACAAAATCTATCACCATTAGAACAAAGACATGAGAATTTATGCTCGTCTCCTCCTTTCGCAGCTGCAGAATTATCTGCCAGATGCGTACTTGAACTGCTGCTGTTTGTGTCTTCACCTAATTGAAACCTTCTCTTCACCCCTAATTGTTTAGGGTTTAGGGTTTTTATTTTTTAAAATTAACAAAGCCCCAAAAAGTAATATTGGGCCTTGCAAAATAAATCAATTGAAATCAGGAACCAAGGTAATTGAGCCGGACTGGCCCATCAATTTAGTCCAAACAGCAGCAGCCCGCTTTAGAAAATGCAAAAAAGCAACAGCCCAGATATACTGGGCCATCACCAGCCCAGGTGCAGGGGCCCAATTTTCGGTCCAAGCCCAAATTGCAGCAGCCACCGAATTCCATGAAGCTGCTCCCATCCGCATCAGCCCACGTCGCGAGGCCCAGGCAGCAGCAACTCCAGCCCATCTCCATGAAGCCCTCGTGAAGTCCACATGGACCAGCAGATTTTGGGCTAAAAGAAATCGCCTGCAAACACCAGCCCAACAACTGCGATCCCATGGTTTTACCAACTCAAAATGCATTGCAAAGGCTAGCCCTCTTGCATGAAATCGCCTCAAACTGCACAAATTCAGCCCAAAAAAATTTGGCCACCACAATCACCTCCCAATCTCTTCAAATTAAACTAACAAACCCCTTCAAAAATAATTGCAGCAACGCCCAATTGAACTAACAGCCCCCTCCAATCTAATTTTTGAAGCCCGAAAAAACATAAAAATTAGTAAAATGCCCCAAAAAAATCAGGAACACCGAAAATAGGATAATCTCCCCTGTAGCCTTCAAGGAATTCAAATTTAAGCCCAAAGTGTCTCCCAAAAGCTTCCAAATTCCCACAAAATGAGCCGGAAGTTCAAAAAAACAGACCCACACCAGAACAATGATGATTCTTGCTCCGGAGTGAATGTCGGGGTCCATTTGAAAACCTACATTGGGAATCCTTGAACGTGCC